>CM062622.1:12085866-13285866 GCA_025617555.3 Puccinia polysora | reverse complement strand
CCCCTATACGTGAAAATACGTGTGAAATATTAGAATGGCCAAAAAGTGCCATACTGGTGTCATGATTTTTAGTACTTTTCTTTTTAATTATTTTAAAAATATAAGGACTTGGAATTCAAGGGTGGGGTCAGTGAGTGACCCTACCTATTTTTGGGTGAGGGGTCCATTCCTGTAAAAATTTTAATGAATTTCACATGCCTTCTTTCTTTAATTGAGATATTCTTATTTTTCTAGTTTTGTGTTACTATTTGACAGTTTTGCTCTGTACATAGTAGCAAGATGACATTCCCCCGCTCCAAGATATGTCTATATCTGAATAAAAATTTTGGGTTAATGCCTCCTGTTGTCTCTGTATTTCCTCAGGTGTATAAGTCCATCAGGGATATTATGTTCAGGCAACCATTTGTCAGCTTGCTACTATGTACAGAGCAAAACTGTCAAATAGTAACACAAAACTATGAAAAATAAGAATATCTCAATTAAAAAAATAAGCAGTGAGAAATCCATGAATATCATTAAAGTAATATATTCCTCACCCAAAATTAGGTAGGGTCACTCACTGACCCCACCCTTGAATTCCAAGTCCTTATATTTTTAAAACAATTAAAAAGGAAAGTACTAAAAATCATGACACCAGTATGGCACTTTTTGGCCATTCTAATATTTCACACGTATTTTCGCGTGTAGGTTTTACACCTAAAATTTACTCAGAATTGAGGTGTTGTGTATATTTTAGGAGTTACACACGGAAATGTGTTATGTCACAATTCCTGCGCGCAGCCCCGCATCATTACATATCCCTACGTACTAGTAAAAGCAGATTACTGCGTACTAGAGACCCGGGCGCAGCTGATTCTGCCATGCACGCAGGGGATCCTACCCCGCGCGCATCTGTACTAACTGATCCCTGCGTCTGGATCAGTCGTGACAAATCTGACAACCAGGTACTGCTCAGAAGAGCTACAACCTACTTAGGGTTGCCTAGTATATATAACAAACAGACATATGCATTACTAATGACCTAAAAAGATCAAAAATTAAATAAAATTCATGAAAATTAAGTTTAAAACATTTTTTCATAATAAATCAAAGATCAAGAATTATCACGTAAATCACTGATCCTGATCTTTGAAGACCACGTAAAACCACAATAAGTGTTCATAAAAATTATTGAAAATTCTTGACATGATCGGCAGATGATGGAAAATAAGTAAACATCCACAACTGCACGCTTTAAAGCAATATAAATAGTACAAATGAAGGATGAGTACAGAATGATCAAATTTACGCCATAAAAGATGAACAGATCCTGTGGCTAAAATAGGACAGAAATCCAGAAGATCTAAGGACAGCTGATTGACAGAACCAAGTAGCCGTGCCAATATTTCCCTGACTGGCTTGCCAGCCTCAGCCCACGAGCAGAAACCTCTCTACGTGCCCTGAGAAGACCAAAATCACCCCAAAAAGGTATTTATACAGACCTCTTTGGATCCATTATTCCATCATAAGTTACCAGGAATTATTTATTATCAATAAGAAACCGTGTCATTGTTGATCAAGTGCTTATATGAAGATAAGCAAGTGATTTATGACTTAGTCTGTAGTAGTATTATTTACCCTTATTAACCAATCAACCATTAAAGTTTAGTCAAGAAATCTACCCCATCTGCTCTGAAACCCTTCCAATTATTCCAGGATTTTTGTGGTAAAGTGCTCAGAGTGAGTGTTACCCTTCCTGTCTTGGCCATTTTTGCTGTTAAGCCCAGCCATTAGTGGAATAAGTCCTTTCCAAGGCACCCATATTTATTCCAAGGTTCTTAAACTGCCTAAGGAGGTCCCTTGAAGAGAGGTTTCTAGTCTTCAAAGATCCCCAGTAGTTTAATATTGGGCCCCTCTTTTATATTATATTGAAAAACATTTATTCAAAAACCAATTGAACCATGCAACTGCTCTTATTATATCATTTATTTAAGCTTCTATGTGTTTATTTTTGGAATAATAATTATTATTATCATTTCAGAATTTTTATCACTCTCTGTAGGTAAAGGACTGCAAGGTTCCTTGTATCAGAGAGCTGACACCATTCATCTTTTTCAGCTTATTCTCCCTTATATCTAACAAGGTAGAGTCTGATGTCTTTGCCATTGATCCTATCTTTCTTATCCTTAAGGATCTTGCTAATTTTACCTTTTTCCTTTTCAGTTTCTTCTGTGACAGGTATTGCAGGTGAAGGAGTATCTTCTCCATTCCTTGGGTGGTAGTGTTTGATGAGGCTTACTGGGAAGACTGGATGTTTCCTAGAAAGCTCTTCACTAAGGATTACTTCCACAGCATTTTTACCATGAAGTTTATTAATGGTGAAAGGTCCAACAAAAGCTGGTCCAAGCTTTCTATTTCCAGCAATGTTGGTAAAGTGGGTGGTAGAGATGAATACTTGATCACCAATCTCGAAATCAGGTTTCTTATGGGTTTTATCCCACCTTTGCTGGTTATACTCCACAGCATCCTGGAAACCCTTAATAGCATGTTTGTTAGCTACATCTATCATGTTTTTGAAATCAAGTGATGTAGGGTGAATATTTGTTAGCTGGTGGTTAAGTTTATCCTTGGGTAATTTAGGAATCCATCCTCTTTCTAGTATGTAAGGTGCTTCCTTAGTGGTAGAGTGCTTGCTACTGCTGTAGGCCATCTCCAGTGCAGGTAAAAGGCTAACCCAATTGTGTCAATAACATTCTGAATTCTTGTATTCTAGTCCAAAGCCCCAGAATCTCCTGAGCATGTCTTCCAGGGTCTGAATCAACCTTTCAGCTAATCCATCTTTCTGAGGGTGGTAAGCGGTAGAGGAAGCTAAGGTGGTTCCAAGCATATCATGAAGATTCCTACAGAACTCAGAGGTGAATTTAGGATCTCTGTCACTGATAATAATCTTGGGAACTCCAACATCAGCAATGAGCCTGTTCCAAAATAATAGGGAAACTTCCATTGCAGTCTCTTCTATGTGATTAGGTAGGAAATTTTATTTCTTGGAGAACCTATCCACAATGACTAAGACCAAGTTTGAGGAATAGGCTCCTCCTGGTGGTGGTCCAGTTAAAAAGTCCATATTGATGATCACCCATCTTTTGTTGGGTTCAGCAATCTTTTGCAGTAGTCCAAATTGTTTTCCAGTAGTCCTGTTGGACTTCTGACAAGTTTCACAACTGGTAACATACTGTATAGTGGAGTCTCTCCAGTTAACCCACCAAGCAGTTTGTTTAACTGTATCCAAGGTTCTATCAGAAGATAAATGAACAGATTAGCAGTTATCATGGCACTGAGCCAGAACATGTTTGATATGGTCATCCTTAGTTAAGACTATAACACTTGAATTTTGAAATAGGGTATACTAGACCATCCCATATTGTGAACCTCCCGGCTTTGTATGGTTTCAAAAGAGGTTCACGTAGGCTATTGATCAATTCAGAAGGTGGTGAAGTACTTTCCATAATAGTAATCAGAGTCTTTATGCCAGAACTGTAGGATTCTTTGATTGAGTTGAACAATGATTGATTCAATTCCCAAATTTGGATTCCCATTATAGGAGCTTCTATGTTTGACCTGTTAATGTTAATGATAGGAAAGATATCATTATCTTCTGGATCATAAGCAGGGTTACTTTGGTCATTGGGTAACGCATTCCTGCTTAAACTATCAGGATTCTGGTGTTTAGTCCCGGCTTGATGAACTATGGTCATCTGACCTCTGTACTGTTGTATAGCTATCTGCCATCTTAACATGTGGCTACTAGGGGTCTTCATATTCATCAATTTCCTTACAGCGATGCATTCAGTAATTAAAGTGAAATTGGTGCCTTCTAAATAATAATGGAGTTTCTCTAGAGCCCATACTAGGGCAAAACATTCCATTTGGCTTTCACCATACCTTTTCTCAGTGTCTTTAATTTGTCTGGATATGAAGAGTATAGGTTTTTCCACTGGTTTTTCATCCTCTAAAACTTCCTGGTTTAAAGCAGCTCCTAGCCCTTCCATGCTGGCATCTATGAAGATTTTGAAAGGTTTAGAATTATCTGGCTGGATCAGTACTGGAGCTGAAGTAATTGCCATTTTGAGTTCCTCATAGTTCTTGACTCTGTCATGAGTCATTTCAAACACGGTGGTGTTGTTTCAGATCTCATACAGACATTTGATTAGTAGAGAAAACTTAGGTAAATACTTCCTATAGTAGCTGCAGAAGCTGATAAAGGATAGGAGTTCAGTTTTATTCTGAGGCATAGGCCTATTCATTACTGCTGCTATCTTTTTTTGGTCAGAAGCTAAGGTTAGTCCAGAAAAAGTGTGTCCTAAGGCTTTGACTTTCCTGTAGCCAAAGTTAAACTTTTTCATTGATACTTTCAATCCCACGGCAGAGATGGTTTTGAGGACTAGCCTTGATTTCTCCATTTGAGTATCCCAATGATCAGAGTAAATGAAAAAATCATCAATGTATACCATCATCCATCTCTGTCTGATGAATAATCCTAGGACAATGTCCATCTTCCTTTCAAAATGAGAAGGAGCATTTTTAATACCAAAAGGCATCCTAAGATACTCATAAATTCCCAAATGACAGATAATTCTCATGAATTTCCAGCTATCAGGGGTGATAGGTATTTGGTGAAAGCCTTTCAGCATGTCCATGGTGGTTATGTACTTAGCCTTGGACAGGTTATGTAGAGCTTGGTCAATTCTTGGAATTGGATTATAATCAGCTTGGGTGTAGCTATTAGGCATTCTAAAATCTCCAACCATTCTTGACTTATCATTGTGCAGAGCTTTAATTACTGGTGTAGTAATATCCCCTTCTTCATTGTGGCCTACTTTCCTTAAAACTGGTAAGTCAACCAACACTTGAATATGGGTTCCCAGAGCAGCTCTGGGTTTTGGACTAGAAGGGTAAGCAGGTCTCCTGAGGTTAGGTGGGTAAGGAGGCTTAATAGTTAGAGTTAGGATCATATCATGTCCTTTGATGCTACCAATGGGGTGATCATTGGTACAAAAAGCATTTTGATTTTCAAAGCATACTTGTAGGATATCCCATTTGTGTTCTTCATTGAGAAGGGAATTCAAAGCAGCTTGAGAGAATTATTCCTGATTGAACTTCTCTGAGTGTTTTTCATAAGTTGAATCAGAAGGTTGAGCATTCACATGGAATATTTAGAACTTCTTATTTCAGTCTCCCCCTATGGTGAAGTATCTACCCTTGCTTTGGAATACATCTATACCATATAAGCAAACAGAATCATTATCAAGGATAAAATAATCACATACTCTATGTTGGAGAACTACAAATTCAATTTTCAGTTTGAGTGATCCTTTAGAGTGAGGCAGTATGATATCAGAAGACCATACTCCAACAGCATTGAGAGCTGAATTCCAACTGCTGAACTTAGCCTGAGGTACTGGTAGTAGGTTCAGCTTCCAGTTTGGGTCTTGTTTCTCCAGATAAGTTGAACCAACACAAGAGCAAAAGGCTCCACTGTCTAGAAGTAACTTAACAGGGTAACCTAGGCTTAAACCAGGAGCATAGCATGTTTTGCCTGAAGTGAAACTTTTACTGGCAGAAGGTTTTAGAGTCAAGGACTTAGCCTCAGAGATATGGTGAATCTTCATGTTGGTATTCCATTTTTGAGGTAAATTAGAATCTTCATTGACGGAATTCATGTCCAGAGAAGACTCAATACAACCTTCAATAACATTGATGGGGTTAGTGATCATTAGATCACAATCAGAGAGTGATCCATCAGTATCATCAAGGTGAGGCTCAGGATTTTCATACTGTTCTCCTTCAATAAGATTAATCCTTTTCCTAGGTAGAGGAAAATCAGGTTTTACGTTTCCTGTTTTGTTACAGTTCCAACGTACTTTCTCTTTTGATTATGGAGTCTTCTTGACTTCCAAGGTAGATGGATTAGTAGCAGGGGATTCTTTAGTTTTGGCAGTATATTCTTCCCTGTTCCTAGTATTTTGTTCACTGGTGGGTCTATTGACCCTTTTATCAAGACCATACATATCAACAGTCTCTTCCAATACACCTATTAAGGTGGGAAGATCTGAATTCATAGGCATTCTGCAACTTACACTGTGTTTGTGTTTTCCAGGAAATAAGTTGAGGGGTCTTTCATTGACTTCTTCCTTATCAGCATCAGGATAAAAACAGTCTAACACCTTTTCTGGTCTAAGCACCACTTATGAGGTTTGTCCTTGGATGGATTAAACTGGGAAGTTTCAAAAGTTTTCATCATCTTTCTTTTCCAAATCTTGGTACCAAACTGCACTTAGATCAATTCTTTCCAAGAATTCCAGGATAAAGATCCAACTTCTTCTCTTTTATTGATAAACCAATCAAGAGCTACTCTCCAAATAGTCTGGGCAATCTTACCACAGCTATTGCATCAAGGAGCCCATAAGAAGAAAGAGTATAGTCAATAAATGTCATGAAACTGACATGGTTGTATTATCCTTCTCAAGAGAATTGAGGCCATTCAGTGAGGGGAGGAAGTAGCTTCATGTCCTGCTCCATTTCAGGAGTAGGAATGGGTCTGAAAGACTCATTCCTAGTTATCCTGGTTCAGGGAGGAACACTAGGAGTACTGGTGAACCTAGCAGGCCTAGTTTCTTCTAGGTCAATGACCCGAGAGTTGGTAGAATTGATCTTAAGATCTCTGAGATCATTCCTAATTATACCTAACTCAAAATCAAGTTTATTGCTTAATCCATCAATTTTGTCAATCAGATGAGCTTAAGGAGTATGACTGGTTTTCTTAACTTCTTCCTTAAGCTTGTCTATGGTTGCAAGAATATCTTCCTCAAGAATTGATTAGTTGTCATCAATATGTTTCATCATGTCCAAATTAATAGCTCTTATACTATCCTTGATTTGTTGTATTTCCAACTCATCAATTCCCCTAATCTGAGACTGGTGTCAATCACTCTGAAAATAATTGCACTCAATTTTTCCAATTGTTGATAAAATTTGTCAAAGCATGGGCTAATAATTGTAAAATTGTGAGACACATTTACAGAAAAGCTATTAAGAGCTTCTACATCTAATTGTGGTACACCCTTTCCACTTCTGGGATAAGGATATTATGCTGTCCCAATCCTTTGGGTTTGTTAACTTATGATGAGCTGAGGAGCTCTTCTTTTTGGGGTCCTTTCTGTTTAAGGAAGCTAACTGATCCCAAGGATTCCAGTTCTGCACATAGCCTTCTACTTCTTTCTTTGGGATCAACCTTTGCAGATAAATCTGAGATTTCTTTGCCTGAGAAATGGCTTTTCTCATACCTGGGTGATCCTCCTGGTTCTGAGCCAACCTGAATTGTTCCCAATAGCTCACGTGCTCTTTCACTAATACTTTGACTCTCTCCTCCTTGGTTGAGTCCAGCTGGGGTGGCATAGGAGGACCTGTACCCTCCTGGGATAACATGGTGGGCAACGGATGGTTCTCCAACGGTCTGTTGGTCAAGTGAGCCCCCGCGGTTGTCACGGTTGTTGTCCCGCGCAACACCATGGTCGCGGGTTTGAGTCCCCTCATCGCCGCCGCAACTGGAGTCCTTGCGCGCATGTGTTCCTCTGGGGAGAGATCCATATGATGGGGCTTTACCTGTTTCACAGGTTTTGCACCTATTTTGATACATAACACCGAAAAAAAGAGTAAGTCCTTGGTCAAAACTTTGAGAAAAGACTTTAAAAATATAAAAAATAATATTTTTCGTGTGTTTTATATTTTTTAATAATTTTTTATATATATTTTAACTAACTTAGAGTTAAATACAAGGGTACCAACACTCGGTTGGGATAAAAACTATCCTTGGAGGGTATTCCAATGGGGTCTGATTGAGTTCTCATCAGATCCTGGGATATATTCAAGGGTAAGTCCAATGGTACACTGTCTGGGACGTCCTCTAGGAGGTCCTGGTCAATTAGATCACCAAAAAAAATCCACTGAGATGGATAAAAACAAAAATATAAGTTTAATATTTTTTTGTATTTTTATGTGTTAAAATGATGTTTTTAGAAAAAATAATCACTTTTATTATTTTTGGATTTTTCTTTATCTTCAGGGTTATATAGTTTATAAATTTAAAGCTTCCTTTTATAAATCTTTCACTCCTTATGTTGCCTTGATAAAGAATTGAAATTGATAATTCTTTCAAGCTCAAGTTCTTTGTCCTTCATAACCTGCTGTTTATAATAGAGCAATTTCTCCTTTTGTTGCTCAGGAGTTATAATAACAGGGACAAAGTTACGGGGTTTTTCTTCTTTTTTCTTTTTAAGAAGGTTCAAATAATAATTGATCAATTTTCTGTTGTTTGTAAGATGCACTAGATAAACAAATGATCAAAAATATATGTTATAAGTATGTTAACTTATTTTTTTAAAAAATAAATAGACTGGTCCATGGAATAAATAATTAAAAATTATATATTCAAGGATATTTCCCGGCCAGAACCCAAGTTTTCAGCTCTCTGATACAAGGAACCTTGCAGTCCTTTAGCTAAAGAGAGTGATAAAAATTCTGGAATTTTAATAACAGTTATTATTCCAATAATTAACACTTAGAAGCTCAAATAAATGATATAATAAGAGCAGTTGCAAGGTTTAATTGGTTTGGTAATAAAGGTTTTTAAATATAATATAAAAGAGGGGCCGCATATTATACTACTGAGGATCTTTACAGACTAGCAACCTCTTTTCAAGGGGCCTCCTTAGGCAGTTTAAAAAACTTGGAATAAAGATGGGTGCCTTAGAAAGGACTTATTACACTAATGGCTGGGCTTAACAGAATGAATGGCCAAGACAGGAAGGGTAACACTCATTCTGAGCACTTTGCCACGAAAATCCTGGAATGATTGGAAGGGTTTCAGAGCAGATGGGGTAGATTTCGTGACTAAACTTCAATGGTTGATTGGTTAATAAGGGTAAATAATACTACTGCAGACTAAGTCATAATCACTTGATTATCTTCATCAAGCATCTGATCAACAATGACACGGTTTCTGATTGATAATAAATAGTTCCTGGTAACTGATGATGGAATAATGGATCCAAAGAGGTCTGTATAAATACCTTTTTGGGGTGATTTTGATCTTCTCAGGGCACATAGAGAGGGTTCTGCTCGTGGGCTGAGGCTGGCAAGCCAGTCAGGGAACAATCAGCACGTTCAGCTGGTGCTGTCAATCAGCTGTCCTTAGATCTGCTGGATTTCTGTACTATTTTAGCCACAGGATCTGTTAATCTGTTATGGCGTTAATTTGATCATTCTGTACTCATCCTTCATTTGTACTATTGATATTGCTTTAAAGCATGCAGATGTGGATGTTTACTAATTTTCAATCATCTATTGATCATGTAGATAATTTTTCATAATTTTTATGAACACCCTTTGTAATGTTTTGTGTTCTTCAAAGATCAGGGTCAGTGATTTACGTGGTAATCCTTGATCTTTGATTTATTATTCAAAAATATTTTATACTTGATTTTCATTAATTTTATTTAAGTTTTGATCTTTTTAGATCATTAGTAATGCAGATGTCAGTTCCTTACATATACTTGGCAACTCTAACTAGGTTATAGCTCTTCTGAGCGGTACCTGGTTGTCAGATAAGTCACAACAGATTCTGATGCGTTGATCAGTTGTACAGATGCGGGCGGTGGAGGATGCGCTGCGTGCGTGGCATAATCAGCTGCGCGCGGGTCTCTGGTACGCAGGAATCTGCTACTAGGAGTACCTAGGGATATTTAATGATGCGGGGCTGCGCATGGGAATTGTGACATAACACCTTTCCGCATGTAAATCCAAAAACATACACAAAACCTCAATTCTGACTGAATTTTTGGAGTGAAACCTATATGTGACAGTGCGTGTGAAATATTTAATTGAACAAAAGCTCAATATTGGAGCCATAGTATTTTGGTCTTTCTTTCCTTAATTATTTAAAAATATAAGGAGTTGGATTTCAAGGGTAGGGTCAGTGAGTGACCCTACCTAATTTTTGGTGTAGAATCCATTTCTGTAACAATATTACTGGTTTTCCTACTACTTCTTAGGTTTATTGTATTATTATTGTTTTTATGTTATTTTTGTTACTTTTGCAGCTTGCTTTGCAATAGTAGCAGGCTGACATATTTGACATAATCTCCTGGGTTGGAGATAAATTTATCTTTTGCTGCACCCTTGGTTCCAATTTATTTGTTAGCCGCCTGTCTTTTCATTGGTGATAATGTTTTGTGGTTGTGGTATTTGTTGGTCAAACGTTTTAGATTTTTTCTAGCATATTTTAGGGATCAATATGAAGTGATGTTTCATTGTGTTTGATCAGGGCTTTTTCTCAGTTTTTTAGACTTTTTTTTCAAAGCCAGCTTTGTACCAATGATAAGTTTTTAGTAACAATATCATCCTTAGTAAATATTCCCAGCATGTTAAGAATTCTTTTGGCAGACATTCCTATGGGTAATCTGATGTCAAGTGGGGTCTCATTATGTATTAACTGATTGGAGTAAAATCATGATATTGATTTTAATCCTTATTTTAGCAATTCAGCTGATTTACTTAAAATAATTAATTAAAAATATAAGCTATAAGAATTCATGTAATATTTTTACTTGATCATTTCCCTTAGTATTTCACAAAAGTACTGATTTTTTGAGGTTCTCACAATTGTATAATTAAGTATTTTAATATATTTTCAAAAATTGTAGTTATTGTACAAAATAAAGAAAGCTTGAGCTCTAGTGAGATGAAAGGATTAAAGAATGAGTGAAAGGGGCTTGTAACTTCCAGCGTAACGGACCTGAGATCAGGAGGAAAACGACACTTTGGTTGATGTATTGGCTGAACAGATGCTTGAATTCCACTTGAGAGCACCATGGTTTATATAGACTAAATACATGCTTGGCTAACAAGTGGTTGGGTACAAAATGAATAAGGCAAAATTAACATAAGCAGTTTAACTGACATGGTAAGTGAAATTCTATGACTAAACAATCTAATAGCTATTACTAAACAGTCTGTTAATCAGAATACTACAGCACAGACAAGTTATATTTTACCTAATGTTTTTGTACTTTAAGTTTAACAATAATAATATTGAATCAATCCAATCAATAGTACTTTAAACTCCAGTGAAAGTCAAATATATGAAACTCCAATTCTAACAGTTATCTTATTTTAGACATTTTTTGGTATTTTTAATTATATTTTATGAAAAATACCTATAAAGGTTATTTAAGTATCTTTATATACTTTTATGTATTTTTAGATTATGTAATATCCATGGCGACATCTATTACATATTTAGAATTTCCCAGTCCAGGTTGGAGCACATTTAGGTGGTACCTGGGCTTCTCAGGCCACCTGTCACTCTGTCATCCCGTAGTCCTGCGGCTGCGTAATTGTCACATTCCCAGAGCTGCGTACACCGCTTGTCAGGGTACGCTGACAGGGTGACAGGGCTTCTTCTCAGCCGCGCGCGGGTGTATTGGTTGCTGCGGCTGCATGCGGGAATTGTGACAGAAAAAATTTCTGCAAGTAACTCCTAAAATATACACAACAACTCAATTCTGACTGAATTTTATGTGTGAAACCTATACGTGACCATGTGTGTGCAATATCAAATTGGCCAAAAATGTCTCATAGTGATGCCATAGTATTTTGTTATTTTATTTCTTTAATTATTGAATATATAAGGAGTTGGATTTCAAGGTTGGGGTCATCGAGTAACCCTACCTAATTTTGGGTGAAGAATCCATTTCTGCAATAAATATATGGATTTCCTACTCCTTCTTGAGTTGAATTTAATATTCTTATTTATGTCATTTCTGTTACTTTTGCAGCTTTCTCTGCAATAGTAGCAAGCCAACAGAGGCCTTGTGATTTGAGAGATAATCCAGATGGGGTTAAATCAAACAATTTGAATTTACAGAGAGGTAGGAAACTGCAAAAAACAGTTTCATTTTGTACAAATTAAATTTAACTGTATTTTTCTCAAAGATGATTGAAAAATATTCAAGTAAGGGTCTCAGCTTAGTCATATTATCTCCTTCTAGTTTGTTGGGAATATTCATCAAAGGATTTTTGAAAGTTCCAGAGTGGGAAGTGCTGGTGGTTAAAGGATGGTAAAGCTTTTCATTTCAGCTTACTGATACCAGAATTTTAATTCCTTTAGCTACAGCAAGTTATATTGGTGTTGGAAAAATAATAATTCAAAGAAAATAAGTAAAATTCCCAGAAATATAGATATTATAAGATTAGGTGCAAATTTTGGAGTTCTCTTTTGGTTAAAATGGTTTGATTATATTTTTGAAAAGGAGCTAGAGTCTATATAAATGTGGTGATCTTTATTGAAGCAACCTCTCTTCAAGGGGCTCTTTTGAGCCATTTAAAGATGTTGGGACAATGAGGTCCTAAGTAATTTCTCAAAAGGGGTTTACTCAAGGGGAAAAGGTGGAATGGCTGTCTCACAGCACTTATTACTGGAAGAAAGGAGGAGATAACTAACTGCTTCAAGCAGACACTTAAAGATACTTGCAGAAATTCAAGGATTGAAAGGTTCTCAGGAAAATTGATGTGGTTTTTACTTATATTTTTAATGAAATCAATGATGGGGTTAGAATTAATCATTATACTATCATAATGAGGCAATAAATCACTTTTTTATCATTTATAAACACTTGATCATGGATTTACATAGGTCTGGATTGATTACTTTAAAATTAGTGGTGTTTAGATCATCCAAAAAGGGCCGTATATATACCTTTTTGGAAAAAAAGGACCTTCTCAGGGCACTTAGAGAGGGTTTTTCTTGTGGAATAAGGCTACAAGACTGGCAAGGGATTTTTTGGAACATATTCACAGTTCGTTTAATCAGCTGGAACTTTCTGTTTCATATTTATGGGTGAAATAGTTATCAGAATTTGTTTCAATTTTAATTTGTTCTTTTTAAAGTTCTGGAATATTTACTAGTTTTTTATTAGTCTGTCTTGAGTGAAATGGTCGTTAATGGGTATTTTTAGATTCTAAGCCATCTTCTGAACATTTTGGTAATTTTCAATAATTTTTAGGGGAAATCTTTGAAATTTTTTGTGGTTCATAAACACTTGATAATAAAATTTATGTGAAAACCTTTTTTATTTCTCTGATTTTTCTGTCTTATGTTTTGAATTTCATACCTTTTATTCAATTTTAAGAGGTTTCAGACATCCCTCCGTCCTTCAGTCAGTTTGTTAAATATGCATGATGTATGGATGGAGTTTGTAGCCTGTTCCTGCTGTACCTGGCTGTCAGGAGTAGTGCAGTTATTCTGGATGCACAAATATTTGCTGCCTACATGCAGGGATCCATCATCCGCGGCCAGAAGCATATGGCATGTGGGTTTCTTGACAGGCGCCTACATTTTGAGTGTCAGGCGCTTGTACCCTAGCTGTATGGATGGGGGGTTGCGCGCGGGATTTGGGAGAGAACACAAATCCAGCTGCAACTGATGAAATGTCAGCTTGCTACTGTATACAGAGAAAAACTGTCAAATAGTAACACAAAATATGAAAAATAAGACCACCTCAAATAACAAATTAAGGATTGAGAAATCCATAAATACTATTGAAGGAATGGATGCCTCACCCAAAATTAGGTAGGGTCACTCACTGACCCCACCCTTGAATTCCAAGTCCTTATATTTTTAAAATAATTAAAAGGAAAATTACTAAACATTACAACACCTGTATGGCACTTTTTGGCCATTCTAACATTTCACATGTATTGTCACGTACAGGGTTTACCCCTAAAATTCACTCAGAATTGAGGTGTTGTTTATATTTTAGGAGTTACACGCGGAAACGTGTTATGTCACAATTCCCACACGCAGCCCCGCAGCATTACATAACCCTACGTACTAGCAGCAGCAGGATCCCGCGTACTAGAGACCCGCGCGCAGCTGATTCTTCCACTCACGCAGCGGATCCGACCCCGCACGCATCTGTACTACTGATCCCCGCGCCAGGATCAGTTGTGACTAATCTGACAACCAGGTGCCGCTCAGAAGAGCTACAACCTAGTTAGGGTTGCCTAGTATATGTAACAAACGGACATATGCATTACTAATGATCTAAAAAGATCAAAACTTAAATTAAATTAATTAAAATTGAGTTTTAAACATTTTTTAATAATAAATAAAAGATCAAGGACTACCACATAAACCATGTATCTTGATCTTTGAAGACCACAAAACACTACAAGAAGTGTTCACAAATATTATTAAAAATTGTCTAAATGATCAGCAGATGATGTAAAATTAGTAAACATCCACATCTGCACGTTTTAAAGCAATATAAATATTACAAATGCAGGATGAGTACAGAATGATCAAATTTATGCCATAACTAATTCACAGATCCTGTGGCTACAATAGTACAGAAATCAAGCAGATCTAAGGACAGCTGATTGACAGCACCAAGTAGACGTGCTAAACTTGCCACAAATGGCTTGCCAGCCTCAGCCCACAAGCAGAACCCTCTCTATGTGCCCTGAGAGGACCAAAATAACCCCAAAAAGGTATTTATACAGACCTCTTTGGATCTAATCAGTTAATCAGTGTACCAGGAATTATTTTTTATCAATCAGACACCGTGTCATTGTCAATCAAGTGCTTATATGAAGATAAACAAGTGATTTATGACTTAGTCTGCAGTAGTATTATTTTACCTTTATAACCAATCAACCATGGAAGTTTAGTCGAATAATCTACCCTATCTGCTCTGAAAACCTTCCAATTATTCCAGGATTTTCGTGGTAAAGTGCTCAGAGTGATTTTTACCCTTCCTTTCTAGGCCGCTTGTGCTGTTAAGCCCGGCCATCAGCGGAATAAGTCCTTTCTGAGGCACCCACATTTATTCCAAGGTTCTTAAAAACTGCCTAAGGAGGCCCCTTGAAGATAGTTTGCTATTCTGTAAAGATCCCCAGTAGTATAATACTGTTTGGTCGCTAAAGGATAACAAGGGTCTTGGAGTCCAGGAGGCTGAAAAGAACTTTATTTCCCACATACAGAAGTCATTCACGCAGCTAATTCTGCCATGAAGGCAGCAGATCCTACCCCGTGCGCATTAGTCTGGACTGATCCCAATTTCAGGATCAATCATGAAAAATCTGACAACAGGTACTGCTCACATTAGCTAAGAACTCGTTGAGTATATGTGGTTTTGGTAATAAGTTGAAATGTGCATTGCAAAGGGTCTAAAAATCTTAGAAACTTAATAAAAATTATATATAATCAATTTAAAAATATTTTAAAAATAAATCAAATATTGAAGGTTACCACAAAACAGACAGATCTTGATCTTTGAAGACCACCAAACCCTTCAAGGAGTGGCCTTAAAAACTATTAAAAACTACCTCCATGCTTATCAGATGATGGAAAATCAATTAATATCCACATCTCTCTACTTTAAACCAATGTTTAAAGTAAAAATAAAGGATAAGTGCAGAATGATCAGAATTACACCATTAACAGATTAACAAATCCTGTGGATAAAATAGTACATAAATACAGCTGATATGAGGACCAATGATTGACAGAACCAAGTGGACGTGCTAAATCTGGTCTGACTGGCCTACCAGCCTCAGCTCAGCATTGGGATCCTTTCCTCCTTTTGTTAAATACTTTCTCTATATCTCCAGCTCCCCACCCTCTATCTTTAATATATCCACATTCCTTATCATGCTATACTGTCATCCAAAACAATTATCCTATAACTGTCACCACTCCATTCCAAATTCATCTCTAAAACCATCACCATCACCATCACCATTACCATTATCATTACCATTACCATCACCATCACCATCACCATCACCATCACCATCACCATCACCATCACCATCATCATCATACCATTCTCACCCATTAAGCTAGGAAACTATGCCTGAGGTCCTTGTTTCTCCTCTTAAACTAGGCTACCATTCCCCATATCATGCTAGGCAACTATGCCTGAGGTATTTGTTGCTCCTCTTAAAATAGGCTATCATTTCCCCATCTCATATCCTGACAAGGTGGTGTCTTGTCATTCATTACTCAAGTATCATATCTCTATCATTCTCATATTCTCCTCTCATTTCTCATGTATCTCTGGAATTTTTTCTGGTCTTAAATTGGTTCCTAAATTTGTCAGTTAAGGTGGTGTGTTGTCGTTTTGATGTTTAGATTCTGTAACTAACAAATTTAGTTACCTCATTACTATCTTACTATTTTCATTATCTCATTAGCCATGTCTTAGTCCCCCTCTGGGGCTCTCTAGTTGTCTCTAACATGCTGACTTAGGCCCCCTTTGAGGTTCTCAAGTTTTTGATAAATACTGGTCCTTCCCTTGGACGATGAATGAAAATCATCTGATTACCAGAAAACTAAACCAGAGTGTCCCTTCCTCCTCTTCAGATCAGTTCCACTTGACTATACAAGTTGTTTCCCTCTGTCTTTGGCTCTTTGTAGCCTTAACATCTCATTTGGCTCTTCAGTAGCCTACCATACTCCTTCCTTCTCCAAATAACCTGGCTTCTCATATTAAAATCTTCACGGTTAAAAGCCAAAACTCATCCCGCAAAGCCATCCGGTCAACTTCATTGTTCCAACTGGTTGTGTCACCGCAAATGTCATCAATCCTACACTTCTCTTTATCTTCATCCCTCCGCTCCATTATCCCTTTTCCTTCCTCTCCCATTCATCTTGTCTCCTCTCCTCCGCTTCAACCCAGCACCCCTCATCCTCCTTCCTCCCCTTGGGTTTCTTTCTCCAATTCTTCTCTCTGACAACCTCTTCTCTTGCTCTCCTTATCAAGCCACCACTACTACTTACCACTCTTGACATACACTTGCATCCACCATCCCATCCCATCCCATCCTCATCATCCTCAATCTAACCATCATTGAGTCCTAATTTATTCATCCTCACCCACTTCCTCCCTCCCTTCTCCCTGCTCCACTTCCAGATAACCCTCTCCTCTCCATTCCTACTCCTCTCAACCCATCTTCCCCACTTGATGGATTCCCTACATACCTTGCTCTCTCAATCCCTACCCCTCAAGGATTATGATGCCAAGCAAGCCTTACAAGCTCCCTTCAGAGCTGCTGCACTTGGAATTGCTAATTTTTACAAGAAGGCAGCCAAGAAAGGTAGAAAGGCTTATTTTCTTGGCTACTCTTCAGCCCTCCAAGATGTTCTTGCTCACCTCCAGGCTGCACTTGATCAATCCCAATCGCGTCAAGAAGCCCTTCGCGCCAAATCACATGAACCAAAAAAAGACAAAAACTCCAACGCTCCAGTCGCCCCCCCCTTGGATTTCTCATTGTTGAGCAGTCACACCCTCATCATCATCTCCTCCTACGCTCTCACTCCCCTATTATATGCTCAATGGCTCAATCATCTCCTTCCCTATAAATCTTGCACCTCTCTTGAGATCCACTTGAATGGCAATCAATTGCTTGGAGCTTTGCTGATACAGTCCTCAAACCCTAATCTTTCAGCTTGTTACTTAAACAGAGCAACCTGTCAAAGCAGATTTAAATATAAATAAAAATAATAAAATTAGACGGAGTGAGAAATCCATGAATATTATTGAAAAAATGGATTTTCCACCCTAAATTAAGTAGGGTCACTCACTGCCCCCACCCTTGAATTCTAACTCCTTACATTTTTAAATAGTTATTAAACAAAATAGACCACAACACCACCATGGCACCTTTTGGCCATTCAACATTTCACAAATTATGCAATGTATAGGTTTCACACCTCAAATTCAGTCAGAATTGAGGTGTTGTGTATATTTTATAAGTTACAGGTGGATTTGTGTTGTGTCACAATTCCCGCGCGCAGCCCCGCATTCATACAGTAAGGGTACACGCGCCTGAAACTCAATAAGTAGGCGCATTTCAAAAGGCCCGCTTGCAAAATGACTGACTGGCCGCAGGCAACATATTCCCGCACGCAGATTTCAAGCCTGTGCGCGTTAACTGAAATTGCACTAAGCCTGACAGCCATGTACCGCAGGAACAGGCTACAACCTGCATGCACAAATCATGCATATGTAAAAACTTGACTTCCAGACAGAGAGATGTCTGAAACCTAAGAATATTGAATAAAAAATATGAAAATCAAAATATAAAGCAAATAAATTGTGGGAAACAATAATGAAGGTTGCCATGTAAATGAGATTGCCAAATCCTTATAAACCACAAAAAGGAGTTAACCTAAAAATTATTAAAATTCCCAACGTGTGCAGAAGATCCTTCAGAATCTACTAATACCCACTTCCACCCATGTTACTCAAAAAGTTAATACAAAATGAGGAAATATGCCTGAATCTTAAAAATAACAAATTAACACTTAAACACCTTTTGAAAATTATTTCAAAAAGAAATATGACATAGACAAGGCTAGCAGATTGAAAGCACCAGAACTACGTGCCAAACTATCCCTGACCATCCTGATAGTCTCAGAATCCAAGCACAAACCTCTCTACGTTCCCCAAGAAGGTCTTATCACCCCAAAAAGGTATATAAACAACCCTTTTTAAGTGATGTAAAACACAGAAATTTTTAATTATCAATCCAGACCCCTTGCCATCCATGATCAAGTGTTTATTCAAGATAAACAAGTGATATATGTATATAGTCTGATAGTATTATTAATAATTCTGACCCCAACATTGATTCCGTGAAGAATATCAGCAAATAACCCCAATAATTGTCCTGAGACCCTTTCATACCGTGAATCTCTGCAAGCCTCCTGGAGTAAGTATTTACACTAGTTAGTTGTCTCCTCCTTGAAACCCAGGCATAAGTGCTTTAAGACAGCCAGTCCACCCATAAAATTGAGTTAATCTTTGTGAGCAATCATATAAGACCTCATTATACCAAGGTGTTAACACGGTTCAAAAGAGCCCCTTGAAGAGAGGTTTTTATTCAATAAAGATCCCCAATTTGCATGAACTGTGGCCCCTCTTCAAAATATATTTAAACAAATTTAATTCAACCAAACCAACCAAAAATTTCACTTGCTTTAAAACCAATTATTAAAGCATTTTACTGTAATTTTCTTGGAATTATTATTCTAACACCATAATCACTTTCTGTAACTACAGGAAGGCAAGGTTCCTGGTATCAGGAAGCTAACACAATCTCTCACCGCTTCTGTTGATATCCCCTTTCTGTCAATTTGGTCTTTCAATCCTCATCAATCTCTGTCCATCATCTATTCCATCAACTCCCAATAAATTGCTTGGCCCATCTTCCTTCCGATCCTACCTTTACTTGTTGTTCAACAACCCAGTTTCTTCTTAAATGCTTCGCAACCTTGGTCTCTATTCAATATCTCCACCTCAACCTCTGCCATCTCCACCTCACCCACAAAATTGTTTCTGCCTCTCAGCCTTCCTCATCTCCAACGTCTTGCGCGCTCTCTCCTCTCTCCCCCTCTTCCTATCCTTGCTCGCTTGACTGAAACTTCAACCTTTCAAGCTTGTGCAATCTTTCTCGCGCCTTAAATGCAAACTTGCTCACTTCAAAATTCCCTCTCTTGCTGCCTCAATGGCGGCCTCATTGCTCCCTTTCCCGCTCATCAACTTCATCATCCCATCCGCAACCTTGCTCTTGATACCTCTTTCTGCCTTCTGCAACCTTGATTGCTGCTCACCTCAACCTTTGCGCGCTCACTCTCTCAACCTTGCCTGCAATCTCAATTGCTACTCATCCCTTGCTCCGCTCTTCATTCATCAATCAAATCTCCATCATTCCAAAGGGGTGGTTCATTCATTTGGCCTGTCCTGTCACCCTAAACATTCTTCCATTGCTCCACCCGCTACTTCTTTCCTCATTTCATCTCCTCTGTCTTTTTTGCTCCACCTGCTACTATATCACCCAGTGCTACATCTCCATCTCAACCGCCCCACCCACTACCTCAACCACCACTCTCTCACTCCCATCCATCTCATCCGCTTCACTTGCTACTTCTTTACTTGCTCCATCTCCAAAATCAATACACCCATCATCCATCCAATTCAATCATCATTCCATTCACCAACCATATAAACAACCAATGATCAACAACCTAACCAATCAACCTCAACAACATATCAAACTACCTTCCATCCATTATTGAACAGGCTGGTGTGTTGGGATCCTTTCCTCCTTTTGTCCAATACTGTCTTTATATCTCCAGCTCCCCACCCTATATCTTTAATATATCCACATTCCTTATCATGCTGTGCTGTCATCCACCACCATTATCCTATAAATTTCACCACTCCATTCCAACTTCATCTCTAAAACCATTGCCATCACCATTACCATTACTATTATCATCACCATTAACATCACCCTCACCATCACCATCACCATCACCATCACCATCACCATCACCATCACCATCACCATCATCATATCATTCTCACCCATTAAGCTAGACAACTATGCCTGAGTTCCTTGTTTCTCCTCTTAAAATAGGCTACCGTTCCCCATATCATGCTAGGCAACTATGCCTGAGGTCCTTGTCTCTCCTCTTAAAATAGGCTATCATTTCCCCATATCATATCCTGAAAAGGTGGTGTCTTGTCAATTATTACTCAACTCTAATATCTCTATCATTCTTATATTCTCCTCTCATTTCTCATGTAACTCTGGAATGTTTGCTGTTCTTAAATTGGATCCTAAATTTGTCAGTTAAGGTGGTGTGTTGTCTTTTTGATGTTCAAACTCTTTAAATAACAAATTTATTAACTTATTGCTATCTTACTGTTTTCATTATCTCATTACCCATGTCTTAGGCCCCTCTGGGGCTCTCTAGTTGTCTCTAACCTGCTGCCTTAGACCCCCTTTTGGGTTCTCTAGTTTCCATAAATGCTGGTCCTTCCCTTGGACCATGAATGAAAATCATCTGATTACCAGACAACTAAGCCGGAGTGTCCCTTCCTCCTCTTCAGATCAGTTCCACTTGAATAGAAAAGTACTTTCCATCTTTCCTTGGCTCTTTGTAGCCTTATAAATACATCTCATTTGGCTCTTCAGTATCCTACCATACTCCTACCTTCTCCAAATAACCTTTCTTCTCATATCAAACTCTTCACTCAGGAGCAGAACCCTCTCTATGTTCCCTGAGTAGCTCATTATCATCCAAAAAGGTATTTATACAGACCTCTTTGGATCCATTATTCCCCATCAGTTTACCAGGAATTATAATTATCAATCAGAAACCATGTAATTATTTATCAAGTGCTTATAAGGAGATAAGCAAGTGATTTATGACTTAGTCTGTATTATTATTATTATTTCTCAAAACAATCAACCTGATTCATGAAATTATAGTCAAGCAATCAAACCCCACTTCTCTGAAACCCTTTACCTGAATATTTTGCAGGCTTTTCTGTGAATAATTGACTCAGAGTGAGTGTTTCCCTTCCTGCCTTGGCCATTGTGCTGTTTTTCCCGGCCATATGAGTGCATAAGTCATTATAAGGCACCCATGATTAATTGCAAGGTTTTTAAACTGCCTAAGGAGGCCCCTTTGAAGAGAGTTTGTTTGTCTGTAAATATCCCCAATAGTATAATACTGTGGCACCTATTTCTATTAAAAATTGAAAAACCTTCTAACCAAACCAATTAAAACATGCACCAGCTCTTAAAATATTTATTATTTGAGCTCTTTGAGTGTTTATTTTGGGAATATTATTATTCCCCCATCTTTATTACCCTCCGTAGCTAAAGGACTGAATGTTTCCTGGTATCAGTGAGTTGATAAACTGGGGGTCTGGCTGGGAAATATCCTTAAATAATTAATTTTTAATTATTTATTCCCAGGCAAATTATTTTTCCTAAAAATAAGAAACATACTTATAACCTATTTTTGATTCTGTTATTCTTCCAGTGGATCTCAAGACCAATGAAGAATTGATCAATTATTATTTCAACCTTCTTAAACAGAAAAAATAAGGAAGACTCCTTAACTTTGTGCCTATCATTATAAACCCTGAGCAACAATAGGAAAGGTTGCTTTACTTTAAGAAATAGGTTACAAAAAACAAGGAAATTGAACTTTAAAGAGTTATCAATTTTAACTCTTTACAAAGGGAACACAAGAAGTGTAAAGTTTATGAAAGGAAACTTTTTATCTATGAGAGAAATAACAAGGAAGTTGAAAAATAAAAATAAAAATGACAAGAGTGACCCTTATACTTAATTTTTTGTTTTTTTCATATTATTATAAAAATTACAGAAAAAAAATCAAGAATTTTATTGTTTGATAAACCTTAGTGGACTTTAATTTTGGTAATCCCATTTACCAGGATCTTCTTGAGGAAGTCTCAGAAAGTGTACCACTTGATTTGCTCTTGGGTTTATCCCAGGATCTGATTGGAACCCGCTCAGACCCTGTTGGAATACCCCCCAAGGCTAGTCTTGACCCCAACCAAGCTTTGGTACCGTTGAAATTAACTTAAGTAAGCTAAAAATTATATAAAAAATATATAAAATAAGAAAATAGTCAAAAATCTTATTTCTATATTTTTTCTACCCTTTTTTTTTAAAATGTTTTGACAACTCCATTTTGAAGCACTAAAAAATCAATTTTCAGTTTGAGTAATCCTTTAGAGTGAGTTAGTATGATATCAGAAGACCATACTCCAATAGAATTGAGGGAAGAGTTACAACTGCTAAACTTAGACTGAGATACTGGTAATAAGCTCATTCTCCAATTTGGATCCCAATTTTACAAATAGGTTGGACCAACACAAGAGAAAAAGGCTCCACTATCTAAGAGAAGCCTCACTGGGGAACCTTGGATTAAACAAGTAGCATAGCCTGTCTTTCCAGAAGTGTAACTTTTACGGTCAGCAGTTTTAAGGTTCAAGATTTTAGCTTCAGAGAAATGGTGAATATTCATATTGGGATTTTATTTCTGTGGTAAATTGAAATCATCATTGACAGAGTTTATGTCCAGGGAAGATTCTATACTTCCTTCAATACAATTGATGGGGTTAGTAATCTGAAAGTTTTAGAATATTCAGGTTTAATAAATACTGGAGCTGAGGCCATAGCTAGTTTGAGTTCTTCATAGTTTCATGAGTCATATCAAACAACATGTTGTTTTTCCAGATTTCATACAAACATTTGGTGAGAAGGGAAAACTTACGTAGAGAATTCCTGTATTAGCTGAAAAAGCTGACAAAGGATAGGAGTTCTGTTTTATTTTAAGGCATGGGCCTATTGATAACAGGAGCTATTTTGCTCTGGTCAGCAGTTAAGATTAGTCCTGAAACAATTTTACCTAAAGCTTTCAGTTCTCCATAGCCAAAGTTACATTTTTTCATTGATACTTTTAATCCTACAACAAAGATGGTTTTGAGGACTAGCCTTACTTTTTGCATGGGTGTATTCCAATCATCCAAAGAATTGATAAGATAATCAATGTATACCATCATCCATCCTTGTCTGATGAATAATCCTAAAACTGTATACATCATCTTTTCAAAGTGAGAAGGAGCATTATTGATACCAAAAGGAATCCTAAGTTACTCATAAATGCCCAAATGACATATGATACTCATAAATTTCCGGCTATCAAAACTGATAACTAACTGGTGAAAAACTTTCAGCATATCCATAGTAGTGATGAACTTAGCTTTGGAGAGGTTATGCAGAGCATGCTCAATCCTCCAAATAGGTTAATAATTAGATGGGTATATTTATTCAGAATTCTAAAGTATCCAACCATCCTTGAATTATCATTGTGCCAAGCTATGATTACTGGAGTAGTAATGTCCATTTTCTCATTTTTTCCTACTCTCCTTAAGACTTGTAAGTCAATCAATTCTTGCATATGAGTTTCCAGAGTGGTTCTAGATTTTGGACAAGAAGAGTAAGCAGGTCTCCTTAGGTTGGGAGGGTAAGGAGGTTTAATGGTTGAAGTTAGAATAATATCATGTCCTTTGATGTTACCAATTTGATGATCCTTGGTACAGAAGGAATTCTGATTTTCAAAGCAAGCTTGGAGAAGGTCCTGTATTTGGTCTTCACTCAGAAGGGGGTTCAGGGCTGCTTTTGAGAAGTACTTTTGGTTGAAATTCTCCAAGTGTTTTTCATAAATTGAATCAGAAGTTTGAGCATTGAAAGGGCATATTTGGAACTTCTTGTTCAAATCTCCTCCTATGGTGAATTATCTGCCCTTACTTTGAAATACTTCTATACCATATAAGCAAAGAGAATCATTCCCTAAAATAAAGTAAGCACACACTCCATTCTGGAGCACTACAAATTCAATTATCAGTTTTATTGATCCTTTTGTGTGGGGGAGAATGATATCAGAGGACCAAAACCCAATGGAATTAAGGGAAGAGTTAAAACTGCTGAACTTAGCCTGAGGTACTGGTAATAGGTTCACTCTCCAATTTGGATCTTGCTGTTCCAAATAAGTTGCACTAATACAAATGCAAAAGGCTCCACTTTCTAAGAGTAAATTAAAAGGAGAACCTTGGATCAAACCAGTAGCATAGGATTTTTTACCAGAAGTGTAACTTTTACTGGCAGAAGTTTTGAGATTCAAATTTTTGGATTCAGAAACTTGGTGAATTTTCATATTGGGATTCCATTTTTGTGGTAAGTTGGAATCTTCATTAACGGAGTTAACATCTCAATAACATGCTATAATTCCTTCGATGAAATTTATAGGGTTAGTGATCATTAGTTCACCCTTGGAGAGTGATATGTCAGTGTCATCAAGTTGAGGGTCAGGGTCAGTATCATCTTCTTCTGTTTCAATGAGATTTATCTTTCTCCTGGTCTGGGGGCAGTCAGGTCTCACATGTCCATTTTGGTTACAGTTCCAGCATATCTTTTCCTTAGTCTCAGAAGTCATCTTAACATCTCATTGGGGAGTAGTAGAGTCTTTGATTTTGTGATTGTATTCTTCTTGAGTCTTTGGAGCAGGTTCCCTAGGTCTATTGCCTCTTTTTTCAAGACCATTCATATCAATGGTTTCTTCCAGAATGCCAATGAGAGTGGAGAAATCAGCATCCATGGACATTCTAAACCTCACATTGTGATTAAGGTTCCCAGGACATAGATTGACAAGCATTTCATTGATTTCTTCTTTGTCAGATTTGGGATAGAAACAATCTAACCTTTTCTTTTTTTCCAAACACCACTTGTGGGGTTTTTCCTTTGAAGGGTCAAAAAGTGAGTTCTCAAAGGTTTGAATCATATTTATTTTCCAGATTATAGTACCAAACTGTCCTTTGATGAGACTTTTCCAAGTGTTCCAATTTTGGGATCCTACTTCTCCTCTTTTGTTGATAAACCAATCCAGTGCTACTCCTTCAAAAAGCCTTGTTGGTCTTACTACTGCTCTATATTAGTATCCGGAAGTTCATATGAGGCAAGGGTATAGTCAATAAATTTTATGAAGCTAATGTGGTTATATTCTCCTTCAACTGAGAATTTAAGACATTCAGTTACAGGGGGAAAGAGTTTCAGAGATTTTTATACCTTGGGGGTAGGACTAGGGCTGTAAGACTCATTCCTGTTTATTCCATAATTAAGAGAGATGTTATGAGTGATACTGGTTCTTGTAGGTTTTGATTCTTCTATATTGACTAGAAGAGGGGAATTGGATTTAACTTTAAGGTCTCTTAAATCATTCTTAATGATACCTAGTTCAAAATCCATTTTGTTGCTGAATAGATCAATCTTGTTAACAAGGTGAACAGAGGGGGAATCAGTTTTGGTTCTTATTTCTCCTTTGAGTTTCTCAAGCAGAAGGAGTATCTCTTCCTTCCCGGGAAAATAGGTGGTGCTTATATGATTCATGAAAGATTCTTTGTTTAAATAAATGGTATCCCTTAATAATTTGATTTCAGAATCATTAGCTTTCAGGTGGTTAGCTTGACTTTGGATTATTTTGTTATAATTTTGCATTGCTTTATTAAGTTGTTTGTGAATATTTTTTAGATTGCCACTCAAGATGTTAAAGTTATGAAAAACAACATCAGAGAATTTTTTAAAAAATTGAGTTATATGATCAGAATATAGTTGTGATAAAATTTCTTCCACTTCTGAGCTAGAGATATTATGTTGTCCCAATGTTTTGGGTTCCTCAATCTTTGATGATTTGAGGACATCAACTTTTTGGGATCCTTTCCCTTAAAATTGGATATTTGATCCCAAGGGTTCCATTTTTCTACGTATTTCTCCACTTCTGCCCTGGGGATTAATTTCTAAAGGGCTATTTGAGGGGACTTGGCCGGTGAAATAGCCTTTCTCATGGCTGCTGAGTTCTCCTGCCCTTGGGCTACCTTGTATGCCTCCCAATTACTCACATGATCCTTCACCAGATCCTTTATTTTGGACTCTTTGGCTAAGTCCCAACAGGTAGCCGTAGGAGGAGGAGTGGCTTCCTTGGACAACTTTCTTGGAAAAGGACTCATCTCCAACAAATGGTTGGTCAAGTTGGCGGGCGCGGGTGCTGCTGGGTTTCACAGCACTTGACTTGCATGTTTGAGCCCCTTCATTTTGCTTGCTACAGGGCTTTGTACGGGCGCGCGTTCCTCCGGGAAGAGGTCCATAGGACGGGGCTTGTCTGGTTGCGCGGGTGTTTGGCCTGTTTTGCTAAATAGTGCAAAAAAGAGTATATTTCTTTGTCAAAACTTGGTAAAAATAATGAAAAAAAAAATAAAAATCATTTTTATTTTATTTTTGAATTAATGTAAGCTCACTTAGACTTAAGTTCAATGGTACTAATAAATTGATAGGTTTGGAAGAGTCCTTGGTGGGTAATCCAGTGGGGTCTTTGTGGGTACCAATGAGGTCTTGGCTTAAATAAAAAGATCCGTGGTGAGAAATGTTTTCCAAAAGGTCTTTTTCAATAAAATTGGCAAGGGGAAAGATCCTTTCCACTGCAAATAAGTTGAAAAATTAAAATTAACAAGTTTTTTTTTCATTTCAATTCTTATTAATTTTTATTCAATTTTTGGTTTTTTTTTTCAAATTTTTCAAAAAAGATATAAAAAAAATATATTGAGCTTACTTTCTTTATTTTTTTTAAAGAAATAAATTTTTCTCTGATACTTCTTCCAGTCCGTGTGTTTCCTGAGTAAAGAATTAAAATGAACAAGTCTTTCAAGTCCTAATTCTTTGTCTTTTGAAACTTGTTGCTTATAATGATTTAATCTTGCTTGTGATTGCTCAGGATTTATGATGAAAGGGAAAAAATTAAGGAGTCTCTTTTATTTTTTCTGCTTAAGAAGATTCAAAAATAATTTATTTATTCTCCATTGGTCTTAAGATACACTGGAAAAATAACAATTAAAAAGGATAATAAGTATTTTTACTTATGTTTATGTAGATTATCTGGTCCAAGGAAATAAATTAATTAAAAATTAATTATTCAGGGATTTTTCCTGGCCAGAAACCCAGTTTTCAGCTTAATGATACCAGGAACTTTGACTTCCTTTAGCCACAGAAAGAGATATTGGTGTTGGAATAGTAATAATTCAAATAAAATTATGTAAAATGCTCAAATGGTTGATTTAGAAGCAAGTGCAAAGTTTGGGTGGTTTGGTTGGATTAAATTAATTCAAATATATTTGTAAAGAGGGGCCAAAGTTTATTCAAACAGGGGAGATTTATTGGATAACAACCTCTATTCAAGGGGTTCTTTTGAGCTGTGTAAAGACCTTGGGACAGTGAGGTCCTAAGTGATTACTGAAAAGGGGTTTACTCAAGGGGATTGGGTGGAATGGCTGACTCACAGCACTTATTCCCAGAGGCAAGGAGGATATAACTTACTAATTTTAAGCAGACACTCCAAGAAAATTACAGAAATTCATGGTTGAAAGGGTCTCAGGACAATTGTTGGGGATATTGCTGATATTCTTCAATGGAATTAACAATGGGTTTAGAATTAATAATTATAACATGAGACTGAGGCCATCAATCACTTTTTTATTTTGAATAAACACTTGATCACGGATGGCAAGGGGTCTGGATTGATTACTTAAAAATTACTGGGGTTCAAACCATCTAACAGGGGCTGTTTATATACCTTTCTAGGTTGATAAGACCTTCTCAGGGCACGCAGAAAGTATTTTGCTTGCGTTCTGAGGCTGGCGGGATAGCAGGGGCTAGTTTGGCACGTATTATTGGTGCTGTCAGCTGGCTAGCCTTGCATGTGTCATATTTCCATGTAAAACAATTGTCAGAAGGTATTTAAATGTTAATTTGTTATTTTCATGGTTCAGATACATTTCCTTATTTTGTATTAACTTCTTTAGAGTGGCATGGGTAGAAGTGGGTATTTGTATATTCTAAGCCATCTTCTCCACATTTTGGTAATTTTCAATAATTTTTTGGTAGACTTCTTGATGTGCTTTGTTGTTCATAAAGATTTGGACATCCCATTTACGTGACAACCTTCATTAGTGTTTCTCACAATTTATTTGCTTAATGTTTTTATTTTTATATTTTTTATTCAATCTTCATAGCACCGTGAATGAAAAATGATCACTTGATTACAAGTGGAATACAAGGGAAAAAAGGGCCCCTTTGTCCTCAGGTATGTCACTTGTAATCAAGTGATCATTGTTTTTCCAAACCTATAGGTTTCAACCATCTACCTATCCATCAGTCACTCTGTTACATATGCTTGATGTATGCATGCAAGTTTTAGCATGTGCCTGCGGTACCTGGCTGTTGGAATTTATACAGTTGATGTTTGACGCGCGCAGGCTTGACAGCTGCGTGCGGGAATCCATTTTGATGCGCGCAGGTTTGAAAGCTGCATGCAGGAATCCATCATTTGCTGCTACCTTTTGTTTTGCCAGCGGGTTTGTTGAAGTGCGCCTGCGTACTGAGTGTCAGGCGTGTTTACCCTTGCTATATGAATGCAGGGCTGCACGCTGGAATTGTGACACAACACTAATCTGCCTGTAACTCCTAAAATATACACAACACCTCAATTCTGACTGAATTTTAGATGTGAAACCTATATACGGCATTGTGTGTGTAGTATTAGAATTGCCAAAAGGCGCTATTGTGGTTCCGTGGTTTATTGGTCATTTCTTCTAAGATTATTAAAAAAATGTAAGGAGTTGAAATTTTAGGATGGGGTCAGTGAGTGAACCTTCCTTTTTTTTGGGTGGGGAATCCATTTATGCAATAATATATATGGATTTCCCACTCCTTCTAATTTTATTCTTTATTTTCTTTTTTTATTCTGCTTTGAAAGGTTTCTCTTTTCAACTAGAAAGCTGACACGGTCTCATATCAGACCTAGATTAGCTATTAATTGTTATTGGTAGGGTTTGTTGAATAATAGATAAGATGTATTTGATTATTGGTTAATTATTGATCAGATATAGGTGATATTAACCAATATCTCAATAGTCAAGAGTTCAAGGGTTTAACAAAGGGATGTTTCAGGAGAGGACCAAAGGATGGGTTTAACCACAGGGGGCTGGGTAGAGGAAAGTTTGGTAGTTTCTTTTTTTTTTCTCTCTTTTTCTTTGTAATGGTTATTTATTAATTAAAGGGGGTGGTTTTTCTTTAAACTGGTGCTGAAAATTTAGGTCACAGAAGAAACCTTATTCAAGCACCTGGTGGGTGTTTTTAATTGGTTGAAGATGGGTTATAACTTGGTTTCCAATTTCCTGTTTCTTTATAATTGGTTCACTAATAATATTTATCTGGGGAGGTACCACAGATGGATGGTTTGGATTGGGGTAGGTGAATGCTGGTAAGCCAGGTGTCATGATGATACAACCTGGATAGGGCAGAGAGGCCCTTCTGAAATATAAATTCTGGTCCTCAGGGGATGCTCAGGGCTGCCCCTAAGGGTGCCCTGGGGCTTCCCCTGTTAAAGTGGAATACAGTTACATGAGACATTTTAGCTGGTTAAAAAAAGACACTGCATGAAACTGAGGCAATTCTGCTGGTTGGAAAAAATACACTGCATGAAACTGAGGCAATTCTTCTGGTTGCACAAAAGAAACTGCATGAAACTGAGGCAATTCTTCTGGTTGGAAAAAAGACACTGCATGAAACTGAGGCAATTTTGCTTGTTTGGAAAAGATTTTGCAGGGTTTCAATGCGTTCAAAGCCTTGCATAAGTTTCTGTGAGGTGCTGATAAGGTTTTTCTGGTTCTGGTTGCTTATTTGGTACTGACTGTACTTCCTGCATGTGTTTCTGGGTAGCCCTGTGGTACTTGTACTGGTGGGTTGTTGGATATCACATGCTTCTGGCTACATAAGTTTGTGTGTGGTGTTGGGATTGTTTGGTACTACATGGTTCTGGCTGCCTGCACGTATTTCTGGGTAGCCCTGTATACTTCTGCATAGACTTTTGTAGGTTTATTTGCTTGTTTTTTTGGATCTGGTTGAGACTGGTTTCACTTCCTCCTGCCTATTCTGTCCTTTAGAATTCTGCATAGTCTTGCGTATGTGTATTTTCTTGTTTTGTTTGGAGCTGGTTGAGACTGGTTCCACTTCCTCTTACCTATACTTTCCTTTATACTTCTGAATAGCCTTGTGTAGGTGTATTTGCTTGTTTTTTTTGGATCTGGTTGAGACTGGTTCCACTTCCTCCTGCCTATACTTTCCTGTATAGGTCTGCATAGTCTTGTATATGTTTTTTTGTTTTTTTGTTTGGAATTGGTTGGGACTAGTTCCACTTCCTCTTTCCTAAACTGTTCTGTATACTTCTGCATGGCCTTGTCTAGGTGTATTTTAATGCATTTTGGGTGGGGTGACAGGGTTGGTGTATGGTTCTGGTGTTGAGGGTAAGCTATTAATGTTATGTACCTGAGGGTTTTCAAGGTATGTCTTTATGCCTTCCACAGAGATGTGACACCTGGTTGAGTATATGTTTGCCACAGTTGGAGGTTTTTTTGACTGTATCTTCTAATCCATGAGGGATAGAGGGGTACTTTGGCTGAGTGACTATAGGTTATTTGTGATGCAGAATCCATTCCTGAGGTTAATTTGAGGGTTTGAGATTTTATGACACTAGAAAAGTGATTCTGATGGCTATAGGACAGGTTTGGAATACCACACCGCAATGTTTCAACCAATGATCAATCCAAAACTTGTTTCAACTATCATCTTGCCCAATCACGTGTTTTGATTGAGCATGCCATAGGAATCCTGGAAGGAAAATGGGCCAGCTTAGGGGAGATGAAAAAACAGCTCCAATCTTCCAAATCAATGGGGTTCCTCATCAACTGGATTATCAGTTGTGTAATCCTTCACAACCTTCTTGCCAACATCAAAGATAAATGGGACAAAGTATTCAAAGAAGATATTCCCAATCCTCCTGAAGTCATCCCAGCCTCATCTTCTACCTCATCTTTGGCCATGAGACAGCAGATTCTACCCCTCAAACTTACCCAATTCAATGAGTAGCATTGGGTTTTCAAATAGGTAAAAAATGAGATCACCAGATTTTTTTGGTTTTGGTTGTTTAACCCAGAATCCTAGGCTAAATCCTGTTTTTTTTTTTTTTTTCTTTTTTTTTTGGAAATTGGACAAAAAACAGAACAAAAACTTCCAAAAAATCCACCTCACCCCACCAAAACACTGGTCCAATCCTTTATCCTCCTCACAAAACCATCAACTTACCAAACCAAACCATTGGTCCACACCTCCCTCCTCCTCACCAAACCACCTCACCATCCACCTCCACCTACCTCCAAGTTCACCAGTTGAACCTCTTTCTTTTTCTTCTTTGCTCAGTGACCCAGGTAAGCCCTCCCTCCTCCTCCTTGATTCATTGGAGCTGACCTCCCCCTCCTCCCCCTCCTTTTACAAGTTCCAGGCCGTTCATCCCTCCTTGCTTGGCCCCACGAGTAAGCTCCCTTGCTCAGCACCACCTGTAAGCACCCCCCCTTCTCCTCGTGCTCTCCTTCTTCCCCCTCCTCCTGCTCCCCATCTTTCCCCACCACCACCTTGCCGGGTGATTGGCAAGCAATTGATTGGTCTACCAGCAAGCAATTGATTTCTCAACAATTGATCAATTGATTGACTGGCAAGCAATTGATAAATTGCTTGCAAATTGATCAATTGCTTGCTTTTCAATCATTTCTTTCCAATCAATTGATTGGAAGAAAATTGTTGATTGCTTCTTGATCAATCAATCAATTGACCAACTGGTGGCTTGCCCCCCTTCAGCTCCTCCTCCTCCTTACAGTTCTTCAGAAGTTGACTGATGTTCTTTTTTATTTCCTTTTTTTTGGTAGGAGATTACTTGTAATTTTTTTGCTGTTTTATATGTTGGTTGATCATTTAAGTGGTTTATACCAGACTGATGATTGTTTTTTTATTTTTTATTTTTTTGTTTTTTTTGGTAGGAGAATTTCAGATATTGTTTTTGTTGTTTTCCAAGTTTTTTGATCATCTAAGTGATTTATAAAGGACTAATGACTGTTTTTTTCTTGCTTTTTTTATTTAATGCAATTCAATTGCAAATTCCACCACTTTGAAAAACCTTCATTGATGGCCCATTCTTCACCCACCAAACTCAAAATGTTACAACTAATAGATTTCCATCTCAATCCTCACCCCAATCAAAGTATAAAGTTGGCAGGGAAAATGATGGAAGGAGATATTTCAAAAAAAATACAGAGAAGTGGAAAAAAAAGGGCTTGTAAGAGAAGGAGGGCTCAAATTCAGGATTCTGAAATTGCATTGGAAGTGAATGAGGAAACAATTAATGAAAAGGTTTTTTGGTCTTCATGCAAACTGCTTCCCTTGAACTTTATCCATCCATTTTCAATAAAAGTCAAAAACCTACCCCTGAAGAGTTGGAAAAGGCCAAACAGAAGACCAAACCATTCCATTTCTTCAGTTCTGGAAAAGTATATGTTCAAGATCAATTTGATCATGAGGCTGTGGTTGCCCTCATCCAATTCATCTCTTTGAATGAACTTTCAGAGCAAGAGAAGAAGGAAATCAACTCAGTGATGACATTAATTCACCAATCCAAAAAGATTTTTCAACACTTTTGGTCCCTCAAGATCTTGGGGTGGGAAAATTTGGGCAATTCAATGGCAAAAATTAATGGACCCTTCTCAAATATTTGGACTTTATTTCAAGAAAGATGCTTCAAAATCCTCCCCTAAAGAGTATTATTTTCTGAACCTTAGGTCTGACAAGTTCTCTCATATATTTGGACAAATGTTTCAAAAATCAGCCAAAATTGCGTTCAATTGCAACCGTGAAGCTATAATGGATAACAACCTCCCTGAATTCTCCACATTGGAATTTGGATCTGGCATTACTGCTTTTGAATGCTCACCTCACATCACCTTCACCTCAGACTCCTTCTACAACTTTCCCCATATTGACCAAGGTGATGTCTCTTACTATTCCTTTTTAATTTTGGTCCCAACCAAAAAATTGAATGGGTGACTTATTGACAACAAGGATGAATATCAAGTATCCAACACTGGGCAAAGTAACAGGGGGATACTCTCCTAGGTTTCCTTGAGTTCCGTTATTGATGGTCCTAGCGTCTGTAAGTATAAGGATGCTCCAGTAAAGAGAGAGAGTGAGAGTGAGTGTGAGATAAATATAGAGATGAATTTCCTTCGCTTTACATATCCTTTGCCATATCCTTCCATCCATCCATCCATCAATCCATGTATGTATCTATGTATATCTATATGAGTATGTATCTCAGTATGAGTCCTCCAAGATGGGGTTGAGAGCATGGAATTTCATACCCACCCTCTCAACCCTATCCTAAGTACAAGAGCAAGAACAAATAGAAAAGAAACCGTAGAAACCAGAACCCTAGGCTAACCCTAACCCTTTCCCAAACTTCAACCGCCCTCAAGCCCACCTACTGTTACACACACCTGGTTTTTCCTTCTCATGATGCGGCCCTCAGCCACGCCCTACTCAGAGCCCCCTGTGTTGTCCATATTGGCCCAGAGCGCCACCTGATTTCCTGCCTCATGGGTTGGCCCGCTCCTATAGCCCCAATCACCCCGCTCTACCTTCCCAAACTAGCTTCCCACAAAAATTGTTGGGCCGGCTCCATTCTTGGGTCTCCAATTTCAAAGCGGGCTGCAGTGAGTGTTCTAAATCCAATGTTAGAGCGGGCTGCAATGAGCACGCCAAATCCAATGTCCGAGTGGGCCAACTCCAATGTCCAAGCAGGCTGCAATGAGCGTGCCAAATCCAATGTCTCAGCGCGCCAACAGCGGCACGGTTCCCAATCCAAGACTATATAACAACACCACAAAGGTCAATTTGTGTTCCCAGATTTGGGTTTTGGGATTGATTTCAAACAAAAGGGTATGGTGAAAGTGGTTTGGGCAGCAAACAAGAAAAAACACTGTACTTTTCCTGCATTGGATACTGCCACCCGTAATAGGATGGCCATTTCCATGAAAATCAATAGAACAACTCAAAAAACTACCAAGGACTTGGCCTTTGGAAAAAACATCTTAGGGAAAAATAAATAAATGACAATAAAAAAGATTTTTTCATTGGTGGTTTTGGGAATACTCTCAAAGATTGGTGCAATCAAAAATAATGTTCTTGTTTTTATTTTTTAAATTTTTATCAAACTAAATATATTTACAAACCAAGCAGTTGTAATTTCCTTTATTTCATCCACAGTTCTACTGCTACCAATACATGCCATGGCTACCAATAACCTATCTTTTTTTTCTGTGGCTAGCCTTTCCCTCCCCTTTTCAAGATGGTCTTGCTGTTGATCCTTCTCCTTTTAATCTTTTTGAAACTCCAGCTTGGCCTGTTTGATTTTCCAGTCATCATCCAACTTGTGTTGATGACCCCAACTCTTATTTTCAACTTTTGACAATCCATGGCCAGTTGAAAATCCCACTTCTCCTTTTATAATTGAAGTTTTTTGGATTCTATTTGTGATTTCACTGTTTTTGGAGGGGAATGGGAATGAGTTTGATTTTGAAAGCAAGTAAAATCAATTTATTAACTTAATTGAATCTTGCTTCTCCATGATATCCTCAAATCCAGAAAAATTTGAATTGTTCCTCCGCTTTCAATGGCTCTTAGGGTTGACTTTGATTGAATTGGAGGCATTTTTCTTTCCCTTTGCAGAGGAGGTTTGTGTTTTAAAGTAATGAATCTCATTTCAAGGGGATGTGGGAGGCCCCATTGGCTTGAGTATTTGGAAATTCAGGGACGGATGAGCCTGTTTTTTTACAATCTAAGTCAGTCAGGATTAACCAGACAGAAGTGAAAAGATCTTGGTTCCTTACTTGAGCAGAAAATGAAAATGGTGGTGATAAAGGAATAAATTTCTCCTCTTTTCCCAACTTGGTATGTTCTTCCACACCAGGAAGAGAGCAATCCAATGAAGGAAGTGAGGGGTCCAAGGAAATTTTTGAATTGTTGATCAATGCTAATGTAAAACTGATTGGATCTGATTCTGTTGGAATATCCTCTTCCAAATTGGATTGGGGCCACTCATAGGTTTCATTGGGATCATTATTGCTAGGCCAAGCATCCAAATCCAGGTCCTCAGCATCATCTGAATCTGATTTTTGGGCATAAAAAGAGGCTAAAGGGGTGATATTGGCCTTCTTTCCAAATATTTCATCCATTTAAATATAAAAAGGACAAATGGAGTCCAAGTTATCAACCACCAAGTTGATTCCCTTTGATTTGTTGGAGTTGGTGATACCAAAGCCTGTTGTGATTCAGATTGAGTGAGCTTTTTTGTAAATGGTTCAATAGTTCTTGAATTGCTACCAGATTTGTTTTTATGAAAGATCCAGCCTACATTTTGTTTGATTCTTTAGTTCATTGGCCATCAGGAGATAACCATTAAAATTAGAGGATGGAGTTTGGCCAACTTGTGTTTCATTTTTGGATCCAAATCAAGCATTGTAGTTAGATGAAATTTTGAGCCAGTTTAAAAGAATGATTTGAGCAGCTCTCCTGAGCTGACTTGAGCCTTTGGAAGCTGATTGGGGAGGAATTTAGGATGTTGAATTCCTGGGGAAGGTTTGCTTTGGTTGAGTGGACTTGCGGGGGGAGTTTTGCTGAGGGGCCATTTGAAAAGAGTAAGTGGGATGAATTGATGAAGCAATAAAGCAATGATAGTTAGTATGTGATGAAAGAGGGGATGAAGTGATTAAGCAATGAAGCAATGAGAGGATTAATGTGATGAAAGCAATAAAGTGATGACAGTGATGAAGAAAGGTGAGATTGATGAAGTGATGAAGTGCAATGAAGCAATGAGAGTGATAAAGTGATGAGGATAGAAATGAAGCAATGAGAGTGATGGAGTGATGAGGATAGAGATGAAGCAAGGAGAGTGATGAATTAATGAGGATAGCAATGAAGCAATGAGAGTGATGAAGTGATGAGGATAGCAATGAAGCAATGAGAGTGATGAAGTGATGAGGATAGCAATGAAGCAATGAGAGTGATGAAGTGAGTGGGGCAGCAATGAAGCCATGTGAATGATGAAGTGTTCCATTAAGTTTGGAGGATGAAACCAGGGGTGATGATGTGGAATCAAGTGTGGTTGAGCTGTTGAAGGCTTTATATAATTTATTTGAAGAAATCCATTTACTTTCAGGGAACTTTAACACATGTGATGTGAAATAAGTGCTTTTTTTATTTTTAATGGCGGGTTTGAAAACCCGGAATTGGGTTGAAAACAGCCATTAAAAAATGGCGGGTTTGCTTGAATTTTATAGACTCAATTTTACATAATAAATCAAATATTGAAGTTTACAACAAAACAGACAGATCCTGATCTTTGAAGACCACAAAACACTTCAAGGAGTTGCTGTAAAAATTATGAAAAATTATCTACGTGCTCATCAGATGATGGGAAATCAATGAACATTGACATCTGTCAACTTTAAAACAATATTGGACGTGATAAAATTTACCTGAATGGCCTACTAGCCTCAGAAAATGAGCAGAACCCTCTCTACGTGCCCTGAGAAGCTCATTATCACCCCAAAAGGTATTTATACAGACCTCTTTGGATCCATTAATCCCCATCAATTTACTAAGATATAATTATCTATCAGACAACTTCTCCTTCTTAATCAAGTGCTTATAAGGAGATAAGCAAGTGATTTATGAATTAGTCTGTAGTATTATTATTATATTTCAAAAAAATCAACCTGATTCATTCAAGTAAAGTCAAGAAATCAAACCCACCTTCTCTGAAACTGTTTACCTCAATCTTTTGCAGACTTTTCTGTGGATTATTGAATCAGAGTGAGTTTTTCCCTTCCCTCCTTGGCCATTTAACTTTTTTCCAAGTCATATCAGTGGATAAGTCCTTATAACGCACCCATTATTCATTACAAGGTCTTAAACTGCCTAAGGAGGCCCCTTGAAGATAGGTTGTCTGTCTTTAATGATCCCCAGTAGCATCATACTGTGGTTCATCTTTTTATAAAAAATTAAAAAAATTCTAATCAAACCAATTAAACCTTGCACCAGCTCTTATAATATTTATTTTTTGGGCTATTTAAGTGTTTATTTTTGGAATATTATTATTCCCAAATCTTCATCATTTGCTGTAGCTAAAGGAATGCAAGGTTCCTGGTATCAGAAAGCTGACAATGTGGGGATTTGGTGTGTGCTCTGCATGCAAGTCTGGGATTAATTGATGCATGTGGGGCTTTTTCACAACTGCCCTTGGTATGAAAAGGGCTGAAGACATGGGAACTACTGCTCACAGAACACAGGATAGAGAGATCATATTTATTCCAATGAAGATATGTAGAGTAATGATGAGGATGAAGGGATTAAAGGATGAGAGGAAAAAACAGGAGTAAGGCTCTTGAAGAATACTGATGACTGAATCCTTTAAGAGTAACACCCGAGGAATAGGCAAGATGAGTGAGGTAGGCTTGGTGGCTTTCTTGTGCTTAGATGATACCTATCAGAAGTTAATAACCAATAAGAAGTAGTATTCATATTCCTTGAGGGGAATTAGTCAAGATAGGAAGGAGAGGCCAGTACATTCAGCAGAAGAAAGGCCTTGAGGAGGGATTACTGGTGCTGGAATGGGATTCTCACCGAACTACCTGTTTATAAATTGAACTGGAGGCAGCGGCTTGACAGATTTATTAATGGGCCTGTACAGAAAGGTGTGTCATTTACTGAACTGGAAATTTAAGTTTTCCAGCCAGGATTATGTACTATGGATTTAAAGTATGGGATATGTATGTGCTTCTCATACAAATTAGGTTGGAGGAGAGATGGAGGATGCACCAAGCCATAGAGAGAGAGGGAGAGCCTAGGAGAGTTGCTTAGGACCTGGAGGTTATGCACGGAGATACTCAAGGAGGTGCAGCTGATAGATCAAGGGGTAGAAGGCTGATTTTACTGAGGATTCAAGATGTCTGAGGGTTCATAATTGCTGATGGGACTGATTCAAAATGTGTTTATGACAGGCTGTGTGTGAGGATGCGGGGCTGTTTTCAGGAATTTAAACAAAAGCCCTTTTAGCTTTCAACTCCTAAAATATACATAATTCCTCAATTCAGAGGGATTTTTTGGTGTGCAGGCAACAAGTGACTGTTGGTGCTGTTGGTGCTGTTGGTTCTCTATGCATGTTTTCTGTGCACTACTAGCTCTGCAATGCTGTGGATCAGAAAGTTCCTTTTTTTTTGCCTATTCACTTGCATATTCAATTTCATTCCTTCCTTCCTCCCCCTTATAATGCAAGGATGGAACAAACAATGGGGGAATTTTTACTTACCAGACCTTTGCTTTCTCACTTACCACAAACTACAAACAACAAGTGATAGGACCGGTCATTTTCAAGGACTCAAGGATAATTTGGTGCAACCAACTTTCATCTCCCAGTTCTCACCTGATGTTCTTGATCTATGACTGTTTTGTAGATAGCCTTTCTTTTGTTTTCATCTCCTCTCTGTTAATTTTTCTTTTCTCTAAGATTTTTCTCATTAAGGATCTCTTGTCATTAATTAGCTTGGGTACAATGTTTTTTTTCCTTGCTTCCTTGGGGATCTATGTTTCTTACCTGTCTTCCAATGGGATAGTTTTTGGTGTTAAAATACTTAGGTACTTAATTGTGTGCCATGTATAAGTGTAATCCAAATAGGATGCAAACAAGGGCCTCTAAATCCCTTTGGAAAAACACACAGACCACACGTGCCTGTGTTTATGTCACAGAATTGGGGAAACTGGCCTCAAAACACATGAAATAAGACATTTGGTAAACAAGCCATCATGGGCCCATTGGGATGGATGTTTCACCCCAACAAAATGAGCTTCTATGCGCATTACTGGGCCCAAGGTTCATTTTGGACTAACTTGGCCAGCCAGGCTGGCCCGCAAAAGTATTCATTTCTTGGTTTTGGGCTGGGAGGGCCTGTTGGGGCCATTGCCTGTGTTGCGGCCCTGTTGGGGCCACTTTTTCTTGTGCTTGGCCCGTTTCTGGGCCCAAAGACCCACGCATGGCCTTCATTGGGGGGACGAGGGAATCATTTGGAGTCCCTCCACCGTGGCTGGTTTTTGCGGTGGCAAGGAGGGGGAGCAAGGTTTCTCACCCCATCCCCTCCCCTCAGTCACTGCAGGGGAGGGGAAAGATAACCAGGCCAGTTTCAATGAAGCAACCAGGGGTGGTGAGAACTTAATCACCCCACAAACAGACAGGAGCCATCTCCCCCCCCCCCCTGATCACCCCCCCACCAGGCAAGGGTCATCTCCCCCCCCCTTTACCTAAAATCTGATGTTGGAAAATAATGGATGCAGATGATACTATGATCAGTTCAGAGGTGGAGAAGAAGTGAATTACATACATTCTTTCATCTTGCTAAATACAGTCATCACATCAGGCTTGGTTTTGGTTTCCTCTCCATTGGAACATTTCTCCTGTCAGCATTCTGGATGCCAATCCTTTTGCTGCCAGAGGTGATTTAATGAATAATAAAAATATCATTCAATAAATTCAGGAATAATCTGTAAAATTTTTGGATAAAGCTACTGCAAGGTTGATTGGTTTGGTCAAGATTGAATATTATAAATCAATATTGATAATTTGATTATCAAATAAATTAAAAGAGGGGCCCCAATGAAGTTGGGGATCTTTAACACCTCTCTTCAGGGAACTCATTTTTAAAACATGTAGACCTGGTTACTTCGCAACCTTTAATTTGTATTCTTCAAGGAGATATTTCCCAAAGATGATATATATATAAAATATATGATGGAGTGGCAGGAACTTGTAGCTAACCTGCCACAACAAAAAAAGGATATTAAAAATCACTGGTATGTTATTGGATGCTTTAGGTACCTGTTTGGGACAAGTACTGATGGGTTAAACCTGTCACTGGTTTAAAAGGTTCTTTAGCAGTTTAAATTGATAAAAATAGTTTTTGGATGGATAATATTAATCAGTCTCAAGCCATAAATCACTAACGTATCTCTTATAAGTATTTTGTTACCTTGGCACAGTGTCTTGATTAAAATATAACTGGGTCTGGGGTAAAAATAACTTCCAAAGGGGCTCTCTATTTACATCTTTTGGATGCCAATTCTGTCCTTCTGGGGGCCATAGGGGCTCAAACAGGACGGGTGCTAAGGCTAGCAGGGTAACCAGTGGTAGCCCATCACTTTTTCTTGGGACTACACCACGGGTAGCATATATTTCCACAGGGTATGGGAAATATTCTACTTTTTTGATTGATGTTTTGAAATGTGAAGAACACTGATCTCTCCACCTGATCATGATTTCATTATTTATCCTTAGTAAATTCTCCCAGGATTTTAATATTTCTTCTTAGTAGACATTCCTACGGTTAATCTGAGTTCAGAGGGGTTCTCATTATGTATTAGCTGATGGTAGTAAAATCATAATACTGATTTTGGTCCTTATTTTCAAAATTCTGTCAATTTACTTGGAATAATTAATTAAAAATATATTCTATGGGAATATATGGAATATTTCAACATAATCAGTTTCCTTCATATATCAAGGTCATAACAATGTCTTGAAGTCCTCACAATTGTATTTTTAAATTATTTTGAGGTATTTTTCAAACCTGAGTTATCTTATTTTTGATATTTTTGGTATTTTTTTATTATATTTTATAAAAAATATGTAAAAATTGTATTTAAGTATTTCTGTATGATTTTATGTATTTCTAGACTATCTACTATCCAATGCAAGCTTTTTTAAATATGTAGTATGTCCCCGTATCAGTTGTAGCACTTTTATGTGGTACCTTGCCTTCTCAAGCTGTCTGTCAGTCTTTTAGTCTGTAGTCCCGCAGCTGCGTACCTGTCAGATTCCCCCGGCTGCGTACCCGGCTTTTCAGGGTAAGCAGACAGGGTGGCAGTGCTGCTTTTTAGCCGCATGTGGATGTATTGGTTACCGTGGCTGCGTGCGGGAATTGTGACAAATGACATTTCCATCCGTAACTCCTTTAAATCACAGAATTCCGGGCTTATGACACAAAATTCATTGTGAATCCTATACATGAGGTTTCATGTGAAATATTAAAATGGCCAAAATCCCAAGTCCATGTCTCTTTATAAATTTTCATAAATTATTTAAAAATATAAGCATTGGGAATTTGAGGTAGGTGTCAGTCAGTGAACCAACCTTAAATGTTATGTAGAATCATAATTTGAAATAACATTATTTCTCCTTTAATATTCTATTTATTCATTTATGTGATTTTTTTACTTTTGCAGCTTGCTCTGAATAATGAGAAAGCTGAAATATCCCCTCTTGCTGTTTTTTGAGTCACAAGTTTTCACTTTGAAGTTAGCCTTGCTACCTTGCACTTGCCCTTGCACTCAGTCTCTTCCTTTGCACTCAGTCTCTTCCTTTGCACTCACAATCATCTGAGATTGCCCTATAGTATGTGGGGTGGTTGTGTGACAATAGCCATCAAGAAATATAAAGGAAAGATGATTATAATCCATCAATCTGGGAGAAAACAACAGAATTCTGCAAGCCTGAGTAGGAATTCTGTGCCTAATGATTCTACCAACACTGCTCATGACCCAGAAGTTCATGATATTTTTCCAATACTTCATATAAACCTGCTTGACCTTGAAGCCACAATTACTGGGATTAATATATGTGAATTTGATGAATCCTTGTTTGAATCCATTATGAAAACTTACAGCCCTAGTATGAGAAACATGATCTCCATCATGGGAAGCACTAACCATCCATCTGAACTAATTAACACCTTACCTAAACCATTACTGAAAGTATAAAAAGATGGAAGATTAACTTTACAGGATGGGTTAGTATATTACAGACATCAACACTTCAGTGTCATAGCCTTAACTAATGAGGAAAATATCAATCATATCCTAGCTGAATGCCATGATATTTGCTCCTCTGGAAACTTATCTACTGAATGTATTTTAGAAAAGGTAAAGCAAACTGCCTGGTGGATTAACTGGAGAGACTCCACCATCAAGTATTTTTCTAGCTGTAAAACTTGCCAGAAATCTAACAGAACTACTGGGAAAAGATTTGTGCTATTACAGAAGATCTCTGAGCCCAAGAATAGATGGGAAATCATCAACATGGATTTTGTCACAGGATCACCTCCAGGAGGAGCTTACCCTTAAAAATCAGTCCTAGTTATAGTGGATAGCTTCACCAAGCCAAATTCTTTCCAAAACAAAAATCTCAATTCTGGAGAAACCTTCATGACATGTTGGGAACCACCTTAGCTTTCTCCACAGCTTACCACGCCCAAACTGATGGATTAGCTAAAAGGATGATCCAAAATCTAGAGGAAATTCTAAGAAGATTCTGTGGCTTTGGAATAGAATACAAAAACACAGATGGATATTTTCATGACTGGTTTTGTCTTTTACCTGCCTCAATGGCTTAAAATAGAAATAAAAATTCTTCCACCAAGGAAATTTGCTATTTACTGGAAAGAGGGTAACCAAGCTACCCAAAGACAGCCTTAAAAAAGACATGGTGAATATACATCCTACCTCAGTAGACTTCAATACCATGATAGACATAGCCAATAAACAGGCTGCTAAATGTGTTGAAGAAGCCATTTAATATAATCAACAGAGATGGGACAGAAATCACAAAGAACCTGATTTTAAAATTGGAGACCAAGTCCTGATATCAACCACTGTTTTTAACAACATTTCAGGAAACAGGAAATTGAGTCCTGCCTTTGCAGGACCATTCACCATCAATAAGCTTCATGGAAATAATGCTGTAGAAGTCATACTGAGTGATGAAATTTCCAGGAAACACCAAGTATTTCCAGCAAGCCTAATCAAACACTTTGGCATAACGGAAGGAGAGACAATCTCTCCGCCAGAGATACCTGTGGAAACTGACCATGATGAAGGAAAAGGGAAAATCAGCAAGATCCTTCAAGAAAAAAAGGAAGGCATAAATGGGAAAGATATCTTTCAAGATGAATGGCTACCTGAAAACAACATTCCAGATAGACCCATACACATAAGAAATTACAGAGCCAATAAGAGACATTGAACCCCCATGCTTATACATCAATTGCCTGACCACAGAAATTTTCTACTTCCATGTAGATGATCTGATCCACGTGGGGAATGGTCAGCTCTCTGATACCAGGAACCTTGAAGTCCTTTAGCTACAGAGAGTGATAGAAAAGCTGGAATGATAATAATAATTATTATTCCAATAATAAAGGCTTAGAAGCTCAAAAAAATGATTTAATAAGAGCAGTTGCAGGTTTAATTGGTTTTCAACAAGGTATTGAAGTTTTCCTTTGCGTAACCTGGAATCCAGAATACGGCTTACTTCCCACTCTTGATGATTGAGGACAGTGACCGGTTCAGGAGGGGGATGAGTCTTGCCCAGGTATAGGACTTGAGCTGGCTCTAGGAGAGACACATGAAAGACCGGGTGGATACCTTTCCATTTTGCAGGTAAAGTAAGTTTAAAGGCGTTAGGGGAGATGACTGATTATACTTTAAAGGTGCCAAGCTTTATTTTGGAGAGTTTGCGAGTTGGGTGAGTGCTGCAAATGTTGCGAGCATTGAGCCATAATTGATCTCCTACTGCAAAGGTTGGAGCGGAAGTGCAAGATTGGTCTGCTTTCTCCTTATAGCGCTGGTTTGCTTCTTTGAGGTTGGTTCGAAGTTTCTATTGAATGGATTGAATTTGTTCAAGGTAATCGGTAGCAGGTTGAGAAGGTGCTACGTTGTAGAGACTCCTGTGGGATTATTTAAATAACTTAGCAAATAGCTTGCTGGCAGTCCTTGAAGGGGAATTTAGTATTACTTCTACTCCTTTAGAGTATTAGTAACACTAAGAGTGGTTTTGAATTGCCTGCCCTTCTAGTACTATAGTAAGTCTGCACAATAATTTATTTAAATTAATGGCTGGTTTCTTTGAGACTTAGTATAGGTCTCAGATCAGATCTTGATTGGTTATTAATTGTTATTGGTAGGGTTGTTGAAGAATGGACCAGATGTATTGGCTTATTGGTTAGTGGTTGATCAGATATGTGTGATCTTTAACCAATATCCCAATATTAAAGGGTTCAAGGGTTCTATCAAAGGGGTGGTTCAGGAGAGGAACCAAGGATGGGTTTACCCACAGGGGGCTGGGTAGAGGAAAAAAAGGTTGGTAATCCCTTTTTGGTTGTGCTCTCTTTCTTTGTAAGGGTAATTATTGAGTGATGGGTGGTTTCCTTTAATTTGGTGCTTAATAGCTCAGGTCACAGAAGGACCCTTATTCAAAGCACCTAATGGGGTGGTTTCAATGTTTGATGAGGTTATAAAATTGGTCTTTGATTTCCCTTTTTCTTTATTGTTACACTGACAATCTCCTTTTTTTTATATCTGGGTAGGACCACAGGTGATTGGGTGGTAATTGGATGATGAGTAGTTGATGAGTGGGTGGAGCTCCTGGATGGTGGATGATGACAGTGATGGTAGTGGGGGATACAACCTGGATAGGGCAGAGAGGCCCTCCTTAAATAGAAAATCTGGTCCTCAGGGGATGCTCAGGGCTGCCCCTGAGGGTGCCCTGGGGCTTCCCCTGTTACAGTGGGATACAGGTACATGAGACATTTTAGCTGGTTGGGAAAATCTAATACAGTTACATGAGGCATTTCTGCTGGTTGGGAAAACCTAATACAGTTACATGAGGCATTTCTGCTGGTTGGAAAGAGGTTGTACTGGGGTTACATGCAGGCACTTGCCTACATTAATTTCTGTGTAGTGCTGGGTTGAATTTGTGCTGTGGTGAACTGGTACTGGTGGGTTGTTTGGATCTACATGGTCCTAGCTGCCTGCATATATTGCTGGGTAGTCCTGTGGTATTTTCACTGGTGGTTGTTTGGTTACACATGGCCCAGACTGCCTGCATACATTGCTGGGTAGTCCTGTGGTGCCTGTACTGGTGGTTGTTTGGACCTATATGGCCCTAGCTGCCTATATTGCTGGGCAGTCCTGTGGTATTTGTACTGGTGGTTGTTTGGTTACACATGGCCCCAGACTGCCTGCATACATTGCTGGGTAGTCCTGTGGTGCCTGTACTGGTGGTTGTTTGGATCTACATGGCCCAGACTGCCTGCATACATTTCTGGGTAGTCCTGTGGTGCCTTGTACTGCTGGGTGTTTGGTTACACATGCTACTGGCTGCATAAATTGCTGTGTGGTGCTGAGGGTTGTTGGTACTGGTAGTTTATTTGGTATCACATGCTACTGGCTGTATGTACTGGTGGTTGTTTGGTTACACATGGCCCAGACTGCCTGAATACATTGCTGGGTAGTCCTGTGGTGCCTTGTACTGCTGGTTGTTTTGGTTACACATGGCCTTGCTTATGGTTCTGAGTATACAGGTGAGGTGATTGGTTGTATGTTTGGTTGAGGTGTTATGTTGGGATGTTACTGGTATGTCTTTAGGGATTCCAAGTATACCCATATGGCCTTTCACTAGTTTGTGATACCTGGGTGTGATATGAGCTGTCCACAATTTATTTTGGCTGTATCTTCTAAACCATGAGAGATAGAGGGGTAGTTTGGCTGGGTGACTATGGGTTATTTTTGGTGTAGAATCCATTTCTGAGGTTAAATTTATGATTGGGATTATATTTATACTAGAAAATTGAGTCTGATGGCTATAGATTAGGTTTGGTCTACCACAACATGAAGGGAAGAGAAAGTTGGGTTTCTACCATAAAGAGTTTGGAAGGGCTACTGTTTGGTGGAGGAATGAGTGGAGTTTTTGTAGGCAAATTTGGCTAGTGGGATCCATTGCAACAAGTCGTCTTTTTGATAGGCAAAATACATTTGAAGATGTTGTTCAAGAATCTGATTAACTCGCTTTGTTTGCCCATCCATTTCCAGGTGGTAAGCCATTGATAAATTGCGAGTGATCTTCAAATGTTGGCATAGCAAGGTCCAGAAGCTTGAGACAAACAGAGATCCATGATCAATAACTATATTATAAGGGAGACCATGTTTTGAATATACATATTCTATGAACAAGTTAGCTAAGTATTCTGAAGAGGCCGTCAAATTACTGCGCAGAAATAAATCCATCTTTGAGAAGCAATCTACTATTACTAGAATAGCATCATATCCACTAGAAGAAGGTAATTGAGAGATGAAATCCATAGAAAGCAAGTGCCAAGGACGAGGAAGAATTGGAAGTGGCTGAAGCAGCCCATACTTCCGGTGTTTCAAGGACTTGTTACAATTGCAATCATAGCACGCGCTAACATTGTCTTTTACTTCTTTGGTCATACCAGGCCAGTAGAAGTCTTGTGTGATCAATTGGTAGGTTTTATCCTGCCCATGATGACCAGCAAGCGGAGAATTGTGCCATGACTCAAAGATATCTAACTTAATGCAATAATTATCTGGTACTACTATAAGATTATCATAGACTAAAAAGTCATTATCATCAATACTGTAACTACAATCTAATGAGTTCGCACTTTTGCAAAGTTAGATGCACTTGGGGTTGTCGCGTTGAGCTTGTCAGAGTTTGGAAGCCAAATCTTGCAAGTGAGCAATGATCAAACTGAGTTGGGCAGATTGGGTTGAGAAGAGTTTCCTAACATTCTCAGGGTTTTTTTTGGCAAATGTGCTCCCCCCCCCCTGGGTAAACGTTGTCCCAACGTGATAAAGCATCAGGAACTCCCGCTTGTTTCCCAGGACGGTACGTGATTGTAAAGTGGAACTTGGAGAGGTATTGGGCCCATTTTGCCTGTCTACGTGTGAGGACTTTTGAGCTCATGAAATACTTCAAAGAATTATGATCAGTTAAAACTTCAAAGGATTCCCTAAGGCTCAAAAGGTATGAACGCCATTTCTTCAAGCAATAAACAATTGCAAGAATTTCCTTTTCATGAATATCATAGTTAATCTCTGCAGCAAGCAACTTGTGAGACTCAAAAGCTATGGGATGAAAGAGAGAAGTGGAGGAAGAGAACTGCAAGATTACTCCTGAGATTGCATAGTTGCTTGCGTCTGTTTTGACAATAGTGCAAGCTAGCTTGTTGAAGTGAGAGAGTATTGGAGCAGTGGTGAACACTTTCTTCAGAGCTTCAAACTCCGAAGCAGCTTGTTTGGTAAAAACAGAAGGAGTGTTCCTTTGAAGAAGGTTAGTAAGATTCACAGTTTTTTTGGCGTAACGCGCAATAAACCTTCTATAGAAATTACTGAAACAAAGGAAAACTTGAAGGGATTTAACAAAAGAAGGTGGGGGCCAGTCAAATATGTGGTTGATTTTGGCTGGATCCATTGATAGTCCTTGCTGAGAGACTACAACACCTAGAAACCAAAGAGAAGAGGAATGGAGCTTGCACTTAGAGGCTTTCGCAAACAGGTCATTCTTGCAAAGTTGCTGCAGCACCTCTTGCACATGTGCAATGTGATCTTCAAGGTTCCTTGAGTAGACTAGTATATAATTGAGATATACCACAAGGTATTTACCTACAAGATTGGAGAAAATGTTGTTGAAAAAATGTTGAAAAGTGGAAGGAGCGTTACAGAGGCCAAAAGGCATGACGGTATACTCATAACTGCCAAACCAGGTTCTCATGGCAGTCAAATACTCATGACCTTCCCTAATGCAAATTAGGTTATAGGCACCTCGAAGGTCTAACTTCAAGAAATAAGCAGCTCCATGGAAGAGGGTAAGGAGATGTGACATAGGCGGTACTGGATAGGCATTCTTCTGGGTTACCTGGTTCAGTTTCCTGTAGTGAACACAAAGGCAAAGTCCGCCGTCCTTTTTTGGAACAAATAGGACAGGTGAACTGGTATTTGAATCACTTGGTCAAAGAAATCCTTTTGCTACATTTTCCGCAATGTAGTCTTGAAGCACAATTGATTCTTGCGTTGAGAGAGAGTAAACTGGTCCTGGTGCCGGAGGTGGGCCAGTAAGTTCGATCTTGTGATTGTAAGGACGGGATGGAGGCAGTTTATCTGCTTTTGCAGCTGAGTAGATGTCAGCGAAGTCATGATAAAGCAAAGTTAAAGACTCTCAAATGATTTCTAAATCTTCAATCTTGTCATCTTCAAGCACCGGTTTTGAGGTACTTGCATGGTGCAAGAGGATTAGGGAGCTCAAAATACACCCTTTGGTTGGTGTCTGTTTCTCTTCAAAGGAACAGGAAAGAGGTAAGCTGGATAGGTAAGCAATAACTCCTAAAACAAAGGTCAGGATATTGCAAATCTCCTGGTGGAAAAGTGTCATCCAAATCAATGACAGTGTCAGGTAGGCTGTTTAATTCCTGATTGACGGAAAGATTAGCGTTCTGGGGGTGCAATTTTTGAAGTTTAATTACTCCTTCTTGCCAATTTACAACCGGATTCCAGCAAACTAGGAAATCATGGCCTAGAATGGTATAATCCATTCTGGGTATAGCCAAGACAAATAAATCCCATTCAAAGCTGGGGAAATTGGAGAATGCAAAGGTCCATTTTGCCTTTTGGGAGATCCAATAAGACGTTTCAGTCGCACTACTTACTAAATAGATAGGAAATTTATCTATCTCGGAACGCGTAAGATTTTTGGAAGTGGCAAAAGATTCACTGATGAAGGGAAAATTAGCGCCGGAATCAAGTAATAATTGATAAGGAGTGTTGTAGGAATGGAATAGGATAAATCTTGAACTCGGAGAACCTAGTGACTTGCAAGTGCAAAGATTTACTTGCGGTGATTTAGATAATGTGTAGTTTTCCTTGCAAGTATCAGAAAAAATACAAACTAATTTTTTGACTGCTTAGCCGCTTCACGCGCTAACCGCTTTTCAAAACTGTCAACATAATGTTTTCCTCCACAATAAATACACAGCCCATTCTTCTCCCTTTGTAGCCTTCCCTCGTTCCGTAGCATCCCCCCTTCTTTGTCCAAGAACTTTGGAGTTTTGGAAACGGTTTTCCCTTTTGAGTTGGAGTTTGAAGTTGGGGTTGGTTTGGATGGTTTTGGGTTCCTTGTGTTTTGCTTTGAGGCGTCGTCCACCCTTGGAGCCAAGATGGACGGTCCATGGTTGTTTTGCCCAGAGCAATTCTTGTCGTGAAAGCCATTATCAAGCTCAATAACTCAATTGATTAGCTGCTGAAGCGAGGTTGTCTTATGACCTCCAACTGCAAGCTGTTTGATTAAGCCTGCCGGTAGACCCTTTTGGAAATGAAATAGAAGAGCGGCCTTGTTCCACTGGATGCAAGACTGCAAGGTTCAAAAATGAGAAATATAAACAGAAGCTCTACTATTTTCCTTCATAACTAAACTATTAAGTTTTTATTTGGCGTTTGGAACTTCATTGGGGTTTCCAAACAGGGTAAACAGTTGTTTCTCAAACCTTTCCCAGTTGTTGAGAATACAAGTGGGACTGTTTTTGGAAAAAAGTTTGAGGTACGGTTCAAACCACTGCAAGGCTCTACCTCCTAAGAAGGACGAAGCATACATAACTTTATGTCTATTGGAAGGGAAATTGTTGGAGTTGTTTGAAAAGATGATTTTACAAGACTGTAGGTAGGATCTAAGCTTATGAGGGTGTTCTCCCGTAAAGAGATTGGGTTGTTTCATGCCCAGAGTGCAAAAGCTAGGAGTACTCCGACTAGATTGCTGGGCACCATGAGTGAGGGCCTGGATCAATGTTGAAAGCAGGTTCGGAGGATTGGGGCTTGGAAGCATTAGTGCGAACCCCTAGTCTACCATGAGTCAAGGTTTCATCAGAAGACTGGTTGCAATCTGCGAATTCCGCAAGAGGGTTGGTTGGAGCATCCCGTGGAGGAGCCCCAGGATCATCAAGGGGTTCAACAGATGGCGATTTTGAAGGAGGAACGGGATCTAAGGGTTGTTGGGCCCAAGGAGCGCTGGTTCTCCCTACACAATGAATCTCATCATTATAAGGGGCAAGGGAAGTGTTCCCGGTTGAGTGAGTACTTGAAATTGAGAAAAAGAAGTCTACTATAGGTTGGCAAGCTAAAATAGATGAGTTGAGTTAGTTAATTTACTGTCACACAACCACCCCATGTACTATAGGGCAATTCTTAGATGATTGCGAGAGCAAAGGAATGCTGAGTGCAAGGGCAAGTGCAAGTAGCAAGACTCAGTTGCAAAGTGCGAACTTGGTTATGCCACTCAACAAACGGCAAGAGGGATGGAATGTGTTCTGAAGAAGAAAACTTCAACCTGAGTCCAATGTGATAACTAGTTTGTAGCAAAATTCAAGAACGTATGAAATTAACTAACTGAGGAGACAATCATCAGGCAAGGGGATAGCCCTTATAAGGTAATCCAAAGTGACTAGATACAACCTGGTGATGATCTAACTACAGTTGAAGCAGTGAGGAAATGAATGACAGGAACGGGATAGGAAATGAAGCAGTAGTACATAATCCAAGGTCATAGCGTAAGTGCTAGACCATAGAATCTGAGCATATACTTGTATGAAGAATTGGGACAGGAGCAAGTGATGTTGAAGGTAATTCAAATGAGAAGTAATAGTGTATGCAGGGTAGGGACAAGTCCAATTGCAAACTGTACAGTAATGATGGCTTAGTTAGACTTAGATGCAAACTAACAAACAATGCATGACCAAAGATGGAAGTTTGAGGCTGTTGATTGGCCAGGGAAGGAGATTGGATCTCAGAATGGATGGAAGACCGGTATGTAGTTAACCGCAAAGTTTGCAAGTATATACTGATTTGGTCGCCAAGATTGGAAGGTCAACGCAAGCCAGAGGAAGTAGCAGACTGCACCATTGATGTTGTGCTTTATTTGTGTCACGCTTTTAGACTGAGGTAGATGTTACTGAGTGTTAGATTACATAATTGCTATGAGCAGTTCATTGACTGGTATGTGCCACCCACATCATAGAATGCTGGGGTAAGTACACCTCTTCCGGGGTTATCAGCCAAATGGCTATGAATCAAAAGCTCCTTACTCAACAGCGCACTTAGCTCAATTGGTAAGAGCATCACTCATATAAAGAGTCTTAGGGTGTGAGTTTGAATCCCACAGTGTTCATTTGTTTTCATATGACTTCTGACATGGTAGCAAGAGTTATACAGTCACAAATACTGCAGCCTAACAGCTGTCAAAAATAACAATCCGTCTTTATCAATGAAATAAAATGGTTGAGTCCCTGCTCAAAGCACAGAGGGGTGTTAGATTACATAATTTCTATGAGCAGTTCATTGACTTGTATGTGCCACCCACATCATAGAATTCTGGGGTAAGTACACCTCTTCCGGGGTGATCAGCTCAATGGCTATGAATCAACAGCTCCTTACTCAACAGCGCACTTAGCTCAATTGGTAAGAGCATCATTTCAGAAGTCATATAAAAACAAATGAACACCGTGGGATTTGAACCCACAACCTCAGACTCTTTATATGAGTGATGCTCTTACCAATTGAGCTAAGTGCGCTGTTGAGTAAGGAGCTGTTGATTCATAGCCATTTGGCTGATCACCCCAGAAGAGGTGTACTTACCCCAGCATTCTATGATGTGGGTGGCACATACCAGTCAATGAACTGCTCATAGCAATTATGTAATCTAACACCCCTCTGTGCTTTGAGCAGGGACTCAACCATTTTATTTCATTAATAAAGAAGGATTTTTATTTTTGACAGCTGTTAGGCTGCAGTCTTTGTGACTGTATAACTCTTGCTACCATGTCAGAAGTCATATGAAAACAAATGAACACTGTGGGATTCAAACCCACAACCTCAGACTCTTTATATGAGTGATGCTCTTACCAATTGAGCTAAGTGCGCTGTTGAGTAAGGAGCTTTTGATTCATAGCCATTTGGCTGATCACCCTGGAAGAGGTGTACTTACCCCAGCATTCTATGATGTGGGTGGCACATACCAGTCAATGAACTGCTCATAGCAATTATTTAATCTAACACATCACTCATATAAAGAGTCTGAGGTTGTGGGTTCAAATCCCACAGTGTTCATTTGTTTTCATATGACTTCTGACACTGGGGAGAGGACATGTCAAAGTGATGAAGACAATAATCCCTAAGTTCAAAGCGTGACAGGTATCAATATCCTCAAAAGAGCTCCATATTTATAGCTTTTTTGAGTAACAATATTGTCCTTCTGAGGGATACTGGATGTCAGCCTCCTGGATGCCAACACCCTTGCTATCCTTTAGCTACCAGAGGTGATCATCAATATATTATTCAATAAATGCAGCAAAAATACAAAAAATATTTGGACAAAGCTTATTGCAAGGTTAATTGGTTGGGATGTAGTTTATTGTTATATATCAATACGGATAAATTGATTATTAAGAATTTTATAGAGGGAACAAAATTATATTGGTGATCTTTAACACCTCTCTTCAAGGAATTCAGTATGAAAACACATAGGCCTGGTTACTTTGGGCCCTTTAGTCTAAAAGATACTTTGCTCAAAGATAATATGTATATAAAATACACGGTGGAATGGCAAGGCTTTGAAACCAATCTGCCACAACATAGAAAGGATAATAAGACTTACTGGTATATTATCAAATCCTTTGGGTGCCTTTTTGGGATGTGCAATGATGGGTTAAACCTGTATACTGGGGTCATAAGGTTGTTCAGCAGTTTAAATTGATAAAAAGGGTTGGGGACAGATATTATTAATCAGACTAAAGCCATGAATCACTTACTTATACCTTATAAGTATTTGATTACCTTGGCACAGTGTCTGGATTTAAATATAACTGGGTCTCTGGGTATCAATATCCTCAAAAGAGCTCTTTATTCATAGCTTTTTGATTCCCAATATTGTCCTTCTGAGGGGTACAGGGGCTCAAAAGGACGCACACTGAGGCTAGCAGGGTAACCAGTCTTGGCCTGTCACGTTTTTTTGGTGCTGTAGCAAGGTTAGCATCTAAGTACACAGGGTATGGGAATTATTCTACTTCATAATTGATGTTTTGACGTGTGAATAACACTAATCTGTCCTTTTTATTTATTTTTTAATTAATTATCCTTAGTAAATTTTCCAAGTCAGTTAATAATTATTCTAATAGAAATTCTTACGGATATTCTGATGTCAGGTGATGTCAGCCTGCTACTTAGCACAGAGAAACCTGACAAAGCAACAAAAATAATAATATTAAAAAAATTAAAAGGAACAAAGATAAATGAATAAATTAAATTATTATAAAATGAAAAAGTAGGAAATCCATGAATATTATTGCAGAAATGGATTTCCCACCCAAAATAAGGTAGGGTCACTCACTGACCCCACCCTTGAATTCTTACTCCTTATATTTTTTAATTAATTTAATACAAAATGGTAAATGACCACGGCACCAGTATGGCACCTTTTAGCCATTTTAATATTTCACATGATATGTCATGTATAGGTTTCACACCTAAATTTCAGTCAAAATCCAGTTGTTGTGTGTAGTTTAGGAGTTACACGGGAAATTGTGTTTTGTCACAATTCCCGCACGCAGCCCCGCGTCCCTACAGCGCTGGTCTCCTGCGTATGCAAACTCCCGCACGCAGCCCCGCGTCCCTACAGCGTTGGACTCCCGCGTACGCCAACTCCCGCACGCAGCACCGCGTCTCTACAGCGCTGAACTCCCGCGCAGGTAATCCCGTGACCTAGTCATGCGCGCAGCGGTACAGTCCCCCGCGCGCATCTGAGCAGCGCATCAGTCCCCGCGCGCATTTGAATGGACTGATCCCTGCGCCTCCTATGACATCCAGGTACCGCTCAGAGAAGCTACAATATAGTAGGATCTACACTACATATGTAAAGCTACCACACGAGCATAGATTATGGTTCAAAAACCTTAAAAATAAATTAAAATTAGTTAGTAACTAATTTTTAGTATTTTTTATTAATTAAATAAAGATCCAGACTCACCACAAAATAAGTTGATCAGAACCTTCAAAGACCACGAAACTACATAAGGAGTGGTCGTAAAAATTATTAAAAATTACATACAGGATCAGCAGAGGATGGAGTATCAATAAAAATCTACGTCTGCTCACTTTGGACCAGTACTTACTGTACAAATTGAGGATCAGTGCAGGATCAGCAAAATGACTAATCTATTGATTAACAGATCCTGCAGCTAAAAAGGAGCTGTTCCTTGACAGATCTAAGGCCAGCAGGCTAACAGCACCTTGAGGACGTGCCAATTTTGCCCTGATTGCCCCCCTAGCCTCAGCCCATGGCTAGTACCCCTTCTAGAGGTCCTCAAGCACCCAAAAAAGAATATTTAAACAGGCTCTTTTTGCCCTTCTGTTTCCAATCAGTTAATCAGTTATCAGGAATTATTTATTATCAATCAGACACGGTGTCATTGTTAATCAAGTGCTTATATGAAGATAAGCAAGTGATTTATGACTTAGTCTGTAATAGTATTATTTACCTTTATTAACCAATCAACCATTGAAGTTTAGTCAAGCAATCAACCCCATCTGCTCTGAAACCCTTCCAATTATTCCAGGATTTTCGTGGTCAAGTTCTCAGAGTGAGTGTTTCCCTTCCTCTCTAGGCCACTTGTGCTGTTAAGCCCGGCCATTAGTGGAATAAGTCCTTTCTAAGGCACCCATATTCATTCCAAGGTTCTTAAACTGCCTAAGGAGGCCCCTTGAAGAGAGGTTGCTAGTCTGTAAAGATCCCCAGTAGTATAATACTGTGGCCCCTCTTTTTATATTATATTTAAAATATTTATAACAAAACCAAATAAACCTTGCACTTGCTCTTACCATACCATTATTGGAGCTTTAAAGTGTATATTCTTTGGAATATTATTGCTCCAAGTTCTTTTATCACTCTCTGTAGCTAAAGGACTGCAAGGTTCCTGGTATCAGAGACCTGACAGGTGAGTTCTCGTTATGTATTAAATCATTGGAGTAAGGTTATGATATTTATTTTACTCCTTATTTTTGAAATTCAGTTGATTTACTAAAATAATAACTTAAAAATATAAGTCATGGGTATTCATGTGATATTTTAACATCATCAGTGTTCTTAGTATTTCACAAGGATATCAATGTCTAGAGTTTCCCATAATAGTATATTAAATTATTTTGATATATTTTCAGAGGTAGTCATTATCTTTTTTTCGAAATTTTTGGTACTTTGGAATATATTTAATAAAAAATAAGTATAAAGGTTATTTTAGTATTTTTATATAATTTTTATGTATTTTTAGACTATCTACTATCCACAGGAACATTTATTACATATGTAGAATTTTCCCGTGTAGGTTGTAGGATGTTTACGTGGTACCTAGGTTTCTCGGGCTGCCTGTCACTTTGTCAGTCTGTAGTCCTGGGCTGTTTACTTTGTCAGAGGCCTAGGGCTGGTACACCGCTTTGACAGAGTTACAGTGCTGTAACTCAGCCACGCTTGGATGCATTGGCTGCCACGGCTGCATGCAGAAATTGTGACAGAACACATTTCCGTCTGTAACTCCTAAAATATACACAACAACTCAATTCTGACTGAATTTTAGGCGTGAAACCTATACGTGAAAATACATGTGAAATATTTAATTGGCCAACAAGTTCAATAGTGGTTCCGTGGTATTTTGGTCTTTCTTTCCTTAATTTTTTAAATATATAAGGAGTTGGATTTCAAGTGTGGGGTCAGTGAGTGACCCTACCTGATTTTGGCTGGAGAATCCACTTTTTCAATAATACGTATGGTTTTCCTACTCTTTCTTAGGTTTATTTCATTTTTTTTATTTTTATTTTATTTCTGCTACTTTTGCAGCTTGCTCTGCAATAGTAGCAAGCTGACACTGGGGCTTAAAGGGATGGATTCTAAGGCTAGGAGGATACTAGTGGTAGCCTTCCATGTGTTCTTGGTGCTGTAGCACGGGTAAAATCTAATTCCACAGGTTATGGGAACTATTCTACCTTTTGATTGATGTTTAGACGTGTAAATAACACTAATCTGTCCACATGATTTATTATTTAATTAATTATCCTTAGTAAATATTCCCAGGATTTTGATAAGTCTTTTTCTAGAAATTCCTACAGGTAATTTGATGTCAAGTGGATTCTCTTCATGTATTAACTTATTGGAGTAAAATCATGATATTGATTTTAATCCTTATTTTTGAATTTCAGTTGATTTACTTAAAATAATTAATTAAAAAAATAAGCTTCCAGAATTCATGTAATATTTTTACATAATCAGTTCCCTTAGTATGTCACAAAAATACTGATGTCTTGAAGTTCTGAAAATTGTATATCAAAGTATTTTAATATATTTTTACAAATAGTAGTTATCTCTTCTTGACATTTTTTGGTATTTTTAAATATATTTTGTAAAAAATATTCATAAAGTTTATTTAAGTATTTTTATATACTTTGATGTATTTTAAGATTATTTACTATCCACAGGGACATTTATTACATATTTAGAATTTCCCTGTCCAGGTTTTAGCACATTTACATGGTACCTGGGCTTCTCAGGCCGCCTGTCACTCTGTGAGCCTGTGGTCCCGCGCCTGCATACTTGTCAGATTCCTGGGGCTGCGTACACAGCTTTTCAGGGTACCCTGACAGGGTGGAAGTGCTGATTCTCAGCCGCGCGCGGGGTTATTGGCTGCCACGGCTGCGTTCTGAATATGTTACAGACCACATTTCCGCGTCTAAAATATACACAACACCTTAATTTTGACTGAATTTTAGGTATGAAACCTATACTTGTCATTGTGTGTGGAATATTAATTTGTCCAAAAAAGTCCCACACCGGTGTATTGGTATTTTGGTCTTTTCTTTCTTTAATTAAGAAAAATATAAGGAGTTGGATTTCAAGGGTGGGGTCCGCGAGTGACCCTACCTACTTTTGGGTGAATGATCCATTTCTGCAATAATATTCGTGGTTTTTATACTCCTTCTTAATTTAAATTTAATATTCTTATTTATGTCATTTCTTTTACTTTTGCAGCTTCCTCTGCAATAGTAGCAAGCTGACAGTCAGCCTGTAGTCCCACTGCTGCATACTTTTTAGATTCCTGGGGCTGTGTAAACGACTTGTCAGGGTATGTGGACAAGGTGGCAGTGCTGCTGCTCAGCGGCATGTGGATGTGTTGGTTGCTGCGGCTGCGCACGGGAATTGTGGCAAATCACATTTCTGCCAATAACTCCTCCAAATCACAGAATTCTTGGATTCTGTCACAAAATTCACTGTGAAACCTATGTGTGAGGTTTGACGTGAAATATCAAAATGGCCAAAATCCCAAGGACGCATCTCTTTCTTAATCTTCATAAATTATTTAAAAATATAAGCAGTAGGAATTTGAGATAGTTGTCAGTCAGTGACCCTACCTTAATTTTTATGCAAAATCAGAATTTGAAATAATATTTCTAATATCATTTCTCCTTTAATAATACTCTTATTTATTTATGTTATTTTGTTATTTTTTCAGCTTTCTCTGCAATATTAGCAAGCTGACAGTTCTGAGCTGTGCACGCGGGCTCCTTCACTACTGCTGGAAAGTATTGCAGAAGTGCGGAAGTATGTGTATGGTTGTGCTGGTAGTCATGCGCTTTTGAGCGGAAATTTCCACACTTCTGGCCGGTGAGAATTTGCGCGCTGTAAGACACCAAAAAGGGCTAGTCCGTGGCATTTCTGTGGAGGGGAAAGGTGCTGTTTAGGCTGCCCTCCTGAGTGTTACAAAAATATTCAAATGTAACCAAGATCAAAGTCCAGAACCTGGTAAACAAGGGACCAAATGTAAGAGGATAAAGATGATAGTAGTCGGTAGCTGGGGAAACAACACTATCTGAGGCAAGATGTTTAAAAGTTTATGAGAATTGGAAAACCTAGACCAGGCTAATTTATTTCAGATTACAATATGAGGTCAGAAACTTGAACACAAGTAGAGTGAAAACATAAAGAAAGAAACCGTGAGGAACACAAACAGTGACTGGTTGCTCTACAGGTCGGATGATGACCTCTAATGAGATTGAGTAGAGCAGAGCAGTTGTTGAGGATTTGACGCAGACTGATCTGACCAAGTAATAGTTCTGAGACTGATTGTTGATTGGTTTGGAGGACTGTTGAGTTGACTCCTTTGATTCAGTCTTCAGGTCTGATTGTTTGGTGATCAAAGTTGTGTTCAAGGAGTTGGTTGAGTGGCCGAGTCTGAGTAGTTGGAAATTGGTTGTGAGATGCTTGCTTGTCTCTTAAGTGGATTGTGTAGTCGCTGGAGTTGAGTAGTCGCTGTGTCGCCGCAGGTGAGATATTCTTCTGGCGTGCAAGGCAGGTGACAGGACAGGTGCAAGTATAGATGAATGAAATACAACAAGACGCTCAGAGACAAGCAGGACGCAGAACACATGGTACAAAACAAACAAATAGAAATATGGAAGAAACACAATGACAGGGCTGACAATGAGAATGGAAGCAGATAAAACATCAACACGCCGGCTCAAATCAATGTCCAAAGAGCTCAGCCCCCTACATACCTTGTGAGTCTGAGTACAGAAGTAGGATTTGCTGGTTTGGTTAGTGGATCTGCCAAAATTTCGTGGCAGGAAATGAGTTTGACATTAATTAGACCATCATTCCAGTCATTCCTGATGATTTTGAGCTTTATATCAATGTACTTCGCATGCAACTTACATCCAAACTTCTTGATTTTATCAATGAGACCCTTTTTGTCTACGAGATGCATTGGAGGTCCAAGTGAAGTAGTCCTCCAGATTTCTGTTATGAGATGATGAAACCAAAGACTTTCAAGGTGGCTAGCTGAGAGGGCGTTGCACTCTGATTCTGTTGAGGATAGAGCTATGCTTCTTTGTTTCCTACTGGTCCAGTAGATAGGACATCCTTTGAAGAGACAGATGAAACCAGTTTGCAAGAGTCTGGTGACAGGATCATTGCCAAAGGTTGCATTGCTGTAGGTCACAAGATGATTTGCAATGGACTTTGATTGAAATTCAAGTTTGAAGTTGATTGTTTTGAGTAGTTACTGCCATACATGGATCACCTCTTTCCAATGGGTGATTCCAGGTTTTTTGCAGAATTGAGCAAGATTTGAGACTGCAAAGCTAATGTTGGGTCTTTCCAGGTTTGAGATGAAGTTCAGCCTACCTATTGGGGACCTGTAGTTCTTCCCAAGCTTCTGGAATTCTTCTATTTCTTCAGATGTTGCTGGCTTCAGTTGGAGTCTGGAGGTACATGGATTATTCAGTGGCTTTGCATCGTGAAGGTTCATTTCCTCCAGTACTTTTTTGAGGTGATTGGGAAGTGAAAGACTGATTGAATTGGGAGTCAGTTTGACCTTCATTCCAAGTAGAGTTTTGACTTTGTGCGCTGAGGAATCCTTGAATTTTGAGAGAAAACGGTCTTTGAAGTCATCCGTGTTCCCCACAACAATGAGATCATCCACATGAAAGAAGATAGACGTAATTTGGTCTTTGTGGAGATAGAGACATGGATTGCTGTCACTCTCCTTGAAGCCGTTTTCTTTGATCCACTCACTCAATGTTTTATACCAGTTTAGCAGTGCTTGTTTCAGCCCGTACAGAGATTTCTTCTGCTTGAGGTATTTGGTGGTTCGCTTTGATCCAGCTGGAGTCTTGATCTAAACGTCCTCGCTCAGCAGAGCGTGAAGAAAGGCTCCTTTTACATTGAATTGAAGAATACTAAGCTTTCTATCTACAGAGTAGCATAGTAGGGCTTGTAAAGAGGCCACCTGACCTGTGGGAGCAAATGTATCAAAGTAGTCAATACCAAATCTTTGGTTGAATCCCTGAACACAGACGCAAGCCTTGAGGGTGGTGTCTCCAGTGTGCAAGTCTTGTTTGCATTGAAAGGCCCAGGTGGTGTCAAGGGGATTGTTAACTTCTGATTCATTGGCTTCTTCCCAGACTCCTAGTTCCTCTATCATGTGGAGTTCTTTGTTGACGGGAGGTACCCAGGTTGGATCTTTGAGTGCTTTGTGAATGTTCTTTGGTACATCAGAGTGATATTACCCATATCATTTGGGAGGCCTGAGGTGACTACAATTGCGCAGATTTGGTCTGGGGGTTTCGAGAACTTCTGTGTTTGAGCTGTCAGCTTCAGACAGGTCAGAATTGGAAGTTGATTCAGAGGAAGGCTTGATGTCTTCTTTGAGTTCTAAAACAGTTCCATCAGTACCAGCTTCCAAACCCTTGAGACCCTCATTCTGAGTTGGGTGAGTTGTACCCTTGGCTGCATGATTGTTTGTAGGAGTTTCAAGGTCAAAAGCTGGTTCTTTGTTGATGAATTTGAAATTTTTTGTCTCAATGATCCTTCCGCTTCTTGATAGAATTTTGTAAGAGAAAAGTTGAGGGTTGTAACCAAGAAGAATCCCCTCGTCTCCTTTTTCACTTACTTTTGAAGGGATCTTGGAGTTGCTGAGTAGATAGATCACTGAAGAACCTATGGGCTGTAGATAGTTTGAGGGTAATTTGGTCCTTTGAAGCATCTTCCACAGCTTCTCCCCGCCTTTTTTGAAAGGGATTTGGTTGAGAGCAAAGCAGCAGCTTTGTATAACAACGTGCCAATAGTTCTTTGGAATGGAAGTGCTGCTTAATACAGAGCAAACTGACTCCATAATTGTGCAATTGGCCCGTTCCGCCTTTCCATTGTGCTGAGAGTGGTACGTTTTGCTGATGATGTGCTGAATTGCCTTGGATTTGAAGAATTGTTTCAAATCTTCATTCACAAATTCCCCTCCTCTGTTAATGATGACTTTGGAGGGATATCTAAGGAGTTTCTTGGCCTTGTTTTCGATTACAAATTTGATGGCATTGGAGGCAGCTTCTTTGGAAGGGAGTGGAAACGAGGAGAGATAACCTGACTTGTTATCAACAATCATGAGAGAAAATCGCATCCCTCCTTTGCTGGTTGGATTCAAAGGGCCCCATCAAATCCAGATGAAGCAGGTCAAAAACCCTTGAGGCTGGAGCTTGAGTTCTGTTGAAGGGATGTTTGGATATCTTTGCCTTGCTACATGCTAGACATTCAAAGTTTCTGGCAAGAGTTCTGGTGATACTGTGACCTAAGTGCTTTTCCATGCGATTGATGCTTGCATGACCAAGTTTTTCATGTAAATTATTTAAGTTGGATTGAGTTAGGCATCACATGAGAGGCCGTGATTGGTTTGGGGCCCCAAACTTGATGAGTAGCAAATTTTTCTCTATGATACCAGATAGGAGCGACTTGCCCTTGAAGCTGAGTGAAAAAGTGGAGGTTTTGGTCTTGATATTGACTTGTAGTAAGCATCCTTTGTTCAGCAGAGCTCCTAGGGAGATGAGATTGACAGTAGCTTCAGGAACCCAGGCTGCATTGTCAAAACGTATATGTTTGCCTTGATCCAAGATTTCAGTTGTGCCAAGACCTTTGATGATCAGGCCTTCTCCTCTCTTTGCAGTTTTGATGGTGTCATTGCCTGTCTGTTCAGCTAGAGAGGTAAAGAGTTCCTTGCTTTGAAACATGTTGATCAAGCATCCACTATCAAGAATGTATTGGTCTTCAGGGTCCAACTTTGCTTTGCCATCTGCGCAGTAGAAGCTATAGAAGTGAGACTCTTCCTGCGATTTCTTCCTTTGTCCCCATCTTGCTTTGTTAGGTGGGTTGTCAGGTTTTAGTTCAGGAAAATCGACCCAGCAGGAGGACTGAGTGTGAGACTTAACCGCGGGATTGTGTTTCCTGTCCAGGCATCTTGGGTAGTTTGAGTCTCTTTGATAGCTGGAGTGGTACAATGCAGAATTAGTGTCTGTCGTCTCAGGGAGTTTGGACTGGACTTCATTCTTGTGTTGGACAAGATGGTCAAGCACCATGGAAACTGAGAGTTGAAGACCCAAATGCATTATTTGGGACCAAATGGCCTTGAGTGACTCGGGTAGCTTGAATAGGATTAGGTAGCTAAGGATGTTGGCTGGTAGTTTGATTCCAACTTCATCAAGCTTTCCTAGATGGGAACTTATAGAGGTTACAAAGCTTTCTATGTTGTTTTGGTGGAATGCCAGGTATAGGAAGTTAAAGAAAATTCAAGCCCGATTGGCAGCTTGACTGGAGGCAAAGTGATTCTTTGTGGCCAGCCAGATCAGCTTTGTAAAGTCTTCATTTTCAGAGTTGATGATATTGGTGTGAGTTGCAGGATCCAATTCTGACATGATGTATCCCGCCATCTCATTTTTGTTGGGAATTTCCATATAGGGGTCACTTGAGTTGATAAGGTCAAGGATTCCACGCATCTTGAATAGGTGTTCCATCTTCTTTTGCCAGATTGAGTAGTTTGTTTCTTTCATTAATGGTGTGGATTCCATGAGCGACTTCAGTGCAAGTGTCTTGAAGTTCCCTTCTCCTCCTCCTCCTGGTCCAGGTGTTTCTGTAATTTGATTCCTGCCGGTTGAGCTGGGGTGATCCATTTTTGGCTTTTAACTGTGTAAAAGTTTAAGAGAATTGGAAAACCTAGACCAGGCTAATTTATTTCAGATTACAATATGAGGTCAGAAACTTGAGCACAAGAACCACAGAAATCTGCATGTCACTTGCTAGCAAGTGCCATCAAAGAACTTTTGTCCAATGTATTGCCAAGTGTTGAAACTTGAATCTCTATCCTCTAGTCCGCGTTTCTATCTCTTTCCCTCTTCACTCATTCTCTCTGCGCATACTCCAATTATGAAGCCTCATCCTTACTTCCTCTATTCTCCCTTGTCTCTCCATCCGTCTTGACTTCCCAAGGGAATCATCCTCTCACATGCTCCTTTTCCCATTGTCATCTTCCAACTCCCCTCCTTCTACGTTCTTATCTTGTCATCCATACTTCTCCTCACTCCATTCCCTCAACTCTCTTTGACCTCCACTCCTCAACTAGAAGTTCACACTTCTCTGCTTTGACTCAACTGCCAACTCATCAATTTACTTAGGTTGTCGAACCTCTTCAACTCAAAACTTGAATACGCAACTCTTCAGCTTGGTTAATTCGCGTCATTCCTAAACAATCTCTGCTGGCTGTTCATTTGGTGAGGAAGATCCATTCAACAAGATTGTTCAAGCTGGATCTTAACTGCCAATTTCTAGCTTCCCTTGTCTTTCTTAATTGATCCTATGTTCTCAAGGCTTCCACTCCTCTTGTCATTTCCATTCTGAACTATCTATCATCCGGGGTAGGAATTCTTGTCTCTGCTTATTCTTTTTCTCCAGCTGTTATCAATTTAATTGAATCTTGTATTTTTCTCTCTTAGTCTGGTTTTTACTATTAGAAATATACTTGAATTTCCTTACTTCAACACAATTAACAGTCAAACGCGCCAACCAATTGCGCTTCACTAAAAACCAGATGCGTCTACCATTAGTATGGAAAACATTAATCCCGCTATTCTCAAAACTACTCTGGAATCCATCCCAATTCTAACCAACAACAACTTTACCATCTGGAAAACCAGGATCAATTCTCTTCTGAACTTAGCTGAACTCAAAGACATCATTGGGCCTGATACCAACAAACTTACAACCACAGACAACGCCATTCTCACCTCTATACTAATATCAAAACTCTCTCCTTCCGTGCACACAACTATTATCACTTCTGCAAACAAAGAAAGCGCTAAGGAAATATGGAAAGCCATCCACAAGCACTTTGTATCATCTCAGCCTTCAAATTGAGCCTGTGTCTACAGTCAATTTGCCTTGATTGTATTCGATGAAAATAACATCCAGGGATTCATTCTGGAAATTAAAACGGGAGTCAACAAGCTTCACCAAATCGGGATTCTTCTACCGATTGACATTCTGACGTATATGATATTGGACAAACTGCCGGACTCACTGAGGAAAATCAAACAACAGATCACCCATTCCAATGTGCAATCTGAGATCAACCGCAACGCCTTCCTGGATCACCTTTGAATTCATATGAACAAACTTAAAATGAACAACAACTCCTCATAATCACAATCTACTCTCCAGGTATCCTCTCTTTTTACTGATGCGTCTGGAAAATGTAAACCAAGAAAGCAAAATACACTCGCAAATCATCCAAAGCACAAATGCTGGATAATCTATCCGCATGTCAGACCCAAATCCAATGTTAATCAGGGATCAGAGACTTACTTTAGCAGCCTCTGCATATCTTCAAACCAAGATCCTCTTCTCTTTGTTCTTTACTTGGTCTCTTCCAGCCACATGATAGATGATCCAAATCTATTTCTTTGACTTACCACCTCAGAAAAAGGAATGATAAGCACAAGTTCCGGAAGAAAGCAACTCAAGATCAAAAGTATTGGAGAAGTGATTCTCCAGGCAGAGGAAGCTGAACTCAAATTAGACGGTTTACTGCTTGTTCCTGGACTAACTGTCAATCTGCTGTCTCTAAGACAGCTGCTTCTGAATGACTTCACTGTCAATTTTCATCCCTACTTGTTCTCCCTGTTTAAAGATGACTCTTGCATAATGAAAGGCCACTACATAAACCATATTCCCTGTCTCAAATTCATCTTGCGCCCCTCTTCTTCTTCTGTGTCTCTTCTGTCCTATGCCGAGAATCTGCACAAGTCCCTCGGAAATGTAATTTATCATAGGCTAAGACGCAAATTAAGCATACCAATGAAGAAGCCAGAAGATTTTAAGGCTTGTGCGATCTCCAAAGTGACTTGGAACTCCTTTCATTCTCTACTTCTTCTGCTGACTGTATATTTCAAGAGCTTCATCTGGACACAATTGGGCCTCTTCCGACTTCCAGGAATGGACACGCGTTTCTATTAACTGTTGTTGACGCTTTCTCTCGATACCTGGCTTCCATTCCTGTGTCAAGCAAAGATTTGATTCCCCATCACCTAATTGAAGCCATCAAAATCAAAGCAAAAAGGCTGGGGTATTATCCCTCAATAATTCATTCTGATCAAGGACCCGAGTTTAAAAACAAGAAAATGTCGATCTTCTTTAAGAAAAATCTAATTCGACAACGCTTTTCTGACCCCTATACCCCCCAGCTAAACGGTCTGGCGGAGATATTCAACCAAACCATCTTGGAATCTATCAGGTCTAACCTCAAGGACTCCAATTTCTCGATTGGATGGTGGCATGAAGTCGCGGCTGCCTCAGCCCTTGCTCTGAACCAGATTCCGACTCATAAGAGCAAAAAGTCTCCTTATGAGCTGTTCAAAGGTCTATCTCTTCCAATCTCCTACTTTCATCCTCTTGGCTCTCCCATCTCCTATCTTATCCTTCCCAAAACATCAGGATCTAAACTTCAACCGCCAGGGGAAATTGGGCATCTAATTGGCTACAAACCAGAATTGCAATCATACCAAATTCTGTTGCTGTCCGGGAATATTGTCATAACCAAAAATGCTTAATTTCTTGACATTTCTTCCAAACCGGAAAATCACTCATCTGCAAATGGATGGTTTACGTACGACAAGGCCAAGACTCCAACCCTAGATCCTACTTCTTCCAATCAAGATAAAGAGCAAGAGGATACTCCTGAGCTTGATAATAAATCCAATGAAGGGGAAATTCCTACTGTAGACCTGGATTCCTTGGCGGACTCGCTATCCAAAAACCATCAAGAAACTTCACCTCCTTCTCAAATTTTACAAGAAATAACTCTCTCAGTCAAGCCAGTCAAATAAAGCTTTCTCTCCGTGCATCTGGATCCTAAGAAAGTTCATGATGCTAAACAAGAAGAGCTGAATAGCATTGAATCACACAACGTATGGGAAGACTTTGATGGAACTCCCAAACAATTCTTGTCCACTCTCTGGGTCAATAGACTAAAGCCGGCTACCAAATCTTCCTCTGAACAAGTCAAATCAAGACTATGTATTCAAGGATTCAAACAAGAACCTGGAATAGATGACTCTGATACGTTTGCTCCGACTGGGAAATTTCCATCTTTACTTCTTCTTTTAACTCTTGCGGCTGATAAATATCTTCCCATTAGAAAATTTGATTTAAAAAGTGTGTTTCTCTTTGCTCCCTTAAAAGAAGATATTTACATTAAAACTCCAAAAGAATCCAAGCGCACAAGCCCTTTTCTCAAACTAAAGAAATCTCTCTATGGGCTCAAACAGGCACCCGCTAATTGGAACAACACTCTCACGTCGTGGTTTGAAGAAATTGACTATCATCAATCCAGTTTTGATGCTTGAGTTTTTATTCATAAAAATCTTGATTCCTTCATTTTTTTCCATGTAGATGATCTGGTTGTGGTTGGCAAGGTTGATGCATTGGAAAAACTATTCCTTAATTGTTTTCCCAACTCATTGTCTCATGAACTAGATACCTTACTGGGCATGAATGTCAAAACCAATGGCTTGTCTTTCACCCTATCTCAACCTGAATTGATCAAGAAAGGACTGGAGTTGCTCAAATTGACCGACTGCAGACCGGTATCCACTCCTCTAACTCCAGGAAGTCAACTCTGTCCTGCAACTGACAAAGAAATCTCTCAGTTTAAATCTCTGGGGGTCAATTACCAACAATTCACAGGAATTTTGAACTATCTGTCTTGCAGATCTTGTCCTGACCTGGCTGCTGCTTCCTCCATCCTTTATTGTTTCAATCATCGTCCTGGCATCCTTCACTGGAAGGAATTATTACACTGCTGGAAGTATCTGAAATCAACTATTGATCTTAAACTCCTTCTCAATCCTCATTTTTCCTCATCAACTAACTCCCAAATTCAACTATATACTGATGCTACCTGGGCGGATGATCTTGAAACCAGAACTTCCCAAAGTGGCCTCATTGCATTCTGGAAAAAATGTCCTATTTCATGGACAAGCAACAAACAAAGAAATATTACTCTTTCATCTACCAAATCTGAAATGAACGCCTTACCCAACGGTGTTCAAGAAAACTTCTGGCTCTCTCATCTTGTGTTGGAGTTATGGAAGGAAAAAATAGATACTTCTCTGTTCCATGTAGACATTAAAGGATTAGTTGATAAATTAAAAAATTTTGGATGCAACACCAAGACAAAACATCTTGACATAAAAATCAAACACATTTGAGAACTACTCAGTAACAATCAAATCCAAATTAAACTAGTTACCTCAGATGTCATGATTGCTGACTGTCTGACAAAAGCCTTCAATGCTTGGTCACTCTTGGTGCTCACCTCTCACTGTCTCATACATTCTGACTCTTCCTCAACAAATGATCCGGGGTGTTTAAACTTGAATCTCTATCCTCTAGTCCGCGTGTCTATCTCTTTCCCTCTTCACTCATTCTCTCTGCGCATACTTCAATTATGAAGCCTCATCCTTACTTCCTCTAGTCTCCCTTGTCTCTCCATCCGTCTCAACTTCCCAAGGGAATCATCCTCTCACATGCTCCTTTTCCCATTGTCATCTTCCAACTCCCCTCCTTCTACGTTCTTATCTTGTCATCCATACTTCTCCTCACTCCATTCCCTCAACTCTCTTTGACCTCCACTCCTCAACTAGAAGTTCACACTTCTCTGCTTCGACTCAACTGCCAACTCATCAATTTACTTAGGTTGTCAAAACTCCTCAATTCAAAACTTGAATACGCGACTCTTCAGCTTGGTTAATTCGCGTCATTCCTAAACAATCTCTGCTGGCTGTTCATTTGGTGAGGAAGATCTATTCAACAAGATTATTCAAGCTGGATCTTAACTGCCCATTTCTAGCTTCCCTTGTCTTTCTTAATTGATCCTAGGTTCTCAAGGCTTCCACTCCTCTTGTCATTTCCATTCTGAACTATCTATCATCCGGGGTAGGAATTCTTGTCTCTGCTTATTCTTGTTCTCCAGCTGTCATCAATTTAATTGAATCTTGTATTTTTCTCTCTTAGTCTGGTTTTTACTATTAAAAATATACTTGAATTTCCTTACTTCAACACCAAGGTCAGGTCAAGCTCCAACCAAGCTCAGGTAAAAATTTATTGACACTCCAATGCACAGTCACTGACTTTGCACAATGCAAAGTGACTGTAAACAATGCACAGCAACTGTGCAAAATGCATAATGACTGTGAACAATGCACAGCAACTATGCACAATGCACAGCAACTATGCACAATGCACAGCAACTGTGCACAATGCACAGCAACTGTGCACAATGCACAGCAACTGTGCACAATGCACAGCAACTGTGCACAATGCACAGCAACTGTGCACAATGCACAGCAACTGTGCACAATGCACAGCAACTGTGCACAATGCACAGTGACTGTGAACAATGCACAGTGACTGTGAACAATGCACAGCAACTGTGCATAGTGCACAGTGAAAGTGCACAATGCACAGCAACTTTTCACAATGCACAGCAACTGTGCACAATGCACAGCAAATGCGCACAATGATAAGCAACTGTGCACAATGCACAGCAACTGTGTGCAATGCACAGAAACTGTGCACAATGCACAGAAACTGTGCGCAATGCACAGAAACTGTGCACAATGCACAGCAACTGTGCACAATGCACAGCAACTGTGCACAATGCACAGCAAATGTGCACAATGCACAGCAAATGTGCACAATGATAAGCAACTGTGCACAATGCACAGCAACTGTGGGCAATGCACAGAAACTGTGCATAATGCACAGCAACTGTGCACAATGCACAGCAACTGTGCGCAATGCACAGCAACTGTGCACAATGCACAGCAACTGTGCACAATGCACAGCAACTGTCCACAATGCACAGCAACTGTGCACAATGCACAGCAATTGTGCACCATGCACAACAACTGTGCACAATGCACAGCAATTGTGCACCATGCACAACAACTGTGCACAATGAACAGCAACTGTGCACCATGCACAACAATTGTGCACCATGCACAACACCTGTGCACCATGCACAACAACTGTGCACCATGCACAACAACTGTGCATTCTGCACAGTAACTGTGCATTTTGCACAGTAATTGTGTGTTTTGCACAGTCATTATGCATTTTGCACAGTTGTTGTGCATTTTACACAGTTGTGCATGGTGCACAATTGTTGTGCATGGTGCACAGTTGCTGTGCATGGTGCACAGTTGCTGTGCATGGTGCACAGTTGCTGTGCATGGTGCACAGTTGCTGTGCATTGTGCACAGTTGCTTTGCATTTTTCACAGTTGCTGTGCATTGTGCATGGTTGCTGTGCATTGGGCACAGTTGCTGTGCATAGTGCACAGTTGCTGTGCATAGTGCACAGTTGCTGTGCATAGTGCACAGTTGCTGTGCATAGTGCACAGTTGCTGTGCATTGTGCCATTCTGCACAGTAACTGTGCATTGTGCACAGTAATTGTATGTTGTGCACAGTCATTGTGCATTTTGCAAAGTTGCTGTGCATTCTGCACAGTTGCTGTGCATTGTGCCATTCTGCACAGTAACTGTGCATTTTGCACAGTAACTGTGCATTGTGCACAGTAACTGTGCATTTTGCACAGTAACTGTGCATTGTGCACAGTAACTGTGCATTGTGCACAGTAATTGTGTGTTGTGCACAGTCATTATGTGCATTTTGCAAAGTTGCTGTGCATTCTGCACAGTTGTTGTGCATTTTACACAGTTGTTGTGCATTGTGAATAGTTGCTTTGCATTGCGCACAGTCAATGTGCATTGTGCACAGTCACTCTGCATTGTGCACAGCTGCTGTGCATTGTGCCCAGTTGCTGTGAATTGTGCACAGTCACTCTTCATTGTGCACAGCTGCTGTGCATTGTTCCCAGTTGATGTGCATTTTGCAAAGTTGCTGTGCATTGTGCACAGTGGCTGTGCATTGTGCACAGTGGCTCTTTATTGTGCACAGTTGCTGTGCCTTGCGCACAGTTACTTTGAATTGTGCACAGTCACTCCGCATTTTGCAAAGTTGCTGTGCATTGTGCAGAGTCACTCTGCATTGTGCACAGTTGCTGTGCATTGTGCACAGTTTCTGTTCATTGCGCACAGTCACTGCGCATTGTGCACAGTCACTCTGCATTGTGCAGTCACTGTGAATCAAAAACATGTTAGAGAATGAAAAAACCTTCAACTAGAGATTGGACAGAGCTTCAACCAAAGCTTCCTTGATGGCACTTGCTAGCAAGTGCCACTAGTTTTTTTGTGGTGTAGTAGAGTGAAAAAATAAAAAAAGAAACTGTGAGGAACACAAACAGTGACTGGTTGCTCTACAGTTTGGATGATGACCTCTAATGAGATTGAGTAGAGCAGAGCAGTTGTTGAGGATTTGACACAGACTGATCCGACCAAGTAATAGTTCTGAGACTGATGGTTGATTGGTTTGGAGGACTTTTGAGTTGACTCCTTTGATTCAGTCTTCAGGTCTGATTGTTTGGTGATCAAAGTTGTGTTCAAGGAGTTGGTTGAGTGGCCGAGTCTGAGTAGTCGGACGTTGGTTGTTAGATGCTTGCTTGTCTCTTAAGTGGATTGTGTAGTTGCTGGAGTTGAGTAGTTGCTGTGCAGCCGCGGGTGAGATATTCTTCTTGCGTGGGAGGCAGGTGACAGGAAAGGTGAAAGTATATATGAATGAACTACAACAAGACGCTCAGAGACAAGCAGGACGCAGAACACACGGTGCAAAACAAACAAATAGAAATATGGAAGAAACACAATGACAGGGCTGAAAATGAGAATGGAAGCAGATATAACATCAACAAGATGATGCCGGGGAAAACTTGAATAGAAGAAGTCAAGGTTTGTTCAGAGTTCAACAAGACAAGGCAATTGTAAGTGACAACGCCCACAAGCTAATAGCTCTTGTTTTCAGCAGAAGCTTAGGAAAGATCAACTCAATACCAAACAACCTCCAGGTTCTCAATGAAACTTCCCAACTCTCCGCAATCAAGCGCTTGAAGGGTCCCAGATAACTGTGGGTGGCTGCACAGGACAAAGCTTATTGTTTTGATGACGCTCTAGAAGCAACAAAATAACTGATTCAAACAAGAATAACCCAACACTTCTCAAGGGACTCAAGAATAGCAGGGTGGAATTCAAATTCAAAAGAAATGAAGGGAGTTTTAACACTCCAGGTTTTAAGCTTAATAAAACCTCTTCATTCAAACATGACTGGTTCCAGAAATATAATCAAGGGATGATCAGGACCAGTATGGTCAGATAAAGGGATCAGGAGTGGTGTAACACACTCAAGAATTTGATTAGCCCAATTCTTCTTCAACCAGCAAAGCTATTGGTTGGTGATAAAGATCAAGGATCAGGGTTTGAGTATGGAGGCTCAAGGATAAAGGGGAAATCATGGATATACCCAAATTTTAGTCTCAGATAAAGGGGAATGAGACCCCACAGATGATTTATTTCAAGTTGATAGTAATGATTATCCTCCCTGGTAAGGTACGCTATGATACCCCCCTCCCAAAAGGCAGGGGAGAGCCCCTCCTTGTATTGGCAGGAGGCTCTGTTAGACTATGTACAACTGATTCTAAAAATAGAGCGGAAATTTTTTTTTTTTTGTTTTTTTTTTTTATTATTTTTCTTTTTTTTTCAGATGACACCTAAATAAAAGAATTTTAAAAAAAAATTTTGAATTTTCCGCATCTGGTCCAGGGTGTCCAGATTTGGTCACCACAGCGCTTATGTGCGGGACTTTGCGCGCAGAAATTGCAGGAATTTTCACATGGTTTCTGCTGAACTTTTGCCGCGGTTTTGCGCTTCTTAGTGGGAATTTGCGGGCTCATGTGCGGGAATTTGCGCGCAAAATTTGTGGGAATTTGCACGCAGGTTATGGGGGAATTTGCGCGCGGTTTTGCGCTTTTGAGCGGGAATTTGCACGCTTATGTGCGGGAATTTGCGCACTCATGTGCGGGAATGTGCGCGCTTATGTGCGGGAATTTGCGCCCTTATGTGCGGGAATTCGCACGCTTATGTGCGGGAATTTTCGCGCTTATGTGCGGGAATTAGCGCGCTTATGTGCGGGAATTTGAACGGTTATGTGCCGGAATTTGCGCGCTTATGTGCGGGACTTTGCGCGCAGGTTTTGCGGGAATATGCGCGCGGTTTTTGAGGGAATTTGCGCGCGGCTTTTGCAGAATAATATCTTTCTGTAATAATATTTTTAGTTTCCTACGCCTTTTAAGTTATATTGATATTTTTATTTTATTTATTTTTCTACTTTGACAGGTTGCTCTGCATAATTAGCAAGCTGACACACATGCAGCTGATCAGATTCCTGCATCAAACTGAACCAGCCCCACATGCACCTGAACCAGCCCCACATGCATAAAATCTGATCCATGCATTTCACATACACAATGCACAAAAATACCACAGGTACAACACATAACCTCCACAGCATAGAGGGATAAACCATGCATATGTAGTGGTGTGACATATGCATAGTGGATGATCCAAAACTATAACAATACAAATAAAAATTCAGAAAATTCAGAAAATTCCACTGCAATGTATTTCAAATTGAAACTCAAAAAAGAAAAACTACCACAAAATTAACAGATCAAGATCTTTGGATACCACAAAAAATATCAGAAAATCTGTAAATAAAATGATAAAAACAACAAAAAAAATGAAGATGATGGAAAATCAATAAAAATCCACTCCTGATCATTTCAGTCAACTATAAATAGTAAAAAAAATGAATTAAATGCAAGACCAACAAATTAAAAATAAAAAAACAAAAGGTTCTAATCCAAAATGCATGCACTAATCCTACAGGTTCAGTATAAACTGAGATCCAGCACCAAGAAAATGTGCCAAACCATATCTGACTGGCTTTCTTGCCTCAGAACATGAGTCCAACCCTCTCTATTTACCCTAATGAAGCTATCTTAACCCAAGAAGGTATTCCTACAGTACCTCTTTTGACTCTTTTTACACCAAGAATCCATCAGTTCTCATCCATACACCATGCCGGCTGTGATAAGTGCTTATACAGGAATAAGGAAGTGATATATAGCCCAGTATGATATATAATATTCAAATTCATAACCATCACTATTTTTTTCATTGAAGAATAAATCAACCACCACCCTAACTTTGATCTGTAATCCTTCAACTGTGAGCCATTGTAGGTACCCAGGAAGTGACTTCTCAAAGTAGTAATTTATTTCCCTCCTTTTCTCGCCTGTGTGCTACCATAGCCCAGGCATACCACCATTGTAGTGGGTAATACTCCCTTAATGTTAATTCATAAGGTCCTTATCATTCCAGGGTACCAGATTCAAAGTTAAACTCCTGAGGAAGATGTGTTAAAGACCACTAGTATATATAAACTGTGGAACCTCTTTTTGTGGTATATCATATCATATTCAAAACCCGCTAACCAAACCATTCAAAACTTGCAATTTTACCAATCATATAAATCATTTTGGAGATTGGTATTTTTTGATTTTTTAGAATATTTTTATTCTTTAATTTCTTCACTTCTAGTAGCTAAAGGACTGAACAGTTTCTGGTATGGTCTGTAAAGCCTGTCTGGGAGGCAACCAAAGTTATTTGAAAATTGGGTAAAGCTTGCATGGCAACAGAAAACCTGTTTTGGTGCCTAGAAAACCTTTCTTGGTTCTGGACCAAGGTCAGCTTTATTCCTGGCCAAAAAAGTTGGGCACCAGGCCAAGTTAATCTTGGCACCAATCAAAGCTGGGCACTTTGAAAATCCAAATACAATTTTTGAAAAAAATAAAATCAATGGTTAGAAGCATTTTCTAGGGTGCCAGGTCATTTTTTCCACCTCTCTGATACCAGGAACCTTGCATTCCTTTAGCTGCAGAGGGTGATAAAACTACTGGAATAATAACAATGATATTTATTTCAATAATAAAAATTTAGAGGCTCAAATAAATCATACAATAAGAGCAGTTGCAAGGTTTAATTGGTTTGGTAATGAAAGGTTTTTAATATGTATATAAAAGAGGGGCCACAGTATTACACTACTGGGGGTCTTTACAGACAGACAACCTCTCTTCAGGGGGCGTCCTTAGGCAGTTTAAGAACCTTGGAATTAATATGGGTGCCTTACGAAGTACTTATTCCACTAATGGCCAGGCATGACAGCACAATGGCCAACAAAGGAAGGGAAACACTCCCTCTAAGCACTTTACCACAAAAATACAGTAATAATAAGAAGGGTTTCCGAGAAGTTGGGGAGGATTGCTTGATTTAACTTCAATTGGTTGATTGGTTTAAGAAAGAAATAATAATACTACAGACTAGGTCATAAATCACTTGCTTAGATATTTCATAAGCACTTCACTAACAATGAAACGGTGTCTGATTGATAATAATAATTCCTGGTAAACTGATAATGGGGAATAATGGATTGAAAGAGGTCTGTATAAATACCTTTTTTGGGTGATTTTGAGCTTATCAGGGCATGTGGAGAGGGTTATGCTCATTTGCTGAGGCTGACAAGCCAGTCAAGGCAAGATTAGCACGTCCACTTGGTGCTGTCAATTGGCTTCCCTTAGATCTTCTGGATTTCTGTACTATTTTAGCCACAGGATCTGTTAATCTGTTATGGCGTAAATTTGATCATTCTGCAATCATCCTTCATTTGTACTAGTAGTATTGCTTTAAAGTGGACAGATGTGGATGTTTACTGATTTTCCATCATATTTTGATCACGTAGATAAGTTTTGATAATTTTTATGAACACTCCTTGGATTGTTTTGTGGTCTTCAAAGATCAGAGTCAATGATTTACGTGGTAATCCTTGATCTTTGATTTATTATTAAAAATGTTTTAATCTTAATTTTTATTAATTTTATTTAGTTTTTGATCTTTTTAGACTATTACTAATGCATATGTCAACTGGTTACATATGCTAGGCAACCCTAACTAGGTTGTAGCTCTTCTGAGAGGTAGCTGGTTGTCAGATTAGTGACAACCAATCCAAACATGAGGATCAGTCAGTACAGATGCGCGCAGGGTAGGATCCGCTGCGCGCGCGGGAATCTAGTACGCGAGAATTTGCTACTATGATTACATAGGGATATGTAATGATGCGGGGCTGCGCGCGGGAATTGTGGCATAACACATTTCCGCATGTAAATCCTAAAAAACACACAAAACCTCAATTCTGAGTGAATTTTAGGCGTAAACCCTATACGTGAAAACACTTGAAAAATGTTAAAATGGCAAAAAGGTGCCATACTGGTGTTGTAATTTTTAGTACTTTTCTTTTTAATTATTTTAAAAATGCAAGGACTTGGATTTCAAGGGTGGGGTCAGTGAGTGACCCTACCTAATTTTTGGTGAGGAATCCATTTCTTCAATAATATTTCTGGATTTCTCACTCCTTGTTTTGTTAAATTAGATCTTCTTGTTTAATTTTTTTTATAGTTTTGTGTTGCTATGACAGGTTTCTCTGTACATAGTAGCAAGCTGACATTCCCCCAATCCAAGATATGTCTATATCTGAAAAAACATTTTCTGGGTAAATACCTTCTGCTGGCTCTGTAGTTCCTTAGGTGTATGGGTCCATTGTTGATTTTTTTCAGGCAATCAGTCATCTTTATCAGCTGATTCTCCCTTGTATCTAACTAGGTAGAGTCTGACATATTTTCCATTGATCTGTCTTTTTTATCTTTAAGGATCTTGCTAATTTTTGCTTTTTCTTTTTCAGTTTCTTCTGCAACAGGTATTCCAGGTGAAGGAGTATGTTCTCCTTTCCTTGGGTGGTAGTGTTTGATGAGACTTCCTGGGAATACTGGATGTTTTCAAGAAAGCTCATCACTAAGTATTACGTCTACAGCATTCTTACCATGAAGTTTATTTATGGTGAAAGGTCCAACAAAAGCTGGTATAAGCTTTCTATTTCCAGCTAAGTTGGTGAAGTTGGTGGTAGAGATCAAGACTTGGTCACAAATCTTGAAATCAGGCTCCTTATGGGTTTTATCCCACCTTTGCTGGTTATACTCTACAGCATCCTGGACAAACTTAACAGAATTTTTCTTAGCTACATCTATCATTTTTTTTAAATCAAGTGATGTAGGGTGAATATTTTTTAGCTGGTGGATAAGTTTATCCTTGGGTAATTTAGGAATCCATCCTCTTTTTAGTATGTAGGGTGCTTCTTTAGTGTTAGAGTGCTTGCTACTGTTGTAGGCCATCTCCAGTGCAGGTAAAAGGCTAACCCAATTGTGGCAATAATAGTCAGAATTCTTGTATTATAGTCCAAAGCAACAGAATCTCCTGAGCATGTCTTCCAGGGTCTGAATCATCCTTTTAGCTAATCCATACGTCTGAGGGTGATAAGCAGTAGAGAAAGCTAAGGTGGTTCCCAGCATGTCATGAAGATTTCTCCAGAACTCAGAGGTGAATTTAGTATCTCTGTCACTGATAATGATCTTGGGAACTCCAACATCATCAATAAGTCCATTCCAAAATAACAGAGCCCCTTCCATAGCATTGTCTTCCTTTTTATTAGGTAGAAACTATGCTTTCTTGGAGAACCTATCTACTATGACTAGGACTGAGTTGTAGGAATCGGCTCCTCCTGGGGGTAGTCCAGTTACAAATTCCATGTTGAAGATTTCCCAATGTTTCTTGGGTTCAGCAAACTTTTGCAGTAGACCAAACCTTTTCCCAGTGGTCCTGTTGGACTTTTGAAAAGTTTCACAACTAGTAAAATACCCAATAGTGGAGTCTCTCCAATTGATCCACCAAGCCTTTTTTTAAATCTTATCTAAGAATCTATCAGTAGATAAATGACCAGATGAGCAGTTATCACGGCATTCAGCCAGGACATGTTTGATATGCTCATCCTTAGTTAAGACAATAACACTTGAGTGTTGATGCTTGTAGTATACCAGGCCATCCAATATGGTGAACCTTCAAGCTTTTTATGGTTTCAAGAGGGGTTCAGGTAGGCTATTGATCAATTCAGATGGTGGAGAAGTACTTTCCATAAGGGTGATGAGATTCTTTGTGCCAGAATTGTAAGATCCTTTGATTGAGTTGAACAAGGATTCATCCAGTTCACAAATGTGGATTCCCATTATAGGAGTCTCAAGGTTCAACATTTTGATGTTAAGAATAGGGAAGATATCATTATCTTCTGGATCATGAGCAGGGTTACTTGGGTTATTGGGTAAAGCATTTGTGCTAACGCTATCAGCATTGTGGTTTTTAGTACCAGCTTGATGAACTATGGTCATCTGACCTCTGTACTCTTGTATGGCTATCTGCCACCTAAACATGTGCCTACTAGGGGTCTTCATGTTCATCAATTTCCTGACAGCATTGCAGTCAGTAATCACAGTGAAATTGAAGCCCTCCAAGTAATAATGGAGTTTCTCCAGAGCTTATACTAAGGCAAGACATTCCATCTGACTTGCACCATAAATTTTCTCAGTGTCTTTAATTTGTTTGGATATTAAGAGTATAGGTTTTTCCACTGGTTTCTCATCCTCTATGACTTCTCAGTGTAAAGCAGCTCCTATCCCATCCATGCTGGAATCTATATAGAGCTTGAAAGGTTTAGAATAATCTTGCTGAATCAGTACTGGAGCTGAGGTCATTGCCATCTTGAGTTCCTCATAGTTCTTGATGCTGTCATGATTCATTTCAAAAACGGTGTTGTTGTTGCAGATTTCATACAACTTGGTTAGAAGAGCAAATTTGGTAAGTACTTCCTATGGTAGCTGCAGAAGCTCATAAAAGATAGGATTTCAGTTTTATTCTGAGGCATTGGCCTATTCATTACTGCTGCTATCTTGTTTTGGTCAGCTGCTAATTTTAGTCCAGAGAAAATGTGTCCTAAGGCCTTGATTTCTTGGCAGCCAAAGTTGCACTTTTTAATTGATACCTTTAATCCCACGGCAGAGATGGTTTTGAGGACTAGCCTTAATTTCTCCATGTGAGTAACCCAATGATCAGAGTAAGTGATAACATCATCAATGTACACCATCATCCATCCTTGTCTTATGAATAATCCCAGGACTATGTCTATCATCCTTTGAAAACAAGAAGGATCATTTTTTATACCAAAAGGCATCCAAAGATACTGATAAATTCCCAAATTTCAGGTAATTCTCATGAATTTCCAGCTATCAGGGCTGATAGGTATTTGGTGAAAACCTTTCAGCATGTCCATGGTAGTGATGTACTTAGCCAGGTAATGCATAGCATGGTCAATCCTTGGAATTGGATAATAATCAGCTTGGGTGTAGTTGTTCAGCATTCTAAAATCTCCAACCATCCTTGACTTATAATTATGCCAAGCTATAATTACTGCGGTAGTGATATCCACTTGTTCATTGTGTCTTACTTTCCTTATGACTTTTAAGTCAACCAACTCTTGAATATGAGTTTCCACAGAACCTCTAGATTTTGGACTAGAAGGGTAAGCAGGTCTCCTGAGGTTAGGTGGGTAAGGAGGCTTAATGGTCAGAGTTAGAATCATATCATGTCCTTTGATGTTACCAATGGGGTGATCCTTGGTACAGAAAGAATTCTGATATTCAAAGCATACTTATAGGATGTCCTGTTTTTGTTCTTCATTGAGCAGGGCATTCAAAGCTGCTTGAGAGAATTATTCCTGACTGAAACTCTCAAAGTGTTTTTCATAAGTTGAATCAGAATTTTGAGCATTGACCTGGAATATTTTGACCTTCTTGTTCCAGTCTCCACCTATAGTGAAGTATTTAACCTTGCTTTGAAATACATCTATACCATAAAAGCAAAGAGAATCATTTTCAAGGATAAAGTAATCACATACTTCATTTTTGAGCACTACAAATTCAGTTTTCAGCTTTAGTTATCCTTTAGAGTGAGGGAGTATGATATCAGAAGACCATACTCCAACAGCATTCAGAGAAGAATTACAACTGCTGAACTTAGCTTGAGGTACTGGTAATAAGTTCAGTTTCCAGTTTGGGTCTTTTTTCTCCAAATAAGTTAAACCAACACAAGAGCAAAAGGGTCCACTTTCAAAGAGTAACTTGACCGGGGAACCTTGGATTCAACCAGTAGCATAGAATGTTTTGCCTGAAGTGTAACTTTTACTGGCAGAAGGTTTTAGAGTCAAGGCCTTAGCCTCAGAGATGTCGTAAATCTTCATGTTGCGATTCCTTTTTGAGTTAAATTAGAATCCTCATTAACAGAATTTATGTCCAGAGAAGACTCAATACTTCCTTGAATAACATTGATGGGGTTAGTGATCATTAAATAAAACACAGAAAGTGATTCATCAGTATCATCGAGGTGAGGGTCAGGATTTTCATACTCTTCTCCTTCAATAGGATTAATCCTTTTCCTAGGTAGAGGACAATCAGGTTTTACATGTCCTGTTTTTTTACAGTTGCAACATACTTTTTCCTTTGATTCTTCAGTCTTCTTAACCTCCAAGGTAGTTGGATTAGTGGCAGGGGTTTTCTTAGTTTTGGCAGTATAATCTTCCCTGTTCTTATTATTTTGTTTCCTGGGGAGTCTGTTTACTCTCTTATCAAGACCATTCATAACAATAGTCTCTTCCAACATACCTATAAAGGTAGAAAGATCAGAATCCATAGGCATCCTGCAGCTTAAACTGTGGTTGATTTTTCCTGGACATAGGTTGAGGAGTCTTTCATTGAATTCTTCTTTTTCAGAATCAGGATAGAAACAGTCTAACCTCTTTTTCTGGTCAAAACACCACTTATGAGATTTTTCCTTGGATGGGTTAAACTGGGAGGTTTCAAAAGTTTTCATCATTTTTCTTTTCCAAATCCTGGTACCAAATTGTACTTTGATCAATTCTTTCCAAGAACTCCAGAATGAAGATCCAACTTCTTCCCTTTTATTGATAAACCAATCAAGAGCCACTTCTTCAAATAGTCTGGGCAATCTTACCACAGCTATTGCATCAGGGAGTTCATAAGAAGCCAGGTTATAATTAATAAATTCAATGAAACTGACATGGTTGTATTCTCCTTCTCCAGAAAATTTAGCCCATTCAGTAATGGGAGGAAGTAACTTCAAAGCCTGTTCCAATTCAGGAGTAGGACTGGGTCTGAAAGATTCATTCCTAGTTTTCCTGGTTCTGGGAGAACACTAGGAGTACTTGTGAACCTAGCAGGTCTAGTTTCTTCCAGGTCAATGACTGGAGAGTTAGTAGAATTGACTTTAAGATCTCTGAGATCTTTCTTAATCATACCTAACCTCAAATCAATTTTTTTGTTTAATAAATCCATTTTTTCAATCAGATGAGCTGAAGGAGTAGGACAAGTTTTCTCAACTCCTTACTTAAGCTGGTTCATAGTTGCAATAATATCTTCCTGAAGAATCAATTGGTTATCATCAATATTTTTCATCAGTTCCAACTTACTAGATTTTATACTATCCTTGATTTGGTATTTCCAACTCATCAATTCTCATAATCTGAGACTGAGTATCAATCACTCTGAAAATACTCAAACTCAATTTGTCCAATTTTTGATAAAATTTGTCAAAGCACTGGCTGATAATAGTAAAATTGTGAAACACATTTACAGAAAAGCTGTTAAGAGCTTCTACATCTAATTGTGGTACACCTTTTTCCACTTCTGAGCTAGGGATATTATGCTGTCCCAATCCTTTGGGTTTCTTAACCTCTGATGGGCTGAGGACCTCTTCTTTTTGGATTCCTTTCTCTTTAAGGAAGCAAACTGATCCCAAGGATTCCAGTTCTGCACATAGCCTTCTACCCCTTTCTTTGGGATCAACTTTTGCAGAGACATCTGAGATTTCTTTGCCAGAGAGATAGCTTTTCTCATATCTGGCTGATCCTCCTGGGTTTGAGCCAACTTCAATTGTTCCCAATAGCTCACGTTTCCTTTCACTAATACTTTGACTCTTTCCCCCCTTAGTTGAGTCCAGCTGGGGTGGCATAGGAGGGCCGGTAGACTCCTGGGATAACTTGTTGGGAAATGGGTGGTTCTCCAACGTCTGTTGGTCAAATTGGCGGCTGCAATCCTTGCCGTGGTCTTCCTGCCGGACGCTATGGTCACGGTTTCAAGCCCCCTCATTGCGCTTGGGAGTGGAATCCTTGCACAGAAGGGTTCCTCCGGGAAGAGATCCATACAATGGGACTCTACCTGTTTCGCCTGTTCTGATACATACCACCAAAGAAATGTGTAAGTCTTTTGTTAAAACCTTTTGAAAAAAGACTCAAAAATATAAAAAATAATATTTTTTGTGTATTTATATTTTTAATAATTTTTTATATATATTTTAACTTAATTAAAGTCAAATTCAAGGTTACCAACACTTGGTTGCAATCACAACTGTCCTTGGGGGGGTATTCCAATGGGGTCTGAGTGTTTTCCAATCAGTTCTTGGGATAAATGCAAGGTTAAGTCAAAGGTTAAACTGTCTGGGATGTCCTCTAGGAGGTCCTGGCCAATGAGATCACCAAAAACAAAAACCAGTGAGACTGATAAAAACAAAAAATATGAGTTTAACATTTTTGTATTTTTACGTGGGAAGAAGATGTTTTTAGAAAAATAATCTCTTTTATTCATTTTGGATTTCTATTTCTCTTCAGGATCATTTAGCTTATAAATGTAAAGCTTCCCCTGATAAATTTTCCCCTCCTTATGTTGCCTTAATAACAAATTGAAATTGATAATTCCTTCAAGCTCAAATTCCTTGTCCTTTATAGCTTTCTGTTTATAAAAAAGCAATTTCTCCTGTTACGCTCAGGAGTTATAATAACAGGAACAAAGTTGAGGATTTTTTCTTCTTTTTTCTATTTCAGAAGGTTCAAATAATAATTTATCAATTCTTTGTTGGTCTTAAGATCCACTAGAGAAACAAAGGATCAAAAATATATTTAATAAGTATGTTAACTTATTTTTAAAAAATAAATAGACTGTTCCAGGGAATAAATAATCAAAAATTAATTATTTAAGGATATTTCCCGGCCAGACCCCCAGTTTTCAGCTCCCTGATACCAGGAACCGTGCAGCCCTTTAGCTAAAGAGAGTGATAAAAATACTGGAATAATAACAGTAATAATTATTCCAAAAATAAATACTTAGAGGCTCAAATAAATAATATAATTAGAGCAGTTGCAAGGTTCAATTGGTTATGTAATAAATGGTTTTCAATATAATATGAAAGATGGGCCACAGTATTATACTACTGGGGATCTTTACAGACAGACAACCTCTCTTCAAGGGGCCTTGTTAGGAAGTTTAAGAACCTTGGAATGAATATGGGTGCCTTACAAAGGGCTTATTTCACTAATAGCCAGGCATAACAGCACAATGGCCAAGACAGGAAGGGAAACACTCACTGTGAGCACTTTACCACGAAAATCCTGCATTAAAAAAAAGGGTTTCAGAGCAGTTGGGGAGGATTGTTTGAGTGGTTTAAGAAATAAAAAATAATACTACAGACTAAGTCATAATTCACTTTCTTAGACTCTTCATAAGCACTTGAATAACAATGAAACGGTGTCTGATTGATAATAATAATTCCTGGTAAACTGATGATTGGTTTAGAGACTCCTGTGGGATTATATAAATAAAAGTAGCAAATAGCTTGCTGGCAGTCCTTGAAGGGGAATTTAGTATTACTTCTACTCCCTTGGAGTATTAGTATATACTAAGAGTGGTTTTGAATTGCCTGCCCTTCTAGTACTATAGTAAGTCTGCACAATAATTTATTTAAATTAATGGCTGGTTTCTTTGAGACTTAATATAGGTCTCAGATCAGACCTAGATTAATTATTAACTGTGATATTGGTAGGATTTGTTGAAGAGTAGACCAGATGTATTGGACTATTGGTTAATTTATTGATCAGATATGTTTGATCTTAACCAATACCCCAATATTAAAGGGTTCAAGGGTTTATCAAAGGGCTGGTTCAGGAGGGGACCCAAGGATGGGTTTACCCACAGGGGGCTGGGTAGACAAAAGTTTCTTAGTTTCTTTTTTTTGTGCTCTCTCTTTCTTTGTAAGGGTATTTAATAACTAATGGGTGAGGTTTCCTTAATATGGTGCTGAATATTGAGGTCACAGATGAAACCTTATTCAAGCAACTGGTGGGTGTTTTTATTGGTTAAGATTGGTAATAACTTGGTTTCTGATTTCTTTTTTCCTTTTATAACTGATTCGCTACTAATATTTTATCTGGGTAGGTACCACAGATAGATGGGTTGATGGGGTGAGTAGGGGATGAGTTGGGTGAGTAGGGGATGAGTTGGGTGAGTAGGGGATGGTGATTAGATGTGCCAGATGGCATGAGATGGGATGATTCATACAACTTGGATAGGGCAGAGAGGCCCTCCTTAAATAGACAAATCCTGCCTCCAGGGGTGCTGAAGGATGCTTCTGAGGGTTCCCCCTGTTCTGGTGAGGAACAGTGAGATACAGTCACATGAGGCATTTCTGCTGGTTGGAAAAAGCTTGTACAGTTACATAAGGCATTTCTGCTGGTTGCCAAAAGCTTGTACAGTTTCATGAGGCATTTCTGCTGGTTGGGAAAATCTTGAACAGGGTTTTCATGCATGCACAGCCCTGCATAAACTGCTTTGAAGTGCAGATACAATAAACTCCTGTGCAGTACTGGTGGTTTGTTTGGTGCTACTTGCTTCTCCCTTCATGTATTTCTTGTGCATTACTGGTGGTCTGTTTGTTTCTGCATGGTCTTGGCCGCCTGCATATATTGCTGGGTAGCCCTGTGGTACTTTTACTGGTGGTTTCTTTGGTATCACATGCTTCTGACTACATAAATTGCTGTGTGGTTCTGAGGATTGTTGGTACTGGTAGTTTATTTGGTATCACATGCTACTGGCTGCATAAATTGCTGTGTGGTGATGGGGGTTTTTATTACTGGTAGTTCTTGACTGCCTGCATATATTGCTGGGTAGCCCTGTGGTACTTGTACTGTTGGGTTGTTTATTATCACATGCCTCTGCCTACATAGATTGCTGTGAGGTGCTGAGTTTGTTTGGTACTGCATAGTTCTGGTTGAGACTGGATTTGCTTCATCCTGTCTATACTGTCCTGTATACTTCTGCATAGTCTTGTGTATGTGTATTTGCTTGTTTGTTTGGATCTGGTTGATACTGGTTTCACTTTCTCCTGCCTATACTGTCCTTTATAATTCTGCATAGTCTAGTGTATGTGTATTTTCTTGTTTTTTGGGATCTGGTTAAGACTGGTTTCACTTCCTCCTGCCTATACTGTCCTGTATACTTCTGCATAGTCTTGTGTATGTGTATTTGAATGCATCCTGGGTGAGGTGACAGGAGCTGAAATAGTTTCACTACCTCCTGTATCTGTTTTTCTGTATTCTGGCTGAGGTGACAGGGTTGGTGTATGGTTCTGTTGTTGAGTGTCAGCTCTCTGATACCAGGAACCTTGCAGTCCTTTAGCTACAGAGAGTGATAAAAATGCTGGAATGATAATAATAATTATTATTACAATAATACACGCTTAGAAGATCAAATTAGAGCAGTTGCAAGGTTTAATTGGTTTTGTAGTAAAGGTTTTTCAATATAATATAAAAGAGGGGCCACAGTATTATACTACTGGGGATCTTTAAAGACTAGCAACCTCTCTTCAAGGGGCCTCCTTAGGCAGTTTTTAAGAACCTTGGAATAAATATGGGTGCCTCAGAAAGGACTTATTCCACTGATGGCCAAGCTTAACAGCACAAGCGGCCTAGACAGGAAGGGTAACACTCACTCTGAGCACTTTACCACGAAAATCCTGGAATAATTTGAAGGGTTTCAGAGCAGATGGGGTAGATTGCTTGACCAAACTTCAATTGTTGATTGGTTATAAAGGTAAAATAATACTACTGCAGACTAAGTCATAAATCACTTGCTTATCTTCATATAAGCACTTGATTAACAAAGACACGGTGTTTGATTGATAATAAATAATTTCCTGGTAAACTGATTAACTGATTGGATCCAAAGAGGTCTGTATAAATACCTTTTTGGGGTGATTTTGGTCTTCTCAGGGCACATAGAGAGGGTTCTACTCGTGGGCTGAGACTGGCAAGCCAGTCAGGGCAAAATTAGCACGTCTACTTGGTGCTCTCAATCAGCCATCCTTAGATCTGCTGGATTTCTGTACTATTTTTGCCACAGGATCTGTTAATCTGTTAAGACGTGAATTTGATCATGCTGTACTCATCCTTCATTTGTACTATTGATATTGCTTTGAAGCGTACAGATGTGGATGTTTACTTATTTTCCATTATCTGCTGATTATTTAGATAATTTTTAAAACATTTTATGAACACTTCTTGTAGTGTTTCGTGGTCTTCAAAGATCAAGATCAGTGATTTACATGGTAGTCTTTGATCTTTGATTTATTATTAAAAAATGTTTAAAACTTAATTTTTATTAATTTTATTCAAGTTTTGATCCTTTCAGATCATGAGTAATGCATATTTCTGTTTGTTACAAATGCTAGGCAACCCTAACTAGGTTGTAGCTCTTCTGAGCGGTACCTGGTTGTTGGATTAGTCACGACTGATCCAGGCGCGGGGATCAGTAGCACAGATGCGCGCGGGGTAGGATCCGCTGCGTGCGTGGCAGAATCAGCTGCGCGCGGGTCTCCAGTACGCGGGATCTTGCTGCTGCTAGTACGTAGGGTAATGTAATGATGCGGGGCTGCGCGCGGGAATTGTGACATAACACATTTCCGCGTTTAACTCCTATAATATACACAACACCTCAATTCTGAGTGAATTTTAGGTGTAAACCCTATACCTGACAATACGTGTGAAATGTTAGAATGGCCAAAAAGTGCCATACAGGTGTGGTAATTTTTAGTACTTTTCCTTTTAATTATTTTAAAAATATAAGGACTTGGAATTCAAGGGTGGTGTCAGTGAGTGACCCTACCTAATTTTGAGTGAGGAATCCATTCCTGTAATAATATTTATGGATTTCTTGCTCCATGTTTTGTTAATTGAGGTATTCTTATTTTGTGTTACTATTTGACAGTTTTGCTCTGTATATAGCAGCAAGCTGACATTCCCCTGCTCCAAGATATGTCTATATCTGAAAAAAAAATTGGGCTAATGGGCTAATGCCTCCTGTTGGCTTTTTAGTTCCTCAGGTGTATAGGTCCTTCAGGGATATTATGTTGAGGCAACCATTCATCTTTATCAGATGATTCTCCTTTGTATCTAACCAGGTAGAGTCTGATGTCTTTTCCATTGATCCTATCTTTCTTATCCTTAAGGATCTTGTTAATTTTACCATTGTCCTTTTCAGGTTCTTTTGTAACAGTTATTGCAGGTGAATGAGTATTTTCTACATTCCTTGGGTGGTAGTGTTTGATGAGGCTTACTGGGAAGACTGGATGTTTCCTAGAAAGCTCATCACTGAGGTTTACTTCCACCGCATTTTTACCATGAAGTTTGTTAATGGTGAAAGTTCAAACAAAAGCTGGTCTAAGCTTCCTATTTCCACCCAAGTTGGTAAATTTAGTGGTAGAGATCAAGACTTGATCACCAATCTTGAAATCAGGTTCCATATGGGTTTTATCCCATCCTTGCTGGTAATACTCCACAGCATCCTGGACACATTTCACAGCATGTTTGTTGGTTTCATCTATCATCTTCTTGAAATCAAGTGATGTAGGGTGAATGTTGATTAGCTGGTGGTTAAGGTTATCCTTGGGTAATATAGGAATCCATCCTCTTTCCAGTATGAAAGGTGCTTCCTTAGTGGTAGAGTTTTTTCTACTGTTGTAGGCCATCTCCAGTGCAGGTAAAAGGCTAACCCAATCGTGGCAATTACTGTCAGAATTCTTGTACTCTAGTAAAAAGCCACAGAATCTCCTGAGCATGTCTTCCAAGGTCTGAATCATCCTCTCAGGTAATCCATCCGTCTGAGGATGATAAGCGGTAGAGAAAGCTAAGGTGGTTCCAAGCATATCATGTAGGTTCCTCCAGAACTCAGAGGTGAATTTAGCATCTCTGTCACTGAAAATAATCTTGGGAAATCCAACATCAGCAATGAGTCTGTTCCAAAATAATACGGCAACTTCCATAGCATTGTCTTCCTTGTGATTAGGTAGGAACTTTGCTTTCTTGGAGAACCTATCCACAATGACCAAGACTTAGTTGTAGGAATAGGCTCCTCCTGGTGGTAGTCCAGTTACTGTTGAATCTTTGATTCAGTCACTATCTCTCAGTTCCATTATTCTCCAGTCCCTCAATCTCATTCATTCTATCCTTTTATTTACTTCAATTTTTATTTTATTTTATCTTTATGTGCGGTCATTAGGTCTCTGTATGTGGCTCCTCATCTGCGCGCGTCTCCTAAGCACGCACCAGTGCCAATACTCCTGATTTGGACTGAAGCCAAGCTACTACCTGGGTCCTGACTTGTGCACACCTCCTTCCTCTATCCTCACACAACTACATCAGTTGTGTCATAGGATTGAGGGTGTCCCAAGTCAGGTAAGCCCTAGCCTTCAACTCTCCCTATCTTGTTCTCAATCTAACTGCCCTTGATTCTCGAGTCAGTTCAATTCCAGTTTTTTTTCATTGTCGACGTGATTATCAATTTCAAGTAAAGGTCTTCTGCAGCCTCACTACGTCAAATCCTGGTTTTAGGTTATTATTCCTTTCTTCTTCTCTTGGTTGTTCCTTTTACTATTCTTGCTACTGTCTCTTGTTTCTCCTCAATTTCTGACGGCAATCAATGGTTTTAGTTGCCTCCAATTTTTACAGATTTACATTCCCAGACTCACCAACTTCCCCAGGATCAATACTCTTAAATTCCACCATGTCCGACCATGACGAACCCAGTTCTAAACATCTCAACATACCACTCCTGAGCGAAACCAATTTTGCTTCCTGGGTAATGCAAATGAGAAGCCATCTTCGTAGAAAAGGACTTCTCGAGTATGTTTAAGACACGGAATTTGATCCCCTCGTCGCTTCTCCCTCCACTGGTCCACAGAGGAAGAAGAGTTACGAAGCTGCAGACCTCATCATCCAGCACCTAGGAGACACCGCATTTGATGCCGTCATAAACCCACTTAATCACTCAAAACCTTCACTCATCTGGCAAAAAATCTTAGACCAATATGCATCCCAATCCAAAAACAACAGAGGATGCATTTGGTTGAACTTCATCCAATACAACTTTGATGGCAATCTACATACCTATTTATGAGAGTGCAGAAAAATTATGAATGAACTGGCTGTCGTTAAGCTCGAAGTTCCCCAAGACATACTGAGCTACACTATTCTTGCCAAACTGACAGCAAACGTTTACCAGGTTGTTGACAGCATTCTCCTTAATGACAGTTTACTTCAAAGTCCAACTCTAGTCCTCAACAAGCTGGGAGAAGTGACCCACCTAGAATCTTCCCAAGCACTCCCTAACTCAATCACTCCCACAACTAATCCTCCTGAACAAACTGGATCCACCGCCCTGCTGAAAACAAAAACCCAAAAAGGCCCTAAACATCCATGCTCAAAAGGCCATCACAACCCTCTTGCCCAACATCCTGAGTCACGTTGCTGGCATCTACACCCACATCTTAGACCGGACAAGAACACTCCCCAAGCTCACCACTCCCATCCTATAGAACCAAGCACATCAACCACCAAAAACCCAGCCAAAGCAGCCAATGCCTTTTACAACGCTCAGCTCTATCAGAAGACAATCATCTCTGACTCTAAGAAGAAGACTGCCCTGCCTCCTGTTCTGGACTCCGGGGCTAGTCATCATATTGTGAATGATCCCAAATACCTTCTCACCTCCAAACCAATCAACCTGCAAGTGGGGTCGGGCTCTTACTCCTCAGCTCATCAAGCCACGGCTATAGGGACCGCCAAACTTGTCAATCACATGGGCTCTGAAATAGTACTGAAGGATGTCCTGCTGAAACCGGATCTGAACAGATGCCTGCTTTCACTGGACAGACTTCTAGTGCATGAATCAAATATCTTGCGATTTGGCCAAAGTGGAATATTGATCAACATAGACAAGTTCCAGCTTGTTGGTTCAACCGTCAACCATCTTCTTGAAATATATGGCACTCGATTTGAGACCATTCCAACTCACTCGGCTATACACCACCTCTCGACCAACAAGCTTGATTCCAAATGGCATCATTGCCTTGGCCACCCGGGCACCGCAACCCAAAACCTACTCTTCCCTACTTCTGGCAAGACTAGCATTGACTGCGACGTGTGCCAGACCTGCAAGATGACCACCACACCTTTCAATGGCCATTTCAAGGCTGCAAGCCAGCCTTTAGAAATCATTCACATTGATCTTGTTGGTCCGGTCTCAGTAGAATCAGCCGGTGGTTGCAAATATTTCTTAACTATTGTAGACCAATACTCCTGCTTCAAGACCGTTTCATTCCTGAAGAACAAGAGCGAGGCCCTATTGGCTTTGAAGCAATTTTTGTCAGCCTCTGAACGCCGTCTAAATCAAAAATTGATCACCTTAGTCTCAGACAACGGTGGTGAGTTCACAAGCTCAGATTTTAAAAACTACTTTCAGGAAGCTGGGATTACTCATCACCTCTCACCTCCCTACACCCCCCAACAAAACGGCTTAGTAGAACAAGCAAACAGGTCCATCACAGAGAAGGCCAGATGCCTGTTTAATCACAGCAAACTACCTCCTCGCTATTGGGCTGAAGCAATCAAAACTGCCACCAATCTTCTCAACCTACTGCCGGTAAAATCTAACCACAAGCGCATCCCCTACGCCGTCTGGTTCAACGCCAAGTTCAACTATGATGTGCTCAGACCTTTTGGATGCACCACGTTTGTTCACATTCCCAAATCAAACCAAGATTTCAAACTAAGCGCCACTGGCTTCAAGGGAATCATGCTGGGTTACAGCAATCAATTCTCATCATACAAGATTCTCAACCCCGTTACTGGTAAAGTTCTCATCACTGCAAATGCAAGATTCAATGAAACCAAATTTGGAGGAAGCGTTTCAACTCACTCTCCATTTCCGTGTTTCTCTGATCTCCTTGCCGACTCAGTTCTCCTTCCTAATGATCCGGGACCTGCTGCAACTCTCAATTCAGAACCTCCACTACCCGTATCCGTCATCAGGGAGCCTAATCTTGATGACACTCATAAAGCTCGCCCCAGCAAAGTCAGCATTGACAACATAGTCACGTACCCCAGGCGTGAAGGATCTCAACTATACCTGGCCATAAACTATTCAGATCCAGTCACTCTAGACAAAGCCCTGAACGACAAATTCAAATTAAAATTGATCAAGGCTATGAACCAAGAACTTCTCAACCTGGAATCCTACAGCGTGTGGGAAGAGCAGGCCATCAACCCTGAATCTAAAGCAATCAAATGTGTTTGGGTCTTTCGTACCAAGCGCAATTCCAACAACAAGATAATTGAATTCAACGCTTGACTTTGTGTACAAGGTTTCAACCAAAGGCAGGGGGTCAATTTTGAAAGTGTTTTTGCCCCCATGGGTGACAAGACTTCTCTCCAACTACTAACCACTTTTGCTTCTCAGAACAACTTACTGTTTCACCAACTCAATGTCAAATCCGCTTTTCTAAACGCCCCACTCAAGGAAAACATCTTCATCATCCCTCTGGCTAATGTCTCTACAGCACCAGGCAAGACCCTCAAGCTCAAGAAAGCTCTGTATGGCTTGAAACAAGCTCCTATGGCTTGGTATCAGACACTCAGCTCGTGGCTAATCAGTGTAGGTTTTCAGCGAAGTGAGGCGGATAAATGTGTTTTCTTCTCCAAAGACACTTGGCTGTAAATCCACGTGGATGACATTGCCATCTTCAGCAAGGACCCTTTGGAGTTCAAGAAGCTTATAGAGTCTCAATTCAAAATCAAGTATCTGGGCCAAGCTTCAATGCTCCTCGGCATCAATGTTGACGTCATTACGAACGGCTTCAAACTATCCCAGTTGACCTACATCAACTCCTTGGTCAGCAAATATGATCTACCCAATCACAAAGAACACTCAACTCCCTTCAAACCTAACGGAAAGCTGCAAGTATCCACAACAGAAGAGCACGAGGAATTTCTGAAAACCGGTCATGACTATAGGAAGATCATCGGTGAATTGCTGTACATCAGCTGCAACACTTGTCCCAACATGGCCTTTGCGACCAATTACCTGTCACAGTTTCTCACAAAGCCCAACGACACTAACTACAATGCTTCCCTAAAGGTGATCAACTACCTCAAACACACCAGCTCAAAAGGTCTCAACTATCAAAAGGTTGAGACACCCGAGGAACTGGTTGGATATGAAGACTCTGATTGGGCAACCTGTCCTCAGACTCGGCAATCAATATCTGGACTCTTGATTACCTGGAAAGGAAACTTAATCACATGGAAGTCAAAAAAGCAGCCAACAATTTCTCTTTCAACCACCAAATCTGAATACAAATCAGTAGGGGATGGGGTGAAAGAGGTGCTCTGGCTAACTACCCTTCTGTCTGAGTTCTTTCAGTTCAAGCCACTCAAGCCTACCCCAATCCTAGAAGACAACGAAGGCTGTATCAAGCTCGCACTTCAGCAAGCCAATCACTCCTCCTTCCAAACCAAGCATATTGACATCCGTCATCACTTTATCAGGGAGGATCTTGATAAGGGCACAATCAGCCTGCAAAAGGTCTCATCAAAGAATAACTACGCCAATTTCCTGACAAAACCGGTGTCAAGACAAATACTAGAGACTTGTCTGAGTGCAATAAGCATTTGCTGATCATGAAACTGAGAGATGGGGTGGCTGTTGAATCTTTGATTCAGTCACTATCTCTCAGTTCCATTATTCTCCAGTCCCTCCATCTCATTCATTCTATCCTTTTATTTACTTCAATTTTTATTTTATTTTATCTTTATGTGCGGTCATTAGGTCTCTGTATGTGGCTCCTCATCTGCGCGCGTCTCCTAAGCACGCACCAGTGCCAATACTCCTGATTTGGACTGAAGCCAAGCTACTACCTGGGTCCTGACTCGTGCACACCTCCTTCCTCTATCCTCACACAACTACATCAGTTGTGTCATAGGATTGAGGGTGTCCCAAGTCAGGTAAGCCCTAGCCTTCAACTCTCCCTATCTTGTTCTCAATCTAACTGCCCTTGATTCTCGAGTCAGTTCAATTCCAGTTTTTTTTCATTGTCGACGTGATTATCAATTTCAAGTAAAGGTCTTCTGCAGCCTCACTACGTCAAATCCTGGTTTTAGGTTATTATTCCTTTCTTCTTCTCTTGGTTGTTCCTTTTACTATTCTTGCTACTGTCTCTTGTTTCTCCTCAGTTTCTGACGGCAATCAATGGTTTTAGTTGCCTCCAATTTTTACAGTTACAAAGTCCATATTTATGACCTCCCATCCCTTCATGGGTTCAGCAATCTTTTGTAGTAGTCCAAACCGTTTCCCAGTAGTCCTGTTGGATTTCTGAAAATTTTCACAACTGGTAACGTACTGTATAGTGGAGTCTCTCCAATTAACCCACCAAGCAGTTTGTTTAACCTTATCCAAGGTTCTATCAGTAGAAAAATGAACAGAGGAGCAGTTATCATGGCACTCAGCCAGAATATGTTTGATATGGTCATCTTTAGTTAAGACTATGACGCTTGAATGTTGATGCCTATAGTATACTAGACCATCCCATATGGTGGACCTTCTGGCTTTGTATGGTTTCAAGATAGGTTCAGGTAGGCTATTGATCAATTCAGGAGGTGCAGAGGTACTTTCCATTATAGTGATCAAAGTCTTTATGCCAGAGCTTTAAGCTTCTTTGATAGAGCTGAATAATGATTCATTTAGTTCACAAACGTGGATACCCATTATAGGAGCTTCAATGATTAACCTGTTAATATTAAGGATAGGGAAGATGTCATTATCCTCCAGATCATAGGCAGGGTTACTTGGGTCATTGGGTAACGCATTCCTGCTTAAACTATCAGCATTCTGTTGTTTAGTTCCAGCTTGATGAACTATGGTCATCTGTCCTCTGTACTGTTGTATAGCTATCCGCCATCTCAACATATGCCTGCTAGGGGTCTTCATGTTCATCAAGGTTCTGACAGCGTTGCAGTTGGTAATAACAGTGAATTCAGTGCCTTCTAAGTAATAATGGAGTTTCTCTAGGGCCCAAAGTAAGGCCAGGAATTCCATTTGGCTTGCACCGTACCTTTTCTCAGTATCTTTAATTTGTCTAGATATGAAGAGTATATGTTTTTTCTACTGGTTTATCATCTTCTATGACTTCCTGGTTTAAAGCAGCTGCTAGACCTTCCATGCTGGCATCTATGTAGAGCTTGAAAGGTTTAAAGAAATCTGGCTGGATCAGTACTGGAGCTGAAGTCATTGCCATTTTGAGTTCCTCATAATTTTTGACTCTATCATGAGTCATTTCAAACTTGGTGGTGTTTTTTCAGATCTCATACAAACATTTGGTTAGGAGAGAAAACTTTGGTAAATAATTTCTATAGTAGCTGCATAAGCTGATGAAGGATAGGAGTTCAGTTTTGTTCTGCGGCATAGGCCTATTCATTACTGCTGCTATCTTTTTTTGGTCAGCAGCTAAGGTCAGTCCAGAGACAATGTGACCTAAGGCTTTGAGTTCCACTTAACCAAAGTTACACTTTTTCATTGATACTTTCAATCCTACAGCAGAGATGGTTTTGAGGACTATCCTCAATTTCTCCATGTGAGTATCCCAATGATCAGAGTAAATGATAAAATCATCAATGTATACCATCATCCATCCCTTTCTGATGAATAATCCTAGGACTTTGTACATCATTCTTTGAAAATGAGAAGGAGCATTTTTGATACCAAAAGGCATCCTAAGATACTCATAGATTCCCAGATGACAGATAATTCTCATGAATTTCTGGCTATCAGGGCTGATAGGTATTTGGTGGAAACCTTTCAGCATATCCATGGTGGTTATGTACTTAGCCTTGGACAGGTTATGTAGAGCATGGTCAATTCTTATTGGATAATAATCAGCTTGGGCGTAGTTTTTAAGCATTCTTAAATCTCCAACCATTCTTGAAATATAATTGTGCCAAGCTATAATTACTGGGTTAGTAATATCCACTTTTTCATTGTGGCCTACTTTCCTTAAGACTTGTAATTCAAACAACTCTTGAATGTGGGTTTCCATAGCAGCTCTAGATTTTGGACTCAAAGGGTAAGCAGGTCTTCTGAGGTTGGGTGGGTAAGGAGGCTTAATAGCTAGAGTTAGGATCATTTCATGTCCTTTGATTTTACCAATGGGGTGATTTTTGGTACAGAAAGCACTCTGAATTTCAAATCATAATTGTAAGATATCCCTTTTCTGTTCTTTATTGAGAAGGGAATTTAAAGAAGCTTGAGAAAAATACTCCTGATTTAACTTTTCTAAGTGTTTTTCATAAGTTGAATCAGAAGTTTGAGCATTGACATGACATATTTGGAACTTCTTATTCCAGTCTCCCCCTACGGTGAAGTATCTGCCTTTGCTTTGGAATACATCTATAACATATAGGAAAAGAGAATCATTCCCAAGGATAAAATAGTCACATACTCCTTTTTGGAGCACTAAAAATTCAATGTTCAATTTGAGTGATCCTTTAGAGTGAGGGAGTATGATATCAGAAGACCATACTCAAACAGCATTGAGAGCAGAATTACAACTGCTGAACTTAGCCTGAGGTACTGGTAGTAAGTTCAGTTTCCAGTCTGGGTCTTGCTTTTCCAGATAAGCTGAACCAACACACGAGCAAAAGGCTCCACTCTCTAGAATTAACTTAACTGGAGAACCTTGGATTAAACCAGTAGCATAGCATGTTTTGCCTGAAGTGTAACTTTTACTGGCAGAAGGTTTTGGAATCAAGGCCTTAGGCTCAGAGATGTGGTGAATCTTCATGTTGGGATTCCATTTTTGAGGTAAGTTAGAATCCTCATTGACAGAATTTATGTCCAGAGAAGACTCAATACTACCTTCAATAACATTGATAGGGTTAGTGATTATTAGATCATAATCAGAGAGTGATCCGTCAGTATCATCAAGGTGAGGGTCAGGATTGTCACACTCTTCTACTTCAATAAGATTAATCCTTTTCCTAGGTAGAGGACAATCAGGTTTTACAGGTACTGTTTGTTTACAGTTCCAACATACTTTCTCTTTTGATTCTGGAGTCTTCTTGACTTCCAAAGTAGATGGATTAGTAGCAGGGGATTCCTTAGTTTTGGCGGTATATTCTTCCCTGTTCTTAGTATTTTGTTCCCTGGGGGGTCTATTGACCCTTTTTTCAAGACCATTCATATCAATAAACTCTTCCAATACACCTATTAAGGTGGAAAGATCTGAATCCATAGGCATTCTACACCTTACACTGTGGTTGATTTTTTGGGGACATAAGTTGAGGAGTCTTTCATTGACTTCTTCTTTATCAGCATCAGAATAAAAACAGTCCAACCTCTTTTTCTGGTCTAAGCACCACTTATGAGGTTTGTTCTTGGATGGATCAAACTGGGAAGTTTCAAAAGTTTTCATCATCTTTCTTTTCCAAATCCTGGTACCAAACTGCACTTTGATCAATTCTTTCCAAGAATTCCAGGATAAAGATCCAACTTCTTCTCTTTTATTGATAAACCAATCAAAAGCTACTCCTTCAAATAATCTGGGCAATCTTACCACAGCTATTGCATCAGGGAGCTCGTAGGAAGAAAGTGTATAGTCAATAAACTTAATGAAACTGACATGGTTGTATTCTCCTTCTCAAGAGAATTCAGGCCATTCAGTGATGGGAGAAAGTAGCTTCAAAGCATGCTCCATTTCCAGAGTAGGAATGGGTCTGAAAGACTAATTCCTAGTTATCCTGGTTCTGGGAGGAACACTAGGAGTACTTGTGAACCTGGTAGGTCTAGTTTCTTCTAGGTCAATGACCGGAGAGTTAGTAGAGTTGATTTTAAGATCTCTGAGATCATTCTTAATCATACCTAACTCTAAATCAAGTTTGTTGCTTAATAAGTCAATTTTATTAGTCAGATGAGCTGAAGGAATAGGATTGATTTTCTTAACTTCTTCTTTAAGCTGGTTTATAGTTGCAAGAATATCTTCCTGAAGAATTGATTGATTGTCATCAATATGTTTCATCAGGTCAAACTTACTAGCTTTTATACTATCCTTGATTTGTTGTATTTCCAACTCATCAATTCTCATAATCTGAGACTGAGTGTCAATCACTCTAAAAATACTTGAACTTAATTTTTCCAGTGCTTATATGAAGATAAGAAAGTGATTTATGACTTATTCTGCAGTAGTATTATTTTACCTTTATAAAAAATCAACCATTGAAGTTTAGTCAAGCAATCTACCCCATCTGCTTTGAAACCCCTTCCAATTATTCCAGTATTTTCATTGTAAAGTGCTCAGAGTTAGTGTTACCCTTCCTGTCTAGTCCGCTTTTGCTGTTAAGCCTGGCCATCAGTGGAATAAGTCCTTTCTGAGGCATCCATATTTATTCCAAGGTCCTTGAAAACTGCCTAAGGAGGCCCCTTGAAGAGAGGTTGCTATTCTGTAAAGATCCCCAGTAGTATAATACTGTGGCCCCTCTTTTATATTATATTTAAAACCCTTTACTACCAAACCAATTAAACCTTGCAAATGCTCTTATTTGAGCTTCTAAGCGTTTATTATTGGAACAATAATTATTATTATCATTCCAGAATTTTTATCACTCTCTGTAGCTAAAGGAATGCAAGGTTCCTGCTATCAGAGAGCTGGCAACTGGGGTCTGGCCGGGAAATATCCTTAAATAATTAATTGTTAATTATTTATTCCTTGGACCAGTCTATCTATTTTTAAAAATAAGTTAACATACTTATAACACTTATTTCTGATCATTTGTTTCTCTAGTGGATCTTAAGACCAACGGAGAATTGATCAATTATTATTTGGACATTCTTAAAAAGAAAAGAGAAGAAAACTCCGTAACTTTGTCCCTGTTATTATAACTCCTGAGCAACAACGGGAGAAATTGCTTTATTATAAGCAGCAGGTTATAAAAGACAAAGAACTCGAGCTTGAAAGAATTATCAATTTCAATTCTTTATTAAGGCAACATAAGGAGTGGAAAATTTATCAAAGGAAGCTTTTAATTTATAAGCTAAATAATCCTGAAGATAAAGAAAAACCCCAAAATAATAAAAGTGATTTTTTTTTCTAAAAATCACCTTATCACGTTAAAGTACAAAAAAATATTAAACTTATATTTTTTTATCCATCTCGGTGGATTTTTTTTTTGGTGATCTCATTGACAAGGACTTCCTAGAAAACGTCCCAGACAGTATACCATTGGATTTATCCCAGGATCTGATTGGGACTCACTCAGACCCTGTTGGAATACCTTCCAAGAATAGTTGTGATCCAAATCAAGTGTTGGTACTGTTGAATTTAACTCTAAGTAAGTTAATATATTTATAAAAAATTATTAAAAATATAAAACACACAAAAAATATTATTTTTATAAATTTAAAGTCTTTTTTCAAAAGTTTTGACAAAAGACCCCTTGGTATTATGTATCAAAATAGGCGCGACACCCGTGCCACTGGCAGAGCCCCATCTTATGAATCTCTGCCTGGAGAAACCCGTTGTTCAAGGACTCCAGTCGCGAACGCAATGAGGGGACTCAAACCTGTGACCATAGCGTCACACGGGACAACAATGGCGACAACCACAGCCGCCAACTTGACCAACAGACAGTTGGAGAGCCATCTGTTGCCCACCAGGTTATCCCAGGAGGGTACAGGTTCTCCTATGCCACCCCAGCTGGACTCAACCAAGGAGGAAAGGGTTAAAGTTTTAGTGAAAGAGCACCTGAGCTATTGGGAACAATTCAGGTTGGCTCAGACCCAGGAGGATCAACCAGGTATGAGAAAAGCCATTTCTCAGGCAAAGAAATCTCAGATTTCTCTGCAAAATTTGATCCCAAAGAAAGAAGTAGAAGGCTACGTGCAGAACTGGAATCCTTGGAATCAGTTAGCTTCCTTAAAGGGAAAGGACCCCAAAATGAAGAGATCCTCAGCCCATCAGAAGTTGAGGAACCCAAAGGATTGGTACAACATAATATCCTTAGCCCGAAAGTGGAAAAAGGTGTACCGCAATTAGATGTAGAAGCTCTTAATAGCTTTTCTGTAAATTTGTCTCACAATATTTCATTATTAGCCAATGCTTTAACAAAGTTTATAACCTTTGATTTATTATTGAAAAATGTTTAAAAGTTAATTTTTATTAATTTTATTTAAGTTTTGATCCTTTCAGATCATTAGTAATGCATATTTCCGTTTGTTACATATGCTAGGCAACCCTAACTAGGTTGTAGCTCTTCTGAGCGGTACCTGGTTGTCGGATTAGTCACGACTGATCCAGGTGCAGGGATCAGTAGTACAGATGCGCGCGGGGTAGGATCCGCTGCGTGCGTGGCAGAATCAGCTGCGCGCGTGTCTCTAGTACGCGGGATCCAGCTGCTGCTAGTAAGTAGGGTTATGTAATGATACGGGGCTGCGCGCGGGAATTGTGAAATAAAACATTTCCGGTGTAACTCCTAAAATATACACAACACGTCAATTCTGAGTGAATTTTAGGTGTAAACCCTATACCTGAAAATACGTGTGAAATGTTAGAATGGCCAAAAAGTGCCATACAGGTGTTGTAATTTTTAGTACTTTTCCTTTTAATTATTTTAAAAATATAAGGACTTGGAATTCAAGGGTGGGGTCAGTGAGTGACCCTACCTAATTTTGGGTGAGGAATCCATTCCTATAATAATATTTATGGATTTCTTGCTCCTTGCTTTGTTAATTGAGGTATTCTTATTTTGTGTTACTATTTGACAGTTTTGCTCTGTATATAGTAGCAAGCTGACATTGAGGGTAAGCTGTTACTGGTATGTACTTGAGGGTTTTAAATTTATGTCTTTATTCTTTCCACAGAGCTGTGAAACCTGGTTGGGTATGAGTTTGCCACAATTGAAGGGTTCCTGGGCTGTATCTTCTGATCCATGAGGGATAGCGTGGTACTTTGGCTGAGTGACTATAGGTTATTTTAAATGTAGAATCCATTTCTGAGGTTCATTTGAGGGTTTGAACTTTTTTTATAGTACAATAGTGAGTCTGATGCCTATAGGACAGGTTTGGTCTACCACATTGGGAATAATGGATCCAAAGAGGTCTGTATAAAGACCTTTTTGGGGTGATTTTGGTCTTCTCAGGGCACGTAAAGAGCGTTCTGCTCATGCGCTGAGGCTGGCAAGCCAGTCAGGGAAAGATTAGCACGTCCACTTGGTTCTTTCAATCCGTAGACCTTAGATCTGCTGGACTTCTGTACTATTTCGGCCACAGGATCTGTTAATCTGTTATGGCGTAAATTTGATCATTCTGCACTCATCCTTCATTTGTACTATTAGTATTACTTTAAACTGGACAGATGTGGATGTTTACTGATTTTCCATCAGCTGTTGATCACGTAGATAAGTTTTAATAATTTTTATGAACGCTCCTTGAAGTGTTTTGTGGTCTTCAAAGATAAGAGTCAATGATTTACGTGGTAATCCTTGATCTTTGATTTATTATTAAAAAATGTTTCAAACTTAATTTTTATCAATTTTCTTTAGTTATTGATCTTTTTAGAATATTACTAATGCATATGTCAACTTATTACATATGCTAGGCAACGCTGACTAGGTTGTAGCTCTTCTGAGCAGTACTGGGTTCTCAGATTAGTCACAACGGATCCAGATGCGGGGATCAGTCAGTACAGATACCTGTGGGGTAGGATCTGCTGCGTGCATTGCAGAATGAGCTGTGCAAAGGTATCTAGTATGCTGGAATTTGCTACTACAAGTACGTAGGGATATGTCATGATGCGGGGCTGCGCACAGGAATTGTGACATAACACATTTCAGCGTGTAACTCCTTAAATATGCACAACACCTCAATTCTTAGTGAATTTTAGGTGTAAACCCTATATGTGACAACACATGTGAAATTTTAAAATGGCCAAAAGGTGACATACTGGTGTTGTAATTTTAGTACTTTTCTTTTTAATTATTTTAAAAATGTAAGGACTTTGATTTCAAGGGTGGGTTCAGTGAGTGACCCTACCTAATTTTTGGTGAGGAATTCATTTCTTTGATATCATTTATGGATTTCTCACTCCTTCTCATTTTAATTTATGAATTCTTGGTTAATTTTTTTTTTCATAGTTTTGTGTTGCTATGACAGGTTGCTCTGTACATAGTAGCAAGCTGAAAATTTGGTTCAACCAGCTTTTATCAGCGTCAAGGGGATCTTGGTTGGGCGCCAAATTTTACCCCCGCAAGCCCAAGCTGATCAAGCCCTCTGGGTGACTATCCAAGTCCCACTTTGTGCACACAAATTCAAAATTTGACATTCACCCAGAAGTGCTTTACTTTCAGCTCTCTGATACCAGGAACCTTGCAGTCCTTTAGCTACAGAGAGTGATGAAAATTCTGGAATGATAAAATAATTATTATTCCAATAATAAAAACTTAGAAGCCCAATTAAAAGATATAATAAGAGCAGTTGCAAGGTTTAATTGTTTTGGTAATAAATGGTTTTCAATATAATATAAAAGAGGGCCCACAGTATTATACTACTGGGGATCTTTAAAGACTAGCAACCTCTCTTCAAGGGGCCTCCTTAGGCAGTTTAAGAACCTTGGAATAAAGATGGGTGCCTTATAAAGGACTTATTCCACTGATGGCTGGGCTTAACAGCACAAATGGCCAGGCCAGGAAGGATGACAATCACTCTGAGAACTTTACCACAAAGATCCTGGAATAATTGGAAGGATTTCAGAGCAGTTGAGTTAGATTACTTGACTAAACTTCAATGGTTGATTGGTTAATAAGGGTAAATAATGCTACTACAGACTAAGTCATGAATCACTTTCTTATCTTCATATAAGCACTTGATCAACAATGACACATTGTCTGATTGATAATAAATAATTCCTGGTAACTGGTGATGGAATAATGGATCCAAAGAGGTCTGTATAAATACCTTTTTGGGGTGATTTTGGTCTTCTCAGGGCACGTAGAGAGGGTTCTGCTTGTGGGCTGAGGCTGGCAAGCCAGTCAGGGCAGGATTAGCACGTCCACTTGGTGCTTTCAATCCGCTGTCCTTAGATCTCCTGGATTTCTGTATTATTTTAGCCACAGGATCTGTTAATCTGTTATGGCGTAAATTTGATCATTCTTTACTCATCCTTTATTTTTACTATTGATATTTCTTTAAAGCGTGCAGATGTGGATGCTTACTGATTTTCCATCATCTTCTGATCATGTAGATAGTTCTTAATAATTATCATGAACACTTCTTTTAGTGTTTTGTGGTCTCCAAAGATCAGGATCAGTGATTTACGTGGTAATCCTTGCTCTTTGATTTGTTATTGGAAATGTTTTAAACTTAATTTTCATTAATTTTATTTGATTTTTGATCTTTTTAGATCATTAGTAATGCATGTGTCCGTTTGTTACATATACTAGGCAACCCTAACTAGGTTGTAGCTCTTCTGAGCGGTACCTGGTTGTCAGATTAGTCACGACTGATCCAGACGCAGGGATCAGTTAGTACAGATGAGCGTGGGGTAGGATCTTCTGCGTGTGTGACAGAATCAGCTGCGCGCGGGTCTCTAGTACGCGGGAACCTGCTGCTACTAGTATGTAGGGATATTTAATGATGCGGGGCGGTGCGCGGGAATTGTGACATAACACATTTCCGCGTGTAACTCCTAAAATATACACAACACCTTAATTCTGAGTGAATTTTAGGTATAAACCCTAAACCTGAAAATACGTGTGAAATATTAGAATGGCCAAAAAGTGCCATACTGGTGTCATAATTTTTAGTACTTTTCTTTTTAATTATTTAAAAATATAAGGACTTGGAATTCAAGGGTGGGGTCAGTGAGTGACCCTACCCAATTTTGGGTGAGGAATCCATTCCTGTAATAATATTTATGGATTGCTCAATCCTTATTTTGTTAATTTAGGTATTCTTATTTTTCATAGTTTGTGTTACTATTTAACAGTTTTGCTCTGTACATAGTAGCAAGCTGACTTTCCCCCGCTCCAAGATATGTCTATATCTGAAAAAAAATTTTGGGTTAATGCCTCCTGTTGGCTCTGTAGTTCCTCAGGTGTATAGGTCCATCAGGGATATTATGTTCAGGCAACCATTCATTTTTATCAGCTGATTCTCCTTTGTATCTAACCTGTCAGCTCTCTGATACCAGGAACCTTGCAGTCCTTTAGCCACAGAGAGTGATAAAAATGCTGGAATGATAATAATAATTATTATTCAAATAATAAACGCTTAGAAGCTCAAATAAACAATTTAATAAGAGAAGTTGCAGCGTTTAATTGGTTTGGTAGTAGATGGTTTTCAATATAATATAAAAGAGGGGCCACAGTCTTATACTACTTGGGATCTTTAAAGACTAGCAACCTTTCTTCAAGGGGCCTCCTTAGGCAGTTTAAGAACCTTGACTAAATATGGGTTCCTTAGAAAGGACTTGTTCCACTAATGGCCGGGCTTAACAGCACCAATCGCCTAGAAAGGAAGGGTAACACTCACTCTGAGGACTTTACCACGAAAATCCTGGAATAATTGGAAGGGTTTCAGAGCAGATGGGGTAGATTGCTTGACTAAGCTTCAATGGTTGATTGGTTAATAAAGGTAAATAATACTACTACAAACTAACTCATAAATCACTTGCTTATCTTCATATAAGCACTTGATTAAAAATGACAGGTTGTCTGATTTATAATAAATAATTCCTGGTAACTGATGATGGAATAATGGATCCAAAGAGGTCTGTATAAATACCTTTTTGGGGTGATTTTGGTCTCCTCAGGGCACGTAGAAAGGGTTCTGCTCGTTTGCTGAGGCTGGCAAGCCAGTCAGGGAAGGATTAGCACGTCCACTTGGTGCTGTCAATAAGCTGTCTTTAGATCTGCTGGATTTCTGTACTATTTTAGCCACGGGATCTGTTAATCTGTTATAGCACAAATTTGATCATTCTTTACTCATCATTCATTTGTACTATTGGTATTGCTTTGAAGCGTACAACTGTGAATGTTTACTAATTTTCCAACATCTGCCGATCATTTAGATAATTTTTAATAATTTTTATGAACACTTCTTGTAGTGTTTTGTGGTCTTCAAAGATCAAGATCAGTGATTTACGTGGTAGTCCTTGAACATTGATTTATTATTAAAAAAATGTTTAAAACTTAATTTTCATTAATTTTATTTGATTTTTGATCTTTTTAGATCATTAGTAATGCATATGTCTGTTTATTACATATACTAGGCAACCCTAACTAGGTTGTAGCTCTTCTGAGCGGTACCTGGTTGTCAGATTAGTCAAGACTGATCCAGGCGAGGGGATCAGTTAGTACAGATGCGCGCGGGGTAAAATCCGCTGCGTGCGTGGCAGAATCAGCTGCGGCGGGTCTCTAGTACCCGGGATCCTGCTTCTACTAGTATGTAGGGTTAAGCAATGATGCGGGGCTGCGCGCGGGAATTGTGACATAACACATTTCCGCGTGTAACTCCTAAAATATACACAACACCTCAATTCTGAGTGAATTTTAGGTGTAAACCCTTTACGTGACAATACCTGTGAAATATTAGAATGGCCAAAAAGTGCCATACAGGTGTTGTCATTTTTAGTACTTTTCTTTTTAATTATTTTAAAAATATAAGGACTTGGAATTCAAGGGTGGGGTCAGTGAGTGACCGTACCTAATTTTGGGTGAGGAATCCATTCCTGAAATAATATTTATATATTTCTCACTGCTTACTTTGTTAATTGAGGTATTCTTCTTTTTCATAGTTTGTGTTACTATTTGACAGTTTTTCTCTGTATATAGTAGCAAGCTGACATTCCCCAGCTCCAAGATATGTCTATATCTGAGAAAATGAAATTTGGGCTAATGCCTCCTGTTGGCTGTGTAGTTCCTCAGGTGTACAGGTCCATCAGGGATATTATGTTCAGGCAACCATTCATCTTTATCAGCTGATTCTCCCTTGTATCCAACCAGGTAGAGTCTGATGTCTTTTCCATTGATCCTATCTTTCTTATCCTTTAGGATATTGCTAATTTTACCTTTGTCTTTTTCAGGTTCTTCTGTAACAGGTATTGCAGGTGAAGGAGTATGTTCTCCTTCCTGGGGTGGAAGTGTTTGATGAGGCTTACTGGGAAGACTGGATGTTTCCTAGAAAGCTCATCACTGAGGATTACTTCCACAGCATTCTTACCATGAAGTTTATTAATGGTGTAAGCTCCAACAAAATCTGGTCTAAGCTTTTTATTTCCACCCAAGTTGGTAAAATTAGTGGTAGAGATCAAGACTTGATCACCAATTTTGAAATCAGGTTCCTTATGGGTTTTATCCCACCTTTGCTGGTTATACTCTATAGCATCCTGGACAAATTTAACAGCATGTTTGTTTGCTAAATCTATCATGTTTTTGAAATCAAGTGTTAAGTTTATCCTTGGGTAGTTGAGGAATCCATCCTCTTTCCAGTATGTAAGGCGCTTCCTTAGGGGTAGAGTGATTGCTTCTGTTGTAGGCCATCTCCAGTTCAGGTAAAATGCTAACCGAATTGTGGCAATAACTGTCAGAATTCTTGTATTCTAGTCCAAAGCCACAGAATCTCCTGAGCATGTCTTCCAGGTTCTGAATCATCCTTTCAGCTAATCCATCTGTCCGAGGGTGATAAGCGGTAGAGAAAGCAAAGGTGGTTCCAAGCATATCATGTAGGTTCCTCCAGAACTCAGAGGTGAATTTAGGATCTCTGTCACTGGTAATAATCTTGGGAACCCCAACATCAGCAATGAGTCTGTTCCAAAATAATAGGGCAACTTCCATAGCAGTGTCTTCCTTGTGATTAGGTAGGAACTTTGCTTTCTTGGAGAACCTATCCACAATGACCAAGACTGAGTTGTAGGAATAGGCTCCTCCTGGTGGTAGTCCAGTTAAAAAGTCCATATTGATGACCTCCCATCTCTTCTTGGGTTCAGAAATCTTTTGTAGTAGTCCAAACCGTTTCCCAGTAGTCCTGTTGGATTTCTGAAAATTTTCACAACTGGTAACGTACTGTATAGTGGATTCTCTCCAATTAACCCACCAAGCAGTTTGTTTAACCTTATCCAAGTTTCTATCAGCAGAAAAATTACCAGATGAGCAGTTATCATGGCACTCAGCCAGAACATGTTTTATATGGTCATCCTTAGTTAAGACTATGACACTTAAATTTTGATGCCTATAGTATACCAGACCATCCCATATAGTGAACCTTCTGGCTTTGTATGGTTTCAAAAGAGGTTCAGGTAGGCTATTGATCAATTCAGGAGGTGGAGGAGTACTTTCCATAATAGTGATCAGAGTCTTTATGCCAGAACTTTAAGCTTCTTTGATGGAGTTGAACAATGATTCATTTAGTTCACAAACGTGGATGCCCATTATAGGAGCTTCAATGTTCAACCTGTTAATATTAAGGATAGGGAAGATGTCATTATCCTCTGGATCATAGGCTGGGTTACTTGGGTAATTGGGTAACGCATTCCTGCTTAAACTATCAGAATTATGATGTTTAGTCCCAGCCTGAAGAACTATGGTCATCTGTCCTCTGTACTGTTCTATATCTATCTGCCATCTCAACATATGCCTGCTAGGGGTCTTCATGTTCATCAAGGTTCTGACAGCGTTGCAGTCAGTAATAAAAGTGAAGTTGGTGCCTTCTTAGTAATAATGGAGTTTCTCTAGGGCCCATACTAAGGCCAGGCATTCCATTTGGCTTTCACCGTACCTTTTCTCAGTATCTTTAATTTGTCTAGATATGAAGAGTATAGGTTTTTCAACTGGTTTATTTTCTTCTATGACTTCCTGGTTTAAAACATCTCTTAACCCTTCCATGCTGGCATCTATGTAGAGCTTAAAAGGTTTAGAGTAATCTGGCTCAATCAGTACCGGAGCCAAGGTCATTGAAATTTCAAGTTCCTCATAGTTCTTGACTCTATCATGAGTCATTTCAAACTCGGTGGTGTTGTTGCAGATCTAATACAAAAATTTTGTTAGAAGAGCAAACTTTTGTAAATACTTCCTATAGTAGCTGCAGAAGCTGATGAAGGATATGAGTTCAGTTTTATTCTGAGGCATAGGCCTATTCATTACTGCTGCTATCTTGTTTTGGTCAGAAGCAAAGGTTAGTCCAGAGACAATGTGTCCTAAGGCTTTGAGTCCCCCTTAGCCAACTCACACTTTTTCATTGATACTTTCAATCCTACGGAAGAGATGGTTTTGAGGAATAGCCTTAATTTCTCCATGTGAGTATCCCAATGATCAGAGTAAATGATAACATGATCAATGTATACCATCATCCATCCATGTCTGATGAATAATCCTAGGACTATTTCCATCATCCTTTGAAAATGAGAAGGAGCATTTTTAATACCAAAAGGCATCCTAAGATACTCATAAATTCCCAAATGACAGATAATTCTCATGAATTTCTGGCTATCAGGGCTGATAGGTATTTGTTGAAAACCTTTCAGCATATTCATGGTGGTTATGTACTTATCCTTGGACAGGTTATGTAGAGCATGGTCAATTCTTGGAATTGGATAATAATCAGCTTGGGTTTAGTTGTTAAGCATTCTAAAATCTCCAACCATTCTTGACTTATCATCGTGCCAAGCTATAATTACTGGGATAGTAATATCCACTTGTTCATTGTGGCCTACTTTCCTTAAGACTTGTAAGTCAACCAACTCTTGAATATGGGTTTCCAGAGCAGCTCTGGATTTTGGACTAGAAGGGTAAGCTGGTCTCCTGAGGTTAGGTGGGTAAGTAGGCTTAATAGTTAGAGTTAGGATCATATCATGTCCTTTGATGTTACCAATGGGGTGATCTTTGGTACAGAAAGCATTCTGATTTTCAAAGCATACTTTTAGGATATCCCGTTTCTGTTCTTCATTGAGAAGGGAATCCAAAGAAGCTTGAGAGAAGTATTCCTGATTGAACTTCTCTAAGTATTTTTCATGAGTTGAATCAGAAGTTTGAGCATTGATATGACATATCTGGAACTTCTTATTCCAGTCTCCTCCTGCAGTGAATTGTCTACCTTTGCTTTGGAATACATCTATACCATAAAGGCAAAGAGAATCATTCCCAAAGATAAAATAATCACATACTCTGTTTTGGAGCACTACAAATTCAATGTTCAGTTTGAGTGATCCTTTAGAGTGAGAGAGTATGATATCAGAAGACCATACTCCAACAGCATTGAGAGCAGAATTACAACTGCTGAACTTAGCCTGAGGTACTGGTAGTAAGTTCAGTTTCCAGTTTGGGTCTTGTTTCTCCAGATAATTCAAACCAACACAAGAGCAAAAGGCTCCACTGTCTAGAAGTAACTTAACAGGAGAACCTTGGATTGAACCAGTAGCATAGCATGTTTTTCCTGAAGTGTAACTTTTACCAGCAGAAGGTTTTAGATTCAAAGCTTTAGCCTCAGAAATGTGGTGAATCTTCATGTTGGGATTCCATTTTTGAGGTAAGTTAGAATCCTCATTGACAGAATTTATGTCCAGAGAAGACTCAATACTACCTTCAATAACATTGATAGGGTTAGTGATTATTAGATCATAATCAGAGAGTTATCCTTTAGTATCATCAAGGTGAGGGTCAGGATTGTCATACTCTTCTCCTTCAATAAGATTAATCCTTTTCCTAGGTAGAGGAAAATCAGGTTTTACATGTCCTGTTTGGTTACAGTTCCAACATACTTTCTCTTTTGTTTCTGGAGTCTTCTGGGCTTCCAAAGTAGATGGATTAGTAGTAGGGCATTCTTTAGTTTTGGCAGTATATTCTTCCCTGTTCCTAGTATTTTGTTCCCTCAGAGGTCTATTGACTCTTTTATCAAGACCATTCATATTAATAGTCTCTTCCAATACACCTATTAAGGTGAAAAGATCTGAATCCATAGGCATTCTGCACCTTACACTCTTTTTCTGGTCTAAGCACCACTTATGAGGTTGGTCCTTGGATGGATCAAACTGGGAAGTTTCAAAAGTTTTCATCATCTTTCTTTTCCAAATCCTGGTACCAAACTGCACTTTGATCAATTCTTTCCAAGAATTCCAGGATAAAGATCCAACTTCTTCTCTTTTATTGATAAACCAATCAAGAGCTACTCCTTCAAATAATCTGGGCAATCTTACCACAGCTATTGCATCAGGGAGCTCATAAGAAGAAAGAGTATAGTCAATAAATTTAATGAAACTGACATGTTTGTATTCTCCTTCTCCAGAGAATTTAGGCCATTCAGTGATTGGAGGAAGTAGCTTCAAAGCCTGCTCCATTTCAGGAGTTGGACTGGGTCTGAAAGACTCATTCCTAGTTATCCTGGTTCTGGGAGGAACACTAGGAGTACTGATGAACCTGGAAGGTCGAGTTTCTTCTAGGTCAATGACTGGAGAGTTAGTAGAGTTGATCTTAAGATCTCTGAGATCATTCTTAATCATACCTAACTCTAAATCAAGTTTTTGGCTTAATAAGTCAATTTTGTTAGTCAGATGAGCTGAAGGAGTAGGACTAGTTTCTTAACTTCCTCCTTAAGCTGGTCTATGGTTGCAAGAATATCTTCCTGAAGAATTGATTGGTTTTCATCAATATGTTTCATCAGGTCCAACTTACTAGCTCTTATACTATATTTGATTTGTTGTATTTCCAACTCATAAATTCTTATAATCTGAGACTGAGTGTCAATCACTCTGAAAATACTTGAACTTAATTTGTCCAATTGTTGATAAACTTTGTCAAAGCATTGGCTAATAATAGTAAAATTGTGAGACAAATTTACAGAAAAGCTATTAAGAGCTTCTACATCTAATTTTTGTACACCTTTTTCCACTTCTGGGCTAAGGATATTATGTTTTGCCAATCCTTTGGGTTCCTTAACTTCTGATGGGCTGAGGACCTCTTCTTTTTGGGGTCCTTTCCCTTTCAGGAAGCTAACTGATCCCAAGGATTCCAGTTCTGCACATAGCCTTCTACTTCTTTCTGTGGGATCAACCTTTGCAGAGAAATCTGAGATTTCTTTGCCTGAGAAATGGCTTTTACCATACCTGGTTGATCCTCCTGGGTCTGAGTCAACCTGAATTGTTCCCAATAGCTCACGTGCTCTTTCACTAATACTTTGACTCTTTCCTCCTTGGTTGAGTACAGCTGGGGTGGCGTAGGAGCACCTTTAACCTCCTGGGATAACATGGTGGGCGACAGATGGCTCTCCAACGGTCTGTTGGTTGAGTTGGCGTCAGCGGTTGTTGCTGTCATTGTCCCGCATGACGCTATGGTCATGGGTTTGAGTCCCCTCATTGCGCTTGAAACTGGAGTCCTTGCGCGCATGGGATCCTCCTGGCAGAGATCCATATGATGGGGCTCTACTGGTTGCACGGGTGTTGCCCCTATTTTGATTCATAGCACCAAAAAAAATCTGTAAGTCTTTTTGTTGAAACTTTTGAAAAAAAGACTTTAAAATTCTGAAAATAATATTTTTCGTGTGTTTTATATTTTTAATATTTTTTATATATATTTTAACTTACTTAAAGTTAAATTCAAGGGTACCAACACTTGGTTGGGATCACAACTATCCTTGGAGGGTATTCCAAGGGGGTCTGAGTGAGTTCCAATCACATCCTGGGATAAATCCAAGGGTAAGTCCAATGGTACACTGTCTGGGACGTCCTCTAGAAGGTCCTGGTCAGTGAGATCACCAAAAACAAAATCCACTGAGATGGATAAAAACAAAAAATACAAGTTTAATATTTTTTTTGTATTTTTATGGGTTGAAATGAATTTTAGAAAAAATAATCACTTTTATTATTTTTGGATTTTTCTTTATCTTCAGGGTTATTTAGTGTCAGCCTGCTACTTGGAACAGAGCAACCTGACAAAGCAACAACAATAATAATATTAAAAAAATTAAAAGGAACAAAGATAAATGAATAAATAAAATTATTATAAAATGAAGGAGTAGGAAATCCATAAATATGCTACTATATACAGAGCAAAACTGTCAAGTAGTAACACAAAATATAAAAAATAAGAATACCTCAATTAACAAAGTAAGAAGTGAGAAATCCATAAATATTATTACAGGAATGGATTCCCACCCAATATTAGGTAGGGTCACTCACTGCCCCCACCCTTGAATTCCAAGTCCTTACATTTTTAAAAAAAATTAAAAGGAAAAGTACTAAAAATTACGACACCTGTATGGCACTTTTTGGCCATTCTAACATTTCACACGTATCGTCACGTATAGGTTTTACACCTAAAATTCACTCAAAATTGAGGTGTTTTGTATATTTTAGGAGTTACACGCAGAAATGTGTTATGTCACAATTCCCGCGCGCAGCTCCGCATCATTACATAACCCTACGTACTAGCAGCAGCAGGATCCTGCGTACTAGAGACCCGCGCGCAGCTGGTTCTGCAATGCACGCAGCAGATCCTACCCCGCGCGCATCTGTACTACTGATCCCCACGCCTGGATCAGTCGTGACTAATCTGACAACCAGGTTCTGCTCAGAAGAGCTACAACCTAGTTAGGGTTGCCTAGTATATGTAAAAAACGGACATATGCATTACTAACGATCTAAAAAGATTAAAAATTAAATAAAATTAATGAAAATTAAGTTTTAAACATTTTTTAATAATAAATCAAAGATCAAGGACTACCACGTAAACCTCAGATCTTGATCTTTGAAGACCACAAAACACTACAAGAAGTGTTCATAAAAATTATTAAAAATTAACTAAATGATCAACAGATGACGGAAAATCAGCAAACATTCCCATCTGCACGCTTTGAAGCAATACCAATAGTAAAAATGAAGGATGAGTACAGAAAGATCAAATTTAAGCCATAAAAGATTAACAGATCCTGTGGCTAAAATAGTACAGAAATCCAGCAGATCTAAGGTCAGCTGATTGACAGCAAAAAAGTAGACGTGCTTATTGTGCCCTGACTGGCTTGCCAGCCTCAGCCCATGAGCAGAACCCTCTCTACGTGCCCTGAGAAGACCAAAATCACCCCAAAAAGGTATTTATACAGACCCCTTTGGATCTAATCAGTTAATCAGTTTACCAGGAATTTATTTATTATCAATCACAAACCGTGTCATTGTTGATCAAGTGCTTATATGAAGATAAGAAAGTGATTTCTGACTTAGTCTGTAGTAGTATTATTTACCCTTATTAACCAATCAACCATTGAAGTTTAGTCAAGCAATCTACCTCAACTGCTCTGAAACCCTTCCAATTATTCCAGGCTTTTTGTGGTAAAGTGCTCAGAGTTAGTGTAACCCTTCCTGTCTGGGCCATCTGTGCTGTTAAGCCCAGCCATTAGTGGAATAAGTCCTTTATAAGGCACGCATCTTTATTCCAAGGTTCTTAAACTGCCTAAGGATGCCCCTTGAAGAGAGGTTGCTAGTCTGTAAAGATCCCCAGTAGTATAATACTGTGGCCTCTCTTTTATATTATATTCAAAACCATTTATTACCAAACAAATTAAACCTTGCAACTGCTCTTATTATATCATTTCATTGAGGTTCTAAGTTTTTATTATTGGAATAATCATTATTATTATCATTCCCACATTTTTATCACCCTCTGTAGCTGAAGGACTGCGAGGTTCCTGGTATCAGAGAGCTGACAACTGGGGGTATGGCCGGGAAATATCCTGAAATAATTAATTTTTAATTATTTATCCCTTGTAACAGTCTATTTATTTTTTAAAAAATAAGTTAACATACTTATAACATATATTCTTTGATCATGCGTTTCTCTAGTGGATCTTAAGACCAACGGAGAATTGATCAATTATTATTTGAATCTTCTTAGAAAGGAAAAAGAAGAAAAACTCAGTAACTTTGTCCCTTTTATTATAACTCCTGAGCAACAACAGGAGAAATTGCTTTATTATGAATAGCAGGTTATAAAAGACAAAGAACTTGAGCTTGAAAGAATTATCAATTTCAATTCTTTATTAAGGCAAAATAAGGAGTGGAAGATTCATGAAAGGAAGCTTTATATTTATAAACTAAATGTCAGCTCTCTGATACCAGGAACCTTGCAGTCCTTTAGCTACAGAGAGTGATACAAGAATTTGGAGCAATAATATTCCAAAGAGTAAACACTTTAGGGCTCCAATAATGGTATGTTAAGAGCAAGTGCAAGGTTTAATTGGTTTGGTTATAAATATTTTAAATATAATATAAAAAGAGGGGCCACAGTAATATACTACTGGGGATCTTTACAGACTAGCAATCTCTCTTCAAGGGGCCTCCTTAGGCAGTTTCAAGAACCTTGGAATAAATATAGGTGCCTTAGAAAGGACTTATTCCACTAATGGCCGGGCTTAACAGCACAAGTGGCCTAGACAGGAAGGGAAACACTCACTCTGAGCACTTGACCACGAAAATCGTTGAATAATTGGAAGGGTTTCAGAGCAGATGGGGTAGATTGCTTGACTAAACTTCAATGGTTGATTGGTTAATAAAGGTAAATAATACTACTACAGACTAGATCATAAATAACTTGCTTTCTTCTTGATAGGCACTTGACTAAAAATGACACAATGTCTGATTTATAATAATAATATTTCTGATAACTGATAACTGATTGGGGACAGAAGGGAAAAAAGATCCTGTTTAAATATTCTTTTTTTGGGTGATTGAGGGCCTCTAGAAGGGGTACTAGCCATGGGCTGAGGCTAGGGGGGCAGTCAGGGCAGGATTGGCACTTTTTCAAGGTGCTGTTAGCCTGCTGGCCTTAGATCTGTCAAGGAACAGCTCCTTTTTAGCTGCAGGATCTGTTAATCAATAGATTAGTCATTTTGCTGATCCTGCACTGATCCTCAATTTGTACTGTAAGTACTGTTCCAAAGTGAGCAGACGTGGATGTTTATTGATTGCCCATCCTCTGCTGAACCTGTATGTAATTTCTAATAACTTTTACGACCACTCCTTATGTAGTTTTGTGGTCTTTGAAGGTTCTGATCAACTCATTTCGCGGTGAGTCTGGATCTTTATTTAAGTAATAAAAAATACTGAAAATTGTTTAATAACTAATTTTAATTGATTTTTAAGGTTTTTGAACTATAATCCATGCTTGTGTGGTAGCTTTACATATTTAGTGTAGATCCTACTATATTGTAGCTCCTCTTAGCGGTACCTGGATGTCAAATTGATCACGGCAGGAGGCGCGGGGATCAGTCCATTCAAATGCGCGCAGGGACTGATCCGCTGCTCAGATGCGCGCGGGGGACTGAACCGCTGCGCGCGTGACTAGGTCAGGGGATTACCTGCGCGGGAGTCCAGCTCTGTAGGGACGCGGGGCTGCGTGCGGGAGTTGGCGTACGCGGGAGTCCAACGCTGTAGGGAGGCGGGGCTGCGTGCGGGAGTTTGCGTACGCGGGAGACCAGCGCGGTAGGGACGCGGGGCTGCGTGCGGGAATTGTGACAAAACACAATTTCCTGTGTAACTCCTAAACTACCCACAACACCTGGATTTTGACTGAAATTTAGGTGTGAAACCTATACATGACATATCATGTGAAATATTAAAATGGCCAAAAGGTGCCATACTGGTGCCGTGGTCATTTACCATTTTCTATTAAATTAATTAAAAAATATAAGGAGTAAGAATTCAAGGGTGGGGTCAGTGAGTGACCCTACCTTATTTTGAGTGGGAAATCCATTCCCGTAATAATATTTATGGATTTCTCACTCCTTACTTTGTTAATTGAGGTATTCTTTATTTTTATATTTTGTGTTACTACTTGACAGTTTTGCTCTGTATATAGTAGCAAGCTGACATCTGATATCATACTCCCTCACTCTAAAGGATCACTCAAAATGAACATTGAATTTGTAGTGCTCCACAATGGAGTATTTGATTATTTTCTCCTTGGAAATGATTCTATTTGCTTATGTGGTATAGATGTATTCCAAAGCAAGGGTAGATACTCCACTATAGGTGGAGACTGGAATAAGAATTTCCAAATATGCCATGTCAATGCTCAAACTTCTGATTCAACTTATGAAAAACACTTAGAGAGTTTCAATCAGGAATACTTCTCTCAACCTGCTTTGAATTCCCTGCTCAATGAAGAACAGCAATGGCATATCCTACAAGTATGCTTTGAAAATCAGAATGCTTTCTGTACCAAGGATCACCCCATTGGTAACATCAAAGGACATGATATGATACTAACTCTGACCATTAAGCCTCCTTACCCACCTAACCTCAGGAGAACTGCTTATTTCAGCTCTCTGATACCAGGAACCTTGCAGTCCTTTAGCTACAGAGAGTGATAAAAGAATTTGGAGCAATAATATTCCAAAGAATAAACACTTTACCGCTCGAATAATAGTATGGTAAGAGCAAGTGAAAGGTTTAATTGGTTTGGTTATAAATATTTTAAATATAATATAAAAAGAGGGTCCACAGTAATATACTACTGGGGGTCTTTACAGACTTGGCAACCTCTCCTCAAGGGGCCTCCTTAGGCAGTTTATAACCTTGGAATGAAGATGGGTGCCTTCTAAGGCCTTATCCACTAATTTGGGCGGGCAAAACAGCACACAAACCCAGAGAAGGAAGGGAACAACTTACTTGGGAATTAATCCACAGAAATCCTGCAAAGATTCAGGTAAGAAGCTTCAGAACAGATGGGGTTGGTGGCTGGTTCAAACTTCTGGTTGTTGATAGTTATTTAGAAAATAATAATAATAATACTTCAGACTAGATCATAAATAACTTGCTTTCTTCTTGATAAGCACTTGACTAAAAATGACACAATGTCTGATTGATAATAATAATATTTCTGATAACTGATAACTGATTGGGGACAGAAGGGCAAAAAGAGCCTGTTTAAATATTCTTTTTTTGGGTGCTTGAGGGCCTCTAGAAGGGGTACTAGCCATGGGCTGAGGCTAGGGGGGCAGTCAGGGCAGGATTGGCACTTTTTCAAGGTGCTGTTAGCCTGCTGGCCTTAGATCTGTCAAGGAACAGCTCCTTTTTAGCTGCAGGATCTGTTAATCAATAGATTAGTCATTTTGCTGATCCTGCACTGATCCTCAATTTGTACTGTAAGTACTGGTTCAAAGTGAGCAGACGTGGATGTTTATTGATTCTCCATCCTCTGCTGATCCTGTATGTAATTTTTGATAATTTTTACGACCACTCCTTATGTAGTTTTGTGGTCTTTGAAGGTTCTGATCAACTCATGTCATGGTGAGTCTGGATCTTTATTTAATTAATAAAAAATACTAAAAATTAGTTAATAACTAATTTTAATTGATTTTTAAGGTTTTTGAACTATAATCTATGCTTGTGTGGTAGCTTTACATATGTAGTGTAGATCCTACTATATTGTAGCTCCTCTGAGCGGTACCTGGATGTCAGACTGATCACGGCAGGAGGCGCGGGGATCAGTCCATTCAAATGTGCGCGGGGACTGATCCGCTGCTCAGATGCGCGCGGGGGACTGAACCTCTGCGCGCGTGACTAGGTCAGGGGATTACCTGCGCGGGAGTTCAGTTGTGCGGTGTGGTGTCATATTTATAACCCCGGATCAAGAGCTGCGTTGCGGGCTGCACGCTCAGCAGTTGGGTAGGTTGGGCTCAGCATCTGGCGTGCGCGCGGTCTCAGCAGTGCCTGCTGCGGGCTCAGCAGCAGCCGCTGCGGGCTCAGCAGTAGGGGCTGCGGGGCTCAGCACCAGGTATGGTTTGGGCCTACCTTAGGCGGCGCCAGGCCGCAACCCGCCCAGAAGAAGCGGACCAAGTGATGGAGCCGGCCCAACCAAGCTCGCGGGTGGCTAGTCCGGAAGGCGAGGGCAGGGCAATCATGGGCTATACGCGCTGGGGAGGCCCGCGCAGGCATAAGCGTGGGCCGACCCGCGGATCGCGGGATCTGCAGACGTCGCGGACAGAAACACGGGGGGCTCCGAGTAGGGCGCGGCGGAGGGCCGCGCCATGAGAAGGATGAACCGGGCGCGGGTAATGGCAAGGGATGGAGGGATAGGGTTGGGCTAGGGTTCTGTGGCTTAGGGTTGTATTTCATCACTTTTTCTTGTTGTTTGTGGTTGTACTTAGGCTAGGGTTGAGGGGGAGGACTCAAGACCTCACCCTCAACTCCGGGTTGGGGAGGATCATCATCACCTTACGGAAGGAGAAGGAAGGAATTTCATCATATCATCACTCTCTCTTCTTAAAACTCATTGCGCCCAATCATCTTACAGACGCTAGACCAATAACTTCCGTAACTCAGGACAACTTGCAAAGCTAACCCTTCTTAAGTTTCCACATCTGGGGGTCTGGCCGGGAAGTCACCTTTTGTCTCAGTCTCTCAAAGATAGCATACGCAATGTTGCCAACAACTACTCCGGGATTGACCAATCCGCCCCCATTTCCCCCCCGGGTGGGAGTCGGCGGGCCAACACCTCCCCCACCTCCAACCACTCGGACCGGCAGCTTCGCCCCCCCTCGGTCAGACCGGGAAACGGATTTCAAGCGGGCGGCGGCGGATGCAATCTTGCAAGGTGGGGTGCGGACGCGGAACGATTTGTCCGAGTACAAATCTCTGTTCAACCATATCTATAGTCATTTAGCAAAGAACCAGGTGGTGGCGGGTCAGACAGGAGCAATGAAACGGGCGTTCTTGGGCGGGCTTGTGCCACAACTTTGCGCGCGGGTTCAGCAGCACCTCTTCAAGCACGGGATGGTATCACAGCCGGTGGACCAGAGTGTCCTCCTTCTCCCGGACCTGAGGGCAATCAACGGGGCGGTAGAGAGCAAGATCAATCTGGAGGAACTGATTGAGGACACGGCTAGGGCCTTCCCGTCAGCCTGGAAGAGACCAGCGGCTTCCTCAGCCCCGCCTCCAACGCAGGAACTACACGCGGGCCCATCCACGACGAGTTGGCCGGGTTCAATGGAGGTACCGGTGAATGAAATGATGGACATGTTGAAGGATCTGCGGATACTCCTCAATCGGGTAACGGCGCAGCCCGCGGCACAGCCCACGGCCCAGCCAACGATCCAGTCAACGGCTCCGCCCCCGCCTCCTCGGCGCGATGAGCCGCCCCACGTGGTGGGGGTCCTCAGCCTGGTAGCGGACCCTCGGGAGGGTTCCCGGCCCAAATCTGCACATATTGTGGCGACAGGAGACATTGGAGGTTGGGTTGCGCGGAGTTGACAAGGGATATGGACGAGGGATTGGTCCGCGCGTCCGGATTGACTTTCATATTTCCAACGGGTGAGCCGGTAAGTTTCGGGCCCAACCACCCGTCCCCATTGGACCAGGTCAGGACGAGAGTGCAGTCTGCAGGGGCTGCTTGGGTGTCGCTTGGAATCGTCACCGGGCCCGGCACGTGGCAAGCTCCGCGAGTGGAGGCAGAGGTTAGGACGTTGGCGGCGGAAGAGCAAATCTTGTCAGAGAAGATGGAGGTAGACGTGAAGGAGCTGCTGAAGTGTCTGATTGAAGGAATTACAGCAGGTTTCAAAGGAAAAAGTTATCTATCAGGTTTGAATAGATGCAAACAGGGTGTCAAGGCCTGAAACTAGAGAAAAGATTCAGAAAGAAAGGAAAAAGGGGGAATAAAATGAGGAAAATCTGTCTTTGGCCATGAGGTACCATAGGATATGGAGAAGGGGAAAGAAGATTCAAAGTCAAATCATAGGAACAGAGGAAAATGCCAAAACCTGTCTTGATCCAGAAGAACCCTACTATAATTCAACAACCAAGAAGAATGGAAAGGATTTAATTATACCTTTACTTGCTACATGGATACAATCAAGAAATAATTAAGAGGAGAAGATTTAGAGATAAAACAATCAAGATTTCAACAGGACCAACTGGATCACTAGGATTCTCTGGACCTTTGTTTTATTCTATATGTGATTATTAGTTTTTTTATTTATGTCTCTCAAGATCAATACCAAGAAGAAGAAGAAAAAGAAGAAATAGAAGAAGAAAAAGAAAAAAAAAAAAAAAGAGGAAGAAGAAGAAGAAGAAAGATAGGATGTGGAGTCTGATGTCTATGGACAGGAATGCTGTGGACAGCATTAAGTCTGGGGGGGATGTGGTAGTCCAAACCTGTCCTATAGCCATCAGACTCACTTTTCTAGTGTAACAACAGCTCAAACCCTCAAATTAACCTCAGAAATGGATTCTACATTGAAAATAACCCATATTCACTCAGCCAACATACCCCTCTATCTCTCATGGATTAGAAGATACAGCCCAAGAAACCTTCAACTGTGGCAAACTCATACCCACCCAGGTGTCACATCTCTGTGGAAGACATAAGGCATACCTAGTAAACCCTCAAGTACATACCAGTGGCAGCTTATCCTCAAGACCAGGACCACACAACAACCAGTCCATCCAGAATACAGCATACAGATACAGGAGGCAGTGCAGCATGCCAGATCCAGTCACCTCATCCAGAATACAGCATACAGATACAGGAGGCAGTGCAGCATGCCAGATCCAGTCACCTCATCTAGAATACAGCATACAGATACAGGAGGCAGTGCAGCATGCCAGATCCAGTCACCTCATCCAGCATACAGTATACAGATCCAGGAGGCAGTGCAACCAGTCCAGATCCAGTCACCACAGCCAGAATACAGCAATACAGATACAGGAGGCAGTGCAGCATGTCAGATCTGGTCACCTGAACCCAACAAACATGCAGCAAATACACATACAAGAGGCTGTGCAGAAGTATACAGGAGCAATATATGCAGGAGAAAGTGGAACCAGCCTTAACCAGAACCAAACAAACCAACAGTATTGCACAGCAATACATGTAGGTAGAAGCAAGAATCACTAAATAAACTACCAGTACAGCACAGCAATATACCTTATCTGAACTACACAGCAATCTATGCAAGTCTGTGCATGCATGAAACCCCTGTACAAGCTTTTCCCAACCAGCAGAAATGCCTCATGTAACTGTACAAACTTTTCCCAACCAGCAGAAATGCCTCATGTAACTGTATCTCACTGTTCCTCACCAGAACAGGGAGAACCCTCAGGGGCAGCCTTGAGCACCCCTGGGGGCAGGATTTGTCTATTTAAGGAGGGCCTCTCTGCCCTATCCAAGTTGTATACCACACTCACCAAAAAAAAATCATTACCACCCATCTCATCATCTATCCATCCACCCCATCAACCCATCCATCTGTGGTACCTACCCAGATACATATTAGTAGTGAACCAATTATAAAGAAACAGGAAATCAGAAACCAATTTATTAACCATATTTAACCAGTTAAACAACCCAACAGGTGCTTGAATAAGGGTTCTTCTGTGACCTAAATATTCAGCACCAGATTAAAGAAAAACCCACCCATTAATTAATAAATAACCCTTACAAAGAAAGAGAGCACAACAAAAAGAAACTACCAACCTTTCCTCTACCCAGCCCCCTGTGGGTAAACCCATCCTTGGGTCCTCTCCTGAACCATCCCTTTGATAAAACCCTTGAACCCCTTTGATATTGGGATACTGGTTAAGATCACATATATCTGATCAATAATTAACCAATAATCCAATACATCTGGTCTATTCTTCAACAAACCCTACCAATAACAATTAATAACTAACCTAGGTCTGATCTGAGACCTATTTTAAGTCTCAAAGAAACCAGCCATTAATTTAAATAAATTATTGTGCAGACTTACTATAGTACTAGAAGGGCAGGCAATTCAAAACCACTCTTAGTATATACTATTACTCCAAAGGAGTAGAAGCAATACTAAATTCCCCTTCAAGGACTGCCAGCAAGCTATTTGCTACTTTATTTATATAATCCCACAGGAGTCTCTACAATTGGTGTCCCAACAGTGGCATGTTTCCTTCAGATTTGATTAGTTATTAAAAACCATAAAAAATATTGGTGGATTATTAGCCTCAAGAATTAACTCAACATTCAGCAGGCAGAAAGAAACCCATACCAGATAATTGGAGACCTCAAGGACCAACTCAGAGGGATTGAAGATAATAACCAAGAAGTACTATCTTCAATAATCAGGATGGAGAAAGAACTGCAAGAAAAAACAAAAATACCCAGTGGATCCCAAGAAAAGCCAGAGGAAGACCAGGAAAGAAGTCAGAATCAGCCAGGACCTGCAGAAGAAGCAATGGGGAAACTTGCCAACATTACCAAAGTCATAAACCAAATACTTGAAGAAAGAACACCACAGGGAATTCCAGATACCCCATACACCCAACCAAGAACCAGATTTCAGACCCCAACCCCAAGATCAGCATATGGAAGAATCCCAGCAGAAACCATAGAAGAATCAACAAACCCCTCCATAAGCCCAGGAATAAATATATATCCCCAAGCTAGAGAAGAAGGAAGAAGAGCTCATAGGAGCCAATATACTGAAGGAACCCCAGCCAGAAGACCAGTCCAGGATAACCCAATAATCAATAATAATGAACAAAATGGAGTGTTATTAGATGGAAAGAAAGTGAACCTTGAATTTGATGGAACAGAGGTGGAACAGTTTATTAAAAGAGTGGAGAAACTGGCCAGGATTCAGAAGGCAGGGGGAATAGATATAGCCCTACAATTACCTTTTCTAGTACAAGACAAGAAGATCAGGGAGTCTATTGAAGATATGGAGGGACATGAATATGCAGACTGGGACCTTTTGAAGAAGGAACTAAAAAGGAAATGGGGAACAGCTACCCCCCTTAGAAGGTTCAATGAGGAGTCCATACCAAGGCTTCTCAGACATAGTCAAGAACAGGGAGGCATCAAGACCAAGCATGACTTCAAGAATTTCATTGGGAGTTATGAAGAAATGGTTCTTTACTTCATCAGGATGGGTTATGACAACACCAACTGGGAAAGTGGGGAAAACCTCTGGAAAGCCTTGTCCACTGATCTTAGGAGGGAAGTGAAGAGGGAATTGGCCCATGCAGGGAGAATCAAGATTGCAAGAGATGGCAGATACCTCCCACCAGATTTGGAGACCTTGAAGGAATTTGTGGAAATGACCTTGGCCTTATGGGATGTAGATGAAGAAGAAACTCCTAGACCTACCATCAAGAACTTAGTGGAAACCAAGAAGGAAGTCAAGTATCAGCAACTGGGAATTGATGAGCTCTTGAAAATGAAGGAAGATGTTGCAAAACTCACTGTGGCTTTAAATCAGAAGCAGGCACCTCCCCACTTTGATAGGATCAACCAAGGAATGACACAAAACTTCAGACCCTCATCTCCCAGTGCAGGACCCAGATGGCCAATCAGATGCTACTATTGCAAGGATGAACCCCATACCCAAGTCAACTGTCCAGACTTGGCAGAAGATATAAAGGCCAAAAAGGGTGTTTAAACAAGGACCCAACTATTACTTCCCAAACAGAGAACCCATACCTTTTAGCCAGCAGGAAAGCTTCAGAGATCAGGTCAAGAAATTCTCAGAGGCTCAACAAGTCCCAAAATTGGAGGAACCCAAGAAGCAGGAAGAACCAACTAATGTTGCAGCATTCTTGAAGACTGGAGATTGGGAAGCTTCGACAGCACCAGAGGTAAACATGAAGGAATCTCAAGTTCAATGGGGAATGAGAAGATCACAAAGGTTGGCTGGAAATCCACCAGAAAAGGATAACACCCAGGAGACACCAGTAACAGACCAAGGAACCTCAGCACCAACTAAATAATCAGCCCCAGGACCAAGGAAGAGGCAAGGAAGTTACCCAGGAGCATGGGTGGAAGTGGATCAAGAGTCTGAAGATGAAGAAGAGCCCCCCAAAGAATCTGTCAAGGAACCTGTGACTGAACCTGTGAAGAAGAACCAAGGAAAGTCAGAATCATTGGACACTCAGGAAGGAACCAAGATGGAAGAAAGTTTGAAGAAGAAAATATTAAAACAAAACTTCAACCTTACCTTGGAGGAGCTCCTTTCAGTTGCACCAAATCTTTTCCAGAAGTTAAAAGATATGACCCCTGAAGGAACCTTTGACTTGAATAAAGCCTCTAAATCACCAGCCAGCAAAAACAATAGAAGGATCAATGGATGTCAACACCACCTTGAAGACTATTCTGATGATGAATGCCCATGCTTAATAGGCAACAACCTCACCTATGCCTGTCCATTGGGGTTCATTGATATTTGGATCAAAGGAAAGAAGATCAAGGCTCTGGTGGATACTGGTGCTGGATTAAATGTCATACCAGAACACTTGGCAATTCAGACAGGCCTGGTGTCCAGAGAATTGTTCATGAAGGTCACAGGAATTGGAGGCCACTCTACCCCACTGATTGGATTAGCTGAAAGAACAGTATTTGAAATAACACCTGGGGAACCAAAGTCTGCCCACTTCTTCATAGCCAAAGGATCAATGCATACAGTACTTGGAAGACCTTTCTTAGTGGATCATAAAGTCAGGCTAGAATTATCAAAGCATAAAGGGGAAGTCTTAAGCTATGAGATAGCAGGAGGGGAAAGGTTATGCATCCCCATTTGTTCACCAGATCAAGCAGGATGGCAGGTTACACCACCCAGAAGACCAATGGGCATGAACAGCATCACAGCAAACTTAGACCAAGAAGAGGTTTGGACCAGTGGACAGAATATACCAGAGATAGACCCTGAAGGCTTACCAGACCCCTGGGAAAACAACATCATCACCCCTGAAGTACCAGCAGGAAGAGGATGGGAGGAGGTGTTGAATAAACAAGAAGCTGAAGAAAACCTGGAAATGTTTCAACAAGTATTTGGAGGATTCTGGACCAACCTTGAAGACATGGAAGGAACCAATTGGGAAGAGCTACCTGGAGCAGGATTGGACAACTTAGAATTCATGGACTTACTTACAGGCACTGGATCTCTTGGTTTTCTCAAAAATGGTGATTGGGACTCAGACTATGGATATATCTCAACAGAGTTCAGGGTAGGGTTATATTATCAGGAGCCCTGGGCAGAGTATTGGGTTGAAGGACTAATCCTCTGGAGAGAAGAAAGTATCCAAAGATATTGGGAGCACTTCAAGGAGATACCTCACCACCTCCTGGAACAATATGAACATCAAGTATTTTAATGTCCAGCATGACATTAAACTGCAAAGCTCTCTCTTATCTGTGCTCCTAGAATAAGAAACAAATAAAAAAAAGAAAAAAAATCATTTCAGTATTGGCTTTCCTCCATAAAACAAATATAATAAAAAAAAGAAAAAAGAAAAGAAAACTCACAGTATTCATCACCTCAACCTCATAAAAAAAATTAATTACCATTAAAAAAAACTCATGGTCTTGACAAACCAAGGGTATTCATTGCAAAAAAAATATTAAGAAGGATCATACTAGTAGAATACCACATAAACCTAAAATAACAAAAAAAAAAAAAAAAAATTATAGCTGATTTTTTTCTTCTTAATGCCAAAGCCCTGGTTCTGAGGGCAAGGGTGGCACTGCATCACTGTATTATTACTTCATTACAAAAAAAAAAAAAAAAGCGTTGCATAAAAAAAAATAGATATATATATGTATGCTATATACAAAAAATATATATAAATATACAAAACACGCATATAAAATTGGTTGCTAAAACGACCCCTAAAAAAAAAAAAAAAAAAACCCCCAAAAAAAAAAAAATAATAATACCCTTTACTGGCCCCACGGCAATTGAGACGAAGGGAATAGCTACCAGCCTTGGAAAGTTCACCTATGGAGGTTTTGACAACGACGGAAAGGGTCAGCATCTGCCCTGGCAACAAAAAAAAAGGGGGGGAGAGGAAAGGCAGAACTTACCAACGCAACAACCAGGGGAAAGGGACGCTGCCGATTTGGAAGGGAAGACATTGCGGAGCCCCTTCACCTATCAATTTTGCAAAAACAACAACGACGGGGCGGTCAGAAGATGCCCTAGCGACAAGAAGGAAAAAGGGGGAAGGAACTCACCGAAGCGATGACAAGGATGTTTTTTTTTGTGGACGGAGGGGGGGAAAGAAGGCGCTTGTCTGCCCTCCTTAAATAGACATTGAGGGAGGGGAGGACTTCTCTCCCAACCGCCAAACTCCCTTGACCGCAACTACCTGCGATCTTGGGAAAGTCCGAGCGGCGATATTGGTTGTCGCGGCAGCAGAAGCATCCGCCGGTCGGAGAAGAAAACAAAGAGGGAAGAAGAAACTCACCTTGCATCAATCGCGCAAGTGGGCTCCTGCCCATCTGTATCAATAAGAAGGAGAAGGAAGAAAAATTGGAAGAAAAGAAAAAGAAAGAAAAAAAAAAGAAGAAAGAACGAGGCGTACCAGAAGAAAGCGCAACCGTTGTGTGGCAACCCTGATCTGATCGGACAAAAAAAAAAAACACCAATGGCTGCAACTCAACCTCTGCCCATCTGCCGATGGGAAGGATTGAGAAGAAAAGAGAACGGAATTAATTAAAAAAAAGGGGGGGACCCTCCGATTGCAATCGGCCTGTTCCCATGCACCAATGAATCAATGATGCAAGCAATCGGTCGATCTGATTAAGTAATGCAGCTAAAGATCGACCAACCGATCTTGCATTTTGCGGGCCTTATCGCTGCCAAGCCACGTCGTTTGGAAGGAAGAGGAAGAAAGCCGATCATACAAGAAAATTGGCTGACCAAAAAAAATAAATGCGACCGGAGATCGTCCAATCAATCTTGCAATTTGCGTAACTCGGTCCCTGCAGGTCCTGCATTGATTGGAAGGATTGAGAAGAAGAAAAAAAATTATATAATAAAAAAATATATATTAATTAAAAAAAAAAGTAAAAGATTACTTAGCTTGCATCCGGTCCGATCGCGCAAGCGGCCGTTGGTAATCATGCGCAATACAGCAACACTCCCACCTCTACCAATCGCACAAGTCAATCAGTCAATCTAATCGTCCTGTCCGCCGATCGGAAGGACCGAAAAAAAAAGAAGAAGATTAATAAATACAACCAGATAAATTGAAACTGTAAAAAAAAGAAGATTGGACCAAACAAATCTTACAATCAAATAATTCCATACACCGCCCTCGATGACCCCGGTCGCCTAGTAAAATGTCAATGATCCGGGCGGTTGGTCGATCGGAATGACTAATTCCATTGAAGATCAACCGACCGATCTTGCAATTTGCGCGGCCTTATTGCTGCCAAGCCTGCATTGTTTAGGAAGGAAAAAGAAGAAATAATGAATAAGATTAGATAAATTAAAGCTGTAAAAAAAATTGAATGTGAAACCAAACAGTACTCACAATCAGTTGCTGCCCTGCATCGCCTCCATCGCACCGCTCGCGACGACCCCAGTTGCCAAGGAGAAATTTGATCTTGCATCTGATCGGATCGCCCGGATGTTCTTCGCCAGCTATGCGCGATCGTACCAGAGCGTAGAGGTACTCGACTCAACAACCGGCTAAACCCCGGTCAAATAAATAAGAATAATATTAATAAATAATAAGAAAAGAATAGATAGTAAATACAGAAACAGAAGAAAATAGGTGCGGCTTACCGATTAATTACAACCCGGAAGGCTGTATTCGTTTCAATCCATATTGGGAGGTTGACCGCCGCAAAGATCGACATTGATCAGAGCCGCGGCAATTGACAAACAAGATGGAGTCCAGAACGACTACTTCGCGCCTCGTCCTTGTGCAACAACCTCGCGCGCAATGCCCGCTTCGTTTTGACGACTATCGCGCGCCCCGCCTTCAAACAAGACCTGCCGCGCACCTCGCGCGCCCTTCCACACCTCGCACCAAAAAAAAAAAAAAAAAAAAAAAAAAAAAAAATCCCTCCCGCGACTGAATCTCGCACACCGTGCCTGGGCACGATTCAACAGCAAACACCTCAACGGTCCCCTGTAAGACCTTAAACTGCAGAATAAAACCATTTCTTCCTCTCAAATAATGAAAATAAATAAAATAAGAAATAAGAAATAAATAAAAAATAAAAAATTTAAAAAAATAAAAAAAATGAATGAAGGAATGAAAATAAAGGAATGAAATAGTGAAAACATACTTTTGTCAAGAAGATTATTAATGTAAAAAGGATTCAAACCAAAGAGAACATGGAATACTAGGAAGAAGGAAGGGCCTGAAGACATCAAGATTGGCTTTAACTCAAGATTGGATCCAACTAAGGACTTTAAGATGTGTCAAGGTATCAAGGAAAAAGGGATCAATTAATCTTTGGCTAGAACTGTCTGATTGAAGGAATTACAGCAGGTTTCAAAGGAAAAAGTTATCTATCAGGTTTGAATAGATGCAAACAGGGTGTCAAGGCCTGAAACTAGAGAAAAGATTCAGAAAGAAAGGAAAAAGGGGGAATAAAATGAGGAAAATCTGTCTTTGGCCATGAGGTACCATAGGATATGGAGAAGGGGAAAGAAGATTCAAAGTCAAATCATAGGAACAGAGGAAAATGCCAAAACCTGTCTTGATCCAGAAGAACCCTACTATAATTCAACAACCAAGAAGAATGGAAAGGATTTAATTATACCTTTACTTGCTACATGGATACAATCAAGAAATAATTAAGAGGAGAAGATTTAGAGATAAAACAATCAAGATTTCAACAGGACCAACTGGATCACTAGGATTCTCTGGACCTTTGTTTTATTCTATATGTGATTATTAGTTTTTTTATTTATGTCTCTCAAGATCAATACCAAGAAGAAGAAGAAAAAGAAGAAATAGAAGAAGAAAAAGAAAAAAAAAAAAAAAGAGGAAGAAGAAGAAGAAGAAAGATAGGATGTGGAGTCTGATGTCTATGGACAGGAATGCTGTGGACAGCATTAAGTCTGGGGGGGATGTGGTAGTCCAAACCTGTCCTATAGCCATCAGACTCACTTTTCTAGTGTAACAACAGCTCAAACCCTCAAATTAACCTCAGAAATGGATTCTACATTGAAAATAACCCATATTCACTCAGCCAACATACCCCTCTATCTCTCATGGATTAGAAGATACAGCCCAAGAAACCTTCAACTGTGGCAAACTCATACCCACCCAGGTGTCACATCTCTGTGGAAGACATAAGGCATACCTAGTAAACCCTCAAGTACATACCAGTGGCAGCTTATCCTCAAGACCAGGACCACACAACAACCAGTCCATCCAGAATACAGCATACAGATACAGGAGGCAGTGCAGCATGCCAGATCCAGTCACCTCATCCAGAATACAGCATACAGATACAGGAGGCAGTGCAGCATGCCAGATCCAGTCACCTCATCTAGAATACAGCATACAGATACAGGAGGCAGTGCAGCATGCCAGATCCAGTCACCTCATCCAGCATACAGTATACAGATCCAGGAGGCAGTGCAACCAGTCCAGATCCAGTCACCACAGCCAGAATACAGCAATACAGATACAGGAGGCAGTGCAGCATGTCAGATCTGGTCACCTGAACCCAACAAACATGCAGCAAATACACATACAAGAGGCTGTGCAGAAGTATACAGGAGCAATATATGCAGGAGAAAGTGGAACCAGCCTTAACCAGAACCAAACAAACCAACAGTATTGCACAGCAATACATGTAGGTAGAAGCAAGAATCACTAAATAAACTACCAGTACAGCACAGCAATATACCTTATCTGAACTACACAGCAATCTATGCAAGTCTGTGCATGCATGAAACCCCTGTACAAGCTTTTCCCAACCAGCAGAAATGCCTCATGTAACTGTACAAACTTTTCCCAACCAGCAGAAATGCCTCATGTAACTGTATCTCACTGTTCCTCACCAGAACAGGGAGAACCCTCAGGGGCAGCCTTGAGCACCCCTGGGGGCAGGATTTGTCTATTTAAGGAGGGCCTCTCTGCCCTATCCAAGTTGTATACCACACTCACCAAAAAAAAATCATTACCACCCATCTCATCATCTATCCATCCACCCCATCAACCCATCCATCTGTGGTACCTACCCAGATACATATTAGTAGTGAACCAATTATAAAGAAACAGGAAATCAGAAACCAATTTATTAACCATATTTAACCAGTTAAACAACCCAACAGGTGCTTGAATAAGGGTTCTTCTGTGACCTAAATATTCAGCACCAGATTAAAGAAAAACCCACCCATTAATTAATAAATAACCCTTACAAAGAAAGAGAGCACAACAAAAAGAAACTACCAACCTTTCCTCTACCCAGCCCCCTGTGGGTAAACCCATCCTTGGGTCCTCTCCTGAACCATCCCTTTGATAAAACCCTTGAACCCCTTTGATATTGGGATACTGGTTAAGATCACATATATCTGATCAATAATTAACCAATAATCCAATACATCTGGTCTATTCTTCAACAAACCCTACCAATAACAATTAATAACTAACCTAGGTCTGATCTGAGACCTATTTTAAGTCTCAAAGAAACCAGCCATTAATTTAAATAAATTATTGTGCAGACTTACTATAGTACTAGAAGGGCAGGCAATTCAAAACCACTCTTAGTATATACTATTACTCCAAAGGAGTAGAAGCAATACTAAATTCCCCTTCAAGGACTGCCAGCAAGCTATTTGCTACTTTATTTATATAATCCCACAGGAGTCTCTACAACGGGAGCCCTTTCTGGAGCTGGTCCGGGAGCGCATTAGAACGGGTTTGTACAAGCAGTCCACATCAAGCTACTCTAGCCCAATCTTCGCGGTTGTTAAACAGGACGGGAAGTCGCTGAGGATCGTCCATGACCTGCAGCGGCTGAATTCATTCACCATCCGGGACGCGGGATTGCCGCCGCGGGTGGACAAGTTTGTGGAATCAATGGCGGGGCGCGCGTGTTACGGACTGGTCAATGTGATGGGGGGGTACAATCAGCAGGAGCTCCACCCCGATTCCCGGCCGTTGGCCGCGTTCAAAACAGGGCTGGGAAGAATGCAGGTGACGCGGCTGCCGCAGGGCGCAACAAACTCGGTGGCAGTTTAACAGGCTCAGATGACGTGGATACTACGGGACGACATCCCGGAGGGGGCTCTGATCTTCATTGACAATGCGGGGATCAAGGGGCCAAAGACGGACTACGGGGGCGCGGTGTTGGAGGAAGCCCCAAGGATTCGCCGCTTTGTCTGGGAATACGCGAGGACGTTGGAGCGGATCTTGTTCCGGATTGAGGAGGCAGGGCTTACGGTGTTGGGGAGTAAGTTGGCGGTTTGCGTTCCAGCGCTGGAGGTGCTGGGACACGTGGTGGGCACCAACGGCCGGAGGATCGCGGAGAAGAAACGGAACAAAGTCCTTGAATGGCCGACTCCACGGACGCCTGCGCATATCCTCCAGTTTTTGGGGCTTTGCAGCTACGTCCGCATGTTCATTGAGCGGTTCGCGGAGGTGGCAAGTCCGCTGCGGGCACTTACGCAGAAGCGTGCGGCTTGGGAGTGGACGGCGGGGTGTGACGCTGCCTTTGCAAAGCTCAATGAGATTGTGGGGCGTGACATTGTCCTCTGGGACCTCGACTATGATTTGGGAGGGATCCGCCTGGCCGTCAACTCTAGCATACTCGGCGCGGGAGGCGTTCTGATGCAGGAGGAGGATGGTAAGGATAGGCAGGTTCTTTATGAATCCGTAACCTTCACCGCGACGGAGAGTCGGTATTCGCAACCAAAGTTGGAACTGTGCGGGGTCACCAAGATCGTGCGGAGGCTGCAGCATTTGCTTTGGGGGGTGAATTTCAAACTCTTGGTGGACGCGGAGGCTCTGGCGCGGATGATCAATTCGCCGACGCTGCCGAACGCCCCTATGACTAGGTGGGTTGCGTTCCTTCAGCTCTTTGCCTTTAGTGTGGTTCATGTTCCAGGGAAGGCATTTACAATGCCTGACGCGGTGTCGCGGTACCCCCGCAAGGATCCGTTTGAAGGAGCGGAACACTTGGACGTGGAATCTCCGGTTATCCGGGTGGGCATGATGGAAACGGAGGTTGCCCTTCCGCTGCAGCAGTCCAGGCGTTACGCGACGTTGTGCTTCTTTCTGCAGGGTCTCCGATTTCCGGAAGGTACGTCGGAAATGGTAATTTGGTGGGCAAAACGGCGGACAACCAATTTCTATTTGCAGGAGGGGCAACTGTGGCGGAGGTGCACCCCCGTGCCCCTGGTGGACGCAACATCAAGGAGGGACCAGGAGGTGATTCTGCGGTGTCTTCACGACAACCTTGGGCATCGGGGCAAGATCAAAACGCGGCGGCGGGTGAAAGCAAGGTTCTGGTGGCCGGGGGTGGTACGCGCGGTGCGCGAGTGGGTGAAGTCATGCGAGGCTTGTCAGAGGCGGAGTTCTAGGCTCCCGAGGGAGGTGGGTCACCCTACGGGGGAGGACGCCTTGTTTGGACGGGTCTCCCTCAACGTGGTTCACATCAAAGCGGGGAAGTTCGCGTACCTGCTGGTCGCGGGGGAAGATTTGTCGGGTTGGGTCAAGGCGCGTCCGCTGGTCAAGCTGTCGGCAGAAAGGGTTGCCCAGTTTTTGGAGGAAGATTGGTTTGGCGGTATGGTTTGCTCCGACTGGTCACCGTTGACGGGGGCGCGGAGTTCCAAGGCCGCTTGATGGGGTTGGTTCAGAGCTGCGGGGCTAAGTTTGGGCGGGTCACAGAGTACTACCCCGAGGGTGCCGGGATGATTGAACGCGGTCACCAGCCAATCAAGGACGCGCTGGTGAAGATGTGTGGCAAGGACGGGAAGCGGTGGCAGGAGACCCTTCCGGTGGTCCTCTTTGCGGACAGGATATTGGTCAAGCGCTCAAAGGGCTACTCGCCTTATGAACTCCTCTACAGGCAGCGCCCGGTCCTTCCGGTGGACATCGAGCTGGAGACTTTCTTGGGCATCAATTGGTGGAAGGTGAAGACCTCCACGGAGCTTGTGGAGGCGCGCGCCAAACAGTTTCTCCGGCGGGACGAGACCCTGGCAAAGGTTGCGGATAGGTTGCGAAAGACCAGGACGGCGTTGGTCCGCTACTGGGACGAGCGCTGTTCCCATTGTCTCCGGGATCCGTTGCGGAAGGGGGACTTAGTGTTGCTGTACAACCGTAGTTTGGAGTCTCAGTGGGGTAAGCTCTTCGCCAACCAATGGAACGGCCCCTTCTGCGTGGCATCCAAGTTTGAAGGCGGGAGTTATCAACTTGAGGAATTGGATGGGGCACCGCTCAAACAGAAGGCCGCGGCTTCGCACGTGAAGCGCTTCTTTGCACGCGGCTCCACCTCCTTTGACAAGACGGCTGGCAATGGCGCAGACGCGCGGGACGAAGCCAAGGGTCCGGAATCGATGGGCGGGTCGGGTTCGTCGGTTGAGGAGGAGCCCGCGCTTGACGCGCCGCCCCGGAGGAGTAAAAGGCTACAAGTCGCTGGGGACAGTCGTCAAGTCGGGGGGCGCGAGTAGGGCAAAAACCTGATTTGGTGAGGGGGTGTTCTAGCCGGTTCACAGCCGGGATGACTAGACACCCCAGAATGTCCATTTTCCTATTTCTTGTATAAATTGGTTTTGCAAATTGGTAATGGTGTCGGCTTTGTTTGGTTTTTAGGGACGCGGGCGCGGCGCGAGCCGGGTCCGTAAACGCGAGGACAAGCCCCGCGGATGGGCACGCGGGATGAGGAGCGGAGGCCCCATCATGAAAAAAAAAAAAAAAAAAAAAAAAAAGAAATATATATAGTAATCTTTTTCTTTAAGGTTTGGATCTTTTTTTTCTATTTTTCTCTTGACCTGTTGTCTTGTATATGGGGTAATGGGTGCGGATTATGGGTGGAACACGCGCGGGACAAGTCTGATTTGGTAAGGGGGTGTTCTAGCCGGTTCACAGCCGGAACAGCTAGACACCCCAGAGTGTTTGTTTCCCTTATTTCCTCTTTCTCTCTCTTGTATAACTGTGTGCGCGCGCTGGTGTAGGGTTGTTTTGTTTATTGCAGGGTGGATACGGGGAACTGTGTGGCAGTTTGGCTGGGGCGGACCAGGTACCTTCTGGAAAACTTTGTTGGCTCAGCGCAAGGGCGGGGCGCGGATCTCAATTTCGTCTCATTCTCAACCTTGCTCTCATTCTCAATCTCACTCTCACTCATAACGCGCGTACGCAGAATTCTCTCAAGGCTCTCACAAGATGGCGCGGCAAAAGTCTTTCTTTGCAAAAGGGCGCGGAATAGGAACTATGAAAAAAAAAAAAATAGGAAAAGGGGGGGGGCGATCCGTCTAAGTCAAGCGGGTCCTCATCATATCCTCCGCGTCCGCGCGAGCCGCCGCAACCAGGGTTCGGAAGGCCGCCAAGAGTTCCCAACGGTCATCAGTGGTGTGGGCTCAAGGGACCGCCAGGAATCGCCGGAGTAGCCCGTCCGCGTCGTCTGCCATCGCATCGAACCTTGCAAGCGGAAGAGCCGGGAGGACAGGAATGTCCGGAATCTTGGGCGGGTTGGGGAAAGGCGGGACCGGGGAGGAGGCAGCCTCCGGGGGACCATCTGGACCGCTCGGACTGGCAGGAGGCGACGACGGGATAATGATGGGTGACGCGGGCGGTTGAGGGGTGCCTCGCGGGGTTGGGGGCCTCTTGTCCGAGTCCGACGAGTGATGGGAGGCCGGAGGAGGGGTTGGGCTCGGAGCTGGGGCTGGAGGAGGAGCGGGAGCGGGAGGAGGACCAGGGGCACAACGCAGGAGAATCTCATCAAGGCGCGGGTCCCTCGCGCCTTGCGTCACCCAAACCCGGTCCGCCCCGAATTGCATGGCCACCCGGTACGCCGCAAAGTTTGGGTAATTCTCCTTGCGGGGAGGTCCAGCGCGACGGTATGGAGAGGCGGAGTTGAGGTCCGAGCTTGGGGAGGGACGGCCAGGGGGCGATCCAGGAGGAGTCCACGAGTGCTCCGAGACCGAGTCATCTTCCGAAACCACGAACAAGTCCGGACAGGCCCTCTTGTGCGGCCGGGGACGAGAGCCGGATGAGGGTGGAGGGCGTGGCATACCCTACCCCAGCGAGCAACTGCGGTGACCGCGACGGCAGGAACCGCAGGCACGTCAACCAGGGACAATCGTGCAGACTAGCCCGTTCCGGGCACAAAAATTGCAGGAGATCATGGCGATGGCGGGGAGCGGAGGAGGAGCGTGGCTAAGACAGCTAGGGGTGGACTGGGGGTGGGGGTGGAAGCGTTTTGGTAGGTGCGGCAGGGGCGAGGTGGTGATGGAAGGACCTCCGGGGACAGAACTCAACTTGGGGGGGATGTGGTGTTGTATTTATAACCCCGGATCAAGAGCTGCGTTGCGGGCTGCGCGCTCAGCAGTTGAGTAGGTCGGGCTCAGCATCTGGCGTGCGCGCGGTCTCAGCAGTGCCTGCTGCGGGCTCAGCAGTAGTGGCTGCGGGGCTCAGCACCAGGTATGGGTTGGGCCTACCTTAGGCGGCGCCGGGCCGCAACCCGCCCAGAAGAAGCGGACCAAGTGATGGAGCCGGCCCAACCAAGCTCGCAGGTGGCTAGTCCGGAAGGCAAGGGCGGGGCAATCATGGGCTATACGCGCTAGGGAGGCCCGCGCGGGCATAAGCGTGGGCCGACCCGCGGATTGCGGGAACTGCAGACGGCGCGGATGGAAACACAGGGGGCTCCAAGTAGGGGGCGGCAGAGGGCCGCGCCATGAGAAGGACAAACCGGGCGACGTTAATACCGAAGGGCGCGGGTAATGGCAAGGGATGGAGGGATAGGGTTGGGCTAAGGTTCTGCAGCTTAGGGTTGTATTTCATCACTTGTTCTTGTTGTTTGTGGTTGTACTTAGGCTAGGGTTGAGGGGGAGGACTCAAGACCTCACCCTCAACTCCGGATTGGGGAGGATCATCATCACCTTATGGAAGGAGAAGGAAGGAATTTCATCATATCATCACTCTCTCTTCTTAAAACTCATTGCGCCCAATCATCTTACAGACGCTAGACCAATAACTTCCAGAACTCAGGACAACTTGCAAAGCTAACCCTTCTTAAGTTTCCACAGCGGGAGTCCAGCGCTGTAGGGACGCGGGGCTGCGTGCGGGAATTGGCGTACGCGGGAGTCCAACGCTGTAGGGACGCGGAGCTGCGTGCGGGAGTTTGCGTACGCGGGAGACCAGCGCTGTAGGGACGCGGGGCTGCGTGCGGGAATTGTGACAAAACACAATTCCCCGTTTAACTCCTAAACTACACACAACACCTGAATTTTGACTGAAATTTAGGTGTGAAACCTATACATGACCTATCATGTGAAATATTAAAATGGCCAAAAGGTGCCATACTGGTGCCGTGGTCATTTACCATTTTCTATTAATTTAATTAAAAAATATAAGGAGTAAGAATTCAAGGGTGGGTTCAGTGAGTGACCCTACCTTATTTTGGGTGGGGAATCCATTTCTGCAATAATATTTATGGATTTCCTACTCCTTCATTTTATAATAATTTTATTTATTCATTTATTTTTGTTCTTTTTAATTTTGTTGATATTATTATTGTTGTTGCTTTGTCAGGTTGCTCTGTGCTAAGTAGCAGGCTGACAGCTTACTCTTCTAGTCCGAAATCTAGAGCTGCTCTGGAGAACCATATTCAATAGTTTGTTAACATACAAGTCTTAAGGAAAGTAGGACTCAATGAACAAGTGGATATCAATACCCCAGTAATTATAGCTTGGCACAATGATAAGTCAAGAATGGTTGGATATTTTAGAATTCTGAACAACTACACCCAAGCTGATTATTATCCAATTCCAAGAATTGACAATGCTCTGCATAACCCGTCCAAAGCTAAGTATATCACTACCATGGACATGGTGAAAGGTTTTCACCAAATACCTATCAGCCCTGATAGCAGGATATTCATGAGAATTATCTGTCATTTGGGAATTTATGAGTATCTTAGGATGCCTTTTTTTATAAAAAATGCTCCTTCTCATTTTCAAAGGATGATGGATATTGTCCTAGGATTCTTCATCAGACAGGGATGGATGATGGTATACATTGATGATGTTATCATTTACTCTGATCATTGGGATACTCACATGGAGAAATTAAGGCTAGTCCTCAAAAACATCTCTGCGGTGGAATTAAAATTATCAATTTTTGGCTACGGGGAACTCAAGGCCTTAGGACACATTGTCTCTGGGCTAACCTTAGCTGCTGACCAAAACAAGATAGCAGAAGTAATGAATAGGCCTATGCCTCAGAATAAAACTGAACTCCTATCCTTTATCAGCTTCTGCAGCTACTATAGAAAGTACTTACCAAAGTTTGCTCTTCTAACCTAATGCCTGTATGAGATCTGCAACAACACCACCATGCTTGAAATGACTCATGACAGAGTCAAGAACTATGAGGAACTCAAGATGGCAATGACCTCAGCTCCAGTACTGATTCAGCCAGATTATTCTAAAGCTTTTAACTCTACATATATGCCAGCATGGAAGGGCTAGGAGCTGCTTTACACCAAGAAGTCATAGAGGATTACAAACCAGTGGAAAAACCTATACTCTTCATATCCAGACAAATTAAAGACACTGAGAAAAGGTACGGTGCAAGGCAAATGGAATGTCTTGCCTTAGTATGGGCTCTAGGGAAACTCCATTATTACTTGGAAGGCACCAATTTCACTGTGATTACTGACTGCAATACTGTCAGGACATTGATGAACATCAATACCCCTAGCAGGCATATGTTTAGATGGAAGATAGCCATAAAACAGTACAGAGGTCAGATGTCCATAGTTCATCAAGCTGGGACTAAACACCAGAATGCTGATAGATTGAGCAGGAATGGTTTACCCAACAACCCAAGTAACCATGCTTGTGATCCAGAGGATAATGATATCTTCCCTATCCTTAACTTTAAAAGGTTGAACATTGAAGCTCCTATAATGGAAATCCACATTTGTGAATTGAATGAATCATTGTTCAACTCAATCAAAGAATCTTACAATTCTGGCATAAAAACTCTGATCACCATTATGGAAAGCACTTCTCCACCATCCGAATTGATCAATAGCCTACCTCAACCTCTTTTTAAACCATACAAAGCGGGTAGGTTCACCATATGAGATGTTCTAGTATACTATAGGCATCAATATTCAAGTGTTATGGTCTTAACTAAGGATAACCATATCAAACATGTCTTGGCTGAGTGCCATGATAACTGCTCATCTGGTCATTTATCTGCTGATAGAACCTCAGATAATTTTAAACAAACTGCTTGCCGGATTAATTGGAGAGACTCCACTATACGGTATGTTACCAGTTGTGAAACTTGTCAGAAGTCCAACAGGATCACTGGCAAACGGTTTGGTCTACTGCAAAGGATTGCTGAACCCAAGAAAAGATGGGAGATCATCAACATGGATTTTGTAACTGTACTACCACCAGGAAGAGCCTATTCCTACAACTCATTCTTATTCATTGTAGAGAGGTTCTCCAAGAAAGCAAAGTTTCTACCTAATCACAAGGAAGACACTGCCATGAAAGTTGCCCTATTATTTTGGAACAGACTCATTGCTGATGTTGGAGTTCCCAAGATTATTATCAGTGACAGAGATCCTAAATTCACCTCTGAGTTCTGGAGAAATCTTCATGATATGCTTGGAACCACCTTAGCTTTCTCTACAGCTTATCACCCTCAGACGGATGGCTTAGCTGAAAGAATGATTGAGACCCTGGAAGACATGCTCAGGAGATTCTGTGGCTTTGGTATAGAATACAAGAATTCTGATGGTTACTGCCACAATAGGGTTACCCTTTTACCTGCACTGGAGATGGCCTACAACAGTAGCAAGCACTCTACTACTAAGGAAGCACCCTACATACTGGAAAGAGGATGGATTCCTAGATTACCCAAGGACAACCTTAACCACCAGCTAACAAATATTCACCCTAAATCACTTGATTTCAAACACATGATAGATGTAGCTAACAAACATGCTGTAAAGTGTGTCCAAGATGCAGTGGAGTATAACCAGCAAAGGTGGGATAAAACCCATGAGGAACCTGATTTCAAGATTGGTGATCAAGACTTGATCTCTGCCACCAACTTTACCAACTTAGCTGGAAATAGAAAGCTCAGACCAGCTTTTGTTGGACCATTCACCATTAATAAACTTCATGGTAAAAATGCTGTGGAAGTACTCCTTAGTAATGAGCTTTCTAGAAACCATCCAGTCTTCCCAGTAAGTCTCATTAAACACTACCACCCAAAGAATGGAGAACATACTCCTTCACTTGATACCTGTTACAGAAGAGCCTGAAAAGGACAAAGGAAAAATTAGCAAGATCCTTAAAGATAAAAAAGATAGGATCAATGGAAAAGATGTCAGACTCTACCTAGTTAGATACAAGGGAGAATTAGCTGATACAGATGAATGGTTGCCTGAACATAATATCCCTGAAGGACCCATACACCCAAGGAACTACAGAGCCAGCAGAAGGCATTAACCAAAATTTGTTTTCAGATATAGGCATATCCTGGAGTGGGGGAATGTCAGCTTGCTACTATGTACAGAGCAACCTGTCAATAGCAAGACAAAACTATGAAAAATAAGAATATCTCAATTAACAAAAGAAGGAGTGAGAAATCCATAAATATTATAAGAGAAATGGATTCCTCACCCAAAATTAGGTAGGGTCATTGACTGACCCCCCCTTGAATTCCAAGTCCTTACATTTTTAAAATAATTAAAAAGAAAAGTACTAAAAATTACAACACCAGTATGGCACCTTCTGGCCATTCTAACATTTCACACGTGTTGTCACGTATAGGGTTTACACCTAAAATTTACTCAGAATTGAGGTGTTCTGTATATTTTAGGAGTTACATGCGTAAATGTGTTATGTCACAATTCCCGCGCGCAGCCCCGCATCATTACATAACCCTACGTACAAGTAGCAGCAGGTTCCCGCATACTGGAGTCCTGCGCGCAGCTAATTCTGCCACGCATGCAGCGGATCCTACCCCATGCGCATCTGTACTAACTGATCCCCGTGTCTGGATCCATCGTGACTAATCTGACAACCAGGTACCACTCAGGACAGCTACAACCTAGTTGGAGTTGCCTAGCTTATGTAACAAATTGACATATGCATTATTAATAATCTAAAAGGATTAAAACTTAATTAAAATTAATTAAAATTAAGTTTAGGACATTTTTTAATAATAAATCAAAGATCAAGGATTACCAGGTAAATCACTGACCCTGATCTTTGAAGACCACAAAACACTACAAGGAGTGTTCATAAAAATTATGAAAACTATCTATGTGATCAGCAGATGATGGAAAATCAGTAAACATCGACACCTGCCCGCTTTAAAGCAATACCAATAGTACAAATGAAGGATGAGTACAGAAAGATCAAATTTAAGCCATAACAGATTAACAGATCCTGTGGCTAAAATAGTACAGAAATCCAGCAGATCTAAGTTTAGCTGATTGCCAGCACCAAGCAGACGTGCTAATCTTGCCCTGACTGGCTTGCCAGCGTCAGCCCACGAGCAGAACTCTCTCTATGTGCCCTGAGAAGATCAAAATCACCCCAAAAAGGTATTTATACAGACCTATTTGGATCCATTAATAGTTAATCAGTTTTCCAGGAATTATTATTATCAATCAGAAACTGTGTCATTTTTGATCAAATGCTTATATGAAGATAATCAAGTGATTTATGATATAGTCTGTAGTAGTATTATTTATTCTTATTAACCAATCAACCCTTGAAGTTTAGTCAAGCAATCTACCCCATCTGCTCTGAAACCCTGCCAATTATTTCAGGATTCTGGTGGTAAAGTGCTCAGAGTGAGTGTTTCCCTTCCTGTCTTGGCCATTGGTGCTGTTACGCCCGGCAATTAGTGGAATAAGTCCTTTCTAAGGCACCCATCTTCATTCCAAGGTTCTTAAACTGCCTAAGGAGGCCCCTTGAAGAGAGGTTGCTAGTCTGTAAAGATCCCCAGTAGTATAATACTGTGGCCCCTCTTTTATATTATATTGAAAACCATCTATTACCAAACCAATTAAACCTTGAAACTGCTCTTATTGTATCATTCATTTGAGCTTGTAAGTGTATATTTTTTGAATAATAATTATTATTATTATTCCAGTATTTTTATTACTCTCTGTAGCTAAAGGACTGCAAGTTTCCTGGTATCAGAGAGCTGACAGGTTTCTTGTCAACATGTGGAAATTGGTCCGGACAAATTGAAGTTCTCTTCTGGCATTTTGATGGAGGACTCTGGTGGAACATATCCCCCTTCAGATGCCAATCTGTATTCCTTCCCTCTTGGATTTCTTCCCTGCTATCTTGGTGAATTGTCTAAAACAGTTTCTCTTCTTGTGGATTTGGGTTCTCAGCTCAACTTAATCTCAGATACTATGGCCTGAAAACTCAAGCTTAGCCCAAGGGTCAGCTTTACTTCTGCCGTTTATGGTATAGGGAATCAGTCATGTAAACTGGTTGGTATTGCTGAGGAGGTTCCTGTTTGAATTGGTCAAAATATTGTTGGAACTTGTCACTTCTGGATCACTTTTTTGGAAGGTCCTATGATCTTGGGCTGACCGTTCTTAATGGATTTTGGTGCTACCCTGATTTTTTCTGATCAAATTGGGGAGAGAATCCTTCTCCCTGATGCTGATTGCACAAAAATAGAAGTTCTGCTTTTTTCCTTGGATTTTGGTTGTTGGGAAAAAGATTTCCCCGTTGTTCTCCCAAAAAAGTTCTAAAGGGAAAGCAGAAGTACAACTTTCATATCTCTCAGCGTCATTTTTTATTGGATTAGTTGATCCTACTGATAGTTGTAGTTCCTCTCAGCCTCAGACTTCAACTTATGAATCAACTTCAACCTCAGAGGCATATTTTTTGTTTTCCTCATCATCTCTTCCTCATCCAAATAAGATCAACATTCAAAAACATAAAAAATCTGAAAATTCCAGAAATATTTCTTCTCTCTCTGGGTCTGTTGTTTCTTCTTTTCCTTTTTCTCTTCAGCCTGATCAATTATCCTCTACCCCGGTTTTGAATCTCCACAATGATTCTAAACTAGATCCCAATCTCAATTCTTTTCTTGGGGGTTTTGGTATGAAGGAGTATGGTCTTAAGTGGAGGCAATGTGGGGTAGAAGTAAGTCCTCCCAATTGTGCACCATCAGGGGCCTCTACTACTGTCATTTTCAAAACTCTACCCTGTGCCACACATGTCAGCAATATGTTTTCTTTTGGATCCTCTTTTATGGAAAAGGCACCTTTCAAGGACAAGGCGGAACATTGAACTTGGAAGATGTTGGAACTTGGCCTCAGTTTTTGTAGTCAGGTCTCACTGGTCAATGCTTGGAGGAAGAAAGGATTCCTCTCTTTTGCCACCAAGTATAAACCATTTGCAAAAAAGGTTCAACCAGTTGACCAACCAATGCCTCTCAACCTCAACCCTCCTCTTCTTCCCCCCCCCCCCTCTATCCCCAATCCTTAATTTGGTTTACCTCAATCTCTTACTGGTCCATTCATCCCCTCTGGTTGTGTCACTGAAGAACATCTGAAAGTGGTAAACTTTGGTCCAGATGGATGGCTTCTTCCTGATGAGTTGAATTTGATAAAAATTTCTTAGCCCTGAGGGAAAAATCTATTGCTTTCTGTGAAGAAGAGAGAGGTGTCTTGAAAGAATCCTATGGCCTCCCTTACATTATCCCTGTGGTAGAACATGATCCCTGGCAAAAGAAGAAAATCCTGATCCCTGCTGCTAAAGTTGACAAATTCATCAAGTTGGTCCGCAAAGGAGTCCAAACAGTTTTATATGAGAAATAAACTTGTCAGCCTGCTACTTAGCACAGAGCAACCTGACAAAGCAACAACAATAATAATATTAACAAAATTAAAAGGAACAAAGATAAATGAATAAATAAAATTATTTTAAAATGAAGGAGTAGGAAATCCATAGATATTATTGCAGAAATGGATTTCCCACCCAAAATAAGGTAGGGTCACTCACTGACCCCACCCTTGAATTCTTACTCCTTATATTTTTAATTAATTTAATACAAAATGGTAAATGACCACGGCACCAGTATGGCACCTTTTAGCTATTTTAATATTTCACATGATATGTCATGTATAGGTTTCACACCTAAATTTCAGTCGAAATCCAGGTGTTGTGTGTAGTTTAGGAGTTACACGGGAAATTGTGTTTTGTCACAATTCCCACACGCAGCCCCGCGTCCCTAGCGCTGGTCTCCTGCGTACGCAAACTCCCGCATGCAGCCCCGCTTTGGACTCCCGCGTACGCCAACTCCCGCACGCAGCCCCGCGTCCCTAGCGCTGGTCTCCTGCGTACGCAAACTCCCGCACGCAGCCCCGCGTTGGACTCCCGCGTACGCCAACTCCCGCACGCATCCCCGCGCCTCCTATGACATCCAGGTACCGCTCAGAGAAGCTACAACATAGTAGGATCCACACTACATATGTAAAGCTAACACACGAGCATAGATTATGGTTCAAAAACCTTAAAAATCAATTGAAATTAGTTAATAACTAATTTTTAGTATTTTTTATTAATTAAATAAAGATCCAGACTCACCACGAAGTAAGTTGATCAGAACCTTCAAAGACCACGAAACTACATAAGGAGTGGTCGTAAAAATTATTAAAAATTACATACAGGATCAGCAGAGGATGGAGAATCAATAAAAACCTACGTCTGCTCACTTTGGACCAGTACTTACTGTACAAATTGAGGATCAGTGCAGGATCAGCAAAATGACTAATCTATTGATTAACAGATCCTGCAGCTAAAAAGGAGCTGTTCCTTGACAGATCTAAGGCCAGCAGGCTAACAGCACCTTGAGGACGTGCCAATCTTGCCCTGATTACCCCCCTAGCCTCAGCCCATGGCTAGTACCCCTTCTAGAGGTCCTCAAGCACCCAAAAAGGAATATTTAAACAGGCTCTTTTGCCCTCCTGTTTCCAAGAAGTTAATTAGTTATCAGGAATTATTTATTATCAATCAGACACGGTGTCATTGTTAATCAAGTGCTTATATGAAGATAAGCAAGTGATTTATGACTTAGTCTGTAGTAGTATTATTTACCTCTATTAACCAATCAACCATTGAAGTTTAGTCAAGCAATCTACCCCATCTGCTCTGAAACCCTTCCAATTATTCCAGGATTTTCGTGGTCAAGTGCTCAGAGTGAGTGTTTCCCTTCCTGTCTAGGCCACGTGTGCTGTTAAGCCCGGCCATTAGTGGAATAAGTCCTTTCTAAGGCACCCATATTTATTCCAAGGTTCTTAAACTGCCTAAGGAGGCCCCTTGAAGAGAGGTTGCTAGTCTGTAAAGATCCCCAGTAGTATAATACTGTGGCCCCTCTTTTTATATTATATTTAAAATATTTATAACCAAACCAAATAAACCTTGCACTTGCTCTTACCATACCATTATTGGAGCTTTAAAGTGTTTATTCTTTGGAATATTATTGCTCCAAGTTCTTTTATCACTCTCTGTAGCTAAAGGACTGCAAGGTTCCTGGTATCAGAGAGCTGACAACTGGGGGTCTGGCCGGGAAATATCCTTGATAATTAATTGTTTAATTAATTATCTCCTGGAACAGTTATTTATATAAAAAAATTATATATATAAGTAGAAATACTTATTATTTATCTTGATCTTTTGATTTTTCCAGTGGATTTAAAAACCAACGGAGAATTGATCAATTATTATTTAAATCTTCTTAAACAGAAAAAAGAAGAAAAATTACGTAACTTTGTGCCTGTTGTTATAACTCCTGAACAGAAACAGGATAGACTTCTTTATTATAGACAACAAATCTTAAAAGAAAAGGAACAAGAGTTAGAAAGAATTATCAATTTTAACTCATTGTTAAGACAGCACAAAGAGTGGAAAACCTATCAAAGAAAGCTTTCTGCTTTTAAGAGACGGTATCCAAATTATAAAAGTGAGCTTTGATCTCCTTTTTATTTTTTTTATATATAAAAAAAAAAAATCACAAAAACTCGAAAATTATAATAAAAACTATTATAAAATAAATAAATATATAACTTATATTTTTTTATTTTTTTATCCTTTCTAGTGGACTTTGTCTTTGGTGATCTTATTGACCAAGACCTCTTAGAGGACGTCCCAGACTGTGGACCCTTGGATTTGTCCCAAGATTTGATTGGAACCCACTCAGATCCCGTTGGAATACCCTCCAAGGACGGACCTGACCCCAACAAGGACTTAGTGCCTTTAAACCTTCATATAAGTAAGAAATATATTTTTTTTTAATAAAAAAATTACTCGAAAAAAAAAAATTATTATTTTCTTTACAAAGTTTCAACAAAAACTTATATAATCTTTAAAAATGCATCAAAACAGACGCAACACCCGCGCCAGTGGACGCGCCCCGTCATATGGATCTTTGCCCGGAGGAACCCGTGTGCGCAAGGATGCTAGTCGCGAACGCAATGCGGATCAAGCCAGTGATCGCTCCGATCCGAGCGACCGCGACAACGACCGCGGCCGCCAACTCGACCAACTCACCGTTGGAGAGCCGTCCCTTGTTGAACGTGAAATCCCAGGAGGATACCGTTCCACCTACACCACCCCAGCCGGACTCCTCCAAGGAGGAGAAAATAAAAGGTATTGGTGAAAGAACACGTAGGTCATTGGGAACTGTTCAAACAGGCTCAGACCCAGGAAGACCATCAGGGTATGAGAAAAGCCATATCTTTGGCAAAGAAGACTCAAATAACCCTCCAAAAATTGATTCCCAAGAGAGAAGTAGAAGGTTACGTGAAGAATTGGAATCCTTGGGACCAATTAGTTTCCTTAAGAGGAAACAACAACAACAGGAAGAAGAGATCTCTAGCCCATCAGAAATTAAAGAGTCCCAAAGAGTGGGACAATATAATATCTTTGGCAAGAAAATGGAAGAAAGTGTACCGCAATTAGACGTAGAAACTTTCAACTTGTTTTCCATAAATGTTTCTCATAACTTTGATATCATTGGCAAATGTTTTGATAAAGTATATGAGTAATTGGATAAAGTAAATACCAATTTTGGTAAAGTCATGCAATCCCAATCCAACTTGATCAAAATCAATGATTTAGAAGTAAAACAAATAAGAGACAGCATTAGTTTGAGTAAAGGAGAACTAATGAATTACCTAGAAAACAATACTTCAGCTATCCAAGAAGAAATTCTTCTATCTATTGAACAAATCAAAGAAGGTATTAATAAAACAGACCACACTTCACCTACTCATATTATTAATAAAATTGATTCATTAAGTAACAAACTTGATCTGGAATTAGGCATGATTAAGAATGATCTCAGAGATCTAAAGATAAACTTATCTCAACCCATTGCAGACTCTGATGAAATCAGACCTTCCAGGTACCACAGTACGCCCCAACTACCTTCTAGACCAAGACTAACAAGGCATGAATCTTTCAGACCTAGTCCCACTCCTGAAGTAGAACAAGCATTAAAATTACTTCCCCCTATCACTGAGTGGCCTAAATTCTCCGGAGAAGGAGAATAAAATCATGTCAGTTTTATTAAGTTTATTGACTATACTCTGGCCTCTTATGAACTTCCTGATAACATAGCCGTAGTAAGACTACCTAGACTGTTTGAGGGAGTAGCCCTTGACTGGTTCATCAATAAGAGAGAAGAAGTAGGATCTTTGTCATGGAATTCATGGAAAGATTTGATTAAGGAACAATTTGGTACCAGAATTTGGAAAAGAAAAATGATGAAGACTTTCAAAACTTCCTTGTTTGATCCATCTAAGGACAAACCTCACAAATGGTGCCTTGACCAGAAGAGAAGACTAGACTGCTTCTACCCAAATGCTGATAAAGAAGAAGTCAATGAAAGACTCCTCAACCTATGTCCAGGACAACTTAACCATAGCGTAAGATGCAGAATGCCCATGAACTCTGACCTTTCCACTCTCATAGGAGTATTAGAAGAAACTATTGACATGAATGGCTTAGACAAAAAGCTTAATAAACCCAGAGAACCAACTACTAGGAATAAGGAAGATTATAATAACAAGAATAAAGAACTTCTACCTAACAACTCAGAAGCCAAGAATACCTTGGTGACCAAAGAAAAGACATGTTGGAATTGCAACCAAACAGGGCATGTAAGACCTGACTGTCCTTTAACCAGGAGAAAGATTAATCCTATTGACAGAGAAGAGGATGACACTAATCCTGACCCCCAACTAGATGACACTGATGGTTCCATCTCTGAATGTGACCTAATTATCACTAATCCCATTAATGTCATCGAAGGTAACATAGAATCTTCCCTAGATATTAACTCTGTTAATGAAGATAGCAATTTGCCTCAAAAATGGACACCCAACATGAAAATCCAACATGTTTCTGAAGCTAAGACCTTAACCCTTAAACCTTCTATTGGAAAAGGGTACACCGGTGGTAAAACTTGTTATGCCACTGGCTTGATACAAGGTTCCCCCGTAAAATTACTTCTAGACAGTGGAGCCTTCTGCTCTTGTGTTGGAACTGACTACTTAGATAAACAGGATTCCAACTGGAAGAAAAACTTACTACCTGTACCTCGAGCTAAGTTCAGCAGCTGTAACTCACCTCTCAATGCTATTGGAGTATGGCCAACAGAAATCGTACTCCCCCACTCTAAAGGATCAATCAAGATAAAGATTGAATTTGTAGTACTTCAAAATGGAGTATGTGATTATTTTATTATAGGAAATGATTCTCTTTGCCTGTACGGGATAGATGTCTTCCATAGTAAAGGGAGATATTTCACTATAGGAGGAGATTGGAACAAGAAGTTCCAAATATGCCATGTCAATGCTAAAGCTACTGATTCCACTTATGAGAGACACTTAGAAACTTTTAACCAGGAATACTTTTCCCAAGCTGCCTTGAATTCCCAGCTTAGTGAAAACCAGAAAAGAGATATTCTCCAAGCATGCTTTGAGAACCAGAATGCTTTTTGCACTAAGGACCATCCCATTGGTAATATTAAAGGTCATGATATGGTCTTAACTTTGACTATTAAGCCTCCTTACCCTCCTAACCTCAGGAGACCAGCTTACCCTTCTGGTCCAAAATCTAGGACTGCTCTAGAAAGCCACATCCAAGAACTAGTGGACTTACAAGTCTTACGGAAAGTAGGGCATAATGAGCAAGTAGACGTAACTACCCCTGTGATAATAGCCTGGCACAATGATAAGTCTAGGATGGTTGGAGACTTTAGAATGCTCAACAACTACACCCAAGCTGACTATTATCCTATCCCAAGGATTGACCACGCTCTACATAATCTTTCTAAAGCTAAGTTCATTACTACTATGGACATGTTGAAAGGCTTTCACCAGATACCTATCAGTCCAGATAGTAGGAAATTTATGAGAATTATATGTCATTTAGGCATATATGAGTATCTCAGAATGCCATTTGGTATTAAAAATGCTCCTTCCCACTTCCAAAGAATGATGGATACAGTCTTAGGAATGTTCATCAGACAAGGTTGGATGATGGTATACATAGATGATGTTATCATTTATTCAGACAATTGGGATACTCACATGAATAAAGTAAGGCTAGTGCTTAAAACAATCGCCGCAGTAGGATTAAAAGTATCTATGAAAAAGTGCAACTTTGGATACGGAGAACTCAAAGCTCTAGGACACATTGTTTCTGGACTAACTTTAACTGCTGACCAAAGTAAGATAGCAGCAGTAATGAACAGACCTATGCCCCAGAACAAAACGGAACTCTTATCCTTTATAAGCTTCTGCAGCTATTACAGGAAGTACATACCTAAATTTGCTAACCTCACCAAGTGTTTATATGAGATCTGCAACAACAACTCTTTGTTCGAAATGACTCATGAAAGACTAAAGAATTATGAGGAACTCAAAGTAGCTATGACTACTGCCCCAGTGCTGATACAACCAGATTATTCTAAACCTTTCAAACTTTACATAGATGCTAGCATGGAAGGATTAGGAGCTGCATTACACCAAGAAGTAATAGAAGAAGATAAACCAGTAGAGAAACCTATACTCTTCATATCTAGACAAGTCAAAGATACTGAAAAGAGATATGGTGCCAGCCAAATGGAATGCCTTGCTCTAGTATGGGCATTAGAAAAACTCCACTATTATTTGGAAGGTACAAATTTCGTGGTGATCACTGATTGCAATGCTGTTAGGACTCTCATGAACATGAAAACTCCTAGCAGGCATATGTTAAGATGGCAGATAGCCATACAACAGTACAGAGGTCAGATGACAATAGTCCACCAAGCTGGAGTTAAACATCAGAATGCTGACAGTCTTAGCAGAAATGCTCTACCAAATGATACTAGCAATCCTGCTCATGACCCAGAAGATCATGATATATTTCCTATACTAAACATTAACCTGTTTAATCTGGAAGCTCCCATCATAGGAATTCACATATGTGAACTAGATGAATCACTGTTCAGCTCCATCAGAGAAGCATACAACTCTGACATGAAGACTTTGATTAACATCATAGAAAGTACTTCCCCTCCGTCTGAACTCATAAACAGTTTACCTGAACCCCTACTGAAGTCCTATAAAGAAGGGAGATTCACACTGTGGGATGGGCTATTATATTACCGGCATAAACACTCTAGTGTTATAGTCTTGACCAAAGCAGAGCATATCAAACTTGTTTTAGCTGAATGTCATGACAATTGCTCTTTGGGTCACCTGTCTATTGATAGAACCCTAGATAAAGTAAAACAGACTGCCTGGTGGATCAACTGGAGAGAATCCACTATCAAGTATGTTTCAAGCTGTGAAATCTGTCAGAAGTCCAACAGGACCACTGGGAAAAGGTTTGGACTACTCCAAAGGATAGCTGAGCCCAGGAAAAGATGGGAAGTTATCAACATGGACTTTGTAACAGGACTGCCCCCTGGTGGAGCTTACTCGTACAACTCAGTCCTGGTTATTGTAGACAGATTGTCTAAGAAAGCCAAGTTTCTACCTAACCATAAGGAAGACACAGCTATGGAAGTAGCCTTACTCTTCTGGAACAGACTAATTGCTGATGTAGGAATTCCTAAGATTATTATCAGTGATAGAGACCCCAAATTCACGTCTGAATTCTGGAGAAACCTCCATGATATGTTAGGAACTACCTTAGCCTTTTCTACAGCTTATCACCCACAGACAGATGGATTAGCTGAAAGAATGATCCAGACTCTAGAGGATATGCTCAGAAGGTTCTGTTGCTTTGGGATGGAGTACAAAAATACAGACGGATATTGCCATGACTGGGTTAGCCTTTTACCTGCACTAGAAATGGCCTATAACAGTAGTAAACACTCTACCACCAAAGAAGCTCCTTACATACTGGAAAGAGGATGGATCCCCAAATTGCCCAAAGATAACCTCAATCAGGAGTTGACTAATATCCATCCAACATCACTGGACTTCAAAAACATGATACATATGGCAAACAAGCACGCTGCTAAGTGTGTACAAGATGCTGTTGAATACAACCAACAGAGGTGGGATAAAACTCACAAAGAACCTGATTTCAGAATAGGAGATCAAGTTCTAATTTCAACCGCCAATTTTAATAACTTGGCTGGTAATAGGAAACTCAGACCAGCCTTTGTTGGGCCTTTCACTATCAAGAAACTCCATGGTAAGAATGCCGTAGAAGTAATCCTCAGTAATTAACTCTCTAGGAAACACCCAGTCTTTCCAGGTAGCCTTGTCAAACACTACCATCCCAGAGAAGGTGAAAAGACCCCTTCACCTGAAATACCAGTCTTAGATGAGCCTGAGAAGGACAAAGGAAAAGTTAGTAAAATCCTTAAAGATAAAAAAGAAAGGATCCAAGGAAAAGATGTTAGACTTTACTTAGTCAGATACAAAGGAGAATCAGCTGATAAAGATGAATGGCTACCTGAAAACAACATTCCAGATGGACCTATACACCTGAGAAACTACAGAGCCAGTAAAAGACACTGAGCCCCAAAAATTTTTTTCAGATATAGTCATATCTTGGAGTGGGGGAATGTCAGCCTGCTACTTAGCACATAGCAACCTGACAAAGCAACAACAATAATAATATTAACAAAATTAAAAGGAACAAAGATAAATGAATAAATAAAATTATTTTAAAATGAAGGAGTAGGAAATCCATAAATATTATTGCAGAAATGGATTCCCCACCCAAAATAAGGTAGGGTCACTCACTGACCCCACCCTTGTATTCTTACTCCTTATATTTTTAATTAATTTAATACAAAATGGTAAATGACCACGGCACCAGTATGGCACCTTTTAGCTATTTTAATATTTCACATGATATGTCATGTATAGGTTTCACACCTAAATTTCAGTCGAAATCCAGGTGTTGTGTGTAGTTTAGGAGTTACACGGGAAATTGTGTTTTGTCACAATTCCCACACGCTGCCCCGCGTCCCTAGCGCTGGTCTCCTGCGTACCCAAACTCCCGCACGCAGCCCCACGTTGGACTCCCGCGTACGCCAACTCCCGCACGCAGCCCCGCGTCCCTAGCGCTGGTCTCCTGCGTACGCAAACTCCCGCACGCAGCCCCGCGTTGGACTCCCGCGTAGGCCAACTCCCGCACGCATCCCCGCGCCTCCTATGACATCCAGGTACCGCTCAGAGAAGCTACAACATAGTAGGATCCACACTACATATGTAAAGCTAACACACGAGCATAGATTATGGTTCAAAAACCTTAAAAATCAATTGAAATTAGTTAATAACTAATTTTTAGTATTTTTTATTAATTAAATAAAGATCCAGACTCACCACGAAGTAAGTTGATCAGAACCTTCAAAGACCACGAAACTACATAAGGAGTGGTCGTAAAAATTATTAAAAATTACATAAAGGATCAGCAGAGGATGGAGAATCAATAAAAACCTACGTCCGCTCACTTTGGACCAGTACTTACTGTACAAATTGAGGATCAGTGCAGGATCAGCAAAATGACTAATCTATTGATTAACAGATCCTGCAGCTAAAAAGGAGCTGTTCCTTGACAGATCTAAGGCCAGCAGGCTAACAGCACCTTGAGGACGTGCCAATCTTGCCCTGATTGCCCCCCTAGCCTCAGCCCATGGCTAGTACCCCTTCTAGAGGTCCTCAAGCACCCAAAAAGGAATATTTAAACAGGCTCTTTTGCCCTCCTGTTTCCAAGAAGTTAATTAGTTATCAGGAATTATTTATTATCAATCAGACACGGTGTCATTGTTAATCAAGTGCTTATATGAAGATAAGCAAGTGATTTATGACTTAGTCTGTAGTAGTATTATTTACCTCTATTAACCAATCAACCATTGAAGTTTAGTCAAGCAATCTACCCCATCTGCTCTGAAACCCTTCCAATTATTCCAGGATTTTCGTGGTCAAGTGCTCAGAGTGAGTGTTTCCCTTCCTGTCTAGGCCACGTGTGCTGTTAAGCCCGGCCATTAGTGGAATAAGTCCTTTCTAAGGCACCCATATTTATTCCAAGGTTCTTAAACTGCCTAAGGAGGCCCCTTGAAGAGAGGTTGCTAGTCTGTAAAGATCCCCAGTAGTATAATACTGTGGCCCCTCTTTTTATATTATATTTAAAATATTTATAACCAAACCAAATAAACCTTGCACTTGCTCTTACCATACCATTATTGGAGCTTTAAAGTGTTTATTCTTTGGAATATTATTGCTCCAAGTTCTTTTATCACTCTCTGTAGCTAAAGGACTGCAAGGTTCCTGGTATCAGAGAGCTGACACAACTTCTAGCTATTCCAGTCCTGTTTTCTGTGTTCTCAAGAGTAATGGTAAACTTAGAATAGTTCATGATCTCCAGCCTCTAAATAAGGTTACTACTCAAGACTCTGGTATTCCCCCTGCTACTGAAGAATTTGTTGAATCCTTCTCTGGGAGAGCTTGCTATGGTCTAGGTGACATTATGAGTGGCTATGACAAACAATCCTTACATCCAATTTCTTGTCCTCTTACTAATTTTGATACTCCTCTTGGTCATTTCCAACTTACTCAATTACCTCAAGGTGCCACCAATTTGGTTGCAGTCTATCAGGCTCAGATGGTTTGGATCCTCCAGGATGAAATCCCTGATCATGCTTGTATCTTTATTGAAGATAGCGGGATTTAAGGTCCAGTTCCTGATTACAACAATGAGCTCCTCCCCTGGCATTCTGGAATCTGTTGATGTATCTGGGAATATGCAACCACTCTGGAAAGGATCCTGTTTCAAATCAAGGAGTCTGGTCTCACTGTCTCTGGATCCAAATTGGCTGCCTGTGTCCCTGCTTTGGAAATTGTTGGTTGTGTGGTCTGCAAGGAAGGAAGAAGAATGGCTCCATCCAAAGTCAACAAAATTCTCTGTTGGCCTACTCCCATCAATCCAACTGAAGTTAGAGGTTTCTTAGGTTTTTTAATCTATGTTTGGATCTTTATCCCTTCTGTCAGCTTCCTGATGCCAGGAACTTTGCCATCCTTCAGCTACAGAAAATGATATTGGTGTTGGAATAATAATTCCAATAAAATTACGGTAAAATGCTTAAATAATTGATTTAAAACCAAGTGAAAAGTTTGGTTGGTTTTGTTGGATTAAATTTTTTTAAATATTTTTCAAGAGGGGCCACAGTTTGTGCAAACTGGGGATATTTATTGGATAACAAGCTCTCTTCAAGGGGCTCTTTTGAACTGTGTAAAGAACTTGGTATAATGAGGTCTTAAATGATTGCTCACAAAAGACTAACTCAAGGGGATGGGTGGACTGGCTGTCTTACAGAACTTATGACTGGGTTGCAAAGAGGAGACAACTTCCTAGTTTAAGTACTTACTCCAGGAAGCTTTCAGAGATTCATGGTATGAAAGGGTCTCAGGACAATTATTGGGGTTATATGCTGATATTCTTCACAGAATCAATGTTGGGGCCAGAATTATTAATAATACTATCAGACTATAGCCATATTTCACTTGTTTTTCTGAATAAACACTTGATCATGGATGGCAAGGGGTCTGGATTGATACTTAAAAATTACTCTGGATTAAATCACTTAAAAAAGGGTTTTTTATATACCTTTTTGGGTAATAAGACCTTCTCAGGGCACGTAGAGAGGGTTCTGCTTGGATGCTGAGGCTAGCAGGCTGGTCAGGGCTAGTTTGGCACGTATTTCTGGGGCTGTAAATCTTCTAGCCTTGTCTATGTCATATTTCTTTGTGAAATAATTGTCAGAAGGGTTTTAAATGTTGATTTGTTATTTTTATAATTCAGACACATATCCTCATTTTGTATCAACTTCTTTTGAGTGAAATGGGTGGAAGTGGGTATTAGTAGATTCTACGGTATCTTCTGCACATGTTGGGAATTTTTAATAATTTTTAGGTTAACTCCTTGTTGTGTTTTGTGGTTCATAAAAATTTGGCAATATCATTTATGTGAAAACCTTCATTATTCTTTCCCACAATTTATTTGCTTTATATTTTGATTTTCATATTTTTTTATTCAATATTCTTAGCTTTCAGACATCCCTCTGTCCGGCAGTCAAGTTGTTACATATACATGATGTATGCATGTAGGTTGTAGCCTGTTCCTGCAGTACCTGGCTGTCAGGCTTGGTACAATTTTGTTGACGCGCGCAGGCTTGGCAGCTGCGTGCAGGAATCTGTTTCCTGCGGCCGGTCAGTCATTTTGCATGCGGGCCTTTTGACATGCGCCCACATATTGAGTGTCAGGCGTGTGTACCCTTACTGTATGAATGCGCAGCTGCGCACGGGAATTGTGACACAACACAAATCCGCCTGTAACTCCTAAAATATACACAACACCTCAATTATGACTGAATTTTAGGTGTGAAACCTTTACATGGCATAATGTGTGAAATTTTAAAATGGCTAAAAGGTGCCATGGTGGTTTCATGGTCTGTTGGTCATTTTGTTTAATAATTATTAAAAAAATTTAAGGAGTTAGAATTCAAGGGTGGGGTCAGTGAGTGACCCTACTCAATTTTGGGTGGAGAATTTATTTCTGTAATAATATTCATGGATTTCTCACTCCTTATAATTTTATCATTTTTATTTCTGTTTTTAAATCTGCTTTGACAGTTTTCTCTGTCCAAGTAGCAATCTGACATTCCCCCACTCCAAGATATGTCTATATCTGAAAAAGAAATTTGGGGCTCAATGTCTTTTATTGGCTCTGTAATTTCTTAAGTGGATAGGTCCATCTGGAATTTTGTTTTCAGGTAACCATTCATCTTTGTCAGCAGATTCTCCTTTGTATCTAACTAGATAGAGTCTGACATCTTTCCCATTTATCCTTTCTTTCTTGTCTTTAAGGATTTTGCTTATTTTTCCTTTGTCTTTCTCAGTTTCATCTTCAATAGGAATTTCTGGTGACAGAGTGTGTTCTCCTTCTTGAGGATGGTAGTGTTTGACAAGGCTTACTGGGAAGGCTGGGTGCTTTCTGTAAAGTTCATCACTGAGAATTACTTCCACAGCATTCTTTCCATGGAGTTTCTTAATGGTGAATGGTCCTACAAATGCAGGTCTGAGTTTCTTGTTTCCAGCTAAGTTAGTAAAATTGGTGGTAGAAACTAAGACTTGATCACCAATCTTGAAATCAGGTTCTTTATGTGTTTTGTCCCATCTCTGTTGGTTGTACTCAACAGCTTCTTCAACGCATTTTGTAGCATGTTTGTTGGCTGTATCTATCATATTCTTGAATTCAAGTGACGTGGGGTGGATATTGGTTAGCTGCTGGCTCAGGTGATCCTTGGGTAATTTAGGAATCCACCCTCTCTCCAGTACATAGGGGGCTTCCTTGGTGGTAGAATTTTTGCTGCTGTTGTAAGCCATTTCTAGAGCAGGCAATAGGCTGACCCAGTCATGGCAGTACCCATCAGTATTCTTACATTCTAGACCAAAGCAGCAGAATCTCCTGAGCATGTCTTCCAGGGTCTGGATCATCCTTTCAGCTAATCCATCTGTCTGGGGGTGATAAGCTGTAGAGAAAGCTAAGGTGGTTACCAGCATGTCATGAAGATTTCTCCAGAACTCAGAGGTAAATTTAGGATCTGTTTCACTGATAATGATCTTGTGAACTCCAAAATCAGCAATGATTCTGTTCCAAAATAATAGGGAAACTTCCATAGCAGTGTCTTCCTTTTGATTAGGTAGAAACTTTGCTTTCTTGGAGAACCTATCCATGATGACTAGGACTGAGTTTTAGGAATAGGCTCCTCCTGGTGGTAGTTCAGTTACAAAGTCCATGTTGATGATCTCCCATCTTTTCTTGGGTTCAGCAATTCTTTTTAGTAGAACAAAATTTTTCCCAGTGGTCCTGTTGGACTTCTGACAATCTTCACAACTAGTAACATACTGGATAGTGGATTCTCTCCAATTGATCCACCAAGCAGTTTTTTTAACCTTATCTAAGGTTCCATAAGCAGATAAATGACCAGATGAGCAGTTATCATGACATTCAGCCAGGACATGTTTGATATGGTCATCCTTAGTTAAGACTATGACACTTGAATGTTGATGCCTGTAGTATACTAGACCATCCCATATGGTGAACCTTCCGGCTTTGTATGGTTTCAATAGGGGTTCAGGTAGGCTATTGATCAATTCAGATGGTGGAGAAGTACTTTCCATAATAGTGATCAGATTTTTCATGCCAGAATTGTAAGATTCTTTGATTAAGTTGAACAAGGATTCATCCAATTCACAAATGTGGATTCCCATTATAGGAGCTTCAACGTTCAACATGTTAATGTTAAGGATAGGGAAGATATCATTATCCTCTGGGTCATAAGCCAGGTTACTTGGGTCATTGGGTAGATCATTCCTACTTAGAATGTCAGCATTCTGGTGTTTGTTCCCAGCTTGATGTACTATTGTCATTTTTCCTCTGTACTGTTGGATAGCTATTTGCCATCTCAATATGTTCCTGCTGGGATTCTTCATGTTCATCAGGGTTCTAACAGCATTGAAATCCGTAATAACCACAAATTTAGTACCTTCAAGATAGTAATGGAGCTTTTCTTAGGCCCATACTAGAGCTAGGCATTCCATTTGACTGGCACCATATCTTTTCTCTGTGTCCTTCACTTGCCTAGAGATAAAGAGTATTGGTTTTTCTACTGTTCTATCATTTTCTATGACTTCTTGATGAAGTGCAGGGCCTATCCCTTCCATGCTGGCATCAATATATAGTATAAGGGGTTTACTGTAATCAGGTTGTATTAGTACGGGGGCAGTAGTCATAGCCACCTTGATTTCCTCATAGTTCTTAACTCTTTCATGAGTCATTTCAAACAGGGTATTGTTGTTCAAAATCTCATACAAACACTTAGTTAGTAATGCAAACTTGGGTAGGTACTTCCTATAGTAGCTGCAGAAACTGACAAATGATAGGAGTTCAGTTTTTTTCTGAGGCATTGGCCTGTTCATAACAGCTGCTATTTTGCTTTGGTCAGCTGTAAGAGTTAGACCAGATACTATGTGACCTAGTGCTGTGAGCTCACCATATCCAAAGTTGCACTTTTTCATGGATACTTTTAATCCTGCAGCAGAGATGGTTTTTAGGACAAGTCTTACTTTATCCATATGGGAGGTCCAGTCAACAGTGTAGATGATAACATGATCAATGTATATCATCATCCATCCTTTCCTTATTAACTGGCCTAGTACAGTGTCCATCATCCTCTGAAAGTGTGAAGGAGCATTCTTTATTCCAAAGGGCATCCTCAAGTACTCATAGATACCTAGGTGACATATGATCCTCATGAATTTCCTACTGTCTGGGCTGATGGGGAGCTGGTGGAATCCTTTCAGCATGTCCATGGTAGTAATAAACTTAGCTTGTGAGAGATTATGAATGTCAGCTCTCTGATACCAGGAACCTTGCAGTCCTTTAGCTACAGAGAGTGATGAAAATGCTGGAATTATAATAATAATTATTATTCCAATAATAAACGCTTAGAAGCTCAAATAAATGATTTAATAAGAGCAGTTGCAAGTTTTAATTGGTTTGGTAGTAAATGGTTTTCAATATAATATAAAAGAGGGGCCACTGTATTATACTACTGGGGATCTTTACAGACTAGCAACCTCTCTTCAAGGGGCCTCCTTGGGCAGTTTAAGAACCTTGGAATAAAGATGGGTGCCTTAGAAAGGACTTATTCCACTACTGGCCGGGCTTAACAGCAGGAATGGCCTAGACAGGAAGGGTAACACTCACTCTGAGAACTTTACCACAAAAATCCTGGAATAATTGGAAGGATTTCAGAGCAGATGGGGTAGATTGGACTAAACTTCAATGGTTGATTGGTTAATAAGGTAAATAATACTATTACAGACTAATTCATAAATCACTTGCTTATATTAATATAAGCACTTTATTAACAATGACAAGGTGTCTGATTGATAATAAATAAATTCCTGGTAAACTGATTAACTGATTAGATCCAAAGAGGTCTGTATAAATACCTTTTTAGGGTGATTTTGCTCTTCTCAGGGCACATAGAGAGGGTTCTGCTCATGGGCTGAGGCTGGAAAGCCAGTAAGGGCACGATTAGCCCATCCACTTGGTGCTGTCAATCAGCTGTCCTTAGATCTTCTGGATTTCTGTACTATTTTAGCCACAGGATCTGTTAATCTGTTATGGCGTAAATTTGATCATTCTGTACCCATCCTTCATTTGTACTATTTATATTGCTTTAAAGCGTGCAGATGTGGATTTTTACTGATTTTCCATCATCTGCTGATTATGTAGATAATTTTCAATAATTTTTATGAACACTTCTTGTAGTGTTTTGTGGTCTTCAAAGATCAAGATCAGTGATTTACGTGGTAGTCCTTGATCTTTGATTTATTATTAAAAGATGTTTAAAAGTTAGTTTTCATTAATTTTATTTAAGTTTTAATCTTTTTCGATCATTAGTAATGCATATTTCTGTTTGTTACATATACTAGGCAACCCTAACTAGGTTGTAGCTCTTCTGAGCGGTACCTGGTTGTCAGATTAGTCACAACTGATCCAGGCGCAGGGATCAGTTAGTACAGATGCGCGCAGGGTAGGATCCGCTTCATGCGTGGCAGAATCAGCTGCGCGCGGGTCTCTAGTAGGCGGGAACCTGCTGCTACTAGTACGTAGGGTTATGTAATGATGCTGGGCTGCGCGCAGGAATTGTGACATAACACATTTCCGCGTGTAACTCCTAAAATATACACAACACCTCAATTCTGAGTGAATTTTTGGTGTAAACCCTATACGTGACAACACATGTGAAATATTAGAATGGCCAAAAGGTGCCATACAGGTGTTGTAATTTTTAGCACTTTTCTTTTTAATCATTTTAAAAATATAAGGACTTGGAATTCAAGGGTGGGGTCAGTGAGTGACCCTACCTAATTATGGGTGAGGAATCCATTCCTGTGATAATATTGATGGATTTCTCACTCCTCAATTTGTTAATTGAGGTATTCATATTTTTCATAGTTTGTGTTACTATTTGACAGTCTTGCTCTGTACATAGTAGCAAGCTGACAATGAACTGCATGGTCAAACCTAGGAATGGGGTAATATTCTGCTTGAGTGTAATTTTTCAACATCCTAAAATCTCCTACCATTCTTGACTTATCATTGTGCAAAGCTATAATCACAGGAGTAGTGATATTTACTTGCTCATTGTGTCCTACTTTCCTCAGGACTTGCAAGTCAATTAGCTCCTGGATGTGAGTTTCCAAGGCTGTTCTTGATTTTGGACTGGAAGGATAAGCAGGTCTTCTCAGATTAGGAGGGTAAGGGGGTTTGATATTTAAGGTAAGAATCATATCATGTCCTTTGATGTTACCAATAGGGTGGTCCTTAGTGCAGAAAGAATTCTGATTCTCAAAGCAGACCTGAAGGATATCACGTTTTTGATCTTCACTGAGTTGGTCATTCAGGGCAGCTTGGGAGAAGTATTCCTGGTTAAAGGTTTTCAGGTGTTTCTGATCAGTGGAGTCAGTGTTTTGAGCATTAACATGGCATATTTGAAACTTCTTGTTCCAATTTCCTCCTATATTAAAGTATCTTCCTTTACTTTGGAATACATCTATACTATACAGGCAAAGAGAATCATTTCCTAAAATGAAGTAATCACACATTCCATTCTGGAGTACTACAAATGCAACCTTGAGTCTCAGGAAACCTTTGGGATTGGTCAAAATAAGATCTGAAGACCATACTCCAATAGCATTAAGGGAGGAGTTGAAACTGCTGAACTTAGCTTGTGGAACTGATAGCAAGTATTCTTTCCAGTTGGGGACTTGGTTCTGTAAGTAACTTGTCCCAACACAGGAGCAGAAGGCTCCACTATCTAGGAGTAACCTCACGGGAGAACCTTGGATTATTCCAGTAGCATAACAAGTTTTGCCAGTGGTCTAGCTTTTTCCAATAGAAGGTTTCAGAGTCAGAGTCTTGGCTTCAGAAACATTTCAGATTTTCATGTTGGGAGTCCATTGTTGTGGTAGATTGGAATCCTTGATGACTGGATTGATTTCCAGGTAGGATCCCATGTCTCCTTCAATGACATTGATGGGGTTAGTAATCATTAATTCATACTCAGATAATGATCCATCAGTGTCATCCAGTTGAGGGTTGAGTTCATTATCCTCATCTCCTCCTTCAATGAGATTGATCTTTCTTCTGGGCTGGGGACAGTCAGATCTTACATGTCCAGTTTGGTTACAGTTACAGCATACCTTTTCTTTGGTATCAGAAGTCTTCTTGATTTCTAATTGGGGATTGGTGGATTCCTTAGTTTTTGGATTATATTCTTCTCTAACCTTGGGAGCAAGTTCCCTGGGTCTATTGGTCCTTTTGTCAAGACCATTCATGTCAATAGTTTCCTCCAAGATACCAATAAGGGTGGAGATATCAGCATCCATAGACATTCTACACCTTAAACTGTGATTAAGGTGTCTGGGACATAGGCTGAGGAGTCTTTCATTGAATTCCTCTTTATCAGCTTCAGGGTAGAAGCAATCTAACCTCTTCTTTTGTTCCAAACACCACTTGTGAGGTTTTTCCTTAGCAGGGTCAAAAAGTGAGGTCTCAAAGGTTTTCATAATTTTTCTTTTCCATATCCTGGTACCAAATTGTTCTTTGATAAGGACTTTCCAAGAATCCCAAGTCTGAGGTCCTAATTCTCCTCTTTTGTTGATGAACCAATCCAAGGCTACTCCTTCAAACAGCCTTGGCAGTCTTACCACTGCTATATTTTCCGGTAAATCATAGGAGGCAAGGGTTTAATCAATGAATTTGATGAAACTGATATGGTTATATTCTCCTTCACCTGAGAATTTGGTCCATGCAGCTACAGAAGTTAAGAGTTTCAGAGCTTGTTCCACTTCAGGAGTTGGACTGAGTTGGTAAGATTCATTCATTATTGTTCCAACATTAAGAGGAATGTTAGGAGTGTTACTTATCCTAGTAGGCCTTACCTCTTCCAAATGGATCCTAGGAGGAGCAGTTGAATTGACTTTGAGGTCTCTTAAGTCATTCTTAATCATACCTAATTCCAGATCCAACTTGTTACTCAATAGGTCAATTTTATCAACTAGGTGAGCAGAAGGGGTATCAATTTTGTTTTTCACTTCTCCTTTGAGCTGCTCAATGGAAAAGAGGACCTCTTCTTGTCCAGAGGAGTAAGTGGTATTGATGTGCTTGATCAAGGATATTTTGTCAGCACTGATAATATCCTTCAACTTATTATTTTCTAACTCATTGATGTGCAATTGTTCAAGTATACTGACTTTGTTTGACTCAATTTTGTCTTTTAATACCTTGGTTACAGACTCATTAGTTTTCATATGGTCAGCTTGACCTTGGATCATTATGTTAGTATTCAGGAGGACTTTATCAATTTGTTTATGAATATTATCCAAGTTGCTGCTCAATATTTTAAAGTTGTAAAAGACATCATCAAAACATTTGTTAAACAACGGTATAGTATCATCAGATCCTAGTTGTTATAGACTTTCTTCCATTTCTGGGCTAGAGATATTATATTGTCCCAATCTTTTGGGTTTCTCATTCTTTGATGATGTGAAGACCTCAACTTTTTGGGGTCTTTTCCCTGTAATTGGGCTAATTTGTCCCAGGGATTTCATTTCTTCACGTATTTCTCCACTTATGCCCTGGGAATTCATTTTTCAGGGCTATTTGAGAGGAATTGGCCCATGATATGGCCTTTCTCATAGCTGCTGAGTCCTCCTGTTTGTGGGCTAGCTTGTAAGCCTCCCAATGACTCACATGATCCTTTGCCAACTCTTTGATTTTGGATTCTTTGACTAGGTCCAGAGTGGGAGGCATAGGAGGAGGGGTGACTGCGTGGGACAACTGTGGGGGAGAGGGACTCATTTCCAACAATTCATTGGTCAAGTTGGAGGGCGCGGGTGCTAGCGGTTCTTGCGGCATTTGTTTTGCGGGTTTGAGTCCCCTCATTGTGCTCGCTACAGGCACTTGTACGGGCGCGCGTTCCTCCGGGCAGAGGTCCATACAACGGGGCTTTTCCTGTTGCGCGGGTGTGGGGTCTGTTTTGCGACATAATGCAAAAAAAAGATGTGAGTTTTTGTCAAAAGAGACTTTGAAAAAAGGTAATAAAGAAATATTTTTATTTATTTTTAAATTAATTTAGGCTTACTTAAGCTTAAATTCAACGGTACTAAAGCTTGGCTGGGGTTAAAAGAGTCCTTGGGGGGTAATCCAGGGGGATATTTGTGGGTACAAATCAAATCTTGGCTTAAATCCAAAGAACTGTGGTGGGAACTGTTTCCAAACAGGTCCTTCTCAATAAAATCTGCCAGGGAAAAGGTTCTTTCCACTAGTTTAAGATAAAAATTAAAATTAATAATTTATGGTTTTATTATAATTTTTATTAGTTCTTTATCAAACTTTGACTTTTTTCAAATTTTGTTATATATATTTTTTTAAAAAAAAATAAAAAAAATATTTTAAGCTCACTTTATTTATTCTTATTAAAGAAATAAATTCGCCTCTGATATCATTTCCAGGCCTTGTGTTGCCTGAGTAAAGAATTAAAATTAATAAGTCTTTCAAGCTCCAATTCTTTTTCCTTAATAGCTTGTTGCTTATAATGAAGTGATCTGGCTTGTTGGTGCTCAGGAGTTATGATAACAGGCACAAAATTACGGATTCTTTCTTCATTTTTTTGTTTAAGAAGGTTCAAATAATAATTGATTAATTCTCCGTTGGTTTTAAGGTCCACTGGAGAAACAATAATCAAAAGTAAGGATAATAAGTATTTCTACTTGTTTTTATGTAGAATATCTGGTCCAAAGAAATAAATTAATTAAAATTTAATTATTCAGGGATATTTCCTGGCCAGACCCCCAGTTGTCAGCTTCCTGATGCCAGGAACTTTGCCATCCTTTAGCTACAGAAAGTGATATGTGTGTTGGAATAATAATTTGTTGAGATTCTGTCTCCAACTCCACTCACCTGCGCTATTCCTCCTCCCTCCGCGCACTCTGGTGTGCTGCAGGGTACACTCTCCGCGCGCTCTCACTTGCCCGCAACTCTCATCTGCAATGAACTCAGGGGGGGGCCGATCTCCTTTATTTTCTCATTCATCCTTTTCATTCTTTTCTTTTCTCACAAATCTTCATATTCTTTTCTTATACGTCTCGTACCTCCATCTCATACATTATCTGATGTCCCAAGTCCCATTCCAACCTGCCTCAAATAACCCTTGCCTGGTAATATGTCACTCTTCCAACTATCTCAAATGTTCCTTTTAATCTGATTCCTTCTCCATTCAGTCTGTCTTCTTGTGATCTCTATTTCATCTGCCTACCCAGCTTCTTTCCTACTCCATGGATTTCTCCTAGCATCAACCTTGCGGCCACCCTCAACACTAGTCTCCGGCCAAGCTGTAGGACGCTCTTCCATCCTCTTCTTTTTCTATCCTTTTGATTCTTTTTTCTCACGTTTGTTTCTGTTTCTCACATTTTTTTCTGTTCTTCTTTGTTCAGCCTATGCTGGTTCTAAGTCCTGCTGAAATTCAACCCCGTATTCAACATAATTCCCAGAAATTTATGGTAAAATGCTTGAATAATTGATTTAAAAGAAAGTGCAAAGTTTGGTTGGTTTGGTTGGATTAAATTTGTTTAAATATTTTTCAAGAGGGGCCACAGTTTGTGCAAACTGGGGATCTTTATTGGATAACAACCTCTCTTCAAGGGGCTCTTTTGAACCGTGTAAAGACCTTGGTATAATGAGGTCTTGAATGATTGCTCACAAAAGACTAACTCAAGGGGATGGGTGGACTGGCTGTCTTACAGCACTTATGCCTGGGTTTCAAGGAGAAGACAACTTACTAGTTTAAGTACTTACTCCAGGAAGCTTGCAGAGATTCATGGTATGAAAGGGTCTCAGGAAAATTATTGGGGTTATTTGCTGATATTCTTCATACCTTTCATTCCTACAGTTTTTGTTTGGTTATTAATTAATTTGGCTACTACTGAGAATAAATTATCCATTTGGGTATAAACACCATCCAAATTTTCACAAAAAATCTTGAAATTATGGCACATATCATTAGAAAACAAATTAATTACATCAGATTTTGGTTTATACAAGTTACTGGGTTCAAAATTAGAGCCTAATTGTTGGAAACCTTTTTCTACTTTTGAGCTAAGGATATTATCTGATCCCAATCCTTCTTTCCCTTTGGCTTTGGATGGGAAGAAGATCTCTTCTTTGCTTATCCTTTGCCTTTCAGTTGGGCTAATTTATCCCAAGGAATCCACTTTTTTACGTAGGATTCTACCTCTTTCCTTGGAATCATCTTCTGAAGAGCTATCTGGGTAGCTTTTGCCTGGGAGATGATCTTTTTGATAGATACCATTTCCTCTTTGGCTTGGGCTTCTTTGAACTCTTTCCAATATTTCACGTGCTCTTTGACTAAGTCTTTGATCCTGGATTCCTTGGCCAGATTCTGCTGGGTTGGCTGCAGGGAATCTTCTTGTAATGGAGGGGGGCTTAATTCTACTACCTTCTCCAGATCTAGGTTGGGGGAGGGCAGAAGCACTTTATGCTGTTCCTTCTCCATCAACATTTGATTCATGGGTTCCAGTCCCCTCATGGTTGTCATTATTGGTGGTCTCACCATTACTGGGGGCTTGTGGCAAAGATCCATAGGAGGGAATTCTCCCTGAGTCTCTTGTGTTAAATATATTCATATTGAATAAAATTTTTATAAGTATTTTTCTACAGAAAAAAATCCATAAAAATAAGTTTTATTTAAAACTCATTTAATTTGATATTCAAAGGTACCAGGACTTTATTGGGATTAAATTGGTCCTTAATAGGTAATCCTACGGGGTCTTGGTGTGTCCCAATGAGGTCTTCACCCGTCCAATCTGTCAGCCTGCTACTTAGCACAGAGCAACCTGACAAAGCAACAACAATAATAATATTAACAAAAATTAAAAGGAACAAAGATAAATGAATAAATAAAATTATTATAAAATGAAGGAGTAGAAAATCCATAAATATTATTGGAGAAATGGATTCCCCACCCAAAATAAGGTAGGGTCACTCACTGACCCCACCCTTGAATTCTTACTCCTTATATTTTTTTTAATTAATTTAATACAAAATGGTAAATGACCACGGCACCAGTATGGCACCTTTTAGCTATTTTAATATTTCACATGATATGTCATGTATAGGTTTCACACCTAAATTTCAGTTGAAATCCAGGTGTTGTGTGTAGTTTAGGAGTTACACGGGAAATTGTGTTTTGTCACAATTCCCGCACGTAGCCCCGCGTCCCTACAGCGCTGGTCTCCTGCGTACGCAAACTCCCGCACGCAGCCCCGCGTCCCTACAGCGTTGGACTCCCGCGTATGCCAACTCCCGCACGCAGCCCCGCGTCCCTACAGCGCTGGACTCCCGCGCAACTAAATTCCCGCGCAGGTAATCCCGTGACCTAGTCACGCGCGCAGCAGTACAGTCCCCCGCGCGCATCTGAGCAGCGGATCAGTCCCCGCGCGCATTTGAATGGACTGATCCCCGCGCCTCCTATGACATCCAGGTACCGCTCAGAGAAGCTACAATATAGTAGGATCTACACTACATATGTAAAGCTACCACACGAGCATAGATTATGGTTCAAAAACCTTAAAAATCAATTAAAATTAGTTAGTAACTAATTTTTAGTATTTTTTATTAATTAAATAACAATCCAGACTCACCACAAAATAAGTTGATCAGAACCTTCAAAGACCACAAAACTACATAAGGAGTGGTCGTAAAAATTATTAAAAATTACATACAGGATCAGCAGAGAATGGAGAATCAATAAAAATCTACGTCTGCTCACTTTGGACCAGTACTTACTGTACAAATTGAGGATCAGTGCAGGATCAGCAAAATGACTAATCTATTGATTAACAGATCCTGCAGCTAAAAAGGAGCTGTTCCTTGACAGATCTAAGGCCAGCAGGCTAACAGCACCTTGAGGACGTGCCAATCTTGCCCTGATTGCCCCCCTAGCCTCAGCCCATGGCTAGTACCCCTTCTAGAGGTCCTCAAGCACCCAAAAAAGAATATTTAAACAGGCTCTTTTTGCCCTTCTGTTTCCAATCAGTTAATCAGTTATCAGGAATTATTTATTATCAATCAGACACGGTGTCATTGTTAATCAAGTGCTTATATGAAGATAAGCAAGTGATTTATGACTTAGTCTGTAGTAGTATTATTTACCTTTATTAACCAATCAACCATTGAAGTTTAGTCAAGCAATCAACCCCATCTGCTCTGAAACCCTTCCAATTGTTCCAGGATTTTCGTGGTCAAGTGCTCAGAGTGAGTGTTTCCCTTCCTGTCTAGGCCACTAGTGCTGTTTAGCCTGGCCATTAGTGGAATAAGTCCTTTCTAAGGCACCCATATTTATTCCAAGGTTCTTAAACTGCCTAAGGAGGCCCCTTGAAGAGAGGTTGCTAGTCTGTAAAGATCCCCAGTAGTATAATACTGTGGCCCCTCTTTTTATATTATATTTAAAATATTTATAACCAAACCAAACAAACCTTGCACTTGCTCTTACCATACCATTATTGGAGCTTTAAAGTGTATATTCTTTGGAATATTATTGCTCCAAATTCTTTTATCACTCTCTGTAGCTAAAGGACTGCAAGGTTCCTGGTATCAGAGAGCTGACAACTGGGGGTCTGGCCGGGAAATATCCTCAATAATTAATTGTTTAATTAATTATCTCCTGGACCAGTTATTTATATAAAAAAATTATATATATAAGTAGAAATACTTATTATTTATGTTTATCTTTTGATTTGTCCAGTGGATTTAAAAACCAACGGAGAATTGATCAATTATTATTTAAATCTTCTTAAAAAAAAAAGAAGAAAAATTACGTAACTTTGTGCCTGTTGTTATAACTCCTGAACAGAAACAAGAGAGACTTCTTTATTATAGACAACAAATCTTAAAAGAAAAGGAACAAGAGTTAGAAAGAATTATTAATTTTAACTCCTTGTTAAGACAGCACAAAGAGTGGAAAATCTATCAAAGAAAGCTTTCTGCTTTTAAGAGACGGTATCCAAATTATAAAAGTGAGCTTTGATCTCCTTTTTATTTTTTTATAAAAAAATCACAAAAACTCGAAAATTATACAAAAATTATTATAAAATAAATAAATATATAACTTATATTTTTTTATTATTTTATGCTTTCTAGTGGACTTTGTCTTTGGTGATCTTATTGACCAAGACCTCTTAGAGGACGTCCCAGACTGTGGACCCTTGGATTTGTCCCAAGATTTGATTGGAACCCACTCAGATCCCGTTGGAATACCCTCCAAGGACGGTCCTGACCCCACCAAGGACTTAGTGCCTTTAAACCTTCATATAAGTAAGACATATATTTTTTAAAAAAAAATTACTCAAAAAAATTATTTTTTTGATTTTTTTTACAAAGTTTCAACAAAAACTTACATACTCTTTAAAAAAATGCATCAAAACAGACGCAACACCCGCGCCAGTGGACGCGCCCCGTCATATGGATCTTTGCCCGAAGGAACCCGTGCACGCAAGGATGCCAGTTGCGAACGCAATGCGGATCGAGCCAGTGATCGCTCCAATCCAAGCGACTGTGACAACGACCGCGGCCGCCGACTCGACCAACTCACCATTGGAGGGCCGTCCCTTGTTGAACATGAAATCCCAGGAGGATACCGTTCCACCTACACCACCCCAGCCGGACTCCTCCAAGGAGGAAAAAATAAAGGTATTGGTGAAAGAACATGTGGGTCATTGGGAACTATTCAAACAGGCTCTGACCCAGGAAGACCAGCAGGGTATGAGAAAAGCCATATCTTTGGCAAAGAAGACTCAAATAACCCTCCAAAAATTGATTCCCAAGAGAGAATTAGAAGGTTACGTGAAGAATTGGAATCCTTGGGACCAATTAGTTTCCTTAAGAGGAAACAACAACAACAGGAAGAAGAGATCTCTAGCCCATCAGAAATTAAAGAGTCCCAAAGGGTGGGACAATATAATATCTTTGGCAAGAAAATGGAAGAAAGTGTACCACAATTAGACGTAGAAACTTTCAACTTGTTTTCCATAAATGTTTCTCATAACTTTGATATCATTGGCAAATGTTTTGATAAAGTATATGAGAAATTGGATATAGTAAATACCAATTTTGGTAAAGTCATGCAATCCCAATCCAACTTGATCAAAATCAATGAGTTAGAAGTAAAACAAATAAGAGACAGCATTAGTTTGAGTAAAGGAGAACTAATAAATTACCTAGAAAACAATACTTCAGCTATCCAAGAAGAAATTCTTCTATCTATTGAACAAATCAAAGAAGGTATTAATAAAACAGACCACACTTCACCTACTCATATTATTAATAAAATTGATTCATTAAGTAACAAACTTGACCTGGAATTAGGTATGATTAAGAATGATCTCAGAGATCTAAAGATAAACTTATCTCAACCCATTGCAGATTCTGATGAAATCAGACCTTCCAGGTGCCACAGTATGCCCCAACTACCTTCTAGACCAAGACTAACAAGGCATGAATCTTTCAGACCTAGTCCCACTCCTGAAGTAGAACAAGCATTAAAATTACTTCCCCCTATCACTGAGTGGCCTAAATTCTCCGGAGAAGGAGAATACAATCATGTCAGTTTTATTAAGTTTATTGACTATACTCTGGCCTCTTATGAACTTCCTGATAACATAGCCGTAGTAAGACTACCTAGACTGTTTGAAGGAGTAGCCCTTGACTGGTTCATCAATAAGAGAGAAGAGGTAGGATCTTTGTCATGGAATTTGTGGAAAGACTTGATTAAGGAACAATTTGGTACCAGAATTTGGAAAAGAAAAATGATGAAGACTTTTGAAACTTCCTTGTTTGATCCATCTAAGGACAAACCTCACAAATGGTGCCTTGACCAGAAGAGAAGACTAGACTGCTTTTACCCAAATGCTGATAAAGAAGAAGTCAATGAAATACTCCTCAACCTATGTCCAGGACAACTTAACCATAGCGTAAGATGCAGAATGCCCATGAACTCTGACCTTTCCACTCTCATAGGAGTATTAGAAGAAACTATTGACATGAATGGCTTAGACAAAAAGCTTAATAAACCCAGAGAACCAACTACTAGGAATAAGGAAGATTATAATAACAAGAATGAAGAACCTCTACCTATCAACTCAGAAGCCAAGAATACTTTGGTGACCAAAGAAAAGACATGTTGGAATTGCAACCAAACAGGGCATGTAAGACCTGACTGTCCTTTACCCAGGAGAAAGATTAATCCTATTGAAGGAGAAGAGGATGACACTAATCCTGACCCCCAACTAGATGACACTGATGGTTCCATCTCTGAGTGTGACCTAATTAGCACTAATCCCATTAATGTCATTGAAGGTAACATAGAATCTTCCCTAGATATTAACCCTGTTAATGAAGATAGCAATTTGCCTCAAAAATGGACACCCAACATGAAAATCCAACATGTTTCTGAAGCTAAGACCTTAACCCTTAAACCCTCTATTGGAAAAGGGTACACCGGTGGTAAAACTTGTTATGCCACTGGCTTGATACAAGGTTCCCCCGTAAAATTACTTCTAGACAGTGGAGCCTTCTGCTCTTGTGTTGGAACTGACTACTTAGATAAACAGGATTCCAACTGGAAGAAAAACTTACTACCTGTAACTCGAGCTAAGTTCAGCAGCTGTAACTCACCTCTCAATGCTATTGGAGTATGGCCAACAGAAATTGTACTCCCCCACTCTAAAGGATCAATCAAGATAAAGATTGAATTTGTAGTACTTCAAAATGGAGTATGTGATTATTTTATTATAGGAAATGATTCTCTTTGCCTGTGCGGGATAGATGTCTTCCAGAGTAAAGGGAGATATTTCACTATAGGAGGAGATTGGAACAAGAAGTTCCAAATATGCCATGTCAATGCTAAAGCTACTGATTCCACTTATGAGAGACACTTAGAAACTTTAAACCAGGAATACTTTTCCCAAGCTGCCTTGAATTCCCAGCTTAGTGAAAACCAGAAAAGAGATATTCTCCAAGCATGCTTTGAGAACCAGAATGCTTTTTGCACTAAAGACCATCCCATTGGTAATATTAAAGGTCATGACATGGTCTTAACTTTGACTATTAAGCCTCCTTACCCTCCTAACCTCAAGAGACCAGCTTACCCTTCTAGTCCAAAATCTAGGACTGCTCTAGAAAGCCACATCCAAGAACTAGTGGACTTACAAGTCTTACGGAAAGTAGGGCATAATGAGCAAGTAGACGTAACTACCCCCGTGATAATAGCCTGGCACAATGATAAGTCCAGGATGGTTGGAGACTTTAGAATGCTCAACAACTACACCCAAGCTGACTATTATCCTATCCCAAGGATTGACCACGCTCTACATAATCTTTCTAAAGCTAAGTTCATTACTACTATGGACATGTTGAAAGGCTTTCACCAAATACTTATCAGTCCGGATAGTAGGAAATTTATGAGAATTATATGTCATTTAGGCATATATGAGTATCTCAGAATGCCATTTGGTATTAAAAATGCTCCTTCCCACTTCCAAAGAATGATGGATACAGTCTTAGGAATGTTCATCAGACAAGGTTGGATGATGGTATACATAGATGATGTTATCATTTATTCAGACGATTGGGATACTCACATGGATAAAGTAAGGCTAGTGCTTAAAACAATTGCCACAGTAGGATTAAAAGTATCTATGAAAAAGTGCAACTTTGGATACGGAGAACTCAAAGCTCTAGGACACATTGTTTCTGGACTAACTTTAACTGCTGACCAAAGTAAGATAGCTGCAGTAATGAACAGACCTATGCCCCAGAACAAAATGGAACTCTTATCCTTTATAAGCTTCTGCAGCTATTACAGGAAGTACATACCTAAATTTGCTAACCTTACCAAGTGTTTATATGAGATCTGCAACAACAACACTTTGTTCAAAATGACTCATGAAAGATTGAAGCATTATGATGAACTCAAAGTAGCTATGACTACTGCCCCAGTGTTGATACAACCAGATTATTCTAAACCTTTCAAACTTTACATAGATGCTAGCATGGAAGGATTAGGAGCTGCATTACACCAAGAAGTAATAGAAGAAGATAAACCAGTAGAGAAACCTATACTCTTCATATCTAGACAAGTCAAAGATACTGAAAAGAGATATGGTGCCAGCCAAATGGAATGCCTTGCTCTAGTATGGGCATTAGAAAAACTCCACTATTATTTGGAAGGTACAAATTTCGTGGTGATCACTGATTGCAATGCTGTTAGAACTCTCATGAACATGAAAACTCCTAGCAGGCATATGTTAAGATGGCAGATAGCCATACAACAGTACAGAGGTCAGATGACAATAGTCCACCAAGCTGGAGTTAAACATCAGAATGCTGACAGTCTTAGCAGAAATGCTCTACCAAATGATACTAGCAATCCTGCTCACGACCCAGAAGATCATGATATATTTCCTATACTAAACATTAACCTATTTAATCTTCAAGCCCCCATCATAGGAATTCACATATGTGAACTAGATGAATCACTGTTCAGCTCCATCAGAGAAGCATACAACTCTGGCATGAAGACTTTGATTAACATCATAGAAAGTACCTCACCTCCATCTGAACTCATAAAAAGTTTACCTGAACCCCTGCTGAAGTCCTATAAAGAAGGAAGATTCACACTGTGGGATGGGATAGTATATTACCGGCATAAACACTCTAGTGTTATAGTCTTGACCAAAGCAGAGCATATCAAACTTGTTTTAGCTGAATGTCATGATAATTGCTCTTCGGGTCACCTGTCTATTGATAGAATCCTAGATAAAGTAAAGCAGACTGCCTGGTGGATCAACTGGAGAGACTCCACTATCAAGTATGTTTTAAGCTGTGAAATCTGTCAGAAGTCCAACAGGACCACTGGGAAAAGGTTTGGACTACTCCAAAGGATAGCTGAGCCCAGGAAAAGATGGGAAGTTATCAACATGGACTTTGTAACAGGACTGCCCTCTGGTGGAGCTTACTCTTACAACTCAGTCCTGGTTATTGTAGACAGATTTTCTAAGAAAGCCAAGTTTCTACCTAACCATAAGGAAGACACAGCTATGGAAGTAGCCTTACTCTTCTGGAACAGACTAATTGCTGATGTAGGAATTCCTTAGATTATTATCAGTGATAGAGACCCCAAATTCACGTCTGAATTCTGGAGAAACCTCCATGATATGTTAGGAACTACCTTAGCCTTTTCTACAGCTTATCACCCTCAGACAGATGGATTAGCTGAAAGAATGATCCAGACTCTAGAGGATATGCTCAGAAGGTTCTGTTGCTTTGGGATGGAGTACAAAAATACAGACGGATATTGCCATGACTGGGTTAGCCTTTTACCTGTACTAGAAATGGCCTATAACAGTAGTAAACACTCTACTACCAAAGAAGCTCCTTACATACTGGAAAGAGGATGGATCCCCAAATTGCCCAAAGATAACCTCAATCAGGAGTTGACTAATATCCATCCAACATCACTGGACTTCAAAAACATGATAGATATGGCAAACAAGCACGCTGCTAAGTGTGTACAAGATGCTGTTGAATACAACCAACAGAGGTGGGATAAAACTCACAAAGAACCTGATTTCAGAATAGGAAATCAAGTTCTAATTTCAACCGCCAATTTCAATAACTTGGCTGGAAACAGAAAACTCAGACCAGCCTTTGTTGGGCCTTTCACTATCAAGAAACTCCATGGTAAAAATGCCGTAGAAGTCATCCTCAGTAATGAACTCTCTAGGAAACACCCAGTCTTCCCAGTTAGCCTTGTCAAACACTACCATCCCAGAGAAGGAGAAAAGACCCCTTCACTTGAAATACCTATCTTAGATGAGCCTGAGAAGGACAAAGGAAAAGTTAGTAAAATCCTTAAAGATAAAAAAGAAAGGATCCAAGGAAAAGATGTTAGACTTTACTTAGTCAGATACAAAGGAGAATTAGCTGATAAAGATGAATGGCTACCTGAAAACAACATTCCAGATGGACCTATACACCTGATAAACTACAGAGCCAGTAAAAGACACTGAGCCCCAAAAATTTTTTCAGATGTAGTCATATCTTGGAGTGGGGGAATGTCAGCCTGCTACTTAGCACAGAGCAACCTGACAAAGCAACAACAATAATAATATTATAAAAAATTAAAAGGAACAAAGATAAATGAATAAATAAAATTATTATAAAATGAAGGAGTAAGAAATCCATAAATATTATTGGAGAAATGGATTCCCCACCCAAAATAAGGTAGGGTCACTCACTGACCCCACCCTTGAATTCTTACTCCTTATATTTTTTTTAATTAATTTAATACAAAATGGTAAATGACCACGGCACCAGTATGGCACCTTTTAGCCATTTTAATATTTCACATGATATGTCATGTATAGGTTTCACACCTAAATTTCAGTCGAAATCCAGGTGTTGTGTGTAGTTTAGGAGTTACACGGGAAATTGTGTTTTGTCACAATTCCCGCACGCAGCCCCGCGTCCCTACAGCGCTGGTCTCCTGCGTACGCAAACTCCCGCACGCAGCCCCGCGTCCCTACAGCGTTGGACTCCCGCGTACGCCAACTCCCGCACGCAGCCCCGCGTCCCTACAGCGCTGGACTCCCGCGCAACTGAATTCCCGCGCAGGTAATCCCGTGACCTAGTCACGCGCGCAGCGGTACAGTCCCCCGCGCGCATCTGAGCAGCGGATCAGTCCCTGCGCGCATTTGAATGGACTGATCCCCGCGCCTCCTATGACATCCAGGTACCGCTCAGAGAAGCTACAATATAGTAGGATCTACACTACATATGTAAAGCTACCACACGAGCATAGATTATGGTTCAAAAACCTTAAAAATCAATTAAAATTAGTTAGTAACTAATTTTTAGTATTTTTTATTAATTAAATAACGATCCAGACTCACCACAAAATAAGTTGATCAGAACCTTCAAAGACCACGAAACTACATAAGGAGTGGTCGTAAAAATTATTAAAAATTACATACAGGATCGGCAGAGAATGGAGAATCAATAAAAATCTACGTCTGCTCACTTTGGACCAGTACTTACTGTACAAATTGAGGATCAGTGCAGGATCAGCAAAATGACTAATCTATTGATTAACAGATCCTGCAGCTAAAAAGGAGCTGTTCCTTGACAGATCTAAGGCCAGCAGGCTAACAGCACCTTGAGGACGTGCCAATTTTGCCCTGATTGCCCCCCTAGCCTCAGCCCATGGCTAGTACCCCTTCTAGAGGTCCTCAAGCACCCAAAAAAGAATATTTAAACAGGCTCTTTTTGCCCTTCTGTTTCCAATCAGTTAATCAGTTATCAGGAATTATTTATTATCAATCAGACACGGTGTCATTGTTAATCAAGTGCTTATATGAAGATAAGCAAGTGATTTATGACTTAGTCTGTAGTAGTATTATTTACCTTTATTAACCAATCAACCATTGAAGTTTAGTCAAGCAATCAACCCCATCTGCTCTGAAACCCTTCCAATTGTTCCAGGATTTTCGTGTTCAAGTGCTCAGAGTGAGTGTTTCCCTTCCTGTCTAGGCCACTAGTGCTGTTAAGCCCGGCCATTAGTGGAATAAGTCCTTTCTAAGGCACCCATATTTATTCCAAGGTTCTTAAACTGCCTAAGGAGGCCCCTTGAAGAGAGGTTGCTAGTCTGTAAAGATCCCCATTAGTATAATACTGTGGCCCCTCTTTTTATATTATATTTAAAATATTTATAGCCAAACCAAACAAACCTTGCACTTGCTCTTACCATACCATTATTGGAGCTTTAAAGTGTATATTCTTTGGAATATTATTGCTCCAAGTTCTTTTATCACTCTCTGTAGCTAAAGGACTGCAAGGTTCCTGGTATCAGAGAGCTGACACAATCAATATTTTCAGGTGTCCAGAGATATCTTGGACTTCTTGATCCAATAAATCAGTTTCAGTGGTAGTGGTTTCTGGTATAGGAGGGTTCACTGATGGTGGAAGGTTATTTTATTGGTCAATAAAATATATTAATATTATTTTAATAAAGATAATATGGTGATACAAGTTTTATACTTACTTTTATATTTTAAAAAGTAATTTATACATTATTTCTTCCAAGCTTTATGTTTTCTTAATAGGGCCTGGAAGTTGATATGCCTCTCAAGATCTTCTTATTCAAGGAGTTTATCTAAGTGTTTACTTTCAGAAGAGATATTAAGTTGCTCAGCTTGAGTTAAAGCTTACCAAGCAGTAGGTTTATAATTTTTAATATATTTTTCTTTTCTTATCTTTAAAAGATTTAAATAATAGATTATTAATTCTGCATTCATTTTTAAATCCACTGCAAAATAATTTAATGATTAATCATGGTTAAAAAGTCAGATAAATTTATCTTTGATTTAATTTTACGTGAAATGTCTGGTCCAAGGTATTAAAAATAATAAAATATAATATTTCCCGGCCAGACCCCCAATCATCAGCCTCCTGGTTGCCAATATCCTTGCTATCCTTTAGCTACCAGAGGCAATAGAATAAATAATAAATATATTATTCAATAAATTCAGCAAAAATCCATAGAATATTTGCATAAAGCTTATTGCAAGGTTAATTGGTTTGAATAGGGTTCATTGTTATAAACCAATAGAGATTAATTGATTATTAAATATTTTTATAGAGGGGCCAAAATTATATTGGGGATCTTCAACACCTCTCTTCAGGCAATTCAGTATGAAAACATGCAGGCCTGGTTACTTTGGGCTGTTTAGTTTAAAGGATATTTTTCCCAAAGATAATATGTATATATTATACACGGTGGAGTGGCAGGGCTTGGTAAGCAAACTGCCACAACATAGAATGGATAATAAGACTCACTGGTATATTATTAAATACTTTTGGTACCTGTTTGGGACATGCACTGATGGGTTAAACCTGTTTGCTGGGGTTATAAGCTTGTTTTAGCAGTTTAAATTGATAAAAAGGGTTGTGGATGGATATTATTAATCAGAATAAAGCCATAAATCACTTACTTATCTATTAAAAGTATTTGATTACCTTGGCACGGTTTCTGGATGTAAATATAACTGGGTCTTTGGGTATCAATATCCTCAAAAGAGCTCTTTATTTATGGCTTTTTGAGTCCCAATATTGTCCTTCTGAGGGGTACAGGGGCTCAAAGGAAAGTACACTGAGGCTAGCAAGGTAGCCAGTGGCAGCCTGTCAGGTGTTCTTAATGCTGTAGCATGGGTAGCATCTAATTCCACAGGGTATGGGAATTATTCTACTTTATAATTGATGTTTGGACGTATGAATAACGCTAATCTGTCCTTTTTATTTATTATTTAATTAATGATCCTTAGTAAATGTTCCCAGTAAGTTACTAATTACTTTAATGGACATTCCTACGTATATTCTGATGTCAGATGAGTTCTCATTATGTATTAAATAATTGGAGTAAAGTCATGATATTGATTTTACTCCTTATTTTTGAATTTCAGTTGATTTACTAAAATAATTACTTAAAAAAATAAATCATGGGTATTTATGTAATATTTTTACATCATTAGTTTTCTTAGTATTTCACAAAAAGTATTGATGTCTAGAAAATCTCATAATAGTATATTAAAGTATTTTAATATATTTTTAGAAGTAGTCATTATCTTATTTTTGACATTTTTGGTACTTTGAATTATATTTAATAAAAAATACGTATAAAGGTTATTTAGGTATTTTTATATAATTTTATGTATTTTTAGACTATCTTTTATCCACAGGAACATTTATTACATATGTAGAATGTTCCTGTGTAGGTTGTAGCATGTTTATGCGGTACCTAGGTTTCTCAGGTTGCCTGTCACTTTGTCAAGCCGTATTCCCGCAGCTGCGTACTTGTCAGAGGCCTGGGGCTGCTTACAAGGCTTTTAAAGGTTGAAATTGCTGTAGCTCAGTCGCGCGCGGGTGTATTTGCTGCCGTGGCTGCGTGAGGGAATTGTGACAGAACACATTTCTGTCTATAACTCCTAAAATATACACAACACCTCAATTCTGACTGAATTTTAGGTGTAAAACCTATACGTGAAAATCCATGTGAAAAGTTTAATTGGCCAAAAATTTCAACAGTGGTGCCGTGGTATTTTGGTATTTCTTTTCTTAATCATTTAAGAATATAAGGAGTTGGATTTCAAGGGTGAGGTCAGTGAGTGACCCTACCTAATTTTGGGTGGAGAATCCATTTTGGAAATAATATTTATGGTTTTCCTACTCCTTCTTAAATTAATTTTATTATTATTATTTTTATGCTATTTCTGTTACTTTTGCAGCTTGCTCTGCAATAGTAGCAAGTTGATAATATAAATAAATTCAACCTCATTAGCCAAAATATATCTATGGTGCTTCCTCCTATTTCAACTCTAAACTTTTCATCACCTCTATTAGCTAGAAGGAGTGAGGTCCTTTGCATCTAGTAGGTTGACAGTAGGTTCCAATCATTTTTTCTTATTTCTCTCCTCACTTGCACCAAGACTTTTCTGGGACTCCATCATCATCATGGATAATGCCCCAATTCACAGTGGGGATCAATTTGATGAATTGCAACCCAATCTCCAACATTCAAAAACAATTTCAATTGAATTCTTTCCTCCCTATTCACCCTTCCTCAGTCCCATTGAATATTCTTTCCATTCAATCAAATTTTATGTTTGAGGAAAGGAGCCCAAATCAAGGGCTGAATTAGTTCAACAAATCAAGACTGGTATTGAAGATGCCATAACTCAAGAGAAAAGCCAAAAATATCTTTTCTCATGTTCAAAAGAATTATCAAAACTGCCTTGAGATGCAACCTATCACAGGTCCTCTCTTGGCAAATCCTTTAGGCTCCGTTTGGCAACAGGGGTGTATCTTGCGCCCCTGCACCAAAAAATTTATACACCCTGTATGTTACAGATATGAAATACAGGGTGGTTTGAAAAGGTGTAGGTGTATGTGTACATTGCCGTGTACATTGTATCCTGTGGGCCTCATTTCCAGGGGAGCTGGACATACAGGGTCAACCCTATATCTTCCCCCCTTGCACGCCCTTCCCTGTCTGGGGTCGCACATTCACTTGCAAACAGTGGTGTATGTTGCAAGCCCCAGGGTGTATGTAATTTAGGCTGTGTTTGCCCTCAAAAACACATGCAGATACATGTGGGTGGTTTCAGAACGCAGCCTAAGTATTTTTAAATTTTTCCTACTTTTTTTTAAAAAATCTTTTTATCCATTTATTCCAATAGAAACAATGTATGCTTTGCCCCCCTCCCCCAAAAAAAAAATACTAAAAAACCCCGTCAAGATTTCTTTGTGTATTTTATTGAAAAAAGTAAGAAGAAAAAAACACATTTACAAATCTTTAAGGTTTTGTCCCATCTTTTTTCTTTTTTTTTTTTTTCAAAAAAAAAAAAATCATGTTTTACGTGTTTAACACCACCAACTTTGATTGGCGCCAAAACAAGCTTAGCAAGGCACTGGACTTACTTGGCCAGGTGCCAAAATTGCTTTGCTAGGCACCATGCATGCTTTAGAAAATGTTTGAACAACTTGGGTCAGTGCCCAAACGTGCTTTACAGACCATAAAGAAGTTCAAAGTGTGTCAAAGCTAGTTCAAGTTTTGGTCAAAGCGCATCAAAGATAGTCAAACATCCTAATTTCTTCAAATTCCTTGAAGAAATTAGGAAGCCCCTCTTATCCTGAAATAGGGTTGGATACCTAACCTCACCAAAGACAATACCAATGGAAGCTTGGCTAAAATATATCCTCCTTATCTAGAATTCATGAATATGGTGGAAATAGCCAATAACCAAGCAGCTGAATGTGTCCAAGATGGTGTTGAGTGCAATGGGCAAAGAAAGGACAAAGACCCTAGGGAACCTGAATTCAAGATTGAAGATAAAGTATTAGTGTCAACTACCAATTTCAATAAACTAGCTGGTAAAAGATAGCTTAGACCTGCTTTTGTAGGCCCTTTTACCATCAAGAAGCCTCATGGCAAAAATGATGTAGAAATCATCTAAGATGAATAATTCTCCAGAAAACCCCCAGTGTTTTGTGTAAGCCTGATCAAACACTTCTTCCCAGAACTTAGGACAACATCCTCATATCAAAAATACCAGAAGCTGAACTTGGAAGGGAGAAAGGAAAAACAAGTAAGTGTCACAAGGGCTGCTCATGTCTAAGCAGGGCTTGGCACTAGGTGTACTCTACTCACAGTAGGCTTGGGAGCAAGGTTACTTGAGGAGGCTATCAGGAGCAGAGTAAGGGTAGATGGGGTTAAGGTGCTGAATGACACTTGCTTGGATAGATTCCTCACAAGAAGTAGTAAACTGATTTCTTGGGGGGACAATCAGTAAGAGAGAGGAGGTCAACTTAAATAGACAAGAGGTGGAAGACTACAGGAGAGGAACCACTGGTGAACAACTGGTTGGGTCTCAGACTACACATGAAATGACAAGGGAGCCATGAATGTACCAGAGAGGGCTGATACAGTGAGCTACTACATTGGGATAGACTAATTGCCACATTGGGTCTAGGCTATAGGTCTGGCTGTCTAAGTTGGGAGTGTACAGTAGAGAGACAGTGCATGTAATGATCATGACACTATGTGTACTAAGTATAGAGAGTATGTAATACTGTCTACAGAGAGATGTACATAAGGATTCCCAAAGGATAAACCATAGAGAGTATGGGATAGACAGGGTAAGTAAGGTTAGAGGATATCCAGTACCTGAGAGAGTAACTATGTGTAAGTATATGCAAGCCCAGAGGAGTCTATGTATGTACTGCATGAGATCAGACCATATGTAGATATATGTAGTCATAGGTATATGTATGTAGGTTGAATGGAGATATACTTATATAGTCTCCAGAGCCCTGAGGTTGAAGTTCCATGAGACAGTTGAGTAGACTGAGGTTAGACTGTAGATTGAGTTGAGTTGGGTGTCAGTATGACAGTAAGATTCTGAAAGACAAAAATGAAAGGATCCAAGGGAAAGATTTTAGAATGTACCTATAGGAGTCAGACACAAAGGGGAATCAGCTGACTCATATGGATGGCTACCAGAAAAGAACATCCCAGATGGGCCCATACTGAGGAATTGCAGAGTCAGAAGAAGGCACTCAAATTTTATCTCAGGTATGGACCTACCTCGGAATGGAGGAATACCAGCCAACTAGTATTGAAGAGCAAGCTCACCAAAGTACCAATATAAAAAGGTTTTTTTTTTTTTTTTTTAAAAAAAAAAAAAAAAAAAAAAAGTGAAAGTATCAAAAGTACAAATAAGAAACCAGAAAAGCCTAAATAAGAGGGTATCATAACATGACTGCATCAAAGGCAGAGGCCATTACCAATGTTCAAAACGGTGGTTGATCATGCGTGACTCCAGGATGCACTCATCCTCACCCATGGTTCCTTTGATTTTGCCAATGGAAGGGGGTACAGCTGCACTTGGGAGCCATGATGACAAGACAATAGTAATAAGCATGAGCAATAGGGTACTGCATTCCGACCATGAACGTGAAGCAATTGAACTCTGGGTGGCCCTTAAAATCAATATAAACTGGAGTGGGACGGATGCAAGGAAGTACAGTAGAACTTGTCCTAACCCATACTCGTGACAACCCATAACTTGCGCAAACCCATGGCAAAATCGATCCACCAAATCGGTGCCAGCCAAAAGTGGACTCTTAACCCATGATCCTGCCTAACGCGGTAACACATAGGTCAAAAGTCAAAAAAACCGGAAGTTTTGGTGTAAACTTTATTTCAAACCCCCTTACTAACCCATGAATTTTAGGTCGCAAATATTTACATACCTCTTGGGTATGATTGTTACACATCACCTCTAACTCCACCATTCCACATTCACCATCTCCGCCACCAAGCTCGTGATCAACATTTCTCAATATCCTCATCAATATCCTCACCATATACTCAACATATCCAATTTCTTCCTTTGTTTACTATGCCCTTCCTTCAACTTGATAACACCTCAATTCCCCCATATCAAGACCTGTATGTGTTGCGGCATGGCAACACGATTTCCTTCTCAAGCTCCCAATTTTTCTCTTTCCCAACAATGCTAGATCAAGCCAAACTCAACCTTTTTGAAGCAAGCCTAAAAAAATTAAATGAAGAATGTGATGTCAAAAAAAAAAAAAATTCTCAACAAAACACGCAACAACGAGGGATTGACAAGCAAGGAAGAAGAATGGCTTGATAATAAAGGAAATCTGATTAACGAGCACCTCCTAATTGAAAAGCTGAAGAATCTTCCTTCGGATGGGTCTCTTCAATATCACTCAACAAGAATGATGTCTTAGCCCTGCTCAATTTAGTTGGAAACTCAGAAACAGACAGCAAACATGAAGAAGAAAGTAAAAGAAAAGGCAAACGAAAAGCAACCAGCCAATCAGAAGATGGATTTGACTCCGATTTACCCAAAAAAAAAAAAACCTAGGTCGAACAGCAAGAACTCGGAAAGAAATGCAACGCTTGCACAAAAGGTAGAGGTGCTTGACTGGCACCACAAGAATGGCAAGAACCAAACAAAAACGGCTGAGCATTTTTCGAAGATCTACCCCGGGCTTCAGTTGAAGCAGCCTCGTATATCGTCCTGGATCAAAAGTGAAGAGAAGATTTGTGGCCAGCATACTGAAACCAATGGATTGGTCAAGAGGGTTGGGGTCCAGAAACACGGAAATGTCAATAAACTACTTGAAGAATGGGTCCAAATGGCCCTTTCCGCTAAGTTGACGGTCACTGGCAATGTCCTTTGAGCAAAGTGGAAAGACTTCGCCCGTCTCTGTGGTATACCTGTGGGGGACTGGCTTTCTTTATCGAATGGTTGGCTCAATAGCTTCAAGGCACGAAACTCACTCCACCAATTTACAAAACATGGCGAATCAGGATCTGTAAACCTTGAAATTCTTGGGAAAGAGGTAATGCGTGTTTGTATGGTTATGGATCAATACAGTCTGGATGATGTCTTTAATTTTGATGAGACAGGTTTATTCTATGCGTAAGTGAATTAGTAAATACATCCAAATTAATTTCAAAAACATCTACTAACATATTTGCTTAAATCCATTTCTTAACAGGATGCCTCCCGATAAAGGTCTGGCACAAAACAGTGAGAAGGGAATCAAATCAGTGAAAAATCGACTTACCATTGGGGCTGCTTGCAATGCAACTGGTACCGAGAAGCTCCCCTTACTTTTCATTGGGAAGTCACAACGACCACGGTGTTTTCAAAAGAAATTTGCCCATCAACTTGGGTACAAATACTACTTCAATAGCAAGGCATGGATGACAACTTCAATCTTTCAAAACTGGATCAGTGGCTGGAATGCCGAACTGAAGATAGCCAATCGAAAGGTTCTACTTCTGGTCGATAATTTTGCTGGACATGTGATTCCACCTGATGGCCTCTCACATATTCAAGTTGAATTTTTTGCCCCCAACCTCACCTCCCACATTCAACCCCTCGATGCTGGTATTATACAAACCTTCAAAGCATACTACTGACGTCGATTCATCTCCTATTCAATCCGGAACTTCAATGATTGTGTCCCGGTGTCACAAGTTTACAACATCAATCAGCTATCAGCAATGCGATTGTGTTGATTAGCCTGGGGATCTGTCAGCCCAAGTACCATAAGGCACTACTGGGCTCACACTAAACTTACTAAAAAAAAAGCATTGATTCAGCTGAGGACATCACCAACGCTCAGAACAAACTTACATTTGAAGTGCAAGAGCTTGAGAAAGTTGGGTTGATCAAAGCAAAAAATCGAATGTCTCTTGAAGAGATTCTCAATCCAGCTGATGAAGACAGCTTTTTCTTAATGTCACCAGAGGAGATATTCTTATCCCATCAGAACAACGATGACAAAGATGAGCTAGAAAATGACAAGTTTGAGGCAGCACCCAAACCTACCAGTGAGGCCATTTCAAATGCAATCAAAACCTTGTTTCAGTACATCAGTCACCTCAACTCTCCTGAGGCAGACTCATTCAATGACGCATTGGAGTCATTCAATCGCTTTTCCAAACTTGAATTTTCTAAAAGGCAAAAGCAGTCCACGTTATTGGACTACCTCCAATGAATTCCTGTATTTTTCTTTTTGATATGATTTTTCTATTTAAATATCCCTCAAAAAGCTGTTTTCATTCCGTATATCCATAAAAAAAGTGTTTTATGCCTCAAAAGGTTGTTTTCATTCCATATGTCTATAATAACATGTGCAACATGCAACAAATAAAACATATGCCATGTTTGTCAAACTTGAACCAAGCCACCATCCTTTCCTAACCCATGTTTTTCTTGGGTTAGGACAATATTCTGCTCTAACCCATGAAAAACATGGGTTAGCATAGGTTTCTCTCCAATCCCATAAGCCGTCCTAACCCATAGAAAAACCAGTCCACGGAATGGTATGGGTTAGGACAAGTTCTACTGTACGTACATCCAGACATTTCTTCAACTTTACAGATGACCAAGGGGATTCTCTCTAGAGCACAAGATCTACGAGCGAATATGTCAGCCGGTTGATGCAAGTACCAACAAGCTTGTAGATGCAAGGTCAAACGAGGGAGTCGCCAATGGTACTCCAATGCCCTTCAAACTTGAGATCAGCCAGTTCTTCTGTCCAGCATCCCGATCTTGGAGATGGACGTTGAGGAATCGGCTGATAATGAGTGCCGCGCAGGGATCGTTTTCAACCCAAGTCACACCAGCATGGCCTCGAAAGGCTTGAGAGCTTCCTCAACAAGTACTACAGGAGTTCTTAGGAACATCTCGACCGCTTGGATCCCTTGAAGAGATACCCCAAAACCCCATGCTCTCATGAAACCCTTACAATAATATTGCCATTCCTCCCCCCCCCTCTCACTCTCTCACTCTCTCTCTCTCTCTCTCTCTGATGATTCTTTCATTCCTCTCGCCGCTTTTGCTTCTTTTCCTTCGATTGGTTTCTTCCTTTCGGTTCTTCTGGCTGCTATAACACAGTAGAGTAGGAGCCGTTTCCTAGGCCCGATCATGTCTGATCTCTTTGAAAGTAGTCGGTTTAGGCGTCTGGCACATCCCAAGTGGTGTCCGTGCGCGATGCAAAGATGTCATTTTTTTCATTTTTTTTTTTTTATATATAAAAAAAACAAAGAAGGTTCTTTCAAACAAGTCACTACTGATCCACTCAAACTGGATGGTTGGGAGTGAATTTGATGTCGATATGTAGATTGTTGGTATGGAAGTAAATAAATAGGTATGCACACATATTTGCTTACATTCACGTGTTTTTCCCCGAGACGGGCTCGGGTGATGATGATGAGCTGAGGGGTGTAGTGGTGTAGTGGTGCAGTGTGCAGTGGATGAGAGTGGAGATCGAATGAGATGGAGATGGATGGAGCATATTTTAGAAAATAGGTTGATAAATACATACCACGATCTATCCACATACTGGAGTATTCCATACACATCGTAGTATGGACTAGAACATTCCTCAACGACCATGTGGAACCATGTAGATAGACAACAACAAACGCATAAACCAATATAAAACCAAGACCATCGTTTGCTGACTGTTGTGATTTACACCTCGCACCAAGCGGTTATGGCTCAATGGTTAGAGCATCCTGCATGCAATGGGTAGATGTGGGTTCGACTCCCACTGACTGCGTTACCTTTTCCCCGTCATTACACTCACTAGATGAAGAAAATTCATCCGGGGTGGGGGAAACTAACCTAATCTTAATACCATTAATGCGAGCACCCAAATAATAGAGCAGATAGCTGATCACCACTTCTGAGGGGCCGATGGCGCCATCCTGGGGAACGATAACGTCATGTCATGCTCGAATCACGCCTTCGAAAGTTCATCCGCTTAAAGAGCAGGTGGAGGAAGCCAAGGAGGCAGAGCAATGCAACTGATCATGACCAGAGTAAGTCATCGGATATCATCCATCAATCACTACTTCTCAACCCTCTTCATCCTCCACTTTCGTCCACCAACCGTTCGGACGGACGGAGATTTGACTGATTCGTCTTTCAACTCTCCTCTACAACATCGATGACCTAGGAAGACTAGTCAGTGACCTCACCGCCACCCTCGCACCCTGACCTCTAGCATCCAAGCCCAACATTCTCGTCAAGTCACTCGGCACGATCATCGACTGAGCAACCATCATCCCCTCCGTCTCTGGAGCTTCAAGCGATTGGAACGATCGGATCCCAGACTTGTCGTCGCATCTCAGATCGTCAACGAGTCAAAGGTTCACTCACATGTGCAGGTAAGCCCTCCCATTCCCCCTTCAGTCCCCGAATCACTCACCCGAAGCTCTCGATTCAGCTCGAGCTAACTCAATCTTCTTTTTTTTTGCTCCCTCCCCGGGGTTTGCAAAGACTTTTGATCTTCAAGGGCGAACCGATCGGCCTGTCTCACCTCATCACCAAACCATCCCAGTCGGTCGAACTCATCTCTTCTCTCTCCTTATGGAGTCGATCAATAATCTGCGTTCAGTATGACTGATCAATCGACAATCCTCATTCTTTAGCTCGATCATCAATCAGGCCTTTGACAGTCGACTGCGCTTAGGTCAGCCGAACTCGATCGTTCTCCTCAATCTCCTTCAAACTCTGGGCGCTCATTCCAACCTTTCTCGTGTCGATTCATCCTCCAGATGCCAGGCCCATCAATGCTGACGGATTCGGTGTAGGTGAGAGAAACTGCCGCCAACATCCTCTCATCACCCCATCAAAACTCTCCGGACGTCAACCCAGATCTCCTTTTCATGTCATCCTGACTTGTTTTTTTTTTTTTTTTTTTCTGGTTAGGTTGGTACGATACTGAGTTGGAAAACTCGATTCCTTGCGTCTTTCAAGCCATCACCCCCGCATGGTGTCAGTCGATCCTCTCGACTAACGCTTGTCCCATACTCTCCTCGCTTCAACGATACAACCTCCCCCCCCCCCCCAAAAAAAAAAAAAAATCAAAAAATTAAATTAAAACCTGACTCTCCTACCTCTTGAAAAACTGAAAGCCAATCGAAATCTGCATCGACTGGCCGAAAAGATTCGCTCTCCCTTAGTATTGTGAGATTTTTTTTTTTTTTTTTTTTTGTTGGAGGGAATCTTCTATGATCCGCTTTTGAGCTTGTTCGTAGTACACTGACGTGACTGTCTGCGCTCTATGATGATCCTTAGTGCACATGTCAGAGCTAGCACTACCGGTGCGCTGAGCGAGGAAAACTGTCATCCTTGGGTGAGTCTTGACTGTCTCGCATTTTGACCGTTCTTAGCCCTCATTGTTTTCTTTTCTTTTCTGTTCATTTTTTTTTTGGACGAAATTCGTAAGGCATATGGATCATTGCTTTGGATGCACAACGGTAAGTCGTGGCGTTTTGTATATTGTGTATCGATATTCGGAATGAAGCTCTCGACGCCGCCTCCCTCAAGAACCTTTGAATTCAAACTCAACTTGCTTGATCCATCGCTTGAAAAATAACGAGGGTTGTAGGTCACGTTCCCGGATTCATCAAGTTCAAACGGCACTTGCAGAATGAGCTCTGCGAAGAGTTCTTTCATTTTCCTCAGGGTGAGTCCATCGATGATGATCAGACCTGATTCGAAAACCTCGAATGAAAAATTGGCTTTTCACGTGGGCTCGTTCAGGCAGTACAGATTCAGAATGGATTTTTGCGCTATTCTTGAATGAGCTAAGCAAAGTAAGAACTCCCATCGATTGTCCTCAATCCTTCGGAAGCATTTTATCGACTGTCAATTTTTTTTTTCTCTCTAATAAAATCCAATGGATGGTGGGGACGTTTAGCTAGCCGACCCCAAATCAGCCTGCTTCCCCTACGCGACTTTGAAGGATACGATGCTGATTACCATTCAGAAGGTCAAGAACTGGTGGGCGCAAGCCGGAGTTCAAGAGCCTTGCCTATTGAACTTTGCAATCACCGACGGCCGGAGTGTGGTTGCAACGAAATACGTGACCAGTCTAACGCAAGAAGCTGCTAGTCTCTATTTCTCTACCGGGACGTCTTTTGAAGCCAATGAACGGGATCAGCGGTACTTGGGCCCCTCTTACTTGGAGGACGACCATCAGTCTCGTCCAGCTGCTCAGTACCGCATGGTCTGTGAAGCTATTATCTTCCCTCTCCGTCCCTTGAAGTACTTTATCACTCACCTCTTCTTTTCTGTCTGTCTTGGTTTCTGGGTCTAATAGAGGAAGTATGACAAAAGGGAAAAGATCGTGCTGATCGCCTCGGAGCCCTTGACGTTTGAGAAATCAGATTGGCTAGAAGTACCCTGTCAAACATTGATCGTAGTGACGCCTAAAGTAAGTTTTTCAAACCTTGGTCAAATTCGGCTATCGTATCGAATGGTCTCATTGATGGCACCTTGCTGTGCCGGTCTCGTGTTGATGGTTTGGTCTATTTTCGGAATCATAGATGAACGTCCTGCAATTTCCCATCCTCGATGAATTCTTTCAAAATGCTTACAAGATCACCAAGTCGCTGTTCTAGAGTATGATTTTAGTTATCCTCAATAGACCGTTCGCCTAACCGGTATCACACCCCACCACGATCCTTGAGTAAGGTTTCGTATCCGCATCGGCTCCCACTTGATCATCCAAACCCGCTCACAATCCTGTACGTCGTTCTCATTGTATAATCAGCATCCCCAGCAAATCCTTGGCAGCAGAGAATACTTATTACTCTTAATCTTTGGCTTATGACCAATAATACGATGGCTTACCACTCTTCTCCCTGGCCTGTTTGCGGGCCGAGATCCTTCGCCGGACCTTAATCCATCCTGATTTGTAATTAGTTGTCGTTTGATGATATCCATCGAGTCTCGTCTTAGTTGATTGGCTACCACTCTTCTAATTCTTAGGTTTTGTCGAATTCATTCCGGCATGAATTCGGTAAAAGTTTTGTTCGTTTTGAATCAAATCAAACACCAACTATGGCTCCTCATGATTGGCATCGCAACTTAGACGAAGTCAACAAGCTCATCCCAAGCCCCCAGTATGGAAGCTTTCCCCTCTGACTGGTTCGCAGTGTGATCAATAATACAGTAGACACACCTTGATGCGAGCTTGGTCCTCTTCTACGTGGGGTGGAAACCTTGAAGGGTGTCCACATCTCCCCCACGCAACTTTGGCTGGCCATGTCACCCCCCCCCCCCCCCCCCCCCTTGTTCTGTTATTTGTTTTCATTCTGAGGATTGGTTGGGTCAAATAAAGTCTATGTGTGTCAGCCTACTATTGGCCAAGGACCTAGCTCCTTCTGGCTACTAGAGGTGATGAAAATTTTAGAGTAAAAATGTTAAAAAATGGGAGAGATACCTTCTGACTAAAAGGGGTTAATTTTATTTATATATTTATAAAGATAAACTTAAAGGGAGGGACCAAGACCTTAATGGGGTTGTTGAGCCCTCTGGAAGACAGGTATATGTCTGTTAAGGACAATATAGGTGCAATGGTGGTGCCTGTGGGGTTTACAAGGACTCCTTTCAAGAAGGTTGTGTGTAATTTCCTTGGGGTTTGGGTTATACAGAACCTATAAAAGGAGTATAAGTCAGCAGGATGACTTACTAGGTCTAGATCTGGACTTATGCTTGATGGATGGACCAATATGCAGGGGATTCAGGGTGATGGAAGCTGGTGCTGAGGCAGACTGAATGGTTGGAAATTGATTTTGGGACAAGAATGGTAAGGATTCTAAAGATTTTGTCTATAAAATCTTATCATCAAACTGGTCTTGGATCACACACTTATTACTCCTTAAAAAGGTTTGATGGCTTGAGGGAAACAAACAAAAAAAAAAAAAAAAAAAAAAAAATCTGAAGCAATCATGACTAAATCAATGGATGAATGAGTTAGAGATGGCTAGGGGGGAAGAGCCTTTTGATTTATATCGTTTGGGTCCCCTCATGGTACAGTCTCTTGACCAGCCAAAGGAGGGTGAACCAGGCTAGTGCTGAGGCCAGGGGTCCATCAGTGTGTTTGTGTAGACCTGCTCTGGTCACTAAAGAGGTAATGGAAGCCTTATGTCATCATGATTGGGGCTTGATACACATTTCTGTACCCTTAATGACCTCATTGTATCAACCAAAGAAGTAGTATTCAATTAAAATTCTTTGATTTAAGTCATGGTTTCCTGAATCCAAGGGGTTGAACACATGCTCTGGGGATCCCATTCTGGAATAATATTTTGATTCTGAGGGCTCCTTTTTTCCATATTGAGGTGTTTTAAAGTCACTTAATTGGACAGTACACTCCTAGTAATGATTAGTTAATTACAGTTTTAGTTACCATGGACACAAGGGGGGTGTTATATGGTTTTTTTGGTACCTTGTGAGCCATCTAGCACAAAGCTAGGCCTCTGCTTATCCTTAGTACACACTCTCAGGATGTTACAGTAACTAACATGTACCCTTTTGAGTCCAAACCTACCATACAGGCCCTTTTACAGGGGCCCTGAAAACCTTTGATATAGTTTTAAAAAGGGTGCAGGGCCCATTTTTTCCAGATTTTTTCTTACCCTACAGCCTGATTTCCGTTTTGGGAGAGGAGGGGGGGGGGGGGAGGGGAGGCTTTCCAGTGAGCCAGCTGGTTGCCTTGTGCATTGGCCCAGCCAGTCTCTAGGGACCCATGCAAGGTAGTTGGTCAACTACTTGCGGGGCTGGCAACAGGTAGCAACTGCTGCGCGTGGTAGTCACTTGACTACCCATGGGAGTTGGTAGCAACTGCCTTGTGCAGTAGTCACTTGACTACCCACAGGAGTCGGTAGCAACTGCCTCGCACGTTAGTTGCTCAACTACCTGCGGGAGTCAGTAGTGACTTCCATGCAAAGTAGTTGCTGACGAGCAACTACTTCAGGCTTGCACAAGGTAGTCACTTGACTGCTTGCGGGGCCAGTGCATGCCATAGCTCCTTTGCGGGGTTGCAGAAGGTATGTGGCTGCATGCAGGGCTATGGACCAAACCTGTTTTTGTCCATAGATCCTAAACTAGACATAATTATGGGTTTCTGAACAAATTTTAGTTCAGAAACCCATACCTGTGGATGTGATGGGAGGTTAGACAGTTGAACCATGGTTCTACCTGAAGCAGTAAACTTTTGGGGGTGGTGCCAGTGGGTGAACCTACCTAAATTGGCAAAAAAAAAAAGAAAAACTCCATTTCTTTAATAATATTTTTAGATTTATTACAGATTAAGGTTTTATTTCTTAAATTTTATTTTAATTGATTATTTCTGTATTTTTTGTATTTATTATTATTATTCATTCAGTTTTATTTTTGGGGGATTTAGTCAGTTGGTTCTGAAGAGTAGCCAGATGACAACATGTGAGGATCTGCAAGCAACCTTGTGCTCCCAAGCCACCAAAAATGTGAGTAGGCCTGGCTTGACTGCACTCAGGGTTGCTGGCAGGCTAAAACTGCTAGATTCCCTGGACCCTTGCAATCCTTTAGCTACCAGAGGTGATCAAGTGTGAATGAATAAATCAACACAACAAATGAAAGAGGTGCAGAAAGGAGCCATAAGTGTGTGGATAAGGCAATGGGAGGCCAGGTGGCTGGGGATTGCACAGTGGGAGGCAGTAAAAACTACTAAATTGATGATGATCTGAACTAAACAATACGCTCACAGTCCATACTTGGGACCTTGAATACCTCTCTTTGGGGGATTGAACCTATGAGTGGTGCAGTGGTTGCCTTTGGATAGAGGGAGTCCTGTCCAGAAAGTATGCTGTGTGAAGTGCATCTGGGTGCCAGGCCAAGTTCTACTGGGCATGTGCACAGAGAGGGGTGGTACTTGGATGGGTGCCCAGGGTGCTTGAGTGGGGTGGGACTTGCAAGGGGGGGGGGGGGGGGGTTAGAACTGGGCGCCTAACTAAGATGCCCTTGATGCTGATGAATGCTGCAGGCACCAACCTGCCAGCTCCTAGATACCAGGAAGCTTGCATTCCTTTGGCTAATAGAACTGATTGAAGTCAGCAATAATGATATCCTTAGAAATCAACAGGGGAAAATATCCAAAAGGATATGTATGATGGGTGATCATGCAATGTTTGTAGGGTTTGGCTGGGTGGTTTTGAATGTGAATGATACAAGTTGAATGAGAAGCCACAGTTTGTGAAACCTTGGGGGTCATTAACACCTATTCCTCAGGAGAGTAAATTTGGATCTGGTACCCTGGAAAGATTGGGGGGACCTTATGAATCAACTGTAAGGGAGTATGGACCACTAAAACGGTGGGTGGTATGGGAAGACTAGGGTAGAACACAAGCCAAGGCAGGAGGGAAATAAATTACTTCTTGAAGGGTTCACTTGCTGGGCACCTGCAATGGTTCCCAGTTGAAAGGCTTCAGATCAAAGGTGGGGGTACTTGTTGATTTATCTTGAATGCAATCAGCAATAATGGTTGATGAATTAATACTAACATACTATCAGACTGAAGCCATAAATCACTTGATTATCTCTTGATAAGCACTTGATCCAAGAGGGCATGGTGTCTTGTGATCAATAAAACATTCCTGAGGGTGAAAGAGCCAAAACAATGGTGTATAAATACCCTTTTGGGGTTAAGAGAGCATTCTCAGGGCATTTAGAGAGGGTTTTTAGGATTTGAGAACTGAAAGGTTATTGATTTTGAATATCATAACAATGGCATCATGGATCAAAATATGTGGAAGAAGGAAATACCTGATAGGTCAACAATCAGAATAAGAGCATTTTAGAGCATTGAGGCAAATGAGGATTGTGGAACAAATGTTTGATTAAAGCGGTGAGTGGAGTGATGAGGAAACTTAAAGGTGGAACATTGTAAAAAGTTCAAGCTAGAGCTGATATTTGTTGTTGTACCAGAGAAGAAGAAAAAAATCAATGAGAAACAGAATTCCAGAAAGGAAAAAGTGGTACATGTGAGACAAACCCGCTAAAATAAGATGATGAGGTCATCTGAACCAAGACAAGAAAGGAAAAGATGAGCATGGAAACAGAAAAAGAGAAAGTCTGTGGGTCTGTAGGTGTCATGGTCAGAAAGTCTGAGAGCCATTAATCTGATATTCCAACATCCCCCTTGGATTTCAGACTTGAGATACCCAGCCCCTCAAGTGCTCTTTCCAGGACAGGAAAAGCAACAGGTTTGGTCAGAAAATCAGCAAGGATGTCCCCAGAGGGAACCTAGACAAGAAAAAGTTCCAAGTTTCAAATTAACTGCCTCACAAAGTGAATGCAATAAAATATCTACATTTTTCTTTTTCCCAGAGTTTGAATTTCAGTCATTGTTTGCAGTTTCAATACATCATTGATTGTTGTCAAAAACCAGGGTGGGTTCATCAGATAAAACAATACAGATTTCCTTCAGAGGTTGTTGGAACCAGAGAGTTTTGCATGCAGGTTCAGTCAACCAACAGTATTCTGCTTCAGACATCAAGAGCAAGAATGTAGGCTGTTTTGGGATCTCCATACCATTAAACATTTTTTGAGGAGAGCTAATTAGCCTGTGACTTATTTCCTGGTACTCCAACAATTTCCCCACTCTGCATTGGAGTAGGCAACTAGAGGTGTAGATAAACCCTTTGGATAGGAAAGAAAGACATCCAGAATTCCTGGTAGGTATTTGAGGAAAGGAATGAAGGCACACAAGCGTTGCATGCCAGGTCTTTCCAAATACTTGGAGAGCTACTTATGGAAAAATATAAATCAGGTCTTGTAGCTGTTGCCAGGTAACTGAGACATCCAAAAGCCTTGCAATCATTATTCCCAGACTCTTTGAATAATCAGACATCATCTTTGGTAGGGTGTTCAGGATGAAATCCAGGGATGATGGGAGTGTTAAATTATCCACAGTATGTCATGCCATAGTCATTCAGGATTGACTCCACATTGTGGGACAGAGACAGCTCAATGAATCCCTCAAGCTGATTAACTTTTACCCAAAGAAGAAGCTTGGCATCTCCAAGGTCCTTCATGTCAGACTCAGCGCTGATCTTGCTTTTGAAGACTGTCAGGTCAGACCCAAAGATGGCCATTTTGTCCAAATGACCAAATATCCAGATGGGGAAATCATCATTTCAAACAAAATGCACATGAATTGGAGACAGATCATGAGAAAACTTTGTGAAAAAGCCAGCTGGAGAGAAAATTGTACCATGCAAGAGGTGTCTGCTTAAGACCATAAAGGGCTTTGTGAAGCTTAAGGCATGCATTAGAACCATCAGACTAAATGCCCCAAGGAATATTCAGATGAAAAGGTTCTTCAAGAGGGGCATTCAGGAAAGCACTCCAAACCTCCATTTGCTGAAACTGGAGTCTATGAGAAGCATCAAAGGAGATGAGGGAAAAAAGGGAATTCAGACTCCCAGTTGGCGCAAAAGTCTACTTGTAATCTATACCTGGTACGTATGAGGAGCCTTGTGCACATAGTTGCACTTTATATTCAACCACATTTCTGGAATGATCCTGTCTCTTCTTAAAAACCCACACGGTACCAACCCTGATCTTCCCATCAAAAGGAACCACTTCCCAAACCCCCAGCTTCACCATTGAATTGAGTTCCTGGGGAATTGCAGCTTCCCAATGATCCTTCTCCAGGTATTCCATGGCTTGGTTGTAACATCAAGGCACAAATTTTTTTTTGAAGGAAGGCCAGATTAGCTGCCATTCTACAGGAATAAGGCAATACATGAATTGAATCAATATCACTGGTTTAGATAGTTGAATGTCTTGGGCCAACCACCTTAAGCCAAGAATGAGAGGGTGTGGGATGCCGGACTTTGGGCATGGGAACAAGTTCTGATGAGGACTGAGAAAGGGTATAAGAAACAGTTTTTTTAGGTCTCAGAGTATTTGAATGTGGACAAGAGTGATGAATAGGACAGGACACAGCAGGATCCACAATTGGAAGAGTTACAGCAGGAGAAGTATGATCCAAGCAATCAAAAAACTCATCCTCCTCTTCAACTATAAATCCCCCTTGATGACCGGAGGATAGTGAAGAATCAGAAGGAGGGCAATGTAGAGAAAATTCATTCTCAAAAAATATGACATTTCTAGAGATGATAGCTTGTTTTTCTGAAAGACAAAGCAGCTGGTAGGTAGCAGCATTGTTTTTGTATACCACAAAGACCCCTGCATGTCCAGTAGTTCCCAGCTTCCAAGACCAACAATTCTTAGGTACAGAAGTAAAGGCTTTACACCCCAAAGATTGTAACTTCATGATCCTTGGGGAACTCCCACTCCTCAAGAAGAAGGGGTTTGGATTGTCCCAAGACAGAGTGGGAATGAGATTGGTTAGAAAACAAGCCATATTTCCTGCCTCTTACCAGAAGCAATTGTTGATTCCTGATTGCCAAAGGAGACACCTTGCCTTTTTTCCAGGATTCAAGCTTAAGGATTATTGTCCTCCCACTTTGACATACCCTTTTCCTCAGTACCATCTACCTCAGTCCATAAGCGTGACAAAATAGAAGCACAAAATCAATGGTGCCTTGCACTTAACAACTCTAGCTTGCATAATGAACTTCCATCCTCAGCGACTGACTCAGCACCCACTTGAAAACCTCGCAGTCAACTCTACCTCAGTCAACCATCCATTTGGCCTCTGCCTTTTCACCCTGGTTATCAATAACCCTCAGGTTCTTATTACTGTTCACATGCTCTTGCTAGTTTGCACCCACGCTAGTCAAGCCACCTCAACTTTATATTTTGCAAATGTACTAGTCCCTTACCCTGCATAAACTACATCTTCATATTTGCATTGCCTCTGAAGTCACTCCCTCATTTCTCAACCTTTACACTCCAATACATTTGCCCTCTATTGTCTTGCACTTACACTAAGACCTTGGAAACATTCATACTTTTATTTCATTTTGTACTCAATTCATGTCATTCATTGCCTCATTGCTTGTAACTTTAGTTGACCGTCCATCAGGTTGTATCTAGTCATTTTGGATTAACTTATAAAGGCTACGCCGTTTACCTGTGAATTGTCTCTTCAGTTAGTTAATTTCATACGTTCTTGCATTTGCTAAATCCAGTCATCACATTGGGCTTGGGTTTGGTTCCCTCCCATGTGAAAATTCACCGCTCTTGCTGTGTGCCAAGTTACTCCATCATAATTTTGCACTTTGCAGTTATCCCTTGCTACCTTGAACTTGAACTTGCACTCAGCTTCTCCTTTGCACTCATAATCATCTAAGATTGCCCTATAGTACATGGGGTGGTTGTGTGACAGTTAATTAACTAACTCCACTCATCTATTGTAGCTTGCCAACCTATAATAGATTTATTTTACAATTTCATGTACTTGCTCAATCAGGAATGCTTCCCTCACCCCTTACAATGATGATATCCATTGGGTAGAGAGATCCAGCGTTTCTTGGGCCAGACAAACTTTAGATCCTGTCCCTTCTTCTAAATCTCCTTTTGTTGAACCTCTTGATGATTCCCTTTCTCCCTCTTGGGAAATAGTGGACCCTCTGAAATAAATCAAAGACTCTTCCAATGATGAAAACTTGATTTGTGGCAGATCATGGGCTTGCACTAATGCTCCCAAACCCAACGCTTTGACTTTACTCTTGACCCTGATCCAGGCGCTCAACCAAACTGCCTTGCAATCTGGTCTGAATGGTCCTAGTTTCCGTACCCGGGGCATGAAGCAGCCTGATAATTTTACTGGGGAACACCCTCATAAGCTTAGATCCTACCTACAGTCCTGAAAAATCATCTTCTCAAACAATCCTCACAATTTCCCTACTGATAGACCTAGAGTTATGTATGCATCTTCCTTCCTTGGTGGAAGAGCCTTTCAGTGGTTTGAACCCTACCTCAAACTATTACACAACACTAGCCCCACTTTTATTCTCAACAATTGGGACAAGTTTGAGAAACAGCTGTTCACCCTGTTTGGAACCCCTAATGAACTTAGAAACACTGAATATAAACTCAATAATCTAGTCATGAAGGAAAAAAGTAGAGCTTCTGTTTATATTTCCAATTTTCAAACTCTGCAGTCTTGCATCCAATTGAACAAGGCAGCCCTCCTATTTAATTTCAAAAAAGGTTTACCCGCACGCCTAATTGAACAACTTGCATTTGGGGGAAATAAGACAACCTCCCTTCAGCAGTTGATCAACCGGGTTATTGAGCTTGATGATGGTTATCACAATAACAGACGCTCTTGAAAAAACAACCATGGACCTTCAACTTTGGCTCTGAAGGCAGATGACTCCTCAAAAAAATCTTTGAAGAATTCAAAGCAATCCAGACCAAATCTAACCTTGCAATCCAACCCAAAAGGAAAGCCCGTCACCAAAACTCCAAAGTTCCTGGACAAAGAAACTGGGATGCTCCAGAATTAGGAATTGTTAAGGAGGGAAAAGAATGCGTTTTGTATTTTATGTGGAGGTAAACATGATGTTGATAGTTGTGCAAAGGGGCTAGCGCTGTGGTGGTCTTTTATAGACGCAAGTTGGAATTGGCTGCGTGCTCAGAAGTAGAGGCAAGCTCAGCAATGGTTGCGGCTTCACCGCAGCCAGTAGCACTGCAGGCTCAGCAGAAGTCAGATTGGGCTCAGCATCTGGAGAATTGTAATGGATTGGATTGGATTGGATTGGCGCGCATTGCGCATTGCAAGACGGGGATTGGATTGCCCATATATGTCTTGGATATCTGGAATGGCGCGTTGGGTGGATGCAGACATGCGCGGGGGGCTCCAAGTTGCACAAGGAAGGAGGCCACGTCATGAGAAGGATGGAACAGGTGGAAATAATGGCAGGCGGGGAATAGGGATGGATATGGGATATGGGTTGTGGATTATGGGATGGGAAGGATAGGGTTGAGGTAAGGTGTCAGATCTCTGATACCAGGAACCTTGCAGTCCCTTAGCTACAAAGAGTGATAGAAGATACTGGAATAATAATAATAAAAGAATTCCAATGATAAAAACGTAAAAAGCTCAAACAATGAATATTTTAAGAGCTGGTGCAAGGTTTCATTGGTTTGGTCAAAAAGGGTTTTCAATTTGTTATAAAAGTGGGGCCACAGTATTATACTACTGGGGGTCTTGAAAGACAAACAACCTCTCTTCAAGGGGCCTCCTTAGGCAGCCTAAAAACCTTGGAATGAAGATGGGTGACTTAGAAAGGGCTTATTCCACTGATATGGCAGGGAAAAACAGCAAAATGGCCAAGACAGGAAGAGAAAAACTGACTCTGACACTTTACCACAAAAATCATGAAATAATAGGAAGGCTTTCAGAGCAGATGGGGTAGATTTGCTTGAATAACTTCAATGGGTTGATTGTTTTTTTGAGAGATAAATAATAATACTAGAGATTAAGTCATAAATCCATTGCTTAGCTCTGTCATAAGCACTTGGAAAATAATGAAACGGTGTCTGATTGATAATAATACTTCCTGGTAAACTGATGGGGAATAATAGGTCCAAAGAGGTCTGTATAAATACCTTTTTGGGGTGACTATGAGCTTCTCAGGGTGCGTAGAGAGGGTTCTGCTCTTGGGCTGGTGCTGGCAAGCCAGTCAGGGCAAGATTAGCACTTTCACTTGGTGCTGTCAATCAGCTGACATCAGATCTGTTGGAAATCTGTGCTATTTTAGCCACAGAATCTGTCAATCTATTGTGGCATAATTGTGATCATTCTGAACTCATCATTCATTTGTACTATTAATATTGTTTTTAAGTGGACAAATGTTGATGTTTACTGATTGTCTGTCATCTGCTGAGCACGTCGGGAATTTTTAATAATTTTTATGATGGCTTCTAGTATTGTTTTGTTGTCTTTGAAGATCAGGAAAAGTGATTTACGTGGTAATCCTCAATATTTGGTTTATTATTAAAAAATACTTAAAATTAATTTCTTATTAATTTTATTAATGCATATGTGAGTTTATTACATATGCCAGCTAACGCTAACTAGATTTTAGCTATCTTGAGTGGTACCTGGTTGTCAGATTTGTCAAAAATGATCCAGGCGCGGGGATCAGTCAATTCAGATGCGCGCGGGGTAGGATCCGCTGCGTGCGTGAGCTCTGTATGCCGGAATGTGTAGCTACGGGTACGTAGGGTTGTTTAAGGATGCGGGGCTGCGCGCGTGAATTGAGACATAACACATTCCCGTGTGTAATTCCTAAAATATACACAACACTCAAATTCTGAGTGAAATTTAGTTGTGAAACCTATACGTGACAATACATGTGAAAAATTGAAATGGCCAGGAAGTGCCATATTGGTGTTGTGGATTTTGGTCCCTTTTTTTATTTAATTATTTAAAAATAGAAGGATTTGGATTTCCAGGGTGGGGTAAGTGGGTGACCCTACCTAATTTTGGGTGAGGAATCCATGGTGAGGAATCCATTTCTGCAATAATATTTGTGGATTTCTCACTCCTTCTTTAGTTAATTTTACTTGTCTTATTTAATTTTTTTTATCATATTTCTTCTTTTAATTTGACAGGTTGCTCTGTACATAGTAGCAAGCTGACATTCCCCCACTCCAAGATATGTCTGTATCTGAAAAATAATTCCTGGGTCTAATGCCTTCTGCTAGCTCTGTAATTTCTCAAGTGTATGGGTCCATCTGGGATATTGTGTTCAGGCAACCATTCATCTTTATCAGCTGACTCTCCCTTGTACCTGACTAGGTGGAGTCTACAATCTTTTCCATTGATCCAGTCTTTCTTATCCTTAAGGATCTTGCTAACTTTTCCTCTGTATTTTCCAGTTTCTTCTGCAACAGGTATTTCTGCTGAAAGGGTATGTTCTCCCTCCCTTGGGTGGTAGTGTTTGATGAGACTTACTGGGAATACTGGATGTTTTCTAGAGAGTTCATCACTCAAGATGTCAGCCTCCTGGATGCCAAGACCCTTGCTACCCTTTAGCTACCAGAGGTGATAGAGTAAATAATAAATATATTATTTAATAAATGCAGCAAAAATCCATAAACTATTTGGATTAACCTTATTGCAAGGTTAAGTGGTTTGGTTATTGTTTATTGTTTTAAATCAATATGAATAAATTGATTATTAAATATTTTTATAGAGGGGCCACAATTATATTGGGGATCTTTAACACCTCTCTTTAGGGATTTCAGTATGAAAACACATAGTCCTGGTTACTTTTGGCTCTTTAGTTTAAAGAATATTTTACTCAAAGATAATATGTATATAAAATACACAGTGGAGTGGCAGGGCCTTGTAGCCAAGCTACCACAACAGAGAAAGGATAATAAAACTTACTGGTATATCATTAAATCCTTTGGGTATCTGTTTGAGACATGTACTGATGGGTTAAACCTGTATACTGGGGTTATAAGGTTGTTCAGCAGTTTGGATTGATAAAAATAGGTTGAGGATGAATATTACAGATCAGACATTGCCATAAATCACTTACTTATCTCTTATAAGTACTTGATTTCCTTGGCACAGTGTCTGTATATGAATATAACTGGGTCTCTGCCCATCAATATTCTCAAAAGAGCTCTTTATTTATAGCTTTTGGAGTCCCAAAGTTGTCCTTCTGAGGGTTGTAGGTGCTCAAAGGGACAGACACTAAGGCTAGCAGGGTAACCAGGGGTAGCCTGTCATGTGTTCTTGGTGCTATACCACGGGTAGCATCTAATTCCTCAGGGTATGGGAATTATTCCACTTTATAATAGACATTAGGACGTGTGAATAACACTAATTTGTCCTATTTATGTATTTTTTAATTAATTATCCTTATTAAATGTTCCCAGTAAATTAATAATTATATCAATAGGCATTTCTACGGACATCTTAATTTCAGGTAAGTTCTCATTATGTATTATATAACTGGAGTAAAAGTCATAATATTGATTTTACTCCTTATTTTTGAGTTCCAGTTGATTTACTAAGATAATTCCTGAAAAACATAAGTCATGTGAATTCATGTAATATTTTTACATCATTAGTTTCCTTAGTATGTCACAAAGATATTAATGTCTAGCAATTCTCATAAGATTATATTGAAGTATTTTAATATATTTTTAGAAGTTGTCATTGTCTTATTTTTGACATTCTTGGTACTTTGAATTATATTAAATAAAAAATACGTATAAGGATTATTTATGTATTCTTATATAGTATTATGTATTTATAGACTGTCTACTATCCACAGGAGCATTTATTACATATGTAGAAAGTTCCCGTGTAGGTTGTAGCATGTTTACACGGTACGTGAGCCTCTCAAGCCGCCTGTCACTCTGTCAAACCGTAGTCCTGCGGCTGCGTACTTGTCAGAGGCCCAGGGCTGCGTAAACAAACTCGACGGAGTGACAAGACTGTATCTCAGCCGGGCGTGGGTGCATTGGCTGCCATGGCTGCATGCGGGAATTGTGACAAAACACATTTCCACCCGTAACTCCTAAAATATACACAACACCTCAATTCTGACTGAATTTTAGGTGTGAAACCTGTACATAACAATGTGTGTGAAATATTTAATTGGCCAAAAAGCTCAATGATCAAGCCGTAGTATTTTGGTTTTCTTTCCTTAATTATTTAAAAATATAAGGAGTTGGATTTCAAGGGTGGGGTCAGTGAGTGACCCTACCTAATTTTGGGTGGAGAACCCATTCTGGTAATAATATCTATGGTGTTCCTACTCCTTCTTAGGTTAATTGTATTATTATTATTTTTATGTTATTTTTATGTTATTTTTATGTTATTTTTATGTTATTTTTATGTTATTTTTATGTTATTTTTATGTTATTTTTATGTTATTTTTATGTTATTTTTTTTACTTATGCAGCTTGCTCTGCAATAGTAGCAAGCTGACACAAGATTACTTCCACAGCATTTTTACCATGAAGCTTTTTGATAGTGAAAGGTCCTACAAAACCTGGTCTGAGCTTCCTGTTACCAGCTAAGTTAGTAAATTTAGTGGTGGAAACTAAGACTTGATCTCCAATCTTGAAATCAGGTTCTTTATGGGTTTTATCCCACCTCTGTTGGTTATAATCAACAGAATCCTGAACAAACTTAAGATCATGTTTATTGGCTACATCTATCATGTTCTTGAAATCAAGTGACGTAGGATGGATATTTATTAACTGCTGGTTAATGTTATCCTTGGGCAATTTAGGGATCCATCCTCTTTCCAGTATGTAGGTTGCTTCTTTAGTAGTTGAGTGCTTGCTACTGTTGTTAACCATCTCCAATGTGGGTAAAATGGGGGGGAGGTTACTTAAGCCGCAACTTCAACCTGGTTGGAGGATCAGGCTTTGGATCATGGAGGATCACATTGGGTTGTCATAGGTTTTGGAAGGATCTTTATTCTCAATTCTCTATCTCTCAGTCAAAGGGTGAACAGTTTCTCTCAGGGTTTACAGACGCAAGGGATCAATAAATTCCAAACTTGGCACCATTAAAGGAGAAGTACTCCTCTGAATTCCACATCTGGGGTTCTGGCAAGGAAGTAATCTTTTGTTCCTTGTCTCTTGAGACTAACAAGCGCACTGTCCCAGTACCAGCCATTGATTGTTGCGGGTTCATCTAACTTTACCCCCACTCCTCTTCCTCCTCCTCCTCCTCCGGCTTCTTGGAAGCAACACTCATTAGGGGCGGGATACGGTGTCCCTTTTTCCAACAATGGCACCAACCACAAGCCAGTTTGCATCAGGCGGCGGGAATATCCCCACATCTGGACCAACACTGAGGATGTTGAGTGATTCCTTGCGCAATACAAAGGAATTGCCAAGGCAGAAGGTACAATGGGTTCAGATAAGGCTTGGCTTGTTTTCCTCTTCATCACAGACAAAGAGAAGCTTTGGGATGTGGAGGAGATGGAGGGGTATGAGGAACTTTATTGGTTGAAACTGAAGGTGGAAATCTTGGCATGGTGGGGAAGGCAAAAACCTTGGTTTTGGGCAAGTGAATTCAAGCAAGCCACGGAAGAAGCAAGCATGAATGGCGGAGCTTGGACGCAAGCACAATTGGGGCATTATGTAGCAATGTTCAATAGGATCTTTTTCTACCTGGCAAAGAAAAAGGTGATATTGGCGCAGACGGGCACAATGAAGAGGGCCTTTTTGGGAGGACTCAGTACCCCACTCCGTGAGCAGAAGCAGAAGCACTTGTACAACAACAACCTGGTAAAGAGGTTGTTGGATGGAAGTTTTGCGCTTCTTCCGGACATCCTTGTCATTTGTTGCATGGTGGAAGGCAAGCTGGACTTGGAGGAACTGATGGAGGACATGGCAAGGTTGTTCCCAACGGGGCCAAAGAAGTCTGCTTCCCACACTCTGGGGGCACCAAGGAAAGCTCTGGTTGCAGGCCCCTCAAAAACAGAACACGCTCAGGCCACACCACTGACAACAAGCCTAGAGGTTAGCAAAATGACGGAATTTTATGGATCTTTCTGAGTTGAATGTTGTCTGGATTGTGCAATCCGCCTCCTCACCTTAGGGGACCGCTTTGACTGTCAAATACACCTGCGTTGCAGTTATGCAATTACTGCGGGGACATGGGGCATTGGCTGTAGGGTGCAATAACATGAAAAAGGACCTCAAGGCAGGATTAGTTCAACCAGTGGAAATGGGATTCATGCTCCCGACGGGAAAGCAGATCTCCTTCAAAACTGGGAATCCAACATTCATGGAGCAAGTGCGCTCACAAGGACAGGAATTGCCGGTAACTGTTCAAGCTTTTCTGGGGATTATCACTGGTCCTGGGGTATGGAAATCACCACGTGTGGAAGCGGAAGTGAGGGTATTGGCAATGGAGGAGTCAGTGGCTGTGGAAAGGATGGATGTGGATTCCAAGGAACAGGTACCCCCAGCAGCTCCTAAGACAATTGGGCGCATTCTGAAAATGGATGGACGGCCGGTGAATCCAGCAGCAAAGAAGAAAGAGGTGGAAATTGTGCGCAGGGTAATGGGGAATGAAACAAATATTCCCTTGACCTTGAAGGAGTCGGCGGCGGTGTTGCGGGTGGTATTAGATGAGATGGTTCAAGTGCTGAAGGATTTCCCACACAATAGGATACCTCCAACGGTGCAGCAGGTGAACTTGGCTTGGGATGACGCAGAGCGCAAGCTAGCGGGGATGAAATTGGTTTCAACTCCACTGGCTTACGTTTTGATGCAGATTGCTTGAAGGAAGGTGTGGGTGCTGGTGGATAGCGGTTCTATGGTGAACCTCCTTCCATCCAGATTGGTTGATGAAAAGGGATTGGTTTGGCAGAAATGCGCAATGGGCCTTTGCGCACTTAACAGCGGGGAGTGTTGCATGGATAAGGTTGTGGAGGAGGAAGAGGTTGAGGTTTCAAGATTCTGCAAACCACTTTCTTTTCTATGGGTTGATTGGGGGGAGGATATTTTAGGATGGCAATTCATGTTTGGGTTCCAAGTGCAAATGACGTTTGATCCAGAGGCGGGGACAGAAGCCTTGAGGGGGGAAGATTTTTCAAGAGGGCAATTCAAAAACAAAATCTGCAATCAGGGGTTGGGAAAGTGGATGCGGGATTTGGCATGAGAGGAGGAGGAGGACCCTGGCGCGGAGTTGGTTTGCAAGGGTGGTCCAGAGGCTTATTTTGATTAGTTGGCCAAGGTTACCGCATGGAGAAAGCTCCCTCTTTTTGCAGGCGGTTGACCAGTGAGGAGCAGGTGAGAAGAAAGGAGGAAGCGCAGGACCCGCAAGCGCTGGAAGTTAGTTCCTTCCCTCAGTGTGCATTGCCAGGAGGTACTTCACAGAAACACTATCATTGTGCCACAATTGTGAGAAAAGGCAAAAGCCGCGGTATGGTTTTGAGTAGGACCTATTGTAATGGATGCATGCAGATGGTGCAGTGCAATGTTGGGAAGTATAAGCAGGTTGCGCAAAAGGTCCATCCCCAGAACAAAGCAATGCCGCAGGATCTGAACGGACCACTGTGACCAATCCCTTGGTTGGGGGGCCCTTGGAAATCTCTGCTGAAGGTGTCAGGATGGGTCACACAATTGGAGCGGATTGCGGCCCTTAACTTTGGACTGCCAGGCTGGTTAAGCGCGGAGGAATGGGATTTGCTGACTTTGGTACTTGTTCTCTGGGAAAGAGCGCTTGCATTTGGACCTGAAGAGTGGGGACTGTTAAAGAGCAAGATAGGCAACACTTATGTGATTCCAAAGATTCCGCACAAACCTTGTCAGATCAAGCCAATTCCAATTTGGCGGGAAGTTGGGGGGCCCTTCTTGGAGCTGGTGCGCAAGCGTGTGGGGATGGGTCTTTACAAGCAGTCAAAATCAAGTTACTCAAGTGAAATCTTTGCAGTGGTTAAGCAGGATGGGAATTCATTGCAGATTGTTCATGATCTGCAGGGGCTCAATTTTTTTACAATAAGAGACGCGGGACAACCCCCATGCATGGACAAGTTTCTGGAATCTATGGCAGGAAGCGCGTGCTATGGGTTGGTGGATGTGATGGGTGGATACAATCAGCGCAAACTTAATTGGAGTTTGCATCCAATGAAAGCATTCAAAACTGGATTGGGAAGGATGAAAATGATGCGGCTACCGCAAGGCGCAACTACTTTGGTTGCAGTTTACCAAGCGCAGATGAACTGGATTCTGAAGGACAATCTTCTGGAGGGGTGTAGAGAGAGGGGAGGTCTCTCTCATTCAGAGACCTGAAGACTCGAGTCTCGCAAGTCTAATAAACGGTGCTAATGCTCCAAAATGGGAACACGACAGAGACACCGACTACAGAAGTTGGACTGTTAATAGCTTGTAGCGATCCTGGTTGTATCCGGGTGTTCTTTGATTCTGATCTCATTCTGATTCTGATCTCATTTTCATTCATCTGGTTTTAATTCTCCTATCTCTTTTCTTTGCTCCCTCCTTTCAATCTCACTCCTCTCAAATCCCCAACAACTCTTCTTTCATCTCAACCCTTCAAGATCTACTCTCAAGTCCAAGATACTCAATCATCAATTCAACAAGTCATATCTTGAGACCTCTTTCCTCTAACTGGTAATATCACTCCGCACCCATGTTCATCTGAACATCAATCAACCTAAGGGCCTCTGTCTCATCATTCAGATCCGTCGCGTCATCTCTCTGTCCTCTCACAATGCCATAGTCAACTCTATCTGGCTTATTACATCTCAGTGTAGGTATTCTACTCCTTTGTTCAAGACAGGTTGTCATCCTAGTTGTTTGAGTCTCATCAAAGATCTTCTCTACTGTTTCAGTCTTGCTGGTTAAAATTCAATAATCATTTCTCAAAGTTATAAGGGGGTTCATATTTTCATTGATGAGGCGGGAATCAAAGGCACAAAGACACATTACGGAGGGGAAAAGCTGACCAATGCTCTGGAAATTTGGTGATTTGTCTGGGAGTACGGGCAAAAGCTCAAACAGATCTTGTTCTGGATCAAGGCAGCGGGGATTATGGTGTTGGGGAAAAAGTTAGCGGTCTGTGTACCTGTGCTGAAGGTTCTAGGACATGTGGTGGCTTCCAAAGGAAGGCGGATCACAGAAAAGAAATGCAAAAAAGTCCTTGAGTGGCCAACATCAAAGACTGTATTGCACATTCTCCAGTTCTTGGGGTTTTTTAGTTATGTAAAAATGTTCATCAAGCGGTTTGCGGAGGTTGCTAGTCCATTATGGGCGTTGGGGCGTAAGGGCGTGGAATGGACCTGGTGTTTGAACTGGGACATTGCCTTTGACAAACTCAAGTAGATTTTTGGGGGAAATATTGTACTTCAGGACTTGGATTATGACACCGGAGAGATTGAGTTGGCTGTGGATTCAAGCAAGCTTTGCGCGGGGGCAGTGCTTACCAAGGAGGATGAGGGGAAAGATTTTCTGGTTCTTTATGAGTCCGTTATGTTCACGCCAACAGAGAGCCAGTACTTGCAGCCAAAGTTGGAGCTTTTCAGAGTCACTAATATTGTGCAAAGTTTGCAGCATTTGCTGTGGGTTATTCACTTTGTGTTTCTGGTGGATGCAGAGGCACTGGCGCGGATGATCAATTTGCCAACACTGCTAAACGCACCTATGACCAGGTGGGTTGCATTCCTTCATTTGTTCTCTTTCAAAGTGGTGAATGTTCCAGGGAAGGCCTTTATGATGCTGGACGCGCTGTCTTGTTACCCGTGCAATGACCCCTACAAAGGTGCAGAACCATTGGATGTGGAGGCCCCAATGGTTAAGGTAGGGGTAGTGGAAGTATGTGTGCAGCTTCTGCTCCAGCAATCTGGAAGGTACGCAGTTCTCATTTTGTATTTGCCGGATCTTTGGTTTCTCAAAAACAAGCCAGCCAAGATTGTTTGATGGATTTGGCGGAGAGTGGGAAATTTCTACCTGCAGGAAGGACAGCTATGGCGGCGGAGCGCGCCAGTACTGCTTGTGGTCAGAACATTGAGGGGGGATCAGGAGGTAATTCTGGGAAGTCTGCATGACAACCTCCATCATTGCAGCAATTTTGAAACGCGGAAGCAGGGGGGCAAGTTTCTGGTGGCCAGGGGTAGTGAGCGGGGTGCGGGAATGGGTATGCTTGTGCAAAGCGTGTCAGAAGTGGAGGGCAACGTTGCATCACAAGGTAGTTATCACCACCATAGAGGACACCTTGTTTGGGCCAGTTTCTCTGGATGTTGTGCAAATCAAGGCAGGTAAGTTTGCATACCTCCTTGTTGCGCGGGAAAATCCTTTGGGATGGGTGGAAGTGCAGCTGCTGGTGAAGCTTTTGGCAGTAATAATTTGTCAGTTTCTGGAGGAAGATTGGTTTGCGTGTCACGGATCACTTTGGATGGTAACGGTGGATGGGGGTGGGGAGTCCCAGGGACAGTTGGCGGAGTTGGTGCAAAGTTGCAGAGAAAAGTTCAGGCAAGTGACAGAGTACTATCCGGAAGGCGCAGGGATGATGGAGTGCAGTCACCAGCCAATCAAGCACTCAATGGTAAAGATGTGCGGCAATGATGGTAAGAGGTGGAAGGAAATCATTCCAGTAGTTCTTTTTGCGGATTGGATTTTGGTAAAGAGATTGAGGGGATATTTGACATACAAGCTGCTATTTGGGCAGGGGCCCATGCTGCCAATCAACATCAAGCTGGAAACCTTTCTGGGTATTTATTGGTGGAAGGTAAAGACGCCCGCAGATCTAGTCAAGGCCTGCGCCAAGAAACTCCTGCAATGGGACAATATGCCAGAGAAAGCAACTGGAATACTGAAGGCAACCCGCACAAAGTCCATCCTCTACTGGGACAAGCTCTGCGCGCATAAAATCCCAGATCCGTTGCAGAAGGGGGACTTGATTCTGCTTTACAACCGGAGCCTGGAAACTCAGTGGGGAAAGCTGTTTGCTAATTGATAGAATGGGCCTTTCTGCGTGATTTCCAAGTTCACAAGAGGTAGCTAACAGTTGGAGGAATTGGACAGAACTCCGCCGCTTTGCACATGAAACAATTCTTTGCGCGGGGCTCAACTTTATTTGAAAAGACAGCTGGTTTGGATAGCAAAGGGGAAAACAACGTGGACCCTTCCTCCAAGGAAAAGTACGCGTGGGTGCTTCGCGTCTGGCAAAGTAAAGGACTGCAGACCGCTGGGGACAGCAGCCAAGTTGTGGGGGGGGGAAAAATGGATGAATAGGGGATATCATTGGATTTGGTGAGGGGGTGTTCAAGCCAGTTCACAGCTGGAATAACTAGACACCCCAGAATGTTTTTTTCCTTATTTTCTTCTCTCTGGATTGGCTTTGGGATTTTTGCTGGCTATGAATGGTTTCTTTTAGGTACAGGAACAGTGTGAAGCTGATTCTGCTGAAGCAAGGACAAGCCCAACATTCTGGATGAAAATGCATGGACAATTTCCAACGGATGATTCAGGGAACTAGGAAAGCGCGTTGCGCACAAAGGATGTGGGTGGAAGAGAAAAGGCATGGGCTTGGCAACGGGTTTTTTTTTTTTTTTAAAAAAAAGTCTCTTTAAAGTTTTTCTTTGGTTTGTTATAGATGGAAAGTATGGATGGGTTTGGGTGGATTCTTTTTCTTTCTGTCTCTCAAGGTTGTGCGCGCGCAGCTGGTTTTCTTTGTACTCTCTCTGTTCTGTAGCTGGGTATGGGGAACTGTGTGGAAGTTGGTCTGCAGTGGTCCAGGTACTTTGAGCAAATACTTCTCACTCTCACCAATTCCTCACTCTTGCGGGTTGCTCTCAAAAGTGCAGATCTTGTGTGCGGATGTTCTCTCTCTCACCAGATAATCTCAGTGGCACATATTTCTCACTCTTGCGGATCTTGTGCATGGATGTTCTTACTCTAATTGGATTCTTGCAGTGGCGCGGATCCTTCTCACTCTTGCGGATCTTGCGCGCGGCTCTTATTTATCTCAAGGTTCTCACAAAGCCCAAAGGCTGCTCAGGATGGGGCGGCAAAATTCCTTATCTTTGCATAGGTGCAAGAATGAAAAAAAGATGGAATGGAAGAGAGAAGGGAGAAAGGGGGAAATTGGCCTAATCCAGCCAAGTCCTCATCACATCATCTGCATCCGCACAAGCCTTGGTGGCTAGGGATCAGAACGCAGCCAAGAACTTGCATTGCGCATTGGCAGTGTGGGCATAGTGAACCGCTAGAAACTGCCAGAGGAGTTCATCCGCTTTGTTCACCATTGCCTCAAACCTTGCCAAGGGAACAGCTGGAACTAGGGGGATCTCCAGGATCTTGGGAGTTGCGGCAGGAGGGGTTTCAGTGGCTGCGGGTTCTGGTGACAAATCAATCACCACAGGAGACGGCGCACGCGCAGGCTCTGGTGATGGCAGTGGTGGAGATGAAGCCAGAGGAGCAGTTGGTCTTGGAGGAGTGGGAGGACGCGGTGGAGGCGGAGGAGGAGCTGGCCTTGGTGGTGGTGGAGGAGGAGCAGCTAGACGGTTGGGGATCCTTGGGTCCATTGCTGGTACGTTCATCCATACACGCGCGCATTCTGGAAGGCCGCAAAGTTTGGGAAGTCCTGGCGCCTTGGAGGTCCAGCCCAACAGAACAGCAAGCCTGATGTCAGCCACGAGACAGTTAGACTTGTCCAAATGTCTGGAAACTCATATGTCCTGCTGGTATAGTGGCTAAGTACTAGGCTCACTTCCCAGTATCTGATACCAAGGTCACTGGTTCAAACCACAATGGATACAATAATGAAAATGTTAAATAGTTTTGTAATTATATAGTAAATCTTAATAATATTATATAATGTTTTATAAGTATGTTTTTATGAGTATGGATTATGGAATTAAAACCTTGATAATTTATATTATCAAGAAGGGAACCCAATATAACTTTAAATTAAGTTATGAGGACTCAGATGCGTCCCAATTATTGATATAGAAGTTCCCAAAGTGTTTCCTCTCTTTGGGAAGGAGTTACAGTAATCATATTAACCCATACTCTCTATACTGTATAAATTAATTACACATTATCCTTCTTTGGGATGTAATTATCTTCTTTGGGATGTAATTATAAGTAATACTCCCTCTGTACACTTAATACACCTTAATGAGCCTTGAGAGCGTTCACTCAGAGGCTTTAGAACTTAATTGTAAGCTATGAACCTTCTAGTAGCACTGCCAAGAGTATATACCCCTTATAGGTATAGTATAATTATAAATTAATTAATTATTTAATACTATCCCCTTTTGGATGTAATAATGCTTTAATATACTTCACTGAGCCTTGAGTGCGTCCACTCAGAGAGCTCAGAGTTCATCTGTAGGCTGTAAACCTTTTAATAAACATTGCAAAGAGTATACATACTCTATGTGTATAGTATGAGCTAAGATACTTATAATTAAAATTAAATTATTTGCCAAGGTACTAAGCTACATTAAATCAATATAAATAATCATTATGATGGAATCTAAGGCTTCTATACCGTTCATCTGAGTGATGTATAAGTCCTAAGACCCAGTAAGTAACCTTTTAGTAAGTAAAATGAAAACTTTACCTCGAAAATCCTTCCCAATGGGTACTAGTTCTTCATTACCCATTGAGAATGATGTAATGATGTCTTGGGCCTTTGAGGACGAAACCAAGGAGAGCCTGACACTCCCCTGGTGATTACTAGAGTCCCCTGAGGGCTCCTGTTACCTTAAAAGAGCAGGGTCTTTAACCTATAGCCCTTTTATCATCCATTATATATTATTATTTGAACAAGAATACAAGCAAGAGTTAACAAGCCCATTAACCTTAATCTCAAAAAGAAGATTGACTGGGGCTATAAACTTTGGTATTAAATTCAATCAATAACCTATCTGGCAACACCAATTTCGAGTGGAAGGTCTCACTTGAATAAGTAACCCCTGTGTGTTACTCTTTAAAGGGTGTGAGCTTATTTATAAGCAAATCTCCTTTTGGTCTTAATCCTTTAAGACTAAGGCCCCTTACCTATTATAAAGGTTTAAGGTGTGGCTATTTACTCATAATACCTTGGTATTATTCGAGTCTGTAAACTTTTAAAGTTGCTGTTTGGAATATATAAGTCAAAAATAATTTAAATATTGGTTTGACTTTATTCTTTTGCAGGTTTAACCACGGCTAGGTATAGCAATAGAGGTTAAATCCCTGACACCTGAGTTGTGGCTCTTGCCCAAAGGAGGATTTTGGGGGGTGCGTTGCGGACGGTTGCAAGGCAAGCCCGGCAGGGTCCACTCATCAGTTGAGATCTCCTTGTTGCTTGAGATCACAAAGGAGTTGCAATTGGTCCTCTTGCCCAGGAAAACTTGGGGGCATTTGCGCAGCATTCCCTTGGATAGTGAGCAGCGGCGGTGTCCAGCTTGGAATGAGACACAGGGTTTCCAGCCCAGAAGGATACGGCCCAAAAGGCCGTTCCGGATGCAGTATGTGCAGGACATATTTGATGAAGAGTGTTGGATGAGGTTTTTTTCTTTCTTTCTTTGGTCCAATGAAGGGGTGTGGTGGAAAAGGTGGTATAACTGGGGTATAATTTGAGGCAGGTGAGATAGTGGTGGAACTCTGGGGACAGAACTCAAATTGGGGGGGGGGGATGTGGTGGTCTTTTATAGAACAAAGTTGGAATGGGCTGCGCGCTGCGGGCACAGCAGGGGAAGCGCGCTCCGCAATGGGTGTGGCTTTGCTGCAGCAAGTTGCACTGCGGGATCAGCAGAAGTCAGATTGGGCTCAGAATCTGGAGATGTGGAATAGATTGGACGGATTGCGCGTCACAACACACAGATTGGATTGCGTGGATATATCTTGGATATCTGGAATGGCAGGTTGGGCGGATGCAAACATGCGCAGGGGGCTCCAAGTTGGGTGCAGCGCCCAGCCGCATCATGAGAAGGACAAACCAAGTGGACATAAGGGCAGGAGGGCAATACAGATGGATATGGGATATGGGTTGTGAATTATGCAATGGGAAGGATAGGGTTAAGGCTAGGGTTCTGTGCTTAGGGGTTGTGTTTGATTATTCTTGCTTGTTTCTGGTTTTAATTAGGTTAGGGTTGAGGGGGAGGTTACTGAGGCCCCACCCTCAACCTGGTTGGAAGATAAGGCATTGGATCACAGAGGATCACATTGGGTTGTCATGGGCTTTGGAAGGATCTTTATTCTCAATTATCTATCTCTCATTCCAAGGGTGAACAGTTGCACTCAGGGTTTAAAGATGCAAGGGATCAATAACTTCCAAACTTGGAACCATTAAAGGAGAAGTCCTCTTCTGAATTGCACAGCTTGTGAAGCGGCTAAACAGTCAAAAAATTAGCTTGTAGTTTTGCTGACACTTGCAAGGAAGACTACACATTATCTAAATTACAGCAAGTCAATCTTTGCACTTGAGAGTCACTAGGTGCTCCAAGTTTGAGATTTGTCCTTTTCCATTCCAACAACTCCCCTTATTCAGTTTTAATCAATTCTGGTGCTAATGTTTCTTTTATAAGTGAATATTTTGACACTTCCAAAAACCTTACGCATTCCAAGATTCATAGGTTCCCTATCTATTTAGTAAGTAGTGCAGCTCAGATGTCTCATTGGGTTTTCCAAAAGGCAAAATGGACCTTTGCATTTTCCAATTTCCCCAGCTTTGAATGGGATTTATTTGTCTTGGATATTCCTGGAATGGATAATACCATTCTAGGCCATGATTTCTTAGTCCACTGGAATCCGGATGTGAATTGGAAAGAAGGAGTAATTAAACTTTGAAACTGGCAACCCCAGGAAACTAAAACCTCTGTCAAACAGGAATTAAACAGCCTACCTGACACTGTCATTGAGTTGGATGAAACTTTTTTGCAAGGAGATTTGAAATATCCTGACCTTCATTCCCAAGTTCCCTGTTCAGATTTAGGAGTTATTGCTTATTTGTTTGACTTACCTCTTTTTTGTTTCTTTGAAAAGAAACAGGCACCAACCAAATGGTGTATTTTTAGCTCCCTAATCCTCTTGCCTCATGCAAGTGCTTCAAACCCTGTCCTCAAAGATGACAAGATTGAAGATTTAGAAATCATTCAAGAGTCTTTAACTTGGGTTGATCATGAATTTGCTGACATCTTTTCAGCTGTAAAGGCAGATGAACTTCCTCCATCCCATTCTTGCAATCACAAGATCAAACTTACTGGCCCACCAAGGGAACCCAGACCAGTCTACTCTCTTTTGCAGCAGGAATTGACCACACTTCAAGAATACATTGCGGAAAATGTATAAAAAGGATTTCTTTGACCAAGCAATTTGAAAACTGGTTCACCTTTCTTATTTGTTCCAAAGAAAGATGGCTGACTTTGCCTTTGTGTTGACTATAGGAAACTGAACCAGGTAACCCGGAAGAATGCCCACCCAGTACCACCTATTTCACACCTACTCACTCTCTTCCATGGTTCCACTTATTTCTTGAAGTTAAACTTTGTGGTGCCTATAACCTAGTTTGCATTGAAAAAGGTCATGAGTATTTGACTGCAATGAGAAAATGGTTTGGCAGGTATGAGTAAACTGTCATGCATTGCCGCCTCTGCAATGCTTCTTCCACTTTTCAACATTTTTTCTGACCTTGTAGAGAAATATCTTGTGGTGCATCTTGATGATATACTAGTCTACTTGAAGAATATTGAGGATCAAATTGCACATGTGCAAGAGGTTCTGCAGCAACTTTGCAAGAATGACCTGTTTGCAAAAGCCTCTAAGTGCAAATTTCATACTATCTCTCATCAGATTCTAGGTGTCATAGTCTTGCAGCAAGGACTATTGATGGATCCAGCCAAGATCCAGCGCACATTGGATTGGCCCCCACCTTCTTCTGTTAAATCTCTTCAATTTTTCCTTGGTTTCAGTAATTTTTACAGGAGGTTTATTGAGCATTATGCCAAGAAAACTGTAAACCTTACTAAACTTCTTCAAAAAGACACTCATTTTGTTTTTACAGAAAAAGTTGCTTTGGAGTTTGAAGCTCTGAAAAAAACATTCAAAACTGCGCCAATACTTGCTCAATTTAATGAGCTAGCTCGGACTATTGTAGAAACAGTTGCAAGCAAATATGAAATTGCAGGAGTAATATTGCAGTTTTCCTCCTCTTCTTCTCTCTTTCATCCCGTAGCTTTTGAGTTTTGCAAATTGCTTGCTGCAGAGCTCAATTACAAGATTCATGACAAGAAACTTCTTGCAATTGTTTATTGCTTGAAAAAATGGAGTTTATACCTTTTGAGCCTAATGGAACCTTTTGAGGTCTTAACTGACCACAATTCTATGAAATATTTCATGATCTCAAAAGTCCTTACACGCAGACATAGACATTGGGACAAATATTTATTGATTTCAAATTTAAAATCATGTAACGTCCTGGGAAACAAGCGGTAGTCCCTGATTCTTTGTCACATTGGGACAAAATTTACCCAGGAGGGGGGAGCACCTTTGCCAACAACAACCCTGAAAACATGAGGACACTTTTCTCAACCCAATCTGCAGAACTCAGTTCAATCATCACTCACCTTTGAGATCTAGCTTCCAAACTACAACAAGCTTAACTCAACAACCTCAAGTGTAGAAAACGTTGCAAGAATGAAAACTTATTAGACAGTGATTATAGTATTGACAAAAATGATTATTTAGTTTATAAGAATTTTATAGTAGTACAAGATAATCCTTGCATTAAGTTAGATTACTTTGAGTCAAGGCATGATTGTCTGCTTGCTGGTCATCATGGGCAGGAAAAAACCTACCAATTGATTGCACAAGAATTCTATTGGCATGGTATGACCGATGAAGTAAAAGACTCTGTTAACGCATGCCATGGTTGCAATCAGAAAAAGTCCTCAAAAAATCAGAAGTATGGGCTGCTCCAGCCACTTCCAATTCCGCCAATTCCAGCTTCGCACTTGCTTTATATGGATTTCATTTTGCAATTACCTATTTATAGTGGTTATGATGCTATTCTAGTAGTAGTATATTGCTTCTTGAAGAAGGCTTTATTTCTTTGCAGTAATGTGATGGCCTCTTCTGAAGACTTAGCTAATTTATTAATAGATAATCTTTCTCAAAGCATGGTCTCCCTGATAAAATAATTAGTGATCATGGATCTTTGTTTTTCTCTAGCTTCTGGACCTTTCTGTGGCAACATTTGAAGATCACTTGCAATTTATAAATGGCTTACCACCTGGAAACAGATGGGAAAACCAAGCAAGTCAATCAGATCCTCAAACAGTATCTCCAAATGTACATCTCATACCAACAGGAAAACTGGTTTCAATGGCTCCCATTAGACAAATTTGCCTACAACAACTCCACTCATTCCTCCACCAAACAGTCACCCTTCCAGACTCTTAATGGTAGAAACCCAATTTTCTCTTCCCTTCACCTAGCACCTTCTCAAGCTGCTACCAATTACCTTAATCACATCCAATCCCTTCAAACATAACTTTGAACCAACCTTGTAGCAGAAAACCAGCGCTACAAGGAACAAGCAGATTGGCTTTGCACTTTGGCACCAACCTTTGAGTAGGAGATTGGGTATGGCTCAATTCTCACAATATCTGCAGTACTCTCCCAACTTGTAAAATCTCTGAAAGAAAGCTTTGCCCCTTCAAAGCCAAATCAATTTTCTTCCCTAACGCCTTTAAACTCACCTTACCTGAAAAATGGAAAGGTATCCATTGGTTTTTCACGTTTCTCTCCTAGAGCCAGCTCAATTCCCATACCCAGGCAAGACTAATCCTCCTCCTGAACTGGTCAGCATCCAAGATCAGTTGGAGTGGGAAGTAAGCCGAATCCTGGATTCCAGGTTATGAAAAGAAAAGCTTCAATCCCTTGTCAAATGGACTGGCTTCCAGTCCAACAAAGATTGCACCTTGTGGGAACCAGGCCATCACCTTTGCAACTCTCCCAATTTGGTTCGAGACTTCCATGAAAGTTACCCTTGCAAACCTCACTAATCATAGATTTCATTCCATCCCATTCCACATTTCAATCCCATTCCTTCCCATTAATCTCATCCCATTTCCTTTCCCTTTCTCAAAACCTATCACCTTTTTTCTTTTCACAGTCTTTATCCCTTCAAATTTTATTTTATTTAAAAATAAGAATCCTATTTTCCTTGAATAATAATAATAATAATAATTTACATATAAAATTACAAAATACATTTTCACAAATTATCCTTTATTTCTCTCTCCACTTCCTCCCAATACTTGTTAAATTCCTCTACCATTGACCTAAATTCATCCGAATCCTTGTTGTATAACAAAGAGAAAGTCTTTGCAAGATCATCACTTGCCCTACCAGATGTCTCTTGAAGATATCCTTGCACTTTTCAGTTTGAGCTTTCTTTGTTTGGGTATTCCATCCACCTTCCTCCATGAGTTCCTTGTGAGCTCTCTTCCTGGGGCACCTTGAAGAACCTTCCCCAAAATTGCCAGTAAATTGCCTTGCATCAGTTTTGATTGGCCCTTTGACTTGAACCCTGTTCTTCTCATTTTGGCCCTCAATCTCATCCCTTTCCATTCCATTTTGTTCCTCCACCTTTTGCTCCATTCCACTTCTTACTTCTATCCCGTTTCCTTCCTCTTCAATTTCCACCCTCTGTTCCGTTTCCACCTCCCTTTCAGTCATTTTTCCTTCTTCTCTTGCCTCTTCAACTGCCTGTGGTTCCTCAGCTTGAACTTCAATTTGCACTTCAAACCCAATAGACCCAGTATATGGCAGAGGCAGAAGAGGACTATTAGTGGTATATTGCTGGAATTGTAGCATTACTACAAAAAAAAGATTATATTAGTTCCATTTCCTTTCTTTTATTTTTTAATTATTGTTATTCTATAAGCCTTGACTTACCAGGGTTCCAAATATGTAAGAACTTGATCTCCGGCACTTGGTGTATATAGTAGTTGACTTGCCGTGCCAACCTTCAACTTTTCACCTCCCTTCTGGATGCTGCTGGGATATCCACAACCAGCTTGCTACTTATAGGGAAAGTGCAAGCAACCTTGTGCAAACAAGTTTGTTTGCACTTGGCTTGGATATCTCACCTGGAAGTACTAGGGATGCATTGCTTGTTTTTTCAAATGCAGTTTTTGCAATGGTGGAATGACAATGACAAAATAATTAATTTTAAATCTATTTGAAAATGCAAAGAAGTAATGTTAATGGGTATACAGTATTTGTAACAACTTTGGAATTGATGGGAAAATTTTCTGAATGCTTGCTGGAGCTTGCTTCTTTATACCTGGGAAACTTTCCCGCTTCAAGCTGAAGGATTATTGTCCTCCCAATTTGACATACCCTTTTCCTCAGTACCATCTAAATCAGTCCATAAGCATGAAAAAATAGAAGAACAACATCAATGGCACCTTTGGCTTACCAACTTTGTCAGCTTGCTACAATGTACAGAGCAACCTGTCATAGCAAAACAAAACTATAAAAAATAAGAATATCTAAATTAACCAAAAAGGAGTAAGGAATCCATAAATATTGTTAAAGAAATTGATTAATCACCCAAAATTAGGTAGGGTCACTCACTGACCCCAAACTTGGAATCCAAGTCCTTACATTTTTAAAATAATTAAAAAGAAAAATACTAAAAATTATGACACCAGTATGGCACCTTTTTGCCATTTTATGATTTTAGCATGTGTTGTCACGTATAGGGTTTACACCTAAAATTCACTCAGAATTGAGGTGTTGTGTATATTTTAGGAGTTACACGCGGAAATGTGTTATGTTGCAATTCCCGCGCGCAGCCCCGCATCATTACATACCCCTAAGTACTCATAGTAGCAGTTTCCCGCGTGCTAGAGACCCGCGCGCAGCTAATTCTGCCATGCACACAGCAAATCCAACCCTGCTTGCATCTGAAATGACTGATCCTCGCGTCTGGATCCGTCGTGACTAATCTGACAACAAGTTACTGCTCAAAAGAGCTACAACCTAATTAGGGTTGCCTGACATGTAAAAAGTTGAAATATGCATTATTAATGATATAAAAAGGTCAAAACTTAATTAAAATTAATAAAAATTAAGTTTAGAACATTTTTTAATAATAAATTAAAGATCAAGGATTACCATATAAATCATTAACTCTGATCTTTGAAGACCACAAAACACTACAAGGAGTGTTCATAAAAATTATTAAAAATTATTTACATAATCAGCAGATGATCAAGAATCAGTAAATGTCAAAATATGTTTACTTTGAAGAAATACTAATAGTAAAGATGAAGGATGAGTGCAGAATGAAAATATTTATGCCATAATAGATTAACAGATCCTGTGGCTAAAATAGTAAAGAAATCCATCAGATCTAAGGTCAGCTGATTAACAGCACCAAGTGGACGTGCTAATCTTGCTCTGACTGGCTTTCCAGCCTCAGTCCATGAGCAGAACTCTCTCTACGCGCCCTGAGAAGCTCAAAATCACCCCAAAAGGTATTTATACAGACCTCTTTGGATCCATTATTCCATCATAAGTTTACCAGGAATTATTATTATCAATCAGAAACCGTGTAATTTTTAGTCAAGTGCTTATGAAGATTCTAAGCAAGTAATTTATGACCAAGTCTATAGTATTATTATTTATTTCTTAAAAACCAATCAACCCTTGAAGTTTAGTCAGGAAATCCACCCCATCTGCTCTGAAGCCCTTCCTATTATTGCAGGATTTTTGTGGTAAAGTGCTCAGAGTGAGTGTTTCCCTTCCTGTCTAGGCCATTGTGCTGTTATGAACGGCCATTAGTGGAATAAGCACTTTCTAAGGCACCCATCTTCATTCCAAGGTTCTTAAAATGACTAAGGAGGCCCCTTGAAGAGAGGTTGCTTTGTCTGTAAAGACCCCCAGTAGTATAATACTGTGGCCCCTCTTTTAAATACATATTGGAAACCTTTTATTACCAAACCAATTAAACCTTGAAACTGCTCTTATTATATTATTTATTTAAGCCTCTAAGTGTTTATTTTTGGAATTATGATTATTATTATTATTCCAGTATTTTTATCACTCTCTGTAGCTAAAGGAGTGCAAGGTTCCTGGTATGAGAGAGCTGAAAACTGGGGGTCTGGCCGGGAAATATCCCTAAATAATTAATCTTTGATTATTGATTCCTTGGACCAGTCTATTTTTTTTATAAGTTAAAATACTTATAACATATATTTTCTTGATCCTTGTTTCTCTAGTGGATCTTAAGACCAACGGATCATTGATCAATTTTTATTTGAACCTTCTGAAAAATAAAAAAGAAGAAAAACTCTGTAACTTTGTCCTTGTTATTATAAATCCTGAGCAACAACAAGAGAAATTGCTTTATTATAAACAGAAGGTTATAAAGGACAAAGAACTTGAGATTGAGAGAATCATAAATTTCAATTCTTTATTAAGGAACATGAGGGGTGGAAAATCTTTCAAAGGAAGCTTTGTATTTATAAAAAAAATAATCCTGAAGATAAAGAAAAATTCAAAACTAATAACAGTGATTATTTTTCTCAAAACATCATCTTGCCATGTAAAAACACAAAAAAATATTAAACTTATATTTTTTTTATCTTTATATATCTCAGTGGATTTGATTTTTGGTGATCTCATTGACCAGGACCTCCTAAAGGATGTCCCGGACAGTGTACCCTTGGACTTACCCTTGGATTTATCCCAGGATCTGATTGGAACTCACTCAGACCCCATTGGAATACCCCCCAAGGACAGTTGTGATCCCAACCAAGTGGTGGTACCCCTGAATTTAACTTTAAGTGAGTTAAAATATATATGAAAAATTATTAAAAATATAAATACAAAAAAAATATTATTCTTTATATTTTTAAGACTTTTCTCAAAGGTTTTGACAAAAGACTTACTCATTTTTTTTGGTGCTATATACCAAAACAGGTGCAACACCCATGCAACAGGTAGAGCCCCATTGTATGGATCTCTGCCCAGAGGAACCCATACGGGCAAGGACTCCAGTTGCAAGCGCAATGAGGGGGCTCAAGCCTGTCAGCTCCCTGATAGCAGGAACCTTGCAGTCCTTTAGCTACAGAGAGTGATAAAAATGCTGGAATAATAATAATAATATTTATTCAAATAATAAACACTTAGAAGCTCAAATGAATGATATAATAAGAGCAGTTGCAAGGTTTAATTGGTTTGTTAATAAATTTTTTTCAATATAATATAAAAGAGGGGCCACAGTTTTATACTACTGGGGATCTTTACAGACTAGCAAACTCTCTTCAAGGGGCCTCCTTAGGCAGTTGAAGAAACTTGGAATAAAGATGGGTGCCTTAGAAAGGATGTATTCCACTAATGGACCGCCGTAACTGCACAAATGGCCAAGACAGGAAGGGTAAAACTCACTCTGAGAACTTTACCACAAGAATCCTGAAATAAGCAGAAGGGTTTCAGAGCAGATGGGGTGGATTGCTTGACTAAACTTCAAGGGTTGATTGTTTAATAAGAATAAATAATACTACTACAGACTAAGGCTTAAATCAACTGCTTATCTTCATATAAGCACTTGATCAACAATGACACGGTGTCTGATTCATAATAATAATTCCTGGTAAACTGATTAACTGATCTGATCCAAAGAGGTCTGTATAAATACCTGTTTTGGGGTGATTTTGAGCTTCTGAGGGCATGTAGAGAGGGTTCTGCTCGTGGGCTGAGGCTGGAAACACAGTAAGGGAATGATTGGAACGTTCACTTGGTGCCAGCAATCAGCTGTCCTTAGATCTGCTGGATTTCTGTACTATTTTAGCCACAGGATCTGTTAATCTGTTATGGCATAAATTTGATCATTCTTTACTCATCCTTTATTTGTACTATTGTTATTGCTTTGAAGCGGGGAGATGTGGATGTTTACTTATTTTCCATCATCTGCTGATCAAGTAGATAATTTGTAACAATTTTTATGAACACTTCTTGTAGTGTTTTGTGGTCTTCAAAGATCAGAGTCAGTGATATACGTGGTCATCCTTGATCTTTGATTTATTATTAAAAAATGTTCTAAACTTAATTTTTATTAATTTTGTTTAAGTTTTGATCTTTTTAGACTATTCCTAACGCATATTTCAACTTGTTACATATTCTAGGCAACTCTAACTAGGCTGTAGCTGTTCTGAGCAGTACCTGGTTGTCAGATTAGTCATGATGGATCCAGACGCGGGGATAAGTTAGTACAGATGCGCGCGGGGTAGGATCAGCTGTGTGCGTGGCAAAATCAGCTGCGCGCGGGTCTCTAGTACACGGGAATCTGGTACTACAAGTACGCAGGGATATGTAATGATGCGGGACTGCGCGCGGGAATTGTGACATAACACATTTCCACGTGTAACTCCTAAAATATATACAACACCTCAATTCTGAGTGAATTTTAGGTGTAAACCATATACATGACAACACGCGTGAAATATTATAATGGCCAAAAAGTGCCATACTGTTGTTGTGATTTTTAGTACTTTTCTATTTAATTATTTTAAAAATGTAAGGAATTGGAATTCAAGGGTGGGGTCACTGAGTGACCCTACCTAATTTTGGGTGGCAAATCCATTTCATATTTCTGAATTTCTCACTCCTTATTTTGTTAATTGAGATATATTTATTTTTCATAGTTTTGTGTTGCTATTGAAAGGTTGCTCTGTTCATAGTAGCAAGCTGACATTCCCCCACTCCAAGATATGTCTATATCTGAAAAATAATTTTGGGTTAATGCCTCCTGCTGGCTCTGTAGTTCCTTAGGTGTATGGGTCCTTCAGGGATATTATGTTTGGGCAACCATTCATCTTTATCAGCTGATTCTCCCTTGTATCTAACTAGGTAGATTCTGAAGTCTTTTCCATTGATCCTATCTTTTTTATCTTTAAGGATCTTGCTAATTTTTCCTTTGTAATTTTCAGGATCTTCTGTAACAGGTATTTCAAGTGAAGGAGTATGTTCTCAATTCCTTGGGTGGTAGTGTTTGATAAGACTTATTGGGAAGACTGGATGTTTTCTAGAAAGCTTGTCACTAAGGATTACTTTGAGGGGATTTTTACCATGAAGTTTATTGATGGTGAAAGGTCCAACAAAAGCTGGTCTAAGATTTCTATTTCCAGCTTAGTTGGTAAAGTTGGTGGAAGAGATCAAGAATTGATCAACAATCTTGAAATCAGGTTCCTTATGAGTTTTATCCCACCTTTGCTGGTTATACTCCACAGCATCCTGGACACACTTAAAGCATGTTTGTTGGCTAAATCTATCATGTTTTTGAAATCAAGTGATTTAGGGTTAATATTTGTTAGCTGGTGGTTAAGGTTACCCCTGGGTAATTTAGGAATCCACCCTCTTTCTAGTATTTAGGGTGCTTCCATAGTAGTAGAGTGCTTGATACTGTTGTAGGCCATCTCCAGTGAAGGTAAAAGGCTAACCCAATTGTGGCAATAACCGTCAGAATTATTTTATTCTAGACCAAAGCCACAGAATCTCCTGTGCATTTCTTCCAGGGTCTGAATCATTCTTTCAGCTAAGCCATCCGTCTGAGGGTGATAAGCTGTAGAGAAAGATAAGGTTGTTCCAAGCATATCATGAATATTTCTCCAGAACTCAGAGTTGAATTTAGGATCTCTGTAACTGATAATAATCTTGGGAACTCCAACATCAGCAATGAGTCTGTTCCAAAATAACAGGGAAACTTCCATAGCAGTGTCTTCCTTGTGATTAGGTAGAAACTTTGCTTTCTTGGAAAACCTATCCATGATGACTATGACTGAGTTGTAGGAATAGGCTCCTCCTGGTGTTAGTCCAGTTACAAATTCCATGTTGATGATTTCCCATCTTTTCTTGGGTTCAGCAATCTTTTCCAGTAGACCAAACCATTTCCCAATGGTCCTGTTGAACTTCTGACAAGTTTCACAACTGGTAACATACCTTATAGTGGAGTCTCTCCAATTAATCCACCAAGCAGTTTTTTTAACCTTATCTAAGGTTCTATCAGAAGATAAATGACCAGATGAGCAGTTATCATGGCACTCAGCCAAGACATGTTTGATATGGTCATCCTTAGTTAAGACTATAACACATGAATGTTGATGCCTATAGTATACTAGACCATCCCATATGGTGAACCTTCCTGCTTTTTATGGTTTCAAAAGAGATTCAGCAAGGCTATTGATCAGTTCAGATGTTTGAGAAGTACTTTCCATAATAGTGATCAGAGTTTTTATGCCAGAACTGTAAGATTCTTTGATTGAGTTGAACAATGATTCATTCAGTTCAAAAATGTGGATTACCATTGTAGGAGCTTCAATATTCAACCTGTTAATGTTAAGGATAGGGAAGATATCATTATCCTCTGGATCATAAGCAGGGTTACTTTGGTCATTGGGTAAAGCATTCCTGCTCAAACTATCAGCATCCTGGTGTTTAGTCCCACCTTGATGAACTATGGTCATCTGACGTCTGTACTGTTGTATGGCTATCTGCCATCTCAACATGTGCCTACTAGGGGTCTTTATGTTCATCAATGTCCTGAAAGCATTGCATTCCTTAATCATAGTGAAATTGGTGCCTTCCAAGTAATAATGTAGTTTCTCTAGAGCCCATACTAAGGCAAGAAATTTCATTTGAATTGCGCTGTACCTTTTATCAGTGTCTTTAATTTGTCTGGATATGAAGATTATAGGTTTTTCAACTGGTTTTTAATCCTCTATGACTTCTTGGTGTAAAGAAGCTCCTAGCCCTTCCATGCTGGCATCTATGTAGAGTTTGAAAGGTTTAGAATAATCTGGCTGAATCAGTTCTGGAGCCCGGGTCATTGCCATCTTGAGTTCCTCATAGTTCTTGACTCTGTCATGAGTCATTTCAAACAGGGTAGTGTTGTTGCAGATCTCATACAGGAATTTGGTTAGAAGAGAAAACTTTGGTAAGTACTTTCTATAGTAGCTGCAGAAGCTAATAAAAGATAGGAGTTCAGTTTTATTCTGAGGCATTGGCCTATTCATTACTGCTGCTATCTTGTTTTGGTCAGCAGCTAAGGTTAGTCCAGAGAAAATGTGTCCTAAGGCTTTGAGTTCCCCTTAGCCACAGTTACACATTTTCATTGATACTTTTAATTCTACGGCAGAGATGGTGCTGATGACTAGCCTTAATTTCTCCTTGTGGGTATCCCAATGATCAGAGTAAATGATAAAATCATCAATGTATACCATCATCAATCCCTGTCTGATGAATAATCCTTGGACAATGTCCATCATCCTTTGAAAATGAGAAGGAGCATTTTTTATACCAAAAGGCATCGTAAGATACTCATAAATTCCCAAATGAAAGATAATTCTCATGAATTTCCGGCTATCAGGGCTGATAGGTATTTGGTGGAAACATTTCAGGATGTCCATCAAGATCCAACTTCTTCTCCTTTTGTCAGCTTGCTACTACGTACAGAGAAAACTGTCAATAGAAACCCAAAACTATGAGAAAATAAGAATATCTCAATTAACAAAATAAGCAGTGAGAAATTGATAAATATAATTACAAAAACGGATTCCTCACCCAAAATTAGGTAGGGTCACTCACTGACCCCCAAATTGAATTCCAAGTCCTTACATTTTGAAAATAATTAAAAAGAAAAGTACTAAAAATAAAACACCAGGATGGCACTTTTTGGCCATTTTAATATTTCACACGTGTTGCCACGTATAGTGTTTACAATTAAAATTCACTCAGAATTGAGGTGTTGCGTATATTTTAGGAGTTACACGCGGAAATGTGTTATGTCACAATTCCCGTGCGCAGCCCTGCATCATTACATATCCCTGCATACTTTTAGTAGCAGATTCCCGCGTACTAGAGACCCGCGCGCAGCTGATTCTGCCACGCATGCCGCGGATCCTACCCTGCGTGCATCTGTACTAACTGATCCCTGCTTCTGGATCAATTGGGACTAGTCTGACAACCAGGTACTGCTCAGAAGAGCTACAACCTAGTTAAAGTTGCCTAGTATATGTAAAAAACTGAAATATGCATTACTAATGATCTAAAAAGATCAAAACTTAAATAAAATTAATGAAAATTCAGTTTAAAAAATTTTTTAAAAATAAATCAAAGATCAAGGATTACCATGTAAATCACTGACCCTAATCTTTGAAGACCACAAAACACTACAAGGAGTGTTCATAAAAATTATGAAAATTATCTATGTGATAAGCAGATGATGGAAAATCAGTAAACATCCACATCTGTCCACTTTCAAGAAATACCAATAGTACAAATGAAGGATGAGTACAGAAAGATAAAATTTACGCCATAACAGATTAACAGATCCTGTGGCTAAAATAGTACAGAAATCCAGCAGATCTAAGGTCAGCTGATTGGCAACACCAAGTAGACGTGCTAATCCTGCCCTGACTGGCTTGCCAGCCTCAGCCCACAAGTAGAACCCTCTCTATGTGCCATGAGAAGATCAAAATCACCCCAAAAAGGTATTTATACAGACCTCTTTGGATCCAATCAGTTAATCAATTACCAGGAATTATTTATTATCAATCAGACACCGTGTCATTGTTGATCAAGGGCTTATATGAAGATAAGCAAGTGATTCATGACTTAGTCTGTAGTAGTATTATTTACCCTTATGAACAAATCAACAATTGAAGTTAAGTCAAGCAATCTACCCCATCTGCTCTGAAGTCCCTCCAATTATTCCAGGATTCTCGTGGTAAAGTGCTCAGAGTAAGTGTTACCCTTCCTGTCTTGGCCATTTGTGCTGTTAAGCCCGGGTATTAGTGGAATAAGTCCTTTCTAAGGCCCCCATCTCTATTCCAAGGTTCTTAAACTGCCTAAGGAGGCCCCTTGAAGAGAGGTTGCTAGTCTTTAAAGATCCCCAGTAGTATAATACTGTGGCCCCTCTTTTGTATTATATTGAAAACCATTTACTACCAAACCAATCAAACCTTGCAACTGCTCTTACTATACCATTTATTTGAGCTTCTGGTGTTTATCATTGGAATAATAATAATAATTATTATTCCAGCATTTTTATCACTCTCTGTAGCTAAAGGACTGCAAGGTTCCTGGTATCATGGAGCTGAAAACTGGGGGTCTGCCCGGGAAATATCTTTAAATAATTAATTTTTTAATTATTTATTCCTTGGATGAGTCTATATATTTTTTTGAATAAGTTAACATACTTATAACATATATTTTTGATCATTTGTTTCTCTAGTGGATCTTAAGACCAACAGAGAATTGATCAATTATTATTTGAACCTTTGTTAAAAGAGAAAACAAGAAAAACTATGTAACTTTGTCCCTGTTATTATAACTCCTGAGCAACAACAGGAGAAATTGCTTTATTATAAACAACAGGTTATAAAGGAAAAAGAAGTTGAGCTTGAAAGAATTATCAATTTTGATTCTTTATGAAGGCAACATAAGGAGTGGAAGATTTATCAAAGGAAGCTTTATATTTATAAACTAAATAGCCCTGAATATAAAGAAAAATCCAAATATAACAAAAGTGATTATTTTTTTCTAAAAATATCATTTTAACACGTAAAAATACAAAAAAAATATTAAATTTATATTTTTTGTCTTTGTCAGCCTGCTACTTAGCACAGAGCAACCTGACACAGCAACAAACAATAATAATATTAACAAAAATAAAAAGAACAAAAAATAAATAAATAAATAAAATTATTATAAAATGAAGGAGTAGGAGATCCATAAATATTATTGCAGAAATGGATTCCCCACCCAAAATAAGGTAGGGTCACTCACTGACCCCACCCTTGAATTCTTACTCCTTATAGTTTTTAATTAATTTAATAGAAAATGGTAAATGACCACGGCAGCAGTATGGCACCTTTTGGCCATTTTAATATTTCACATGATATGTCCTTTACAGGTTTCACACCTAAATTTAAGTCAAAATCCAGGTTTTGTGTGTAGTTTAGGAGTTACATGGGGAATTGTGTTTTGTCCCAATTCCCGCACGCAGCCCCGCGTCCCTACAGCGCTGGTCTCCTGCGTACGCAAACTCCCGCACGCAGCCCCGCGTCCCTACAGCGTTGGACTCCCGCGTACGCCAACTCCCGCACGCAGCCCCGCGTCCCTACAGTGCTGGACTCCCGCGCAGGTAATCCCGTGACCTAGTCACGCGCGCAGCGGATCAGTCCCCCGCGCGCATCTGAGCAGCGGATCAGTCCCCGCGCGCATTTGAATGGACTGATCTCCGCGCCTCCTGCTGTGATCAGTCTGACAGCCAGGTACCGCTCAGAGGAGCTACAATATAGTAGGATCTACACTACATATGTAAAGCTACCACACAAGCATAGATTATAGTTTAAAAACCTTAAAAATCAATTAAAATTAGTTATTAACTAATTTTTAGTATTTTTTTTATTAATTAAATAAAGATCCAGACTCACCACGACATGAGTTGATCAGAACCTTCAAAGACCACGAAACTATGTAAGGAGTGGTCGTAAAAATTATTAAAATTACATACAGGACCAGCAGAGAATGGAGAATCAATAAACATCCACGTCTGCTCACTTTGGGCCAGTACTTACAGTACAAATTGAGGATCAGTGCAGGATCAGCAAAATGACTAATCTATTGATTAACAAATCCTGCAGCTAAAAAAGAAGCTGTTCCTTGACAGATCTAAGGCCAGAAGGCTAAAAGCACCTTGAAGACGTCCCAATCTTGCCCCGACTGCACCCCTAGCCTCAGCCCATGGCTAGTACCCCTTCTAGAGGCCCTCAAGCACCCAAAAAAGAATATTTAAACAGGCTCTTTTTGCCCTTCTGTTCCCAATCATCAATCAGTTATCAGTTATCAGAAATATTATTATTATCAATCAGACATTGTGTCATTGTTAGTCAAGTGCTTATCAAGAAGAAAGCAAGTGATTTATGATCTATTCTGAAGTATTATTATTATTATTTTCTAAATAACTATCAACAACCAGAAGTTTGAACCAGCCACCAACCCCATCTGTTCTGAAGCTTCTTACCTGAATCTTTGCAGGGTTTCTGTGGATTACTTCCCAAGTAAGTTGTTTCCTTCCTGCTCTGGGTTTGTGTGCTGTTTTGCCCGCCCAAATTGGTGGATAAGGCCTTAGAAGGCACCCATCTTCATTACAAGGTTATAAACTGCCTAAGGAGGCCCCTTGAGGAGAGGTTGCCAATTCTGTAAAGACCCCCAGTAGTATATTACTGTGGCCCCTCTTTTCATATTATATTTAAAATATTTATAACCAAACCAATTAAACCTTGCACTTGCTCTTACCATACTATTATTGGAGCGGTAAAGTGTTTATTCTTTGGAATATTATTGCTCCAAATTCTTTTATCACTCTCTGTAGCTAAAGGACTGCAAGGTTCCTGGTATCAGAGAGCTGACAGTTTTTATCCATCTCAGTGGATTTTGTTTTTGGTGATCTCTATGACCAGGACCTCCTAGAGGACATCCCAGACTGTGTACCCTTGGAATTACCCTTGGATTTATCCCAGGATCTGATTGGAACTCACTCAGAGCCCGTTTGAATACCCCCCAAGGACAGTTGTGATCCCAACCAAGTGTTGGTACCCTTGAATTTATATTTAAGTAAGTTAAAACATATATATAAAAATTATTAAAAATATAAAACACACAAAAAAACATTATTTTTATATTTTGAAAAGTCTTTTTTCAAAATTTTTGACAAAAGACTTACTCATTTTTTTGGTGCTATGTATCAAAATAGGCGCATCACCCGTGCAACAGGCAGAGCCCTGTTGTATGGATCTCTGCCCAGAGTAACCCATGCGTGCAAGGACTCCAGTTGTGCGCCCAATGAGGGGACTCAAACCCGTGACCATAGCGTCACGCAGGACAACCACAGCCACAACCGCGGCTGCCAACTCAACCAAAAGTCTGTTGGAAAGCCTCCTGTTGCCCAAAAACTTATCCCAGGAGGGTACAGGTCCTCCAACGCCACCCCAGCTGGACTCAACCAAGGTGGAAAGAGTCAAAGTGTTAGTGAAAGAGCATGTGAGCTATTGGGAACAATTCAGGTTGGCTCAGACACAGGAGGATCAAACAGGTATGAGAAAAGCTATTTCTATGGAAAAGAAATCTCAGATTTCTATGCAAAGATTGATCCCAAAGAAAGAAGTAGAAGGCTACGTGCAGAACTGGAATCCTTGGGATCAGTTAGCTTCCTTAAAGGGAAAGGACCCCAAAAAGAAGAGGATCTCAGCCCATCAGAAGTTAAGGAACCCAAAGGATTGGGACAGCATAACATACCTATCCCAGAAGTGGAAAAGGTTGTACCACCATTAGATGTAGAAGCTCTTAATAGCTTTTCTGTAAATGTGTCTCACAATTTTACTATTATTAGCCAATGCTTTTACAAAGTTTATCAACAATTGGACAAATTGAGTTCAAGTATTTTCAGAGTGATTGACACTCAGTCTCAGATTATGAGAATTGATGAGTTAAAAATACAAAAAATCAAGGATAGTATAGAAGCTAGTAAGTTGGACCTGATGAAACAAATTGATGATAACCAATCAATTCTTCAGGAAGATATTCTTGCAACCATAGACCAGCTTAAAGAAGAAGTTAAGAAAACTAGTCCTACTCCTTCAGCTCATCTGACTAACAAAATTGAATTCTTAAGCAATAAACTTGATTTGGAGTTAGTTATGATTAAGAATGATCTCAGAGATCTTAAGATAAATTCTACTAACTCTCCAGTCATTGACCTAGAAGAAACTAGGCCTTCCAGGTTCATCAGTACTCGTAGTGCTCCTCCCAGAACCAGGATAACTACGAATGAGTCTTTCAAACCCAGTCCCACTCCTGAGATGGAGAAGGTTTCATACTGACACCAAACTCAGTCTAACCTCAGTCTTACCCTCAGGCCTGATCTACTTTCTTAGGAACTTCAACCTCAGGGCTCAGGAGACTTACATCAAAATGTCTCCAGTAACTATATACCTCAGGATCTTCATGCAGTACATATCTACATATAGTCTAACCTCATAATATACACAGATAGACTCCATAGGCTTGCACATACTCAATCTCCCAGGCTCTACTCTACCTCTCTGTCTAACCCATACCTCTTTGGGTTACCTCTCTGTCTAACCCATACCTCTTTGGGTTATCTCTCTGTCTAACCCATACCACCTCTGTGTGGTTTATCCTTTGGGAATCTTTATGTAAATCCTCCTGCAGATTGTATTACATACTCTCTCTACTTAGTACATAGTGTCATGACTCCCATGTACACTGTACATCCTTCAACTGTACTCTCCCAAATTAGACAGCTCAGACCTGGAACCTTGTCCCAATGTAGAAGCAGCCTAACATAATGTAGTTGCATCCCTGATCAGCCCTCTCTGTTACTTAGACTGTTCCCATGAAATCATGTGTGTAGTCTGAGCCCCAACCACTTGTACCTCTGTTGTAGTTCCAACCTCTTGTCTATTTAACAAGCCTCCTCTTTCCTCTTCCTGATGCTTCCCCCAAGAAATCAGTTTACTACTTCTTACTAGGAGATCTTTCCCAGCAAGTGTCATTCAGCACCATTCAACCCAATCCTCCTCTACTCCTGTTAGCCTCCTTCAGTAACCTTGCCCCCAAGCCTACTGTGGGTAGAGACCCCTCTGTGCCAAGCCCTGCTTGCATGTCAGCAGCCCTTGTGACATTCCATCCCCAGAGGGTAATAGCCCTTGTGAAATTAAACTGATTTCTTCCCCAATAACCCCTTTTTCACCAATCACCCTCCCTATCCTTTTAGACAGCATCAAAATTTGCTATTGAGTTGTGGCAATTTTTGTTTGCTTTATTTCTGTCCCTACCTTGAACTTGGCTATTTGATTTGTGGCCATTTTCATTGCTTCCCTTACCTTACTGTCAAACCTACTCAGAGCTCCAGCTCTCCACCCTCTAAGTATCACTTCGACGCTTTGACGCTTTGATGCTTTGACGCTTCAACACTTTGACACTTTGACGCTTTGACGCTTCAACACTTCAACACTTAGACAAGGTATAGTAACCAGTATTTGACTGTCCCATAAAGGTAATCAGAGGAAGAAAAAATCCCTTTTTAATCATTTTATTCTTGCTCCAAGGTGAAGAACAACTTTTGGGTAACTAATTATTCTTAGAAGTAAAATGCCCCCACAACGTGCTCTTTTTTCTCATATTTCTAGCCCAGCAGTCACCCGCAGCTCCAGGGGGATAGGTACCACTGAACCTACTGACCATTCTACCCCTAGATCTTGTGGAACAGGTAGGACCTTTTCTAACCTGATCGCACCAGTGGCTACCACTTCCACTCCTATGGATACAGGTTTATTGGAACCTATTCCCCAAGTATCCCTTTCTACTATTCCTTCTTCTGACAATGATAGCCTCCACAGGATCACAGGTCAGTTTCCAAGCCCAGGTTACCATGGTTTGGACTCTCCTGCCTATGATGCAAGCATGGTCCCAATCCCAGGAGAAGGTGAGGAAGATGAAGAGGATGAAGACTCAGGATTCAATTCCAGAATCTTGAGTGGCCTGGGTTGACCATCCCCAGAGGTTAATCCTAGTCAAACTTCTAATGCAACAGCAGTCCCTTCACCTTCCCCACACACCAACCTTCCTTCCACCACTCAGGCTCCTTCAACGGACCCTGCCCTGCTGGCCATTCTTCAGCAAATGACCACTGCAATGACTCAACTTTCTAAACCTGCTGACCATGGACCCTCTACTAACTTTAAATCTCCATCTATCAATGCCCCAGATAAATTTGATGGAACTAACCCAACCAAGCTTAGACCTTTCCTTCAAGCTTGTGAACTCATATTTGCAAATGATGAAAGAGTTTTTGCTAATGACAGAAAGAAAGTATTCTTTACAGTCTCTTACCTTTCAGGAAATGCCAGTCGATGGATCCAACCCTATCTTGCTCACATTGGTAATCATGAGCCAGACTTCATACTTAAATCCTGGCTTCTATTCACTCAACAGCTTCATACCCTTTTTGGGGATTGTCTAGAAATCCAGCGTGCTGAGAAGGAGTTAACCCTCCTTAAGATGAAAGACAGTGGTTATGCTACTAACTATATCACTGAATTCAGGAAACTTATGACCAAGGTCTCTGGGTGGGGTGATAAAGCCTTTTTCTTTCATTTTAGACAGGGTCTCCCAGCCAGATTACTGGAACAACTAGCTGGTTATGATGGACCTCAAGAAACCTTGCAAGACCTAATGGATATTGTTCTTAAGTATGACACTCGTTACCATGAAAGGATCCGAGAGAAGTCCTTCACTCTCCCTCAGACCTCAAGACCTGGACCCAGTCTTCCAAATCCTCAGAAATCTCAACAGACCAGCCAACCAGGTAGGTTTAAGGGGAAGACCAAGCCAACCCCTACTAATTCTACTACAACCTATGTCCCTAATACCAACGTAGGAGAGGATGGACACCTCAAGGCTGAAGAAAAAGCTAGACAAGAAAGAGAGGGTTTGTGTTACTACTGTGGAGGAACTCACAAAATTAGCCTCTGCAGGAGACATCCAGATTTTAAGCCTGGCCAGAAACCCAATCCTATGAAGCCAAAAAAGGGAAAAGACTAGGTGATGGGAATGTGGTACTCCTTGACCATCACCCTCCTAATATTTGAGTACAAACTTTGGAAAGAAAAGACGCTAACCCTCCTTCCAAAGACTTATGTTTTTTTTGCTTGACCAATAACCAGGCTTACAGTGTACTTGTTGACTCTGGAGCAACCCAATCTGTTATTTCAAAATCTATGGTTTTAAAGTTTTCTCTATCACTCAAAACCCTTACCACTCCTATTTTCCTATTTACCTTCAGTCCTTCTGACTCACCTTCCCAGGAAATCACCCATAAGGTTTCCTTCAAATTCTCTTTGCCCTCTTTTCCCGACTTAGAATGGGATTTCTTGGTTGTTGATACTCCACCCAAAGAAGAAATTATTCTAGGTATTGACTTCCTCCATTTCTGGAACCCAGAGGTAAATTGGCAACTGGGATTGATCACCCCAAGACACCAACCAACTTTGGATCATTCCTCTTCCATTGAACTCTCCTTGGCCACTACTTCCTTTCCACAAGTGAACCTGCAGGTCACTGCTCCTGTCCCCTTTTCAGAATCTATGCACTCACAAAACTTCCCTTTGAGTTCAACAACTACTTCTGTGAACAGGATATTCTTTGGACATTCTCTGAAATTCTTGGAGGATATGGAGAATGATCTATCCGTTCAAGTTTTGCGTATGATTATTTCCACTTCTGACTCTGACCCAAAGCAGGCTACTGCAGAAGGTTTGGATGAAGAAGAGGAAACTTATGAAATTGAAACTGTGATGGAGAGAGTTCCTGATGCTTATCATACCTTTTTAGATGTTTTTTCCAAGGTCAAAGCTGATAAACTCCCTCCTCATCGCGCTTACGACCATCATATTGAACTGGAAGGCCCTATGCCTCCAGTTGGGCCTATCTACTCCCTTAGTCACCATGAGAAGGAGGCCCTACAAGCCTATATAGCGGAAAATATTGAGAAAGGTTTCATTCGCCCCAGCACTTCCAGCACTGGAGCACCTGTCCTCTTTGTAAGAAAGAAGGATGGTGGTTTGCAATTGTGTGTTGACTATCGCAAACTCAACGCTGTGACTCAAAAGAACCGGTATCCCATTCCTCCCATGACTCACTTATTAACAGTCTTTTCTGGTTCTACCATTTTTTCCAAAATTGACCTCAGGGGTGCTTATAATCTCCTTCGAATTAAGGAAGGGGATGAACATCTTACAGCATTCAGAACTCAGTTTGGGAGTTTTGAATATTTGGTAATGCCTTTTGGACTCAACAATGCTCCTGCCTCTTTTCAATTTCCTGTTAATGACATTTTTGCAGACCTTCTGACCATCTGTGTGGTGGTATACCTTGATGACATTCTTATTTTTTCCAAAAACTTAAAAGAAAATACAGCTCATGTGTGTGAAGTCTTGAACAGACTTTGGAAGAACAACTTATATGCAAAAGCTTCTAAGTGTGAATTTCATGCCTCCTCAGTGGACTATCTAGGATATGTCATTTCCAGAAGTGGCATTGAAATGGACAACTCCAAGGTCCAGAATATCTTGGACTGGCCACCACAAACAAACAAAAAGGCCTTGCAACAGTTTTTGGGTTTTTCTAATTTTTATCGCAGGTTTATCATTAACTATTCCAGAAAGGTGCACCTCCTCACTGCTCTAACTGGAGCAGACCCCATCTTTCCTTTATCCCCAGGGGCTCTGCAGCAGTTTGAGGACCTCAAGGTAGCCTTTACTAAAGCTCCTATACTCAGACATTTTGATTTTTCCTTACAAACCTTTTTGGAGACTGATGCCAGTGACTATGCCCTAGGGGCTGTCCTCACCCAAGTCTCTCTTGATGGATCCAAACACCCAATTGCTTTTGACAGCAGGAAATTAGGTAGTGCTGAACTGAACTATGAAATCCACAATAAGGAACTCCTGGCCATTGTATGGGCCATCAAGATCTGGAGAGCTTACCTCCTCAGTCTTTCTTCTCCCTTTGAAGTTCTCACTGATCACTTATCTCTCAAATATTTCATGAACTCCAAAGTCTTGACTCGTCGCCAAGCCCTTTGGGCTGAGTTTCTGTCTGAATTTGACTTCAATATCATCTATAGACCTGGAAAGCAATCAATAGTGCCTGATGTCCTGTCACGTTGAGACAACGTTTACCCCAAAGGGGGGATGCCCTATGCAGAAAAGAATCCAGCAAATGTCAAACAACTCTTGAAACAGACTGACTTTGAACCTTCTAGAATTTTCTTTATCTCTGCAAAACAAGTTGAAAAACAATTGGAAACCTTAATTCAGTCCCAGATCTCCAACAAATCAACCCAGCAGATTATTCAGAAACTACATAAAAAGGAACAAGTAAAGAATTAACTTATAGAACCAGACACTGGACTCCTTATTTTTCAAAACAGAATAGCAATCCCCAAGGAGGATGAACAACTCCAACTTGAAATACTTTGACAAAGACATGACTATCCCCTCTCTGGCCACCCTGGACAAGACAAAACAGCTGATCTAGTCAAAAGAGATTTCCATTGGGAAAATATGAATTCCTTTATCAAAGATTATGTTTCTTCTTGTTACCTTTGCAGCAGAAACAAAGCAAGTCACCACAAAAAGTTTGGACTCCTCCAACCCTTACCAATTCCAGATTCTCTCTGGACTTCACTCTCTATGGACTTCATCTCAAAACTACCACTATCCAATGGGTTTGACTCAATCCTTGTGGCGGTTGATTGTTTTTCAAAAATGTCAATCTTTATTAAAACCAGAACTGATATCTCCTCTGTAGAGTTGGCTAACCTACTAATTTCTCATGTTTTTACTAAAAATGGCCTCCCAACTGACATTTTCAGTGACAGAGGATCTTTATTTGTTTCTTCCTTTTGGAAAATTGTATGTGAAAAATTACAGATAAAAAGAAATCTTTCCACAGCTTATCACCCTGAAACAGACGGACAGAAGGAACAATTAAATCAGATCCTAGAACAATTTCTTAGGATGTATGTCAGTTATCACCAAGACAACTGGGATACCTGGATCCCCCTTGCTGAATTTGCTTACAATAATTCCACTCACACTTCTACTAAGCAATCTCCTTTTTTCACCATCTATGGACGACATCCCAACTTTGAAAGTCTCCATGTAGTAGATCATCAACCTGCCAGCCACTACATAACCCAGATTCACCAGAATCAAAAGTTATTGGGTATTGAACTAGAAAAGGCAATTAAAACCTACAAAAGATATGCTGACCTAAAAAGAAGTGACTTTCCTGCCTCATTTGCTGTTGGAAACAAAGTTTGGCTCTCTTCTAAAAATATCAAAACTAATTGTCCAACTCATAAACTCTCAGAGCAATGGTTAGGTCCCTTTATGATTACAGAACAGATTGGAAAAAGTTCATTCAAGCTTCAACTTCCTCAACAATGGTCCACCATTCACCCTGTATTCCACTCCTCCTTACTCAAGCCATATCAGGACAACTCACTATCCTCTAGGCACCAACCACCAACTGAGCCAGTCAAAATTGATGGTGAAGAAGAATGGGAAGTGTCTCAGATATTGGATTCCAAACTTAAGAGGGGGAAATTATTTTACTTAGTTGAATGGAAAGGCTTCCAGAATGACAAGGAACGCACTACTTGGGAACCTCACTCTAATCTTACCAACTGCCCTACTTTACTTCAAGACTTCCATACACTTTATCCCTCAAAACCAAAGTCATCCTTAAAATAAAAACAATACAAAACTTACTCTCCTTTTTTCAATATATATATATATATATATATATATATATATATATCAATAACATGATAAAAAAAAATAAAGATTCTTTCTCCTTTTTCCTTTTCTTCAACCTTAGCAAAAAAAAAAGATCAATTACTCCCCTCTAAGAAAATATAAATAAAAACAAAAAAATAAAATAATAATAAAATAAAACAAATTTTATATAAACAACTTTTTAGATAGCTTCACACATCAATTCTTCCAACTCTTTTACTCTAGAAATCCAAGTATTTACTAATTTTAACTTGGCAACTTGATAAGAATTCGGCCCCCTTATAGTAGTCCCTACTTCAAAAGTATGCCCAGCTAAAGCCAAAATATCAGCTAGTCTTTTCTTTATCTCTAAAACTTTTTTCTTTCTAGCTTCTAAAAAACCATACTTCTCTTTTATTATCTCACTACCCCAACCCTTCTTTAAACCTTCCTGAAAATTTGAATTTAAAGTTCTAGAATTCCTACTATAAATCTCCAAAGATTGATTAACTTGATCTTCATTTAAAACAGAATCTTCTCTGAATCTTCTTCCTTCCATCATCTCCAATAACCTTTCCCCACTTTCCAATTCCTCAAACCAGACCTCAGTTTCACCTCTTCTTTCAATTCCTTTCCTTCTATTCCTTCTGTCTTCCACCACCTTCATCTTTACCTCCAAATCCTTCATCTTGTTCCTCAAAACTTCTAACTCCAAAGAGTCATCTGATCTGCCACCTTCTTCGACGATGATCTCTCTTCCTTTTCCTTTAACGATCTCTTTGGTGGTTCCTCTATCTTCCTCCATATCACTTAATTCAATCTCCAAACTCCCTTCGGCGTCTTCATCATCATCCCCGCTTTGACAATCCGCTTCGGCGCTTCAATGTTTTGCTTTGACGCTTCGACGGTGGGCTTCAACGCTTCGACGGCAAGCTTTGACGCTTCAACAATTTGCTTCAATGCTTCGACGTTCAACGCTTTGACGCTTTGACGTTTGACGCTTCGACGGTGAGCTTTGACGCTTTGACTATTCGCATTGACGCTTTGACAACTTGCTTCGAGGGTTCAAAAAACCCCTTTGACGCTTTGACAAATCCCTTCGACACTTCGACCAAACCCTTTGACGCTTTGACGACTTCCTTCGACGGGTTCGACGGATTCCAAAATACCTTTCTTTTGTACCCTTTTTGGGGGGACCTTGACCAACTCCTCGTCGGAATCTACGTGAGGGGTTCCCCATTGTATAAATGCCCCACCGCACTCCTCCTGCGGACGCCTTGATGTACCATCTATGGCCAAATTGCCGGTTTGATGCAGCGCCTCCCTCTTTTCTTGCGTTTTCTTCAATCTCTCCTGCATCAAATGGACTATTGCAAAACTTTATCAGAACTCCAGAACCTCCAATACTAAATCCAGAAGCACTTACCTGAAGATTCATCAAGTCTGGATGAGTAACCCAAGGTCATGGCATCATCATCTGGAGCCTCTTTTACTTCAAAGGGTTGACTCTTCTCCAGGACCCATAAGGTTGGCCCCAAGGCTTTTCTGCCTTGCTTATCCATATCACACATTCTTCCATACTGCCTCCAACTTTCAAATTTGGCAGAATTGTGCTTGATAATGGTGGTGAAGATTCTTCCAAGCTTGAGGCACCTGTCACAACTTGGGTAGTATTGCTGGACTGGATGATAATTGTTGGTCTTCTCCATTGGATAGGTTGGTGTAGGTGATCTGGTGTAGGGAGATAAAGGTGGTAATGGGGTGGATTTTGGTGATGGTTGTGGGTAAGGGGAAGGAAAACTCAAGTTAGACATGGCTGAAGGACAACCTAGATGGCCTCTTCAACCTCTCCTTTTTATGGTCATCAGGAGATGCCCTCTTATTCACCAGGGGGTACTGTCATACTGACACCAAACTCAGTCTAACCTCAGTCCTACCCTCAGGCCTGATCTACTTTTTTAGGAACTTCAACCTCAGGGCTCAGGAAACTTACATCAACATGTCTCCAGTAACTAAATACCTCAGGATCTTCATGAAGTACATATCTACATATAGTCTAACCTCATACTATACCCAGATAGACTCCATAGGCTTGCACATACTCAATCTCCCAGGCTCTACTCTACCTCTCTGTCTAACCCATACCTCTTTGGGTTACCTCTCTGTCTAACCCATACCTCTTTGGGTTATCTCTCTGTCTAACCCATACCACCTCTGTGTGGTTTATCCTTTGGGAATCTTTATGTACATCCTCCTGCAGATTGTATTACATACTCTCTCTACTTAGTACATAGTGTCATGACTCCCATGTACACTGTACATCCTTCAACTGTACTCTCCCAACTTAGACAGCTCAGACCTGGAACCTTGTCCCAATGTAGAAGCAGCCTAACATAATTTAGTAGCATCCCTGATCAGCCCTCTCTGTTACTTAGACTGTTCCCATGAAATCATGTGTGTAGTCTGAGCCCCAAACACTTGTACCTCTGTTGTAGTTCCAACCTCTTGTCTATTTAACAAGCCTCCTCTTTCCTCTTCCTGATGCTTCCCCCAAGAAATCATTTTACTACTTCTTACTAGGAGATCTTTACCAGCAAGTGTCATTCAGAACCATTCAACCCAATCCTCCTCTACTCCTGTTAGCCTCGTGCAGTAACCTTGCCCCCAAGCCTACTGTGGGTAGAGACCCCTCTGTGCCAAGCCCTGCTTGCATGTCAGCAGCCCTTGTGATAGAAGGATTTGAAGCTACTTCCTCCCATCACTGAATGGCCTAAATTCTCTGGAGAAGGAGAATACAACCATGTCAGTTTCATTGAATTTATTGACTATAATCTTTCTTCTTATGAACTCCCTGATGCAATAGATGTGTTAAGATTGCCCAGAATATTTGAAGGAGTAGATCTTGATTGGTTTATCAATAAAAGAGAAGAAGTTGGATCTTTATCCTGGAATTCTTGGAAAGAATTGATCAAAGTACAATTTGGTACCAGGATTTGGAAAAGAAAGATGATGAAAACTTTGGAAACTTTCCAGTTTGATCCATCCAAGGAAAAACCTCATAAGTGGTTCTCAGACCCGAAAAAGAGGTTAGACTTTTTCTACCCTGAAGCTGATAAAGAATGAGTCAATGAAAGACTCCTCAACTTATGTCCGGGACATATAAACCACAGTGTAAGGTGCAGGATGCCTATGGATCCAGATCTTTCCACCTTAACAGGTGTATTGGAAAAGACTATTGATATGAATGTCATTGATAAGAGAGTCAATAGACTCCCCAGGGAACAAATTACTAGGAACAGGGAAGAATATACTGCCAAAACTAAAGAATCCCCTTCTACTAATCCATATACCTTGGAAGTCACAAAGACTCCAGAATCAAAGGAAAAAGTATGTTGGAACTTTAATCAAACAGGAAACATGAAACCTGATTTTCCTCTACCTAGGAAAAGGATTAATCTTATTGAAGGAGAAGAGTATGAAAATCCCAGCCCTCACCTTGATGATACTGATGGATCACTCTCTGATTGTGATCTAATGATAACTAACCCAATCAATTTTATTGAAGGTAGTATTGAGTCTTCTCTGGACATAAATTCCCTCAATGAGGATTCTAACCTGCCTCAAAAATGGAATCCAAACATGAAGATTCACCACATATCTGAGGCTAAGGCCTTGTCTCTAAAAACTTCTGCCGGTAAAAGTTACACTTCAGGCAAAACATGCTATGCTACTGGTTTAATACAAGATTACCCTGTTAAGTTACTTCTAGACAGTGGAGCCTTTTGCTCTTGTGTTGGTTCAACTTATCTGGAGAAACAAGACCCAAACTGGAAACTGAATTTACTACCAGTACCTCAGGCTAAGTTCAGCAGTTGTAATTCTGCTCTCAATGCTATTGGAGTATGGTCTTCTGATATCATACTCCCTCACTCTAAAGGATCACTCAAACTGAACATTGAATTTGTAGTGCTCCAAAACAGAGTATGTGATTATTTTATCCTTGGAAATGATTCTCTTTGCCTATATGGTATAGATTTATTCCAAAGCAAGGGTAGATAATTCACTATAGCAGGAGACTGGAATAAGAAGTTCCAAATATGCCATGTCCATGCTCAAGATTCTGATTCAACTTATGAAAAACACTTAGAAAGTCTCAATCAGGAATACTTCTCTCAAGCTGCTTTGAATTCCCTGCTCAATGCAGAACAAAAACGGGATATCCTACAAGTTTGCTCTGAAAATCAGAATTCTTTTTGTCCCAAGGATCACCCCATTGGTAACATCAAAGGACATTATATGATCCTAACTCTGACTATTAAGCCTCCTTACCCACCTAACCTCAGGAGACCTGCTTACCCTTCTAGTCAAAAATCTAGAGCTACTCTGGAAAACCACATCAAGAGTTGGTTGACTTACAAGTCTTGAGGAAAGTAGGACACAATGAACAAGTGTATATCACTACCCCAGTAATTATAGCTTGGCACAATGATAAGTCAAGAATGGTTGGAGATTTCAGAATGCTAAACAACTACATCCAAGCTGATTATTATCCAATTCCAAGGATTGACCATTCTCTGCATAACCTGTCCAAGGCTAAGTACATCACTACCATGGACAGGCTGAAAGTTTTTCAAAAAATACCTATCAGCCCTGATAGCCAGAGATTCATGAGAATTATCTGTCATTTGGGAATTTATGAGTATCTTAGGATGCCTTTTGGTATAAAAAATGCTCCTTCTCATTTTCAAAGGATGATGGATATTGTCCTAGGATTATTCATCAGACAGGAATAGATGATGGTATACATTGATGATGTTATCATTTACTCTGACCATTGGGATACTCACATGGAGAAATTAAGACTATTCCTCAAAACCATCTCTCACGTGGGGTTGAAAGCATCAATGAAAAAGTGTAACTTTGGCTACGGGGAACTCAAGGCCTTAGGACACATGGTCTCCTGAATAACCTTAGCTGATGACCAAAACAAGATAGCAGCAGTAATGAATAGCCCTATGCCTCAGAATAAAACTGAAATCCTATCCTTTATCAGCTTCTGCAGCTACTACAGGAAGTACTTACCAAAGTTTTCTCTTCTAACCAAATGTCTGTATGAGATCTGCAACAACACAACTGTGTTTGAAATGACTCATTAAAGAGTCAAGAACTATGAGGAACTCAAAATGGCAATGACTTCAGCTCCAGTACTGATCCAGCCAGATTATGATAAACCTTTCAAACTCTACATAGATGCCAGAATGGAAGGGCTAGGAGCTGCTTTACACCAACAAGTCATAGAGGATGAAAAACCAGTGGAAAAACCTATACTCTTCATATCCAGACAAATTAAAGACACAGAGAAAAGTTACGGTGCAAGCCAAATTGAATTTCTTGCCGTAGTATGGGGTCTGGAGAAACTCCATTATTACTTAGAAGGCACCAATTTCACTGTGATTACTGACTGCAACGCTGTCAGGAAATTGACGAAAATGAAGCCCCTGGTAGGCACATGTTGAGATGGCAGATTGCCATACAACAGTACAGAGGTCAGATGACCATAGTTCATCAAGATGGGACTAAACACCAGAATGCTGATAGTTTGAGCAGGAATGCGTTACCCAATGACCCAAGTAACCCTGCTTATGATCCAGAGGATAATGATATCTTCCCTATCCTTAGTATTAACAGGTTGAAAATTGAAGCTCCTATAATGGGAATCCACATTTGTGAACTGAATGAATCATTGTTCAACTCAATCAAAGAATGTTACAGTTCTGGTATGAAGACTGATAACTATTATGGAAAATACTTCTCCACCATCTGAATTGATTAATAGCCTACCTGAACCTCTTTTGAAACCATACAAAGCCAGAAGGTTCAATATATGGTATGGTCTGGTATACTATAGGCATCAAAATTCAAGTTTTATAGTCTTAATTAAGGATGACCATATCAAACATGTTCTGGCTGAGTGCCATGATAAAGGCTCATCTGGTCATTTATCTGCTGATAGGCCCTTAGATAAGGTTAAACAAACTGCTTGGCGGGTTAACTGGAGATAATCCACTATACAGTATGTTACCAGTTGTGAAACTTGTCAGAAGTCCAACAGGACTACTGGGAAACGGTTTGGTCTACTGCAAAAGATTGCTGAACCCAAGGATAGATGGGAGATCATCAATATGGAATTTGTAACTGGACTACCACCAGGAGGAGCCTATTCCTAAAACTCAGTCTTAGTCATTGTGGATAGGTTCTCCAAGAAAGAAAAGTTCCTACCTAATCACAAGGAAGACACTGCTATGGAAGTTGCCCTATTATTTTGGAACAGACTCATTGCTGATGTTGGAGTTCCCAAGATTATTATCAGTGACAGAGATCCTAAATTCACCTCTGAGTTCTGGAGAAATCTTCCTGATATGCTTGGAACCACCTTAGCTTTATCTACAGCCTATCACCCTCAGCCGGATGGCTTAGCTGAAAGAATGATTCAGACCCTGGAAGACATGCTCAGGAGATTCTGTGGCTTTGGACTAGAATACAAGAATTCTGAAGGTTATTGCCACAATTGGGTTAGCCTTTTACCTGCACTGGCAATGGCCTACAACAGTAGAAAGCACTCTACCACTAAGGAAGCACCTTACATACTGGAAAGAGTATGGATTCCTAGATTACCCAAGGATAGCCTTAACCACCAGCTGACCAATATTCACCCTAAATCACTTGATTTTAAAAACATGATAGATGTATCCAACAACCATGCTGTTAAGTTTGTCCAGGATACTCTGGAGTATAACCAGCAAAGGTGGGATAAAAGCCATAAGGAACCTGATTTCAAGATTGGTGATCAAGTCTTGATCTCTACCACCAACTTTACCAACTTAGCTGGAAATAGAAAGCTTAGACCAGCTTTTCTGGGACCTTTCACAATTAGTAAACTTCATGGTAAAAATGCTGTGGAAGTAATCCTCAGTGATGAGCTTTCTAGAAAACATCCAGTATTCCCAGTAAGTCTCATCAAACACTACCACCCAAGGGATGGAGAACATACTCCTTCACTTGCAATACCTGTTACAGAAGAACCTGAAAAAGAAAAAGGAAACATTAGCAAGACCAAAAAAGATAAGAAAGATAGGATCAATGGGAAAGACACCAGACTCTGCCTAGTTAGATACAAGGGAGAATCAGCTGAGAAAGTTGAATGGTTTCCTGAGCATATTATCCCTGACGGACCTATACACCTAAGGAACTACAGAGTCAGCAGGAGGCATTAACCCAAAATGTTTTTCAGATATAGACATATCTTAGACTGGGGGAATGCCAGCTTGCTACTATGTACAGAGCAAACTGTCAATAGCAACAAAAAACTGTAAGAAAATAATAATATCTCAATTGAAAAAATAAGGTGCAAGAAATCTCACCCAAAATTAGGTAGGGTCACTCACTGACCCCACCCTTGAATTCCAAGTCCTTACATTTTTAAAATAATTAAAAAGAAAAGTACCTAAAATAAAACACAAGTATGGCACTTTTTGGCCATTTTAATATTTCACACGTGTTTTCACGTATAGGGTTTACACCTAAAATTCACTCAGAATTGAGGTGTTGTGTATATTTTAGGAGTTACATGTGGAAATGTGTTATGTCACCATTCCAGCGCGCAGCCCCGCATCATGACATATCCCTACGTACTTGTGGTAGCAGATTCCCGCGTACTAGAGACCTGAGCACAGCTGATTCTGCCACGCATGCAGCGGATCCTGTCCTGCGCGCATCTGTACAACCCATCAGCACACGTCCCAAACAGATACCCAAAGGATTTAATAATATACCAGTGAGTCTTATTATCCTTTCTCTGTCGTGGTAGCTTGGCTAAAAGGCCCTACCACTCCATTGTGTATTTCATATACATATTATCTTTGGGTATAATAATCTTTAAACTAAAGAACCTAAAGTAACCAGGACTAGGTGTTTTCATACTGAAATCCCTGAAGAGAGGTGTTAAAGATCCCCAATATAATTGTGGCCCCTCTATAAATATTTAATAATCAATTTTGATTCAAAACAATAAACAATAACCAAACCATTTAACCTTGCAATAAGCTTAATCCAAGTATTCTATGGATTTTTGCTGTATTTATTAAATAATATATTTATTATTTACAATATCACCTCTGGTAGCTAAAGGATAGCAAGGGTCTTGGCATCCAGGAGGCTGACAATTGGGGGTCTGGCCAGGAAATATTCCATTTTATTATATTTAATACCTTGGACCAGACATTTTCACAAAGAAGTAAAATCAAAGATAAATTTATCTGACTTTATAACCGTGATTTATTATCAAATTCTTTGGCAGTGGATTTAAAAACCAATGCAGAATTAATAATCTATGATCTAAATCTTTTAAAGATAAGAAAAGAAGAATAAATTAAAAATTATAAACCTACCGGTTGGAAAGCTTTAAATCCAGCTGAGCAACTTAATATTTCTCCTGCACGCAAAAACCTAGATAAACTCCTTGAACAAGAAGATCTTGAAAGGCGTATCAACTTTCAGGCTCTATTAAGAAAACATAAAGCTTGGAAAAAATACCGCATAAATTACTTTTTGAAATATAAAAGTAAGTACACAACTTGCATCACCATTTATTTTTTTAAAAAAAAATAATATTAATATATTTTATTGAACCAATAAAATACACCTTTTTTACCAGTGAACCCTCCTGTACCAGAAACCACCGCCACTGAAGTGGATCTATTAGATCAGGAAGTCCCAGACCTCTCCGGACGCCCTGAAAATATTGAGTGGACGGGTGAAGACCTCATTGGAACCCACCAAGACCCCTTAGGATTACCTACTAGAGATCAATTCAACCCCAATAAGGTCTTAGTACCTTTGAATATCAATTTAAATGACTTTTGAAAACAAAAATTATTTTTACAGATTTTTTTCTGTAAAAAAACTTATAAACATATTATTCTGAAAATGATCAGACGTAACACGAGAGCCTCAGGAAGAATTCCCTCCTATGGATCTTTTCCAACAGCTCTCAGTAACTGTGAGACCACCAGTAAGGAAAAAAATGAAGGGATTAGAACCCGTGAACCAAATGTTGATGAGCAAGGAGCAGCTCCAACCACCTCTGCCCTCTCCCAACCTAGAGCCAGAGAAAGTAGCAGAATCAAGCAACCCTCCTTTACAAGAAGATTCCCTGCAGCCACCCCAGCAGAATCTGGAAAAGGAGTCCAGGATCAAAGACCTAGTCAAATAACACGTGAAATATTGGGAAGAATTCAAAGAAGCCCAAGCCAAGGAGGACATGGTATCCATGAAAAAGATAATCTCCCAGGAAAAAGCCACCCAGATAGCTCTTCAGAAACTGATTCCAAGGAAAGAGGTAGAATCCTACGTAGAAAAGTGGAATCCGTGGGATCAATTAGCCCAACTGAAAGGCAAAGGATCAGGAAAGAAGAGATCCTCTTCCCATCCCAAGCCAAAGGGAAAGAAAGACTGGGACCAGATAATATCACTAGCTCAAAAGTGGAAAAAGGTTTACAACAATTAGCCTCTAACTCTGATCCCAAACAGACCTCTGATGTAATTATTTCCTTTTCTAATGATATGCGTCATAATTTTAAAATTGTTTGTGAAAATTTGGACGGGGTTTACACCCAAATGGATAAATTAACCTCAGTAGTAGCCAAATCAATTAATAACCAAACAAAGACGGTAGGAATGGAAGAGATTAAAGAACACACAGAGCAATTATTGGAGACAATTAATCAAGGTAGGATCAAACAAACTCAAACAATTGAGAATATGTTATCCAGAATACAAGAAGATTTTATTATGTCTTTCCACCCCTTAAAATAAGAATTGGCAACCACCACTAACATTTCTATTCTATCCCTTAGTGAAAAATTGGATGTGCTTAATAACAAAGTGGACCTTCAACTTAATCTGATCAAAAATGATATTAGAGACTTAAAATCCCGTCTGACCCACCCCTTGGGGAGTACTACAGAGGAACCAAAGCCTCCCAGACAAACTACTACTCCTTATGCACCACCCTTATTAGGAATGCATAGGAGTGACACCTTTAGGCCTATTCCTACTCCTGAGATGGAGCAAGCCCTCAAACTGTTACCACCTATCTCTGAATGGCCCAAGTTCTCGGGAGAAGGAGAATACAGTCATATAAATTTTATTAAATTTATTGATTACACCATTAACTCTTATGACTTACCAGAAGCTATAGCTGTAGTCCAGTTACCCAGAATATTTGAAGGATTAGAATTGGACTGGTTTATCAGTAAGAGAGAAGAAGTAGGATCCTTACCATGGAATTCTTGGAAACTTTGGATCAAAGAACAATTTTTTTCTAGAATGTGGAAAAGGAAAATGATGAAAAATTTCGAAAATTCCTAATTTGACCCCTCCAAGGACAAACCTCACAAATGGTGCTTGGAACAGAAGAAAAGATTGGATTGCTTCTATCCAGATGCTGATAAAGAGGAAGTAAATGAAAGACTTCTCAACCTGTGTCCTGGAAATCTTAACCATGGCGTAAGATGTAGGATGAGCATGGATGCAGACTTGCCTACTCTAATCAATGTGTTAGAAGAAGTAATAGACATGAATGGTTTGGAAAAGAAAGCCCCTTCTAGACCCAAAGAGAACTATACTGTTAACAAAACCAGAGAAAAACCTCCTCTGAAAAATGCCTCTGACAATAAGAAACCTAATGAGAATAGGGATAAAGGGAGGACGCCTGCAACTTGTTGGAATTGTAACAAAACTGGGCATATGAGACAAGACTTTCCATTACCAAGAAGGAAGATAGCAGTCTTGGAAGGAGAACAGGAGGTTGAGGAGAATCAGAACTATGAAGATATAGCTGATACTGAAGGATCTCTTTCTGAATGCGAATTGATCTTGACCAACCCTGTTAATGTTAAAGAAGGGGATATAGGTACTTCTGCAGAAATCAATAAGATTCATGGGGATTCTAGCCTACCCCAACAATGGGATCCTACTATAATTTCTAGACACATTATGGATGTCAAACCATTAACAGTTAAACCTATGAGTGGAAAACGTTATACCACTGGTCAAACGTGCTATGCAACTGGGTTGTATAAAAACAGACCCATAAGGTTATTTCTGGATAGTGGAGCCTTTTGTTCATGTGTCTGTGCGTAATTTTTAAACAAATGGGACCCTAATTGGAGGGAACACCTTTTACCTGTCCCAAAAGCCAAATTCAGTTCTTGCAACTCTACTATGAATGCTATTGGCGTATGGACAGCTCCTATAATATTACATCACACTAAAGAATCATTGAGAATACAAGTGGAGTTTGTAGTATTACTCAGCGGTCTGTGTGACTACCTGATACTGGGTAATGATGCCTTATGTCTATATGGTATAGACGTGTTCCAGAGCAGAGGAAGATACTTCACAGTAGGAGGCAATTGGGATAAGAAGTTTAAGATATGCACTATTCAGTCTAACTTCCCCTCCTCTATTTACCAAAAGCATTTAGAAGACTTTGATCAAGAATATTTCCCTCAAGCAGCTCTGAATACAAAACTTTCTGAGGAACAGAAGAAAGATATATTAGAAATATGCTTTGAGAACCAGAATGCTTTCTGTACTAAAGACCATCCTATTGGTGAGATTAAAGGACATGATATGGTATTAACATTGACCATTAAGCCTCCTTATCCTCCTAACTTAAGAAGACCAGCCTATCCGTCTAGTCCTAAGTCTAGAAAAGCTCTTGAGGAACATATCCAAGAACTGATAGAATTACAAGTATTAAGGAAAGTAGGACATAATGAACAGGTAGATGTCACCACACCTGTAATCATAGCCTGGCATAATGACAAGTCAAGAATGGTAGGAGACTTCAGAATGCTCAACAATTACACTCAAGCAGATTATTATCCTATACCCCATATTGATCATGCTTTGCATAATTTGTCCAAGGCTAAGTAAATCACTAATATGGATATGATTAAAGGTTTTCACCAGATACCAATAAGTCCTGAAAGCCGGAAGTTTATGAGAATAATCTGTCATTTGGGAATATATGAATATCTCAGGATGCCTTTTGGCATAAAGAATGCTCCATCACACTTCCAGAGAACAATGGATACAGTTCTAGGTACTTACATCAGACAAGGATGGATGATGGTATACATAGATGACGTTATCATATACTCTGATGACTGGGATACTCATATGAACCAAGTAAGATTAGTACTCCAGACTATCTCCAAAGCAGGACTAAAGGTTTCCATGAAGAAATGCAATTTTGTCAACGGAGAATTGAAAGCGTTAGGACATATAGTCTCTGGTCTAACTCTAGCTGCTGATCAAAATTAGATAGCTGCTGTTATGAATAGACCTATACCTCAAAAAAAGACAGAATTACTGTCCTTCATCAGTTTCTGCAGTTATTACAGACAATATATACCAAAGTTTGCTATGCTAACTAAAAGTCTGTATGAGGTATGCAACAACAATACACTATTTGAAATGACTCATGAGAGACTAAAGAACTATGAGGAATTAAAAATAGCTATGACCTCTACTCCTCTACTTATCCAACCAGATTAATCTAAACCCTTCAAACTATACATTGACACTTGCATGGAAGGGCTAGGAGCTGCTTTACATCAGGAAAGGATAGAAGAAGACAAACCAGTAGAAAAACCCATACTCTTAATATCTAGACAGATCAAAGCTACTGAGAAGAGATATGGGGCCAGTCAATTGGAATGTTTGGCACTAGTATGGGCTTTAGAGAAGCTGCACTATTACTTAGAAGGCACCACTTTTCAAGTAATCACGGACTGCAATGCTGTAAGAACTCTTATGAACATGAAAACCCCCAGCAGACATATGCTCAGGTGGCAAATTGCTATACAACAATACAGAGGGAAGATGACTATAGTACATAAAGCTGGAGCTAAAAATCAGAATGCGGATAGTCTGAGTAGGAATGCGTTGCCTAATGACTCTAAAAATCCAGCATATCACCCTGAAGATCAAGATATCTTTCCTATCTTGAATATCAATCTTTTTGCATTAAGTGCTCCAATAATGGGAATCCACTTATGTGAATTAGATACTGCTTTCTTCAACTTAGTAAGGGATAGCTACTCTCCTGAGATCAAGCTGCTGATCACCATTATGGAATGTGAATCCCCACAAGCAGCTTTGATAAATAGCCTACCTGCTTCACTACTTAAACCCTATAAAGCAGGCAGGTTTACCTTTTGGGATAGTCTCCTTTACTATAGACACCAACATTCCAGCGTATTAGTACTGAGCAACAAAGAGCATATACAACATATACTCCAGGAATGCCATGACAACTGTTCATCAGGACATTTATCCACAGAAAGAACCTTAGAAAAAGTGAAACAAACTGCCTGGTGGATAGACTGGAAAGAAGTCACTACAGAATATGTTACCAGCTGTGAAACCTGCCAGAAATCTAATAAAACTATGGGAAAAAGGTTTGGACTCTTACAGAAGATATCTGAACCTACCACCAGGTGGAAAATTATCAACATGGATTTTGTCACTGGCCTCCCCCCTGAAGGTACTCATTCTTATAACTCTGTCCTAGTTATAGTTGACAGATATTCCAAAAAGGCAAAATTCTTACCTAACCACAAGGAGAATAGTGCTATGGGTGTAGCCTTACTATTCTGGAATAGGATAATAGCTGATGTGGGTATACCCAAGATTTTAATCAGTGACAGAGACCCCAAATTCACATCTGAATTTTGGAGGAATCTACATGATATACTGGGTAATACCCCAGCATTTTCTACAGCATACCATCCCCAAACTGACGGATTAGCTGAAAGGATGATACAGACCCTAGAAGATATGCTAAGGAGGTTCTGTAGCTTTTGTCTAGAATACAGAAACTCTGATGGTTATTGCCATGATTGGGTCAGCCTACTCCCAGACCTAGAAATGGCTTATAACAGCAGTAAACATTCTACCACCAAGGAAGCCCCTTACATACTAGAAAGAGGATGGATTCCAAAACTCCCTAGGAATAACATGAACTATAACTTAGCCATTATTCATCCAACATCTCTTGACTTTAAAAAGATGATAGATGTAGCAAATAACCATGCTCAGAAATGTGTGGAAGAAGCTGTTGAATACAAAAAACAAAGATGGGACAAATCCCATAAAGAACCTGAATTTAAGATAGGAGACCAGATCTTGATATCTACAACTAACTTCAACAACCTGGCAGGCAACAGGAAACTGAAACCAGCCTTTGTTGGACCATTTGTTATCAAGAAGATGCATGGAAAAAATGCTGTAAAAGTAATCTTGAGTGAAGAATTATCAAGAAAACATCCGGTATTTCCTGTTAGACTAGTAAAACACTTTAAACCAAGAGAAGGCAGAAAACCCCCTCCAGCAATAGTCCCAATAAAACCTGACCCCGTAAAAGAAAAAGGGAAAGTCAGCAGGATATTGAGAGATAAGAAAGAGAGGGTACAAGGAAAAGAAATCAGACTATACTTAGTAAGATACAAAGGGGAATCTGCAGACAAAGATGAATGGTTACCAGAAAATAATATACCTGACGGACCAATACATCTCAGAAATTACAGAGCCAGTAAAAGGCACTGAAGCATCCATGCAGTTAATTTTTTTTTCTCCCAACTTTCTTCAGATTTTTTTTCAGATATGACCATATCTTGGAGTGGGGGAATTTCAGCTTGCTACTATTGCAGAGCAAGCTTCAAAAGTAACTAAAATAACATAAAAATAATAATAATACAACTAACCCAAGAAGGAGTAGGAAAACCATAAATATTATTACAGAAATGTATTCTCCATCCAAAAATTAGGTAGGGTCACTCACTGACCCCCCACCTTGAAATCCAACTCCTTATATTTTTAAATAATCAAGGAAAAAAGAACCAAAATAATAAGGCTCCAGTATTGAACTTTTTTGCCAATTAAATATTTCACACATATTGTCACATATAGGTTTCACACCTGAAATTCAGTCAGAATTGAGGTGTTGTGTATATTTTAGGAGTTACGGGCAGAAATGTGTTTTGTCACAATTCCCGCAAGCAGCCGCAGCAGCCACAGCACCCGCGCGCAGCTGAGATACAGCCGTGTCAACCTGTCAGGGTTGTGTACGCAGCCCCGGGCCTCTGACAAGTACGCAGCCGCGGGACTACGGGCTGACATAGTGACAGGTGGCCCGGGTACCGCGTAAACAGGCTACAACATACACGGGAACTTGTTACATATGTAATAAAGGTTCCCCTGGATAGTATACTGTCTAAATATACATAATAATATATAAAAATAACTAAATAATGTTTACACGTATTTTTTATTTAATATAATGCAAAGAATCAAGAATGTTGAAAATAAGACAATGACAGCTTCAAGAAATATATTAAAATACTTCAATATACTTTTATGAGAATTACTAAACTTTAAAATCTTCGTGAAACACAAAGGAAGATAATGATGTAATAATATTACATGAATTCTCATGACTTATATTTTTAAGTAATTATCTTAACAAATCAACTGGAACTTGTAGATAAAGAGTAAAAACAATATTATGACCTTTTACTCCAGTTATATGATACATAATGAGAACTTACCTGACATCAAAATGTCAGTAGAAATGTCTAATAATATAATTATTATATTACAGGGAACATATACTAAGGATAATTAATTAAATAATACATAAATAGGACAGATTAGTGTCATTCACACTTCCTAATGTCCATTATAAGGTAGAATAATTCCCATACCCTAAGGAATTAGATGCTACCCGGGATATAGCACCAAGGGCACATGACAGGCTACCCCTGGTTACCCTGCTAGCCTTAGTGTCCGTCCCTTTGAGCACCTACAACCCTCAGAAGGACCATATTGGGACCCCAAAAACTATAAATACAGAGCTCTTTTGAGGATGTTGTTGTGCAGAGACCCAGTAATATTCATATCCAGAAGCCGTGCCAAGGTAATCAAATACTTATAAGAGATAAGTAAGTGATTTATGGCAATGTCTGATCAGTAATATCCGTACTCAAACCTCTTTTTATCAATTAAAACTGCTGAACAACCTCATAACCCCAGTATACAGGTTTAACCCATCAGCACACGTCCCAAACAGATACCCAAAGGATTTAATAATATACCAGTGAGTCTTATTATCCTTTCTCTGTCGTGGTAGCTTGGCTACAAGGCCCTACCACTCCATTGTGTATTTCATATACATATTATCTTTGGGTATAATAATCTTTAAACTAAAGAACCTAAAGTAACCAGGACTACGTGTTTTCATACTGAAATCCCTGAAGAGAGGTGTTAAAGATCCCCAATATAATTGTGGCCCCTCTATAACTATTTAAAAATCAATTTTGATTCAAAACAATAAACAATAACCAAACTATTTAACCTTGCAATAAGCTTAATCCAAGTATTCTATGGATTTTTGCTGTATTTATCAAATAATATATTTATTATTTACAATATGAACTCTGGTAGCTAAAGGATAGCAAGGGTCTTGGCATGCAGGAGGCTGAAATTATTATTGGAATAATAATTATTATGATCATTCCAGCTTTTTTATCACTGTCTGTAGCTAAAGGACTGCAAGGTTCCTGGTATCAGAGAGTTGACAAAAAGTGTCAGCTCTCTGATACGGCCATTGCTTCAGCTCCAGTACTGATTCAGCCAGACTATTCTAAACCCTTCAAGCTCTATATAGATGCTAGTATGGATGGGCTAGGAGATGCATTACACCAGGAAGTCAGAGGATGACAAACCAGTGGAAAAACCTATACTCTTCCTATCCAGACAACTTAAGGATACTGAGAAAAGGTATGGTGTAAGCCAAATGGAATGCCTTGCTCTAGTATGGGCTCTGGAGAAACTTCATTACTACTTGGAAGGCACCAAGTTCACAGTAATTACTGACTGCAATGCTGTCAGGACTTTGATGAGAATGAAGACCCCTAGTAGGCACATGTTAAGATGGGAGATAGAAATACAAAAGTACAGAGGTGAGATGGACATAGTTCAGAAAGTTGGTGCTAAAAACCAGAATGCTGATAGTTTGAGCAGGAATGCTTTTCCCAATGACCCAAGTAAACCTGCTTATGATCCAGAGGATAATCATATCTTCCCTATCCTTAACATTAACATGTTGAAAATTGAAGCTCCTATAATCGGAATCCACATTTGTGAATTGGATGAATCCTTGTTCAACTCAATCAAAGAATCTTACAATTCTGGCATGAAAACTCTAATAAACATTATGGAAAGTACTTCTCCACAATCTGAATTGATCAATAGCCTACCTGAACCCCTCTTGAAACCATAAAAAGCCAGAAGGTTCACCATATGGGATGGTCTAGTATACTACAGGCATCAACATTCAAGTGTTATAGTGTTAACTACAGATGACCATATCAAACACGTCCTGGCTGAATGTCATAATAACTGCTAATCTGGTCATTTATCTGCTGATAGAACCTTAGATAAGGTTAAAAAAACTTCTTGGTGGATCAATTGGAGAGACTCCACTATCCAGTATGTTACTAGTTGTGAAACTTTTCAGAAGTCCAACAGGACCACTGCAAAAGATTGCTGAACCCAAGAAAAGATGGGAAATCATCAACATGGAATTTGTAACTAGACTACCACCAGGAGGAGCCTATTCCTACAACTCAGTCCTAGTCATTGTAGATAGGTTCTCCAAGAAAGAAAAGCTGGTACCTAATCACAAGGAAGACACTGCTATGGAAGTTGCCTTATTATTTTGGAACAGACTCATTGCTGATGTTGGAGTTACCAAGATCATTATCAGTTACAGAGATCCTAAATTCACCTCTGAGTTCTGGAGGAATCTTCATGACATGCTGGGAACCACCTTAGCTTTCTCTACAGCTTTTGGCCCTCAGATGGAAGGCTTAGCTGAAAGGATGATTCAGACCCTGGAAGACATGCTCAGGAGGTTCTGTGGCTTTGGTCTAGAATACAAGAATTCTGATGGTTATTTCCACAATTGGGTTAGCCTTTTACCTGCACTAGAGATGGCCTACAACAGTAGCAAGTATTCTACCATTAAGGAAGCACCCCACATATTGGAAAGAGGATGGATTACTAAATTACCCAAGGATAACCTTAATCACCAGCTAACAAATACTCACCCTACATCACTTGATTTCAAAAAAATGATAGATGTAGCCAATAAACATGCTTTTAAATGTGTCCAGGATTCTGTGGAGTATAAACAACTGAGGTGGGCTAAAACCCATCAGGAGCCTGTTTTTCAGATTGGTGATCAAGTCTTGATCTCTACCACCAACATCACCAACTTAGCTGGAAATAGAAAGCTTAAACCAGCTTTTGTTGGACCTTTCACCATTAGTAAACTTCATTTTCAGAATGCTGTGGACTTAATCCTTAGTGATGAGCTTTCTAGAAAAAACCCAGTCTTCCCAGTAAGTCTCATCAAACACTACCACCCAAGGAATGGAGAATATACTCCTTCACCTGAAATACCTGTTTCAGAAGAAGCTGAAAAAGGCAGAGGAAAAATTAGCAAGATCCTTAAAGATAAAAAAGAAAGGATCAATGGAAAAGATGTCAGAATCTACCTAGTTAGATACAAGGGAGAATCAGCTGATAAGGATGAATGTTTACCTTAACACAATATCACTGATCGACACATACACCTAAGGAACTTAAGAGCCAGCAGAAGGAATTGACCCAGAATTGTTTTTTCAGATATAGACATATCTTGGAGTGGGGGAATGTCATCTTGCTACAATTTACAGAGTGACCTGTCATAGCAACACAAAACTATAAAAAATAAGAATATCTAAATTAACAAAAGAAAGAGTGAGAAATCCCTAAATATTGCTAAAGAAACGGATTCCTCAGCCAAAATTAGGTAGGGTCACTCACTGACCCCACCCTTGAAATCCAACTCCTTACATTTTTAAAATAATTAAAAAGAAAAGTACTAAAAATTACGACACAAGTATGGCACCTTTTTTCCAATTTAACATTTCACATGTGTTTTCACATATAGGGTTCACACCTAAAATTCACTCATAATTGAGGTGTTGTGTATATTTTAGGAGTTACACGCGGAAAGGTGTTATTTCACAATTCCCGCGTTCAGCCCCGCATCATTACATACCCCTACGTACTCATAGTAGCAGTTTGCCACATACTAGAGACCTGCGGGCAGCTAATTCTGCCATGCACGCAGCGGATCCAAACCCTGCGGGCATCTGAACTAAATGATCCCCGCGTCTGGATGCGTTGTGACTAATCTGACAACCAGGTACCGCTCAAAAGAGCTACAACCTAATTAGGGTTGCCTGGCATATGTAACAAGTTGACATATGCATTAATAATAATCTAAAAAGAACAAAACTTAATTAAAATTAATAAAAATTAAGTTTGGAACATTTTTTAATAATAAATTAAAGATCAAGGATTACCACATAAATCATTGACTCTGATCTTTGAAAACCACAAAAAACTACAAGGAGTGTTCATAAAAATTATTAAAAACTTTCTAATTGATTGGCTGATGATTGAAAATTAGTAAAATTTCACATCTGTTCACTTTAAAGCAATACTAATAGTACAAATGAAGGATGAGTAAAGAATGATTAAATTTATGCCATAATAGGTTAACAGATCCTGTGGCTAAAATAGTACAGAAATCCAGCAGATCTAAGGTCAGCTGATTAACAGCACCAGGTGGAAGTGCTAATCTTGCTCTGAATGGCTTGCAAGCCTCAGCCCATTGGAAGAACTCTCTCTACACGCCCTGAGAAGCTCAAAATCACCCCAAAAGGTATTTATACAGACATCTTTGGACCCATTATTCCATCATCAGTGTACCAGGAATTATTATTATCAATCAGACACCGTGTCATTGTTAGTCAAGTGCTTATGAAGAATCTAAGCGAGTGATTTTTGAACAAGTCTGTAGTATTATTATTTATTTCTTAAAAATAAATCAACCCTTGAAGTTTAGTCAGGCAATCCACCCCATCTCCTCTGAAACCCTTCCTATTATTGCAGGATTTTCGTGGTGAAGTCCTCAGAGCAAGTGTTTCCCTTCCTGTCTAGGCCATGGTGCTCTTATGCCCATCCATTAGTGGAATTAGCCCTTTCTAAGGCACCCATCTTAATTCCAAGGTTCTGAAACTGCCTAATGAGGCCCCTTGAAGAGAGGTTGCTTTGTCTGTAAAGACCCCCAGTAGTAAAATACTGTGGCCCCTCTTTTATATACATATTGAAAACCTTTTATTACCAAACCAATTAAACCTTTCAAATTCTCTTATTATGTTATTTATTTGAGCCTCTAAGCATTGTAATACTCCAAACAGTGCTAGGCCGTGGCAGTTCTGTGATGGGGAAAGGTGCTGTTTATGCTGCCCTCCTGAGTGTTACAAAAATATTTAAATTTAACCAAGATCAAAGTCCAGAACCTGGTAAATGAGGGAACAAAGAGTAAAGGATTAAGATGATAGTAGTCGGTAGCTGGGAAAACAACACTATCTGAGGTACAATGATTCCAGGGAAAACTTGAATAGAAGAAGTCAAGGATTGTTCAGAGTTCAACAGGACAAAGCAATTGTAAGTAAAAACGCCCACAAGCTAATAGATCTGGTTTTCAGCAGAAGCTTAGGAAAGATCAAATCAATCCCAAACAACCTCCAGGTTCTCAATGAACCTGCCCAACTCTCCGCAATCAAGCACTTGAAGGGTACCAGATAACTGTGGGTGGCTGCACAAGACAAAGCTAATTGTTTGATGAAGCTCTAGAAGCAAAACAATAACTGATTCAAACAAGAATAAACCAACACTTCTCAAGGGAATCAAGAGTAGCGTGGCGTAATTCAACTTCAAAAGAAATAAAGGGAGGCTTAACACTTCAGGTTTTAAGCTTAATAAAACCTCTTCAGTCAAACGTGACCGGTTCCGGAAAGATAATCAAAGGATGATCAGGACCAGTATGGTCGAATAAAGGGATCAGGAGTGATGTAAGGCACTCAAGAATTGAATCAGTCACATTCTTCTTCAACCAGAAAGGCTATTGGTTGGTGATAAAGATCAAGGATTGGCATTTGAGTATGGAGACTCAAGGATCAAGGGGCAATCATGGATATACCTAGAATTCAGTCTCAGATAAAGGGGAATAAGACCCACAGATGATTTAATTCAAGGTGATAGTGATGATGATTCTCTTTCATAGGATACCATATGATACCCCCCCCAAAAGGCAGAGGAGAGCCCCTCCTTATATGGGCAGGAGGCCCTGTAAGACTATGTACAAGTGATCCTACAAATATATGCAGATTTGTTTTCTTTCTTTCTTTCTTTCTTTTTTTTTTTTTTTTTTTTTTTTTTTTTGATTCCAGATGATCAGAAAAATAGATCATGCGGGCTAGTGGAAATCCGGCCTCCCTGACTGGGGTGGGATCTTTTCTCATCCCTTCACCTCTCTTGCCTCCGTCCGCTGACGGGCGCGCGCAACAACACCGGGATCACCCACCCCTCACCCAACTGCGGAAGGGGTGAGAAAAAAATGAACCAGACCGCCCGCAGATGTCAGCTGGCGGTAGAAAACACTTTCCCACCCCCACCCAAAGATAGAAGGGGGGTGTGAGTGGAAGATGGCAGGATAGGAGCTGGGGGAGGATAGAAGGATGAGCTTTTTGAACGGATAGCCTAGTGGGTCAGATGATCCAATTGGATGATGATCAGAAGTTGAATGGGTGGTGATGAAGATGTTGGTTCTGGATAACTGATTGATGGATAGTTGAGTGCCATCTGATCTATAGGCTTTGAATAGGAATTGAGGGGTTTGATAGGATTGAGAGTAGATGATGGAAGCTTCAAACTTCATTATTTTGATCCAAGTCTCTGAGGGATCAGTGAGGGAAGATGATGATGGCTGAGTTGGTGGGATGATGGATTGGTGTGAGTTGAGAGGATCATGGTGAGATAGGATTTGATTGATGGGTTTTAGTGGAACATTGTGGGGCTTGTGGGTCATAGGATCCTTCTGACTACTATGATCATCATCATTGACAGGATGATGAGGAGGATCCAGTGGATTGTTTGAGTTTTTGTTGTTGTTGGCCATCATCATTGGATTGATGACTTCCTCAGGCTTGATTGTGCTTGTTTGTTCCTCATCGGCTTGCTCAATTGGTTAAAATGACCAATGATGGTCATGGCCATCTTTCAAGGAGATTGGAGTCACAATCAAAGCGGATGGATTGAGCGGTAGTAAAGAAGAAACTAGGTCCAAAGGGTGACTTGGGTTACTACAAGCTCCAGCTCTAGTCTTCTTTGCTTGAACAACAGTATTGATTCAAAGCTTACGGCGCACCGGAAGAACGGGTAAGGAATGATGGAATGAGGTTGAAGATAACGTTGAATGTGTAGGCATTGTGGGTGGTGGTGGTGGGGATATCTCGGGCCAAGCAGGTCTTGGCCCGCGCGTTTGGCCAAAAGGAAGGAAGGGAACAACAAGAGAAGGAATGGAATGCAATGCCTAGGTGATGAGACCAAGAGAGGCCTGTCCTAGACCACTGGGACAGAGAAATTTTTGGCAGGTTAAGGAAATTGGAGGGGTGATACTGATAAAAAAAAAATTCCATTTTTTTTTTGGAATGACAACTAAATAAAAGAATTTTTAAAAAAAATTTTGAATTCTCTGCATCTTTTCCAGGGTGTCCAGATTTGGTCACCACATCTTTCCCCAACTTACAGACTGTCCCTAGTCTGCATCTGAGCTTGATGTCATAAAAACAAGAAAGGAAAGATAATCAAACACATGGAATGGCCATTTGATCTTTAGGGTGGTTTATCTTGATCCATCCAAAGAAAATACTAGAGTTGACTGCAATAAAATGAAGAGGGCGTCCCAGGTGCTCATGTATGTGGCATACAGTAGAGTTTCACAACAAAACGCAGCAGATGACCCTGGTGGTGCACAATTGGGAGGACTTACTTCTGATCAAAGTTGCCTCCACGAAAATGAAATTTCTTGACCTGATCAGCAGGTAACCTTCTGGCCATCTGAGTACCATCCAGTTCCTCCAAAAAATATGATCCACCTTTGACTTGACAGACCACTCAATAAGGACCATTCCAGCAATTGGAAAAAATCTTTCCCCACTGAGTTTCCAAGGATCTATTATAAGCTAAAACTAGATCACCAGGTTTCAAGGGATCCCTGACTAAATTGGGATGCTTATCCTCCCAATACTCGACTTATTTTTCCCTTGACTCCATCATTTTCTGATAAGCTTTGTCACAAACATCTTCACTTTTCTCCAGTTGCTTGGATCTGGCAACTAATAGATCAGTGGTGGAAGAAACCTTTTCCCAAGAAATACCTAAGAAAGATTCCATCTCCAGATCATAAGGAAGGAAAGCCCTCTGTCCAAAGATAATTTCATAAGGTGAGTAGCCAGTGGTTTGTTTATTTGAAATTTGATCAGAGAAGAGGACCAGAGGAAGAACTTTGCAAAAATTCTTTCCACCTTCACCAGCCAACTTGACAAGAGCAGCCTTCAAAGGGGCATGGCCTCTTTCCACCATGCCTTTTCCTTCATGATAATAAGGAGTGGTCACCCTATGTTGACCAGGAAGCAATTGGATCATTTTGGCCAGTTTGCCACCAAACTCAGAGCCACCATCAGTTGAATAAGATTGATCCAAGCCATAACGCATTGTCCAAGTCTCATAAAGGAAGGCTGCTACGGATTCAGAGCTGAGGTTCTTGAGAAATTTTTCTTCAACCCATCCAGAAAAATCATCTCTAGCCACAATGAGGTACTTAGATCCACCAGCCTTAATGTGAACCACATCCATAGCAATCCTTCCAAAGACAGTGGACTCTCCAGTGGGATAACAAATTTCAGCCAGGCGTCTAAGATCATGTTTCTGACATACTTCACAACTCTTGCACCATTGAGAGACTGATTTCTTCAAAAATGGCCACCAGAATTGTTTGGATATACGTCAATAGGTCTTGGTTTCCCCCCAATGCCCAAGGCCTTCATGGAGACTTTTGAGGATTGAATATTGTTTAGAGGGGATAGTGACAACAAAAAGAGGTCAAGGATTGCCCCTTTTCATAAGCCTAGTACATTGGACAAAGAAATTGGAGGACTTCCTTTTGAGTGATCAAAAATCTTTAGCAGAGAGATCAGGAGGCCTTTGGAGAGTGGAAAGGTACTGCTCTAATTTTAGCCAGAAACCTTGTTGGAAGCCAGAATAATTTTGAGATGAAAAGGTGAAGACTGGAAGAATTAAAGGCTCCTCCTCATAAAAGTCCACTCCAACATCTGATTCTTCATCTCCAAGGGGGCGTTGAGATAAACCATCAGGTATGGTGAAGGATTTTCCAGGCCTATGAACAATATCAAAAGAGCAAAGTTGGATAGAGGCCACCCAGCAAGTCATATGAGAATTTGGGAGACTGGGAGCATTGATCATTTTGATGATGGACCGTGTGTCAACTTGTAACTCAAAATGTTGACCCCAGAGGACAGTTTTGAGTTTCTTCAACATTCAAGCCACGCCACAGAGTTCCAGTTTTGGTTGGGAGTACCTGGATTCTGTTGGGCACTGAGGAAAAGCAGAATAGGAGAATGGTAGAAGGATCAATTTTATAGGAGTCAGTCAAAAATGAAAAGGAGAAATTGATTTTGAAAACAGACCATACCTGAGGAAAAGCAGAATAGGAGAATGGTAGAAGGATGAGGAAAAGAAATCCTTCCACCAATCTTGAGATCTGTCCTCAGGTAGACACAGTGACAGCAGTGTAATAGACTGAGTGACATATGAAGAGACATGAGTACATGATGAATAAAATAGTTACAGCCGCGTGTTTGAGATGGTAACTGGAATGACTGAGTAGGGGTTTCTTGGAGTGTGTCACAGAAAAATGGATAGGATAAAGAAAATAAAGAAGAATAAGAAAAGAAACAGAAAAGGAAGTGTAGAAAGAAATAAAGACATGTGTGGGATTCATGATAATCCCAACAGATTCTACATCTGAAAATAACAAGGATTCATAGAGAGCAGGACGGTCCCAACCATTTTCATCTTCCTGAGTGAGGACAGCCCCAACAGATTGACAAATAGAATCAAAAGCCAATTTGATCTTTCCAGCTCCAGGTCAATAAGCAATCTTTTTCAAGACTATGTCTTTGCCAACCATCATTTTAAGTAGCTGAAAAGAATGTTCACAATATTGGGTCCAGATCCACTCAGCATCTTTTCTGGTGAGGCCACATAGAGGAGCACAGATTTTGGATAGACATGGGATAAAGATTTGAACATAAGTAACAACACCTAGAAAACCCCTGACTTCAGTGGGATTGATGGGAGTAGGCCAAGAGAGGATTTTTTTGACTTTGGATGGAGCCATCCTTCTTCCTTCCTTGCAGACCACATGACCAACAATTTCCAGAGCAGAGACACAGGCAGCCAATTTGGATCCAGAGACAGTGAAGCCAGATTCTTCAATTCGGAACAAGATCCTTTCCAAAGTGGTTGCATATTCCCAGATAAATTGATGGATTCCTGAATGCCAGGGTAAGAGCTCATTGTTAAGTTGTAGAGTTGACGTGCGGAAAGCTCAAGAGTAGAATGAGGACACTCCATATTTGGAGTATCTTGATGTAGTTGAGTTGTGAGCAAAATTGTCAGCTGGGACCGTCAGTCCACCATTGAACCTCCTCAGAATAATTGAAGACTCATCAAACAACTGGTCAATTGCTCATATCGGTGACACAAGCCCTATCACTATATTTCTTTCTTTATTGTCCTTTCCTCTTTTATATCCTGTCTTCTCCTCAAGCCTCAACTCAAAACCTGTGATCTGCAATCTCTTCATTTTCTATCTTGTGTTCCCCGTGAGATCTCAGCTGTTCCTTCTTTTCCTTGATTCCATGTGAACCCCAAGTCTGACTCCATCTCATAGTCTAACCCTCATCCTAGTCTTATAGTCTCAATCTCATACTCATAGCCCTACCTGATATGCCTCTCAACCTTATACTCCTCACAGCCTGATGTTGGTGCTCCCTTGTTTCATTGTGTGTTCCAGTGCTCTTGTTGATCACAGTTTCCTTTCTAGCCTGATTTCCCAGTTTTAAGCAATCTCAAGCCTGTCAATTCTAATATGGTTAAAAGCCAAAAGGGAAGCTCTCTGGAATTGTCAACAAAAAGATCAAAGGTCAATCGATGAAACTGGGAAATGGACGCATCCAAAGGATTCAGACAAGCCATGCTGAAGATGGCCCTGGACACCATTCCAAGGCTCAGCGAGGACAACTATGGAGTTTGGAAGGACAAAATGGAAGCAATACTAGATGTACAAGGATGCTCCAAGGAAATTAATGATGAAACATCGAATTTGGAAAATGATGTTAACGACAAAATCAAAATTTTGATCATATCACGATTGGAAGCATCAACTCATGACAACATTGTAACAGCATCTAATAATAACTCCGCAAAACTACTATGGAAGGCTATAATCAATAAGTACGCTTCATCTCAAGCGGCAAACAGGGCTAGGATTTTTAACAACTTTCTCTACTTGGGATTCAAATACAATGAGATTGAAGAATTCATGATGAAGTTCAAAGTGTGTCTAAAGAAGATGTTGGAAGTTGGAATCATTCTACTGAACAACATTCTTGCATACCTCATCCTGTTAAAGTTCACAGAAAGCATGAAAGACTTCAAGCGGCAAATTATGCACACGGACAAGGAACTTTCGGTGGACTACGTGATGAATAATTTGACTCAATTGAACAAAAAATCCAAGGAACAAGGCACACAAGATCAACAACAAAGTCAAACTGAAGTTGCTCTGACCAATATGAAACCTCCATCTACACAAAACAGTGAACACAGGAGGTGCACTGAGGGACGGCACAATCCCAAGCAAGATAGATTCCACTTGGCAGATAAATGTTGGCACCTTCATCCAGAACTGGCGCCGGAGTGGTGGAAGGAAGATCAAGCCAAATGGAAAAATAAGAAAAATACCTCAAATGCGACTGCTCATTATCTCTCTCTACTCACCGCATGGATTGATCATGGTGATCCCAAATCTAAATTTGTGTTGGACAGTGGTGCCTCAATCCATATGGTCAATGACAGCCAATACTTCAAGGAAATGGTCCCATATGAAGGAAATCATATCAAGACCGCAAAAGAAGTTGCGGAGTTACCCATCATAGGAAAGGGAACCGCAGTCTTTGTTTGGGGTAATGTAACCCTAGAACTGACCAACTTTTTCGACGTACCAACTTTAACGATAAACCTACTAAGCGCAGGAGTGTTAAATCAATCCGGTTGCACGCTAAGGGCGCAGAAAGACCGGTTTGACATACTCAAGGACGGTAATTTTTAGTTTGGAGGAACCATAGTTGGCAATCTTTATACCCTACAAACTCCTAAGTTTGTTCAGAACCTGTCGGCGAATCTGGCTGTCTCTTACAAGGATGATCTTATGGAAATTCATCGCAACCATGGGCATGCCTCAATCACGCAACTTGAGAGGAGCATCAAGCATATCCCATCCAAGGTCAAGAAAAATTTTGAGTTTATTCATTGCATGAAAAGTAAGATAGCCAGGAAGTCCTTCAAGGAGAGCTCAAAGCCAGCGAGTAAGGTCTTTCAACGAATCCACCTCAATTTGATGGGACCTCTCAACCCTCAATCAAAAGGAGGAAATCAATTTATACTTACTCTTGTCAACAGTGCCTCTGGATACATTGGGGCATTCCCAATGGGTTCAAAGGACAAAACTCCTGAGATTATAATTGATCTTACAGAAAAGGAGCACAGAAGGAGAGGTTACTATCCTACTGAGGTCTGTTCCGACGGTGGCTCAGAGTTTGTCAATACTAAACTCAAAAGCTTTTACGTCTCAAAACACATTCAACAGATCATATTGGAACCCTATCATCCTCAACATAATGGCAAGGCAGAAGGGGCAAACAGAACCATCACAGAGTCAACCCAAACCATCCTAAAAGATGCTCCACTTCCTGCAAATCTATGGCACAAGGTGATAAAAGCGAGTGCGCTCATGCTCAACCAGATATGCAGGGACAAATGCAAAGAATCGCCCTGGGTCAAGGTCCACAGACATCCTCTACCTTCAAACTATCTAAAGCCAATAGGAAGCCCCTGTGTTTATCTCCTTTCTCAGAGAGTGAAAGGCCAGAAATTCAAGGAAAAAGGAGAAGAAGGTTTACTTGTAGGCTTCAATCCATTACTTCATTCTTATCAAATTCTAACTAAAACTCACTCCATTGTTCTCACAAAGCATTTTACCTTCCTCAAAATGGCCAATCCTCAACTTTCAAATCTGATCATATCGCAGGACAACTCATGGGATGATGCTCGTGGTGCTTGTGTAACTCAAGAAAGACGCGATCCGGAGATTCAACCCACAGACACTTCCTCATCCAGAAAGACTCCGGTCTATACTGATTACCAAGATCATCCAGAGGAACTTTCTTCAGCGGAATCCGAAGAACACTCCATCATGGACTCAAGCTCCTCAGAAGAAGAAACAAAAAACCTCAATGTGGCAGAACCTTCTACAGCATCACAAGCAGAGTCTCCAAGTTGACAGCCGCGAAGCACTCTGAGCGCTCAGAACAATCAATCTGGCAGAGCTCTTCGTGACCGCTCAACCATGAAACCTCCCCAACTTTACGGGTTCTTTCACTACTATGAACCGAAAAATTACAATGATGCAGTTACATGTGAAGAAAGAGTAAAGTGGGCCGGTGCCATGGACGTGGAGCTGGGTTTGATAGAGTCCCTGGAAGTGTGGGAGGAATATAGCGGGCCCAAACCACTGAATCCTCTGCGGACGGTCTGGATATACAAACTTAAGGAGAATTGTCATGGTGATCCGCTCAAATACAAGGCGCGTCCCTGTGTGCAGGTATTTAATCAAAAAGAAGGATTGGACTATTTTGAAACATTTGCGCCCACTGGAAAACCATCCACCCTACGCATGCTACTAATATATTCCCTGAAATCATCTCAAAAGATTTGCCAATTTGATGTAAAAAGCGCCTTTCTGCATTAAAAGATAGACAAAGAAGTTATTATCTAAACCCCAAAAGGCTCGAATTGCAAGTGCAAGTTTCTCAAGCTCAAGAAGTCACTATACGGATTGAAGCAGGCTCCAAAGAACTGGCACAAAACATTGATGACTTGGTTCAAGGATGTGGGATTCCATGAATCTGCCTGTGATCCGTGTCTTTACTTGTTGGAAGATGGCGGGTCACGCCTCCTCTTTCATGTAGACAACTTGATTCTGGTGGGTGATGGGAATGACTTTGAGAAAATTTTTTTAGAAAAATTTGAAGGATCAATGAGTAAATAACCTGACACTCTTCTGGGCATGAAGATACAGATTGAAAACGACAAGATTCTTTTAAGTCAACCAAATCATATACAACACGGGCTAGAAGAACTTGGCTTGTGCAATTGCAGAGAATCAATCACGCCTCTCACCAGGAACTTACAACTCAGAACTGCCTTGGACAATGAGCATGAGGCGTTCAAATCATTAAACATCAATTACAGGTTGGTGATAGGGATGCTCAATCACATTGCCTGCTACATGAGACCGGAAATCAGTTTTGCAGTATCAAGCCTGGCTTGATTTTCTGTCAAACCAGGAATTGCGCACTGGAACAAGTTAAGGAAAACATGGAAATACTTGAAGCACACCAAGAATTGATGCCTTCAACTTACTTGTAAATGAGAGAAGGAGTCACTACAAGTGTTCATGGATTCTTCGTGGGAAGATGATCCGGACACTTGCAAGTCCCAAAAAGATTATCTGTGTGTGGTGTTTGGAAGTCTTTTTTCTTGGAATAGTTGCAAACAGAAAAATATAACGTGGTCTTCTACGGATGCTGAGCTCAATGCATTAGTTGATTCCTATCATGAAGCCACTTGGATCAAATACTTACTGAATGACATCTTTGCTTTATTGCTAACCACAATTCCTTTACACATAGACAATAGAGGATTAGAAGACAAGATTTGGAAATTTGGTTCAAACTCAAAAACAAGACACCTCCATTTGAAAACAAAGGGGATGAGAGACAAGCTTAAGGACAGAAAAATAGAATTGAGGTTTATAAGGTCCAACAAGATGATAGAAGACTCTTTAAAAAAGGCAGCCTCCGCACAAAGTCTCTCTCTTTTGTCTCCATTCTTTGCATCAAATCAAGAAACCTCTGAAATCTTATTGGGAATTGAGGGGTGTTAAGTTGTAGAGTTGACATACGGCAAGCTAAAGCGTAGAATGAGGACACTCCATATTTGGAGTATCTGGAGGTAGTTGAGTCGTGAGCAAAATTTTCAGCTGGGACTTTCAGTCCACCATTGAACCTCCTCAGAATAATTGAAGACTCATCAAACAACTGGTCAATTTCTCATATTGGTGACACAAGCCCTATCACTTTATTTCTTTCTTTATTGTCCTTTCCTCTTTTCTATCCTGTCTTCTCCTCAAGCCTCAACTCAAAACCTGTGATCTGCAATCTCTTCATTTTCTATCTTGTGTGCCCAGTGAGATCTCAGCTGTTCCTTCTTTTCCTCAATTCCATTTGAACCCCAAGTCTGACTCCATCTCATAGTCTAACCCTCATACTAGTCTTATAGTCTCAATCTCATACTCATAGCCCTACTTGATATGCCTCTCAACCTTATACTCCTCACAGCCTCATGTTGGTTCTCCCTTGTTTCATCGTGTGTTCCAGTGCTCTTGTTGATCACAGTTTTCTTTCTAGCTTGATTTCCCAGTTTTAAGCAATCTCAAGCCTGTCAATTCTAATACTCATTTTTATAATCAGAAACTGGTCCTTTAATTCTGCCATTGTAAATAAAGATACCAGCATGATCAGGGATTTCATCCTGGAGGATCCAAATCACCTGAGCCTGATAGACTGCAAACAAATTGGTGGCACCTTGAGGCAATTGAGTGAGTTGGAAACAACCAAGGGGAGTATTGAATGTAGTGAGAGGGCAAGAAATTGGATGTAAGGACCGTTTTTCATAGCCACCCATAATGTCGCCTAGACCATAGCAAGCTCTACCAGAGAAGGATTCAACAAATTCTTCAGTAGCAGGGGGAATACCAGATTCTTTAATAGTAAATTTATTTAGAGGCTGGAGATCATGAACTACTTCAAGTTTAACGTCAATACTAAGGACACAGAAAACAGGACTGGAATAGCTAGAAGTTCACTGTTTGTAGAAACGGTTTGGACTTGTTCCCAGACCAACTTGATGAATTTGTTGAATTTAGCAGCAGGGATTGGGATCTTTTTCTTTTGCCAGGGATCATTTTCTACTACAGGAATGATATAAGGAAGACCTTAGGATTCTTTCAAGAGACCTCTCTCTTCTTCACAGAAAGCAATAGCTTTTTCCCTAAGAGCCAAGAAATTTTTTATCAAATACAACTCATCAGGTAGAAGCCATCCATCTGGTCCAAAGTTGACTACTCCAAGAAGTTCTTTGGTGACACAACCAGAGGGGATGAATGGACCAGTGAGAGATTGAGGTAAGCCACAGTAAGGATCGCGGGATAGAGGAGGACTCCTAGGAGGAGGCTTGAGATTGAGAGGCATTGGTTGGTTGACTGGTTGGATTTTCCTAGCCACTGGTTTATATTTGGAGGCAAAAGAGAGCAGTTCTTGTTTCCGCCAAGAGTTGACCAGATAGATCTGACTACAAGGATTGAGACCAAGTTCTAACCCCTTCCAAGTTCAATGTTCTGCAACGTTTTCAAAAGGTGCCTTTTCCATAAAAGAAATCCCAGGAGATAATACATTGCTCACATGTGTGGCACAATGTAGGGTTTTGAAAATGATAGTAGTAGGATACCCTGGTGGTGCACCATTGGGAGGACTTAATTCTACCCCAATTTGCCCCCACTGAAGCCCATATTCTTACATACCAAAGCCACCAAAAATAGGATTGAGATTGGGATGTAGTTTAGACTCATTGCAGAGATTCAAACTGGAACTCCGAGAAGATTTAGTAGGAATAAGAGTACAAGGAAAAGAAGAAACAACAGATGAAGAAGAAATATTTTAAGATATTTTCATTTTGATTTTTTTTTTATTTTTGATATTTTTGAGATCAGAAGAAAACATTGAAAAGAAAGAGAAATAAGCCTCTGGGATGAGAGTTGACCCTTGAGTTGAAGTTTGAGGCTGAAAAGAACTACAACTATTAGTAGTATCAACTACTCCCATAAAAAATGATAAAAACTAGAATTATCCTTCTGTTTTCCTTTTAGAGATGACTTAGGAAAATGACCAGGGAAATTTCTTTCCCAGCAACCAGAATCCAAAGAAAAAAGAGGAACCTCAATTTTTCTACCATACAAATAAGGGAGGAGGATTCTCTCCACAACTTGATTGTAAAACATAAGAGTTGCTCCAAAATTGATTAAGAAAGGTTGACCCAAGATCATAAGTCCCTTCAGGCGTATGATCCAGAAATAACAAGTTCCAACAATGTTTTTGCCAATCCGGACTGGAACATCTTCAACAATTCCAAGCAATCTGCAAGACTGGTTTCCTATTCCCTACACTAAAGAGGTGAAGCTGACCCTAGGGCTGAGTTTAAGTTTGCAGGCCATAGCATCTGAGATCAAGTTGAGCTGCGAGACCGGTCAGCAAGGAGTGAGACCGTTTTGGATGATTCACCAAGATAGCAGGGAAGAAAACCAAGAGGACAAGAGTAAAGATGTCAGCCTCCTGAATGCCAAGACCCTTGCTATCCTTTAGCTACCAGAGGTGATAGAGTAAATAATAAATATATTATTTAATAAATGCAGCAAAAATCCGTAAAATATTTGGATTAAGCTTATTGCAAGGTTAAGTGGTTTGGTTATTGTTTATTTTTTTAAATTAATATGAATAAATTGATTATTGAATATTTTATAGAGGGGCCACAATTATCTTGGGGATCTTTAACACCTCTCTTCAGGGATGTCAGTATGAAAACATGTAGTCCTGGTTACTTTGGGTTCTTTAGTTTAAAGCATATTTTACCCAAAGATAATATGTATATAAAATACAAAGTGGAGTGGCAGGGCCTTTTAGCCAAGCTACCACGACAGAGAAAGGATAATAGAACTTACTGGTATATTATTAAATCCTTTGGGTATCTGTTTGAGACGTGAAATGATGGGTTAAACCTTTTTACTGGGGTTATAAGGTTGTTCAGCAGTTTTAATTGATAAAAAGAGTTTGAGGAAAGATATTATTGATCAGAAATTGCCATAAATCACTTACTTATCTCTTATAAGTACTTGATTACCTTTGCATGGTGTCTGGGTATGAATATAACTGGGTCTCTGCCCATTAATATCCTCAAAAGAGCTCTTTATTTATAGCTTTTGGAGTCCCAATATTGTCCTTCTGAGGGTTGTAGGTGCTCAAAGGGACAGACACTAAGGCTAGCAGGGTAACCAGGGGTAGCCTGTCATGTTTTCTTGGTGCTATAGCACGGGTAGCATCTAATTCCTCAGGGTATGGGAATTGTTCCACTTTATAATAGACATTAGGACGTGTGAATAATACTAATCTGTCCTATTTATGTATTATTTAATTAATTATCCTTAGTAAATTTTCCCAGTAATTAAATAATTATATAAATAGAAATTCTTAAGGACATCTTGATGTCAGGTAAGTTCTCATTATGAATTATATAACTGGAGTAAAAGTCATAATATTGATTTTACTCCTTATTTTCGAGTTTCCAGTTTATTTACTACAATAATTACTTAAACATATAAGTCATGTGAATTCATGTAATATTTTTACATCATTAGTTTTCTTAGTATGTCACGAAGATATTGATGTCTAGTAATTCTCATAAAAGTATATTGAAGTCTTTTAATATATTTTTAGAAGTTGTCATTGTCTTATTTTCGAAATTTTTGGTACTTTGAATTATATTAAATATAAAATACGTATGAGGTTATTTATGTATTTTATAGAATATTATGTATTTTTAGATTGTCTACTATCCACGGGAACATTTATTACATATGTAGAATGATCCCGTGTAGGTTGTAGCATGTTTACGCGGTACCTGAGCCTCTCAGGCCGCCTGTCACCCTGTCAACCCGTAGTCCCACGGCTGCATACTTGTCAGAGGCCTGGGGCTGCGTACACAACCTCGACGGAGTGACAGGGCTGTATCTCAGCCGCGCGCGGGTGCATTGGCTGCCGCAGCTGCGTGCCAGAATTGTGACAAAACACATTTCCGCCCGTAAATCCTAAAATATACACAACACCTCAATTATGACAGAATTTTAGGTGTGAAACCTATACGTGAAAATGTGTGTGAAATATTTAATTGGCCAAAAAGCTCAAAAATGGAGCTGTAGTATTTTGGTTTTTATTTCCTTAATTTTTTAAACATAAAAGGAGTTGGATTTCAAAGGTGGGGTCAGTAAGTGACCCTACCTAATTTTGGGTAGAAAAACCATTTCTGAAATAATATTCATGCTTTTCCAACTCCTTCTCAGTTTAATTGTATTATTATTATTTTTATGTTATTTTTGTTACTTTTGAAGATTTCTCTGCAATAGTAGCAAGCTGACAAAGGACTAGACTCAGGAGAGGGATCTGTTCCACCAGAATCCTCCATCAAAGTCCCAGAGGAGACCATGAGTTCTTCAGGACCAATTTCCACATGTCAATGAGAAACCCATTTCTTCATTCCTTCAGCAACAGATGGAGAGATTGACAGGAGTTCAGCCACAGATAGATAAGAAATTTTAAGATCAGAAATTATCTTTAATACCCCTTCCACAGCATTGGGTTGATCTTTGGAAATTCCCCTCTCAAACCAAACTCTGGGCTGGGTGGAGAAAGGAAGATTGGGTGAAGCAGGAAAAGGATCAGGGGATTCAGGAGGTTTAATAGATGAGGGACGAGTATCAGGGTGATCTTGAGACCTTTCCATGAGTGGTTCTTTTTCCACCTCCATGTCTTCTACATCAGAAGAGGGATCAGGTGATGATTGTTGTTTGGGTATTTTTTGGAGGATTGAGGTTGGCAAGGAAGGAGCTTTATGAGGTTTGGGCTCCTCATGTTGCTTCCTAGCTGGATTGGATTGGTAAGTACCAACCAGGGAGGAGGAGGAAATAGCTGGCAGATACCAGGGTTGAAGATTACCACAAGAAGATTGGAAATCCAGAGAAGCCAAGGATGCCTTCATAGAAGGGGGTGGCTGGTAAGAGGCCACCACATAAAAAATAGGGCAAGACAAATCAAAGGGGATTAGGGCACCATTAGGAAGGAAAAAGATATTCCCTTTTTGCTCTACCAATTTCTTCTCTTTGTCCTTCTGAAGTTTGAGACATTGACCAGTTCCATGGCCTTTCCTGTCGCAATAATAGCAGACTAGAGTATTCTTAGGAAACGCACTAGAAGGTTTAGGAACAACAAGGGAGGAAATTTTTTGATCCATTTATTTCTCAAAGGCTTTGAGCAGTTTAGGAATCTTGTCCATTTAAGCGGTTTCTCAGTTAGGCTGAGGGTTCTTGGGCCTGCAATCAGATTCCATTTTATTCATAATCTTGTTTGACTCTTTGAAATAGGGGGCATGGACTGGTTCAGTTGTTTTAGATTTTTCAAAAGTGAGGGCTGTTTGACCTTTCATAAATTTATCCACCACTCCCATAAGGATAAGGAAAACAGGGAGCTTGAATCAATTAACCCTGGTAGTGATCATGGATCCAGACTCAACCAGTTTTTCCTTGATCCTTTCCTACACTCCAAGAGAAAAAGATTGGAAAAATGAGACTCAACTTTTGTCCACTGTGTCAATTTGATTGTTTTGGAAAAGGTAGGATTGGATTGGATACCAAGATTTCCTAAAGGACTGATAATCAGAATCTGAAGCCAAACAACCGTTGGAGATCCTCTGGGAGACAAGGTTATCTAGATCCTGCAAAGTTAATTGTGCTAGATCTATTTTTCCCCAATAGGCCAACATGGCTTCCCCCAGCAGGGCCCTGTTATGCTGTTCAAAACCTTCAAAAGACTTGATGATTTCCATAAATTCATCAGAGGAGATAAAAAATCATAACTGGTAGGCCATATTGAATTCTCTAGCCCTGTCCACCAAAGCAGCCATCTTGTACAAGTCCAAGAAGCGTTCCACATTAGTCCCATTGAATCCTAAGTTCTTGTTCTGGGGCTTGATCCTAACCATCTTAGGACAAGTAGAAGAGGCGCTGGTAGATTCCATTTTGACAAAGTTTTCTAAAAGATCCAAGGAGCAGATTTCCAAAGTGGCTCACAAATGCGGCAAGAGTAGGGTTTCTTGAAAAAAAAAGTATCTTGCCCAGATTGTGCAAAATTGGGAGGACTTACTCCTAGAACAAGTTGCCTCCACGGATCTAAAGAAAAAAGAAAGAGATTGGATTTCAAAGTTTATGATTGTTGGAACTGTAAATCACCAGGTTGCTGGTTTGATCCCGGCCCGGAGGACCAAATGTAAGACTCCAAACGTTGCTAGGCTGTGGCAGTTCTGTGGAGGGGAAAGGTGCTGTTTAGGCTGCCCTCCTGAGTGTTACAAAAATATTTAAATGTAACCAAGATCAAATTCCACAACCTGGTAAATGAGGGACCAAAGAGTAAAGGATAAAGATGATAGTAGTTGGTAGCTGGGAAAAAAACACTATCTGAGGCAAGATGATGCCGGGGAAAAATTGAATAGAAGAAGTCAAGGATTGTTCAGAGTTCAACAGGACAAGGTAATTGTAAGTAACAACGCCCACAAGCTAATAGCTCTGGTAGTCAGCAGAAGCTTAGGAAAGATCAAATCAATCCCAAACAACCTCCAGGTTCTCAATGAACCTGCCCAACTCTCCGCAATCAAGCGCTTGAAGGGTACCAGATAACTTTGGGTGGCTGCACAAGACAAAGCTAATTGTTTGATGAAGCTCTAGAAGCAAAACAATAACTGATTCAAACAAGAATAACCCAACACTTCTCAAGGGACTCAAGAGTAGTGTGGCGGAATTCAACTTCAAAAGAAATAAAGGGAGGTTTAACAATCCAGGTTTTAAGCTTAATAAAACCTCTTCAGTCAAATGTGCCTGGTTCTGGAAAGATAATCAAAGGATGATCAGGAACAGTATGGTCAGATAAAGGGATCAGGAGTGGTGTAACCCACTCAAGAATTCAATAATTTGAATTCTTCTTCAACCAGCAAGGCTATTGGTTGGTGATAAAGATCAAGGATTGTGATTTGAGTATGGAGGCTCAAGGATCAAGGGGAAATCATGGATATACCCATAATTCAGTCTCAGATAAAGGGGAATAAGACCCCACAGATGATTTAATTCAAGGTGATAGTGATGATGATTCTCTTTCATAGGATACCATATGATACCCCCCCACCCAAAAGGCAGGGGAGAGCCCCTCCTTATATGGGCAGGAGGCCCTGTTAGACTATGTACAAGTGATTCTACAAATAGAGGGGAATTTTTTTTTTTTTTTGCAATGACACCTAAATAAAATAATTGTAAAAAATAATTTTGAATTCTCCACATCTGGTCCAGGGTGTCCAGATTTGGCCACCACAGCGTTTATTTTTGGAATAATAATAATCATTATTATTCCAGGATTTTTATTGGCCATGAAACGCGCAGGGAACGCGGACCAAGTGATGGAGCCGGCCTGACGAAGCTCACGGGGGGCTAGTCCGGAAGGCAAGGGAAGGGAGATCGGGGGTTATACGCGCCAGGGAGGTTCGCGCAGGCCAACTCATGCATTGCGGGTCCGCCGGCGCGCGCGGACAGATAAACCCAGGGGGCTCCGAGTAGGGTGCAGCAGAGGGCCGCGTCATGAGAAGGACAAACAGGACATACATGATATCAAAGGGGAGGGTTTTGGATGGGGTGGGTGGTACGGGGTAGGGTTAAGGTGGAGCTAGGGTTCTGTACTTGGGGTTATTTTTTCATCTATCTTGCTTCTTGTGGTTGTACCTAGGTTGAGGTTGAGAGGGAGAACTCAAAAATACCTCACTCTCAACTCTGGGTTGGGGGAGAGGCTATTGGATTACCATACATATCACATAGTTGATATCACCAGACCACCAGGAAATGGTATAAGAAGGATTGGAGGGAAGGGATTTATCTTATCATCACTCTCTCTATTCTTAAACTCATTGCATCCAATCTCCTTACAGACGCTTAGACCAATAACTTCTGGAACTTGAGGACAACTTTGAAGGGTATCACCCCTCTTGTTTCCACACCGTCCATCAGGTTTGTTGAATACGTGGTTAGATTTCTGTAGGACTAAGAACCAGCAACGGCTGAACAAAGAAGAATAGAAACGAATGTAAGAAAAAAGAGTTAGAAAGATAAAAAGAAGAAAATAGAAGAGCGTCCTACAGTTGGGCCGGAGACTAGTATTGATAGTGGTGGCAAGGTTGATGCTGAGAGAGAATCATGTGGTAGGACAGAGGCTAGATAGGCAGATGAGATATAGATCGCGAGATAGGAAGACTGAATGGAGAAGGAATCAGATTAAGAGAACATTGAGGATATTTGGAGGAGTGACATCTTACCAGGCAAAGATTATTTGAAACAGGTTGGAACGGAACTTGAGAGGTGAGGTGATGTATGAGACAGAGGTACAAGACATATAAGAAGGAGTAAGCAAGAAAATAGAAGAAGGAAGAAAGAAAATGAAAAAGGGAATAGACAAAAAAGGAAAGGAGATCGGGCCCCAAGAGTTCATTGTAGATGAGAGTCACGGGCAAGTGAGGGTGCGCGGAGAGTGTATTATCCCGCGCACCAGAGCGCGCAGAGGGGGGAAGAATAGCGCGGATGTGTGGAGTCGGGGATAGAATGTTAACACCCCTCGTGCCTGGCGAGAGGGTAACAGCAGGGTTGGAGTTAACAGAAAAATTCTTGTTGTAGAAGTTTGAGCGCATTAATGGAAGTTGCCTTAGTGACAGAGTCTACTATCATCTTGTTGGTTGGGAAAAGAATTATATCAAATGAAGAAAGAGAGAAATCTTCCCTTAAGCCCTTAGTTTTGATGTCTATGTGACGTGATTTGGAGTGGGATCCGAATTTTTTTATTTTATCATCCAGACCTTTATTGTTGATATAGATGGTTGGCTTGCACTTGAGAGAGGGTTGGGTCTCTTTGACAAGGTGGGTGATCTATTTGAGTTCCAGATAACATTCCAATAGAGCGTTAAGTTCGGACTCCGTAGAAAAATAAGTAATGTTTCTTTGTCTTGAGGAATTCCAGACAACCGGACTGCTGTAGTGGAGTATAAGAAATCCGGTTTGAGACTTCCTGGAGGTAGAATCATCTCCCCAAGTAGCATCACTGTAAGCAGCTATCGCTTCTTGGGAGGGATCATATTTGAGAGTAAGTTAAAGATTTCTGGTTGTCTTCAAGTACTTCCATACTTTCCTAACTTCTCTCCAGTGAGACATGCCGGGCTTGGTATTGAACCTGGCCAAGCTTGAGACAGCAAATGAGATGTCGGGTCAAGTATATTGAGAGAGATGATTTAGGAGGCCAATGGCAGATTGGTAATTGATATTTAGACGCGTGAATTCCTCGTGATCCTTGTCTGATGCCGGTTCAAGATGTAGATTTTGAGTGAGTGGTGAGTTTATGTTCTTGCATTCCACAAGACCCAGCTCTTCCAATCCCCGGTCTATATTTTTTTGTTGACTGAGGAGGATCCTATTGTCCTTGATCTCCATCAACATCCCAAGGATACTATTTGGGGGATGGCAGGAGGAATTCAAAAATCTTTTGAGGAAGCTGTTGGCAAAGATATCAGATTTACCAACGTGGATGAGATCGTTGACATGGAAGAAAATTACTTCTGCGGATTGAAGGTTGAGATAAAGAAATGGATTGCTTGTTGATTCAACAAAATTCTGTGAATTGATCCAGTTGGTGAGAGTTTCATACCAGTTTTTTGGGAGACTGGCAAAGTCTGTAGAGTGATTTTTTTAATTTGAGATATGGCGACTTGCAATTTGATCCTTCGGGCGTTCAAATTATGACAGTCTCAGTTAGAAGGGCATGGAGAAAAGCTCCCTTCACATAAAATTGGGTGAAGGTCATCTCATTCTTTAGACCATAGATAAGGGCAATACAAAGAGAACCTAATTTGCCAGTTGGCGCCCTGGTTTTGTCAAAATCCATGCCTTGAATTTGGTCAAATACTTGCACGCAAAGTCAAGCTTTGTATTTCACAGGTTCGCCGTGGGAGTTTTATTTTACTTTAAATACCCAAACAGTATTCAGGATGCTGTTTGGATCATCGAAGTGTTCTTCCCAAACCACTTGCGCCTCAATGGAACTTAGTTCATCTTCTGATGCCTTCTTCCATTTGGGCCACTCAGGACACTTTTGTGCCGCTTTGTACAATGGTGGTTTGTAATAGTGATGAAAACCATATTGTTGAGGTTTTCTGATCTTGTTTTGTGGTCTTAGATTGAGTCTTGGATTCAAAGATTGAGGATTATGTACAATGGGGGCATCAGAAGGAACAGTTTCAGGGGAATTGGAAGGTTGAGGACCAGGAGAGTTGGCATCTTCAGAGTCAGAGTTGGAGTTCAAAGCTTTGGTGACGGTTTCTCTCATAGCGTATTGTTTGTCAGTGGTTGAAAAATCAGTATTGAAAGAGTCCAGATTGGTATGAGCAAACAGGTCCAGTCCAGGAGATTCAAAGAATGGAAATCCATCCAATTGAGTTTTAAGGAACTTGACCTGTTTAGTTTCAATAATTGCGCCAGAGGAGTTGAGAATAAGGTATGAGTGGAAAGTAGGATTGAAGCCAATTAAGATGCCTTCCAGACCTTTCTCCTCAAATGTTTGCCCTTTTTGGATGCGGTTATTGAGGTATATAACAGAAGAACCTACAGGTTTCAAATAATTAGTGGGAAGAGTCTTACCAAACATAAGTTCCCAGGGAGACTGTTGGTTACCTTCTCTGGGGATTTGGCTGAGCATGAAGCAACAGCTTCTTGTGACAATGTGCCAATAATTCTTTGCCAGCCATGACAAAGAGAAGGTGGCGCGGGCTGACTCAACAATCGTCCTATTCACTCTCTCAACTCATCCATTGTGTTGGGAATGGTAGGGTTCCGAGGTTACTAGCTTGATATGTTTAGATTTAGCAAATTCTTTGAAATTGAGGTTGACAAATTCAGTTCCTTTATCCAAGAAGATCTTGGATGGATAGTAGCCTAATCTCTTATGTTGGGTCTCAAGGAGTTTTCTTATCACTTCCGTGGTTTCATCTTTTGAGGTTAGTGGGAACACCTAGAGATATCCAGTGCAGTTGTCTATCAAAGTGAGGATGTAGCAATGGCCAGATTTAGATTGGGGGGAGATGGGACCTATGAGGTCCAGATGAATTTGTTCCAGGGGCTTACTCAATGGTGTAGAGATTCCTGTGAAAGGTGATCTCGTAATTTTGCTTCTAATGCAGCTACTACACCCAAATGCATTGAGTTCTTTGTTAGAATAGAGATCCTTTATGAGAGGTTTCAGGGTGGATATAGAAGCGTGTCCGTACATTTTGTGTAGTTTGATTAAGGTGAATGTGCAAGTATTTGTATGTTGGGAGAGATTGATCATTTGATTTTGGCCTGATGATTTGGGTTTTTCAATGACAAATAGATTGTCTCGGATCAGTCCCTTCAGTACAAGTTGATTCCCCCAAGAGAACAAAAATTTATTGTTTACTTGAGAAAGATTACATCCTTTGCTTGCCAAGAGTCCAGGGCTAATTAGATTCACGACAATGATGGGCACGTAGACGCAGTCTTCCAATGTGATAACAGATTTGTTCCATTCTTATCTGACAGTTCCAGTTCCACATATCTGAAGGTTTGCTTCTAATTTCCCAGTTTTGATTTCTTCCGGTTCTTCTTGGAGTTTAATGGAGGAAAAGAACTTGAGATTGTTAAATATGTGAACGTTAGCTCCGGAATCTAAGAGAAAATTGGGGTTATTGTTTCTGTTGATCCAGAGTGTTAACAATGTGTGGTAGTTAATCGTGGGAGTTTTTCTTGTTTTGATTTTCCATTCATTTTGCTGCTCAATCCACCATTTGGGAGCTGTTTGGGGGTGTAGATGAAAACAGGAGGCTTCAGAGTGAGGAGCGTTTGGATCATGATATCCTTCTCAACACCTCATTTTAATCTTCTTTTTGTCTTTGTGAGTTTTAGTTTTTGTCAACACCAGGGAGACATCTGCAGATGGTTTACTAGGAATTGATTGGGCTTTTCTTTTGTTATGATAGTGAGTGAGATGGTTGAAAACTGTATCTACAGTTAGTTGTTTTTCCACGTGCATTATCTGTTGCTTGAGGTTTTCTAGGACCAAGGGAAATTTGAAGAGTACGAGGTAGGCAAGGATCTCCTTGGGTAACTCGATTCCAACGTCTGTCATCCTTGTGATGGATTTGCGCATTTCTGTGATGAAGCCTTTGATTGCGTGTTCACTGAAGGTTGAGTGGAGGAAGTGATTAAAGACCCTTGCCCTATTAGCTGTTTTGGAAGAAGCAAATCTCTTGGTGATCTTGGACCATAGGAGTTTTGACAAGGTCATGTTTGAAGAATTTACCACGTTTGTGTGGGTAATACTGTCCAGTTTTGAAAGTATGATTGCTTGGATCTCTCTATCTTGCTTAGAGGAAAGGGGGCCGGAATTTCTTGTGATTGCATCTTTAATATCTTTCAAGTCAAATAGCATTAGCATTTTATCCCTCCAGATCGAATAGTTTTCTTCATTGAGGGGAGGGATGGCATTGACAGAAGCTTTCAAGGCGACCTGGTGGAAGAAGTTGGCTGCAATTGCTGGTTCAGTCATAGTCGTGAGGTTTGTCTAGATTCATTTAGAGTTAGTTGGCGAACTTTGGCTTTTAACCATGTTGAATACGTGGTTAGATTTCTGTAGGACTAAGAACCAGCAACGGCTGAAAAAAGAAGAATAGAAACAAATGTAAGAAAAAAGAGTTAGAAAGATAAAAAGAAGAAAATAGAAGAGCGTCCTACAGTTGGGCCGGAGACTAGTATTGATAGTGGTGGCAAGGTTGATGCTGAGAGAGAATCATGTGGTAGGACAGAGGCTAGATAGGCAGATGAGATATAGATCGCGAGATAGGAAGACTGAATGGAGAAGGAATCAGATTAATAGAACATTGAGGATATTTGGAGGAGTGACATCTTACAAGGCAAAGATTATTTGAAACAGGTTGGAACGGAACTTGAGAGGTGAGGTGATGTATGAGACAGAGGTACGAGACATATAAGAAGGAGTAAGCGAGAAAATAGAAGAAGGAAGAAAGAAAATGAAAAAGGGAATAGACAAAAAAGGAAAGGAGATCGGGCCCCAAGAGTTCATTGTAGATGAGAGTCACGGGCAAGTGAGGGTGCGCGGAGAGTGTATTATCCCGCGCACCAGAGCGCGCAGAGGGGGGAAGAATAGCACAGATGTGTGGAGTTGGGGATAGAATCTTAACAATGTTGTATCTAGTTATTATGGATTAACTTATAAAGGCTATGGCGCTTGCCTGGGGATTGTCTCCTCAGTTAGTGAATTTAATAAATTCTTGCATTTGCTAAATCCAGTCATCACATTGGGCTTGGGTTTGGTTCCCTTCAATTGGAAAATTCACTGCTCTTGCTGTGTGCCAAGCTACTCCATCATGAGTTTTCACTTTGCAGTTAGCCCTTGCTACCTTGCACTTGCCCTTGCACTCAGATTTTCTTTTGCACTCAAAATCATTTAAGATTGCCCTATAGTATGTGGGGTGGTTGTGTGACACTCTTCAAGAATGGTTAAATTATCCCTGTTGGAAATACCATTTTTTTGAAGAGTTTACGCTGGGGAGAAGTGATGAACAAAGCCATGCTCATTAGCCAAGCTCTGAAAGATGTGATTGACAAATTCTTTTCCTTGATCAGACACCACATGTTTTATCTTCCAATCATGAAACATTTCCATCTATGTCTTAAATTTGAAAAATTCCTCAAAATGTCCAAACTTTCTTTACAAGAGTCAAACAAATTTGAAGGAAGTATGTTGATTCAGAACATCTAAGAAATATTTATAGCCCAAGACTGATTGTGGATTGATAGACCCCAAAAGATCAAGATGTATGCAATAAAGGGCTTTGTGAGTGGGATCAAAGTTAACAAGGAAAGGAAGAAAAGTCATTTTGGATTTGGCACATATGGTACAAGGTTTTAGACCAGATACAGATAGGCCTAGAAATATAAAAACTGCAGGTCCAGGGTGTCTGAGGACTAAATGACAAAGATGTTCTGTTGATTTGGTCAGATTTGTACTTGGAAATTGACAGGGAATGTTCATTAATTGTCCCTGTATATGTCCCAAGAAAGTTTTTTTAAGATGATCCTGGACAAAACACTTATCATGGTCTTTGAGAATGGTGATGGAAGAGGTAATAAGAGGAAACTTTGCATTGAGATTTCTCCTGAGTTTAGGAACAAAAATGAATTATTTTAGGACAAATGGTGATACCTCCACAAAAAGATGTTTATCTCCTTGTCCCAGGGATAACAGTTAACTCAAGTTATCTCCTGTACTGATTGGGAAAGGTTAACATTCCTGGAAGGTAAAAAAGAGGCACTTTTTCCCAAACATGTGATGTGTAGCACCACAGTCAAGGATTCCTTTTTTCATGATTGTCTCCAAAAATTTCCCCTATTTTGGCTTGAACACACATGAGGTTGGCAGTGTAGAGACTCCTTTGGGATTTGGTTTAAATTTAGCCAATAGCTTTCCGGCAGTCACTTGAGGGGAATTTAGTACTACAAGTATGAATATGATACAGGAATAATAAGGATTGTTCTGAATTACCTTCCTTTCAGCCTCCTGGATGACAATATCCTTGCTATCCTTTAGCTACCAGAGGTGGTAGAGTAAATAATAAATATATTATTCAATAAATGCATTAAAATCCATAAAATATTTTGATAAAGCTTATTGCAAGGTTATATGGTTTGGATATGATTTAATGTTATAAATCAATATAGATAAATTGATTGTAAAATATTTTATAGAGAGGCCAGAATTATATTGGGGATCTTTAACACCTCTCTTCAGAGAATTCAGTATGAAAACATGTAGGCCTGGTTACTTTGGAACCTTTAGTTTAAAGGATATTTTGCCCAAAGATAAAATGTATATAAAATACACAGTGGAGTGGAAGGACTTTGTAACCAAGATTCCAGGAAAGAGAATGGATAATAAGACTCACTTTTATATTATTAAATACTTGGGGTAACATTTTGGGACATGCACTGAACCTTTATACTGGGTTTATAAGGTTGTTCAGCAGTTTAAATTGATAAAAGGGTTGGGGACGGATATTATTAATCAGACTAAAGCCATAAATCACTTAATTATCTCTTATAAGTATTTGATTATCTTGGCACGGTGTCTGGATGTAAATATAACTGGGTCTCTGGGTATCAATATCCTCAAAAGAGCTCTTTATTTATAGCTTTTGGAGTCCCAATATTGTACTTCTGAGGTGTACTGGGGCTCAAAGGGATGGACAATGAGGCTAGAAGGGTAACAAGTGGTAGCCTGTCAGGTGTTCTTGGTGATGTAGCACGGGTAGCATCTAATTCCCCAGGGTATGGGAATTATTCTACTTTATAATTGATGTTTGGAACTGTGAATAACACTAATCTGTCCTTTTTATTAATTATTTAATTAATTATCCTTAGTAAATGTTCCCAGTCAGTTAATAATTATTTTAATAGAAATTTTTAAGGATATTCTGATGTCAGGTGACTTTTCATTTTGTATGAAATAATTGGAGTAAAGTCATGATATTGATTTTACTCCTTATTTTCAAATTTTTCATTTACTCAAATAATTACTTAAAAATATAAGTCATGGGTATTCATGTAATATTTTTACATCATTGATTTTATTAGTATGTCACAAAAATATTGATGCCTAGATATTCTCATAATATTATATTAAAGTATTTTAATATATTTTCAGAAGTAGTCATTATCTTATTTTCGACATTTTTTGTACTTTGAATTATATTTAATAAAAAATACGTATAAAGGTTATTTAAGTATTTTTATATAATTTTATGTATTTTTAGACTATCTACTATCCACAGGAACATTTATTAAAAATTTAGAATGTCCATGTGTAGGTTTTAGCATGTTTACGAGGTACCTAGGTCTCACAGGCCACCTGTCACTTTGTCAACCCATAGTCCCGCGGCTGCGTACTTGTCAGAGGCCTGGGGCTGTGTACACAGCTTTGACAGGGTGAAAGGGCTGTAGCTCAGTCGCGCGCGGGCGCATTGGCTGCCGCGGCTGCATGCAGGAATGGTGACAGAACACATTTCCCTCTTTAACTTCTAAAATATGCCCAACACCTCAATTCTGACTGAAGTTTAGGTGCAAAACCTATACATGACAGTAAATGTGAAATATTTAATTGGCCATAGTGGTGTTGTGGTATTTTGGTCTTTCTTTCCTTAATTATTCAAAAATATAAGGAGTTGGATTTCAAGGGTGGGGTCAGTGAGTGACCCAACCTAATTTTGGGTGAAGAATCTATTTTTGCAATAATATTTATGTTTTTCCTACTCCTTCTTACGTTAATTGTATTATTATTTTTTTATTTTATTTCTGCTACTTTTCCAGCTTGCTCTGAAATAGTAGCAAGCTGACACTGCCCCTCTAAATAATATAGTAGTCACAAAACAATAAAAGAAAATAGATTGGTGGCTGATTTTCAGATAGAATTGCTACTTTAGTGGTCTCTATCAGCCCTAGCATCAATCTATTAAATGTTAATTAGGAAGAAATGGCGGAACAGATAGTTTACTGTGGCTATAGAAGCTGAGTAAGGGAAGAATACTTCATCTAGTATTATCCTTGATATATTTTTTGTTGTTTTATTGGTTGATAATGGATAATCACGTGATGTAACAGGTGTTTTTTTCATAAATATAAGGGTTGATCATTGTTTTTAATGGTTTATATTATACTTTATAAGGTTTCAATATCTTTTATAAGGAGTGAACACCCCAGGCTGGGTGACGTGGGGGATGATGATGGGCCAGGTGGCCTGCTAGGATGATGATAGGAGAATACAAATTGGATAGGGAAGAGAGGCCTTCCTTAAATAGAAAATTCCTGCCCCGGGGGTGCTCAAGGCTTCTCCTGAGGTTTCTCCCTGTTCTGGTAAGGACTAGAAATATACAATTACATGAGAAATTTTTGATCATTGGAAACAGCTTTTCCAGTTACATGAGGCATTTCTGCTGGTTGGAAAAAGCTTTTACAGGGGTTTCATGCATTCAAAGCCCTGCGTAGACTTCTGTGAAGTGCAGATAAAATAAATCCCTGTGCAGTACTGGTAGTTGGTTTGGTGCTGCTTGATTCTTCCTACATGGTTTTCTGTTCAATCACTGGTGGTTTCTTTGGTGCTACTTGCTTCTAACTTCATTTATTCATATGCATTAATGGTGGTTTGTTTGTTTCTGCATGCTCTTGACTTCCTTCATATATTTCTGGGTAGCCCTGTAGCACTTGTACTTGTGGGTTGTTTAATATCACATGCTTTTGACTAAATAAATTGATGTGTGGTGCTGGGGTTTTTTTGTACTGGTATTTTGTTTGTTATCACATGCTTCTGATTACATAAATTGCTGTGTGGTGCTGAGGTTATTTGTTACTGTTAGTTTGTTTGGTATCACCTGCTACTGGCTGCATAAATTGCTGTGTGTTTCTGTGGTGGGTTGGTGCTGGTAGTTTTTTTGGTTCTGGTTGAGGCTGGTTCCACTCCCTGCTTCCTGTATTGTTCCTGTAGAATTCTGCACAGCCTGCTGTATGTGTTTTTGCTTATTTTTTTTTTGATTATGGTTGAGACTTGTTTCACTTCCTCCTGCCTGTATTTTTCCTGTTTACTTCTGCACAGCCTTCTGTATGTGTATTTTTATTGCATTCTGGGTGAGGTGACAGGAGGTGAACTAGTTGCACTGGCTCCTGTATCTGTATTGATCTATTCTTGCTGTGGTGACAGGGTTGGTGTATGATCCTGCTGTTGAGGGTAAGCTGTTACTTGTATGTACTTGAGGGTTTCCAAGTTATGTCCTTATGACTTCCATAGAGCTGTGACACCTGGCTGGGTATGAGTTTGCCATAATTGAAGTTTTCTTGGGCTGCATATTATAATCCATGAGGGACAGAGGGGTACTTTGGCAGAGTGAATATAGGTTATCTTAGATGTAGAATGCATTCCTGAGGTTAATTTTAGGGTTTGAGCTGTTGGTATACTATAAAAGTGACCATGATGGCTATAGGAAAGGTTTGGTCTACCAAGAGTGGTGGGCTTTCCAGAGGATTACTCTTGTTCTTGAGGTTGGAAATGGGGAAATTCAATATAGCAATTTTTAGGCTTATGAATAGTAAACTTAGGATTTTGCCAATATTTAGAACAATGGCAAATTATACATGATGGGAAGTTGGAATCAGCATTGGTGAAAAGAGAGGTGGCTGAGATGGTCTCCTTTTCAGACACTGATTGATTATTGGTGCGGAGATGGTGAAAGTTACTCTGTATTTGGGCCAGAATGAGAGATGGTCTTTCAAATTTGGTTCCATCCATAGCCAATGTGTTGAAAAGGTGGGATCACTGTGGATTTTTAAAGAGATTTCCCAAAATAGTATAGGAAAGGATGTTGTTTGGAATTTCTTTATTGATGGCTGCTACATCCATAAGGGCCTTTTTAAATACATGTATTAAGTGTTGAAGATCACCCTCATAGTTGAGTACCATCCATGAAATCCATACTTGAACACAATTCAGTGCTAAAATGGATGCATAATTGTCATTGTTTTTGCCCATAGTAAAGTGGCATTCTTAGTAGTGGTATTATTTATAACAGAGAAGAAAACAGTCTGATTGATAAAACTGGTGATCACTCCTACCACTTACTAACTAATCTTAGTCCGTTAACTTAAAACAGCAGGTGTTAAATCCTCAGGAGGCTCCCTTTTGCAGACCTCCATAAGGTCTTTTGATTTTAGATGGATTTCCATTCACATTTTCAATTTTCTAAAGTTGGTGATGTCCAGGATGGAAAAGCTTGAGCTGTCCTTCTGCTCTCTCTCCGCCATCAAAAAGCAGAGGTAAGTCAAATTTCAACTTTCTAGTGAGTTGCTTGCTGATCCAAACAGACATGGGACTGTAGATATGTTAGAATTTTAGACCTGGAAGGTTATTGATTTTGAATATCAGAAAAAAGGAATAATGGAGAAACATATGTGGAAGAAAGAAATACCTGAAAGGTGAACAACAAGAATAAGAGCATTTGATAGTGTTGAGGCAAATGAGGATTGTGCAACAAATTTTTGAGTAAAGGGGTGAGTGGAGTGATGAAGTAACTTAAAGGTGGAAAATCATACAAAATTTCAGCTAGAGCTTATCTTGGTTTTTTTACAAGAGAAGAAGAAATAAATCAATGAGAAAGAGAAATCCAGAAAGGAAAAATAAGTGTGTGAGACAAACAAGATGAAATAAGATCATGAGGTCATCTGAACCAAGAAAAGAAAGAAAAAGATGATCATGGAAACAGAAAAAGAGAAAGTAAACTGGTCTAGAGATCTGTAGGTGTCCTGATCAGAAAGTCTGAGAGCCATTAACCCAATATGGTAAAGAAAACCTGTCCTATAGCCATCCAACTAATTTATGATTAACTGTTTTTCTTTCTTATCAAATCAACCTCAAAAATTAATTCTAAACCCCTCATAAAGTATACTCTGAACTCAAAAAAACCTCAAATACCAAAGGCATCACCAAATAACTCTCTTCAACCATATCAAACACCTGTCACAAGCAACTCAACCCCTGGAACAGGCTGGATTATGCCACAAGGAGTAATGAATTAAATATTAATTGAATATATAATGGAAAAATATCATGCTTAAAATAACTACACAACAAAACAACATACCCATACCAGCAGAACTGAAACCATACCAGTAGCAATGTTAAACTACAACAAGCACTATGAAACCAAGTTACACTACCTTCCTGGATCAATCATTACAATCAAGGGAATTGAAGCCGTCCTCTCAAGCAATCTTAAAATCATATTTCCTCCATTACAACAATTCAAAACAAATATACAGATCAACAGAAGTAGGGGCTCATGCAGCCAAGTATGTCTCAATTCCCACCCATCAGCAATAAAAAATCAGTAAAAATGAATTTTCTTCAAATTTCACTACCAGATAAAGCATCTGAAATGTCCTCTGAAGCAATATGATGCTCAGTTTGCCACCAATTCAATCATACAACACTCATATATGCACCAACAAAAGTAGGGGCTCATGCAGCCAAGTATGTCTCAATTCTCACCAACCAGCAATAGCAACTCAGTACACATGGCTTTCTGGAACATTCAACACCATACAAGGCCTCTGAAACGTCTCCTGAAGCACTCTGATACTCAGCTTTCCTTCATATCAACCACACAAAACCTGTAAGCCAAACTTTCAAGTTACCCAAGGTAGCATGTGGTAACACAGCATACCTCATATCTCTACAGCTAATTCCATTGAAACAGAATGCAGGTAGTTACTGCAACATTTTATAAATGATAAGGGCTCAGAAGCTTCCTCAGAGAAACCAAGAAAGTAGTGTTCCGCCACTTCAACAATACAAGTTATACAATCTCTGTTATCAAAGAGGGCTTGCAGCTGCCAAGAACATTTCAGGCTTTTCCAAACCAGAAAAATTAACTCAAGCTGCAGTGAAATTATGCATCATTTTTATGAAAGATAATCACTTAGAAGGGTCCAAATCTCACCAATTTTAATAAATAAATCATATCTTAGCCTGAAAATCAAAAATTATTCTAAAAAATACAGCTATCTCTCAGCCTGATTTACAAGTTTTATCCCCAGAATTATTTATCTCCTGTAAATATAGCCTCCTTTGATTTAAAAGTGCAGATAGAGACTCAGAACCGCACACAGGGGAGCCCTGAGCATCTCCTGGGGAAGTATTTGTCTATTCAAGGGGGCTTTTTTCCCTATCCAATTTGTCTAGCATGGCACCTGGACCTATGGCATCTGACCCATGGGTTATGCCCAAACTACCTAGCACCAGATTATCAGTGAACCAGAATCAAGTCAAAAGGAAATAAAGGATCATAAAAAAATTATCATTGACCATTTGAACCAACCACAGGTTTTCTTGAAGAAGGGTTCTTGAGAAAAGACCTGTTATTCAGCACCTATTATTAAGAGGAAAAAACACTCATTTTAAATCAGTAAAGTTATATAAAAGCAGGAGAAAAACAGAACAAACAAACAAGATTTTTTTCCGCCCAGATCCCTGTGGGTGAACCCATTATTGGGTCCTCCTACTTTTTAAACAACTTTGAGTAAACCCCTAAATCCTTTAATTAAAATTTTGGAAAATAGTCAGAATTTCAGCTTTCTATTTAATGAAGGGAAACCTCCCCAAGTAGAAAAAATAAGGAGAAAATAACAAAATCATTAATTAAGAAAAAAGGAGTAGGAAATACATTAATATTATTTTAAGAATCAATTCTCAACCAAAAATTAGTTAGGGTCACTCACTGACCCATCCCCTGAATTATTTCTCCTTCAGATTTTAATTAATTAAATAATAAATTGACCAAAAGTCACAGCACAACTATGGCAATTTGTGGCCAATTAAATACTTTACATGTCAGCTTGCTACTATTGCCAAGAAAGCTGCAAAAGTAACAAAAATAACATAAAATATGAATATTAAATTTCAATTAAGAAGGAGTAGGAAATCCATAAATATTATTGCAGAAATGGATACTCCACCCAGGATTAGGTAGGTTCACTCACTGACCCCACCCTTGAAATCCAACTCCTTATATTTTGAATAATTAAAAATGACAATGACCAAAATTTCCACAGCACCACTATGGGACCTTTTTTGCCAATTAAATATTTCACAGATAGTGTCACATATAGGTTTCACCCCTAAAATTAAGTCAGAATTGAGGTGTTGTGTAAAAATTCCCCCACGCAGCCACGGCAACCAATAAACCCGCGCGCAGCTAAGCAGAAGCAATGCCACCCTCTCAGCGTACCCTGACAAGTCTTTTACGCAGCGCTGGGTATCTGACAAGTACGCAGCCGCGGGAATATGGGCTCACAGGGTGACAGGCGGCCTGATAAGCTCAGGTACAACGTAAATGTGCTACAACCTAGACGGGGACATTCCCCACATTTAATAAATATCCCCGTCAATAGTAGATAGTCTAAAAATATATCAAAGTATATAAAAATACTTCAATAACCTTTATACATGCTTTTTATAAAATATAATTTAAAATACCAAAAATGTTGAAATGAGATAACTACTATTTGTAAGAATATATTAAAATTATTCAATATAAAATTGTGAGAAATTCAATAAATTTTTATTTTGGTGACATACAAAGGGAATTGAAAATGCAAAAATATTACATGAATTCTCATAAATTTTTTTTTAATTAATTATTTTAAGGAAATCAACTGGATTTTGAAAATTAGGAGGAAGATAAATATCACGATTTTACTCCAATCAGTTAATGCATAATGAGAACCCACTTGACATCAGACTTTCCATAGAAATTTGCATTAACAGAATTATTAAAAAAATGGGAATATTTACTAAAGATAACTAATTAAATAATAGATAATATGGATCAATTAGTGTTTTTCACACGTCCAAATATCAATTAAAAAGTTAGAATAATTCTCATACCCTGTGGCATTAGATGCTACCCGTACTAAAGCACCAAAAAAAGGTGACAGGCTAACACTGGTTACCCTGCTAGCCTTAGCATCTGTCCCTTTGAGCCCCTGTATCCCTCAGAAGGACAATATTGGGTCACAGAAAGGTACAAATAAGGAGCTCCTTTGATGATATTGGTACCCAGAGACCCAGTTATATTTATATCCATACACTATACCAAAGTGATAAAATACTTATAAGAGATAAGTAAGTGATTTGGGATTCAGTCTGATTAATAATATCCCTCCCAAACCCTTTTATCAATTTAAACTGTTGAAAAACCTTTTTAACGCCAGTAATAGGTTTAACCCATCAGTAAAAATCCCAAAAAGGTACCCAAACAATTTAATAATATACCAGTGAGTCTTATTATCCTTTTTCTGTCGTGGAAGCGTGGCTACAAGGCCCTTTCACACCACCATATATTTTATATATATATTATCCTTGGGAAATATATCCTTCAAGAATATAAATTAAAGGTTCCAAAGTAACCAATTATACCTTTTTTCAAAGTTAATTCCCTCAAGAGAGGTGTTAAAGATCCCCAATATTATTTTGGCCCCTCTATTAATTTATTGAATAACCAATTTTTAATATTGATTTACAATATTAAACAATGACCAAACCAATCCAACCTTGCGATAGCTTTATCCAAATATTTTATGTATTTTTGATGCATTTATTGAATGATATATTTATTATTTATTCTATAGCCTCTGGTAGCTAAAGGAAAGCAAGGGTCATGGCATCCAGGATACTGAAATTACACATATTTTCACATATAGGTTCCACACCAAAAATTTAGTGAAAACTGAAGTGTGGTGTATATTTTAGGAGTTACATGTGGAACTGTGTTGTCTAAAAATTCCCACGCACAGCCCTGCATCTCTACTCATTTCATGAGCATCTGGCTACCCTGTAAAAATCAAATTCCCGCACGCAGTTGATCCTACCCCATGCACATATTATTGACTGATCCACATACTAGCTGGATCTGTTATGGCCAACCTGACATAAGTTACTTCCAATAACAGCTACAATCCAGTAGGATCAACCGTTGTGGTAGCCAATTTGGGACACCTCAGAACAACAGGAAAATTTTTAGATTTTTTTTATCTCTCATCTATCTCCAACAAAAAAAATTGTGTTGGTATTGCAAACTTCCTTTTTTCCCTCTTCCCAACTTCCCCCTGTCCCAGCACAACATGCAAGTGGGCAAAAATTCCAGGTTTTTCCCGCGCTGAAAATATGCATATGCAACCTGCACCCTTTTATAACATCAAGTTTTTGGCTCCTGCAACTATTTTCAACTAGCATGACTATCATTGGTTGACTATTGTCACCCAAACAGCTGGGTCTGAAACTCCATCCTTTACTGGCCTGCAAAATCCTTTGCCACCTTCAAGATGGATTTTGAACTCTGTATATGGTCCAAATTCTCAACTCACAAGTATCATGAACAAGAGAAAAAACTCCAATGTGGACTCTGGGTCCACCCCTCCACCCAAGGCAAACATTGGTCAGCCCCCTTATCTGCCAATACTACCACAACTACACACCAGGGCCAAATTGGAGTCTCTGGCTAGCCAGTGACTTTATGTAACCATCCAGTTACATTTCCTGGCACATTGAGTCCCTTTGGAGGAAACTTGTATTGACCAATGAATATTCTTGAGTTCACCTCAGTTTACCTCCAAGAAAATATGATTCACATTGTATTCACCATGGTGGAAAATGAATGTCACTTTAAATTCCCCAGTGAAAAAACCTGAATTCACTTGGTGTTTATGTTGATTTAACTGGGACTCACTTGAAATTAAACTTCAAATTAAACTTGAAATTAAAATTCCCAATTCAAGATTGAGTATTGTAAAATATGAAAAGAGCTTGAGATCTAATTAGATGAAAGGATTAAAGAATGAGTGAAAGGAGCTTATAACGTCAAGCATAACGGACCTGATATCAGGAGGAAAAGGACACTCCGATTAATGCAATTGGCTGAACAGATGATGAATTCCACTTGAGAGAACAATGGTTTTTATAGACAAAATACATGATTGGCCAACAAGTGGTTGAGTAAAAAATGAATAAGGTAAAATTAACATAAGCAGTTTAAGTGACATGGTAAGTGAAATGTTATGCTTGGAAATTCTGACAATCACTACTAAGAACACAGCCTAGTTATATTTTAACCATAATTTTAATACTTCAACAACAACAATAATATAAATCAAATCAATCCAATCAATGATACTTCAAACTCCAGTGAAAGTCACATATGTATAAACTCAAATTCTAACACACCCGCTTGACTTTCACTAGAGGAAGTTACTTTCTGAAATGAATATAAATCTTTTTCTTCAATTAACGTTATGTTCTACCAACTGTTGGAATTATTCTACATACAGGTTAGTGACTGATAAAGAGATGAGCTGATTGACTAGTAAACTTCCTGGGGCATATTTGAATTTAACTGCTATCTTTAAGTATGATATCTACAATTTGCTTGAAACTTCTTGAGTTCAAATGTGATTGACTTGTACAATGCGTTGAATTTGTTCAAGGTTGGATTTGATTGTGTAGAATTAATAAAATTGAGTTGGTTGATTTTTGGAGTTGAGTACTGGAATGATTGTGAAAATTGTTGGATGATTGATGAAGAAAATAAAGTGTAGGTAAAGTGTGAACGCAGCAGGCAAACTCCAGACCAACTTTGTAAATTCTACCCCTAGTCACGCTCAATGGACCAGTAAGGTCTCTATTGTATTTCAAGCGGCAGGATAAGAAGTCTTGGCATCTATTACGCAATGGATTGCTATTTCAGTATTGGCTTGATTGTTGATATATATATGTCAAATGCCATCGGAAAACGTCTTGATGATGTTAAAGAACCCAAAGACGGTCCAGTACGTTAACCATTGAAATTTGTCACCTGTACTAGGGGATACTAAGGCCTGGATGGAGAAGTAGGCAGGGAGACCCCAACCAAGGGCGGTTGACAAGAAACCGGCAAAGATGTTGAAGAATATGAAGATCAAGAAGAGTCCCGCAAGACCAAGGACACCATAAGCCTTATGGACTTGAAGTTGTTGTTGAGCTTTGTCAAGGCGGGATATTTCAAAAGCTCCTTATTGATCTGGGAGATATAGTAGTTGAACTTGTCTTGAGCGGACATTTTCACCAAGCTAGCTTGTCAAGAAGATATTCTTTCCCAAGGAATTCAATTCTTCAGATTGCGTTTTAATCAGTGGAGTTGCCAATGGAGAGATAAAAGAGAATCAAGTCTGATTAATGGGTTGGTGAGTCTCTAGAAACCAATTTCCAAGGACGGATGACGCATCCAATGATTTGATCAATGGGTGAGAAAGTTCTGTGGAGTTGTGACCGCCGCAAACGCTTCTACCCTGAATGATGGCGCCAGTGCCGTCATGTTGATGACTGGTGAAAAGGCCGATTTGATGGGGATCAAAAAGTTGGCCAAAATTGAAGTCAATCAAGCTTTCTTGGTCATCGCCCTTGCCAATCTAAAATTACTCGGGATCAACTCTGATCGGGTCGATGTGTACGGCGGAGCGGTTGCATTGGGTCATCCCATTGGTAGTAGCGGTTGCAGGATTGTTTTCACACTGGCTCACTATCTCAAACCGGGTGAATACGGTTTAGCCGGAGTTTGTGATGGGGGAGGGGCTTCTTTGGCCATGGTCATTCAACGTGTTTAAGTCTTGGGTCATCCATAAACGGTGTCCAGCATTTTGATGAATATACTGGCGGAGTCTTGAAACACTATAGAGGCAATCAAGTGAGATTGAAATCACATGGTATTGACAAAGCCTCAGTTGTTTTTGGGTTGAGGAAGAAGCTAGTATTGGAAGACTTGGATGCCATGCTGTGGACCAAGCTTGCTTATTGTGACCTGGCAAGGCCTGAACCAAAAATTTGAGGATCGATTGAAAGATTGTCGTCACCGTTGTTGTCAGCCTTGGCGTTGGTAGGAGGGTAAGATCTTTATAGTTGTTTTCCTTAATTTGATTCAAGTCAGCATTGACATTCAAGTGGAAATTGCGTTGATACTCAGCAAGATCCAATTCCAATTTAGGCCTTTCAACCAACTTCGGCACATGAGATTGGGAGTCTTTCCCATTTTTACTAGCAACAAAAAAAACTTGGAGTATTGAGGTGCAGATGATCCAGATAACAAAGTGATTGTTGGATTTGGTAAATTCCAAGTTTGATGATTTTCCTGATGGCCAATGACATGGCTCATCCTCATCTCACCCCCTTGCCAAAAGATTCAAATTTCAGGATGAGAATGTTGAAGGCAAACCAGTTGAATGAAATGCCGTTGCCTCAGGTTGAGTATAGGCTTTTAACCGTGTAAAATATAAAAATAGCTCAAGCTCTAGTTAGATAAAAGGATTAAAGAATGAATGAAAGGAGCTTATAACGTCAAGCAAAATGGACCTGAGATCAGGAGGAAAAGGACACTCCGGTTAATGTAATTGGCTGAACAGATGATGAATTCCACTTGAGAGCACCATGGTTTTTATAGACTAAATACATGATTGACCAACAAGTGGTTGAGTACAAAATGAATAAGGCAAAATTAACGTAAGCAGTTTAAGTGACATGGTAAGTGAAATGTTATGCTTGGAAAGTCTGACAATCACTACTAAGAAAACAGCCTAGTTATATTTTAACCATCATTTTAATACTTCAATAACAACAATAATATAAATCAAATCAATCCAATCAATGATACTTCAAACTCCAGTGAAAATCACATATATATAAACTCAAATTCTAAAAAGTATTTTGATATCCCAGATAAAATTTGAGTGGTCAATATTTTTCACAATGAAATGAAAGTTTCATCATGATTGATTTAAATATTCATAAAACAAAATTTATTTCAAAATTTATCCCATATCACTTTTTTGAAAAATTAACAAGTATATATTACAAATTTCATCCATCTTTTGCCAATCTTTCACCAGGGTTTCACATCTGGTTGTGTTTCCAAAAAATTAGCTAAAAATTACTTTTAGTTTATTCTTAATCACACTTATATGGATAGAAAATAAAACTTAATCTCAAAATTTTCATAGGGGTTTTTTGAAAAAATACTAATTAATAAAAATCAGGAAATTTAATCAGAATGAATATGAATGATGTAAAATCTAAAATGATAAAATATATGGGGTATCATATTTCCAAACCATATGCTATTTTTTTAAACTGCAGGTTGGTTTGAAATTGCAAACTATGCATATTCAACTATGAGAGGGCTGCAAGGGGGCACGTAAAAGCTGTGAGATCCAGCAGTGGGGGGACCAAGTAAAACATATCTGAAGGGAGGTTTTGAGAAAGGCAGACGGAGAACATGGAGCAAGTGGAAAAACAGAATTGAATTTGCAAGCCCCATAATATTAATCTAAACTTATACATTATCAGGAACATGCTAACAATGCAGCACATATATTACTTCAAAAATTTCCTTTACAGAAATATAAAATTCATAGAACAAGCATGATTACTAATTTTTTTGTCACACCAAGGCTTGACACAAAGCCCAGGTGGCTTCAACTAACTGTAGAAGGAAGACTAGTACCTGAAGAGATCCAAGATGGACCAGGCTGAAGATTAAGAAAAATGGAGTAAAGACTCCAAGGTGGGTAGATAACTTTCACATGGAGGCTTTACACAAAGCCAGGTTGGCATTAATTAACATTAGAAAGAAGAAAATTTCCTGAATGGTTTGAGGACAGGATGGGTGCAAGAGGAATCAGACTGACCAAGTACACAGCTTGAAGAACAGAACTGATGAGATTATCCAAGGATAGTAGGAATTCTGTTTGGGAGGAGATTGGAAGCCAAGGATTTAGAGAGATTTGATTAGAGGGGAAAAGATTGGATAGATAGAAGAATGGAAGGAAGGATGTGAAGGACTTACAATTTGGTTGATGGGGATTTCCTGGCCATAGGATGCAATTCCAACTAAGAAGGGATGGGGATGAGACTAAAGACAACGGAAGAATCAATGCAAGTCAGGGAGGTTAAAAAAGTAAGATAGAAGGGAATTGGGGTACCCAGTTAGCGTTGGAAGTGCAATGAGGAGAGCCTATTCAATGGATAGATTGGGTGGTCAGAGAAGTTTTGAGGATGATCAGGTCACCCAAAAAAAGTCCAGCATGTTTGATGATATCAATGGAGATGATGATTCTCTTAGTTAATCAATAAGTCAAGGTTGAGGCCTGATGATTGGATTTTGTGACAGTGAAGAGGTTCTGATTGAATGAGAGTTTATCATTCAACATTTTAGCGTCTTAGTCTTAGTCTCGGCTGGTGAGAAGGAGGAGGAGGAGAAGGAAGAAGGACTGAAAGTACCCCAACCTGGCTGGTGATGAGGGGCCGGGGCAACCTTGGACTTGAGGAAGGAGCAGGTTTGTATCTACTAACCCTGGAGCTCCAGTAGGTTGGATCCTATTCAACTTAGGTGGTGGTGGGATTCATAGGGTGATGGTCTATGCTGCCTTACAGCATGACAAACCAGTAGCTAGTGGGGCAAGAGCCTTTGGTTGGTGTAATTAATATACCCTATTGAGTACTGTGGCTTGTAGGTCGAGAGCTTTCAGCTGTTGCCAAAGTTTTATTCTCTCTACATGGTACCACTTGCAGCTGGTGAGGTAATGAGCCATGGATTCCTCTGAATTGCAATGGTAACATATGGGGTACGGTAGTTGTTTGAATCTGAAGGGGTAGTGGTTGAGTTTCACATGGGTCAAACGGAGTAGGTGGATGATAGCTGATAGGGGGAAATACATGATGGGAGCCATGAGCAGTTTAGGTTCAGTCGGGGTGAGTTTCTTCAGCAAGTTAGGAGCTCTTGTGGTGACTGGGAAGTCAAAGCCAGGGTGTGGGGCCACTACTTCAGCAAGCTTGTCTGCCTTCTTTTTTCCCAGGATTCCCATGTGGCCCGGGCACCACAAAAAGGAGATAGGTATGTCAGGGTGCGTTTAGTTCAGGAGGAAGTTGAGATGGAGGAGGAGGTACTGCCCTGGAAATGAGGCAAAGGGAGAATGGAGTTGGCGCAGAGCAGCCAGGCTGTCAGATAGAATGGTGATTTCAGAAGCAAGGCCCAGTTTGATTAGGTGCTGCCCAAGTTCCACTCTCAGGACAATCCCACCAGTTCACATTGAAAATTTGAGGCTAGATGAGTTTCTCCCAAGTGGGCCACGCAGTGGTGGGAGCCATCTGCCATTTTTGTCACTGCCCGCAGGCCTTTGGATGGGTGAGCTGAACCCTCTGTGTATACTAGGGTCTGTGGGGCTGGATGGTGGGAAATGAAGTTGGTGATGCATTTTTTTTCTTAGGCTTTGTACTCAGAGCCAATGTCAAACAGTTTCTTCAATTGTTAGTACATCAGCCCTACGCATTTTATCAATAAAGCCATCATCTTCCCTACAGGAGGTGAGTGGTGAATTGAGAAGCAAGGGAGGTGGAGAAAATATTGGGAGAGCAAGCACAAGAAAGTTGGAGATGAGATGATGGGAGGTTGCAATAATGTTGCAATTGACAATGAGATTGTGGAAAAAGTGCAAGAAAAAAAAGTTAGTGATCAATGTGGCAGATGGGAATAGGAGGAGGATGAGCTGGAGGAGTAAGATGAGAGTGTCCAAACCAAATTGATCTCATATCATTATTGGTGATTTTCATCAACAAACAACTCCAGGATTCCAATGAGCATTGATGAGATAATCAAGCTGGGGATTGAAAACTGCGGATTTTTGTGCCATAATTGCTCAATTGGAAATAACCACCTTGATGAATGATTGGCCACTTTTTTGTTTCAAGTGGGTGATCTACAAGGGAGAAAGCAAATCATGTAATAGATTAAATGCATGAAGTTCATTATTTCTTGTTGAAATAAGGCTTGATAAGGGTCATTCAAGGGAGAGAAAGGGGAGGGGTTTTAACTTTGTACCATTGGAAAGAGTTAATTTGGAAATATTTAATTCATCCAAAAAGAAGTCAAGGCTCCAAATGAAGAAAATTCTGGTTTGTTTTTTTGTTTGAAAAGCACTGATCAATCAAATTTAATCACCAATAATTAATGGATTTTGATTAAAATCCTTACTGTTTGGTTCAGCACTTCAGGCAAGAGGACTAGCTCTCAATACTTTCATGAGGAGTGGGTTTTTACCAATGGCATGACCAATTCCAAAAAATAGAACTGGTAGATTGGTGGCTCTGATGGGAAGAGGAATGAAAATCTGGTCTTTGATCAACAGGGTAGGCTCAAGGGATGAATAGATTTTTAATGGATCCTTATTGAGATGATAGAAGTTATTGATGACAGATTTTGAGCAATCATCAAAGTCTAGATATAACTCTCGTGCAAAATCTTGCCAGGATTCCAAAATATTTGAAGATCCAGCCAAGAGTATGTTACCACCATCTTTGCGGAATCGGACGAGTGACTGGGGTGAAAGATCAGGAGGAAAACCTTTGAGGCAGGTGTACAAAGAATAACAAAACAAAAGGGGGATCCAATTTAAAAATCAATACCTCAATTGTCAGGGTGAAGCAGGAGGTCCACTGGAAAGTTACCAAGAATGTTTGAAAGATCAAGATGGAGAATATTCCATTCCAGAAGATCTTCAGTTTTTAGGTGATCAAGAAGATTGGAGTTTTGAATTTGGAGAGAGCAATGTAGAACATTTTTTTTGAATGTAAAGAGGAGATATTGAAGGATCATTTGAAGGATTTGATGAGATGGATGGGTAAGGAATAGGAGGGAAAAGCAACAAAAGTAGTATTGAAAAAAAGAAAGAGACACTTCCAAAAAAAATCCATGCTTTATTCCTAATTGCACCAAAATCCTCCTGCTCAGATGCATGCATCCAAACAATAACATTTTCATGCAAATTCCATGCTTTAACCCACATTACACCAAAATTCTCCTGCTTCAATGCATGAATCAAAACACTAACATTTTTGTGCAACTTCCATGCTTTAGGCATAATTTCCTGTATTTTCACAAAAATCCTTGAATCCTCATTTCCTGTAGTTGTACAAAAATTCTTTGCGCTAGATATCCTGTAGTTGTGAAAACATGCTGATATTTGGATGAATGATTCCAACCACTAACATATCTTTGTAACTCTCATGATTTTATCCCAATTTCCAGTAGTTGCAAAGATAAATTGATTGAGGTTGGGAAAGAGTGTGAGGAATTCAAAAATGGGTGAGGAGTGATGAAATGCATTTTTTGATGGTGTGTAAGTGTAAGGAGTCTTCAAAATAATGTGCAGAGTGTTTAACTCCCCTTTTGGTGGGAGGGTATAAGCAGGGTCAGGTTTGTTCAAAATGAGTGAGATGTGTTTAAATCAACTTTGGTCAAAGTGTAGCAGGTGAGGAGTTTTCAAGATGGGTAGGGAGTGTAGAAATCAAATCTGGTAAGAGCTTACCAGGGTAAGTTGTGTTACAAATTGGGTGAGGTGTTTTGAAATCTACTTTGTTAAGAGTGTAGGAGGGTGAGGTTTTTTGAAATCCACTCCAGTGAGAGTTTTCAGGGTGAGGTGTGCTAAAAATTGGGCAAGGAGTGTTGGAATCCACTCTGGTGAGAGTGTAGCAGGGTGAGGAGTATTGAATATTGGGAAAAAATTCTTTGAATTAAATTGAGTGAGGAGTGTTAAGACTTGGGTAATGCTTGTTCAAATTCACTTTGGTGAGGGTTTCCAGGGTGAGGAGTTTAAACGTCCACTTGGGTGAAGGTGTGGCCGGTTTAAGTGTGCTTCAAATCAAGTGAAGAATTTTCAAAAGTTGGTGAGGTGTGTTCAAGCTTCAGAGTGGTTTTCAAAGCTTTGAGTTAGGTATGGTTTAAGTGGTTTACACATACCAGTGTTGCTTAATTTAACCTTGGTGGTGGGGCTCAAGTCACCTGGACCACACTTGGGTTCTGTCAGCCCAAATTTTCATGCGTGCCTTACTATATGGGAGTGCACATCACTGCACTGGCAACGGTGAAACTAAAACCACATAAGAGTGTAGTCCCTCCTCTACCCACCCTCTCATGTGGATGAAATACACACTATGATGAGTCTGTACAGTACCTTCACTTTTTTTACAAGAAAATTTTTTCTTGTATAAAATAAATGTTGCTTTGTAAGTCGATAATATTGACCAACAAAGATTTTTGGGTAGTTTCTCGGGTCAATATTAGTTGGCCTTTGCATGCTGGAGACAATGGTTCATGTGCGCAAAAGAGCCCATTGAGGAAACTGTGAAATGTTTGGGCTTTTGTTGATGATGGTGTTTGCTTTTTTGGGCTGTCGCCACGCCATGCTCAATGGGCATTCCTTCCTACATCTGATTTGTATTCAAATAGACTTAAATAAACAATTCATGCAGGAAGTAAATGGCATAAATATTTTCCAGGGGGCATTTTGAGTTCTACAAATGGTCATTTCAGGCTCTGACTGAAAATCAAAGCATCCAAGCATGTAGCCTTTGAACATACGTTCAAATTGGAGTGGTTTTAGTGACAGAAATAGAAAATTTTCTTTTGAGATTATGAGTAAAGAGAATCTTTTGAACAAATAAAAACCCACTGGGATGATAAAGATTTGAGCACAGAAAGCCAACCAACTAAAATATTTGGATCAAAGAATGCATGCAAAATAAAGGAAACTAAGACAGCTCTTCAGGTGATTATTGATAAAGCATACAATGAACCCTGAAAGGAGAAAGCTACTTGAAGTAGATGATTTTTGTGGGCTTAACACATTAGCACCTTTCATGCAGAAAATTGATTGATATGAGTTAAATGGAACACCAAACCACATCTGGGATGGGAAAATGAGGAAGAATGGGAATTATCTGTCATTCTGAAACCAAACTCGGTCTAACCTCAGTCTAACCCTCAGGCCTGATCTACTTTCTCAGTAACTTCAACCTCAGGGCTCAGGAGACTTACATCAATATGTCTCCAGTAACTGTATACCTCAGGATCTTCATGCAGTACATATCTACATATAGTCTAACCTCATACTATACACAGATAGACTCCATAGGCTTGCACATACTCAATCTCCCAGGCTCTACTCTACCTCTCTGTCTAACCCATACCTCTTTGGGTTATCTCTCTGTCTAACCCATACCTCTTTGGGTTATCTCTCTGTCTAACCCATACCTCTTTGGGTTATCTCTCTGTCTAACCCATACCTCCTCTGTGTGGTTTATCCTTTGGGAATCTTTATGTACATCCTCTTTCAGATTGTATTACATACTCTCTCTACTTGTTACATAGTGTCATGACCCTTATTTACACTGTAGATCCTTCAACTGTACTCTCCCAACTTAGAAAGCTCAGACCTGGAACCTTGCCCCAATTCAGAAGCAGCCTAACCTGATGTAGTAGCATACCTGATCAACCCTCTCTGTTAATTGGACTGTTCCCATGACATCATATGTATAGTCTGAGCCCCAATCACTTGTACCTCTGTTGTAGTTCCAACCTCTTGTATATTTAATAAGCCTCCTCTTCCCTCTTCCTGATGGTTCCCCAAGAAATAAGTTTACTACTTCTTACTAGGAGATCTTTCCCAGAAAGTGTCATTCAGCACCCTTCAACCCAATCCTCCTCTGCTCCTTGTAGCCTCCTTCAGTAACCTTGCCCCTAAGCCTACTGTGGGTAGAGACCCCTCTGTGCTAAGCCCTGCTTGCATGTCAGCAGCCCTTGTGACATTATCCTAGAAATGAAAATTTACCACCACATACCCTGAAAGTTATTGAGGATTTTGTTGAAATGGTAGTTGGTTCTCTAAACTGCATTGGATCTTTCCTTTTCTGCTGGAAGACTGAGCCTTCCTGTCTTTTTTTATCCTAGTATGATTCTTCTCCCCATTACTGGGAGTGAGTGCCAACTTGGGTCTGTGTCAATCCTTTCTGTGATACATTTAAGGAGATATCTATTTTAATTCTGCACTTTCCAGAAGAGATGTCCATCTTTTTCACATTACATAAATTTTTGAGAAACCAAAGCTCTTTTAGTAAAACTCCATCCATAAAAATTTTTAAAATATTTTAGTGAACTGTGAGTTGGTCTGAAATGGTTCCCTTGTGAAATGAATTGAGGGGGATCTGGGAATTTAAAAAAACTCCTGGATCATACAAACTCCTTGGGCTGGCAGAGAATAAGCCAAGGGAAGGAATTCTATAGTGTTCATGCAAGTAATTAAGGGTTCTTACCAGGTAGAAAACCCATGTTTATAGCCCTGGGATGGGTTAGCTAACTCTAAGGATTTGCTTGGAGAGGGAAAAGTTGGACCGTGTGTGCTAGCATTTTTATGCACAAAAGGAAAGTGGGGCTTATGCCCCAGGAGTGTTGCCAAAAAAAAAGAAATTGTGAGTTGATTGAAAGTGGTTCCCTTGTGAACTTATAGTGACACCTGGGGACACTTTTTTAAAAGCATTTTTACATCTATTTTGAGAGAAATGCAAGGAAGTGTAAAACCAATCTCTGAACAGAAATTTATTTGGGATTTTTCTATAACCCACTTTTTTTTTCTGTTGATTTATATATTTTTTTGTTAGGATAAATTTAGCATCAATTTCATTTGCCAAAGGGAGGGGGTGATTTTTCATGTATTAATACTCAAATTTGTTATATAAACTATTTATGGCCTTCAATCTTGGCCTGGAAAAAAATTCCAACTGCTTGCAGGGGACGTGGAGCTTTGTGAAATTATAATTTTAAATCTTCAAAAAGCAAGAATGGCAAAACTGAAAACAATTTATAATCATTTCATTTTTTTCAGAAAAAAAACTTTCCATACAAATCAATTACGTGTAAAAAATCAACATGTTTCACAAAATTTATTTTTTCCATGAATAGTTCTGGTTTTATCTTGGTGGAAATTCCATAATTTAAAGTTAATAATTTGGGACATATGAGTGACTTTCAATTTTAAAAAAGGTGAAATCAAGGTGATTCTCAGTTTCATCTGCAGTGAAATTTTCTTGAATTTCATTTTCCATAAAGTTGAAACCCACAAGAAATATTGTGTATAGCATTGCAAGAAATTTAATCTATCATTGTGATTTCATGGTGCAAATTGAATCCTTATTGGGGACAAAAGTGGCCACAAAATTGACTTCATGTCACTGGTCATCCAGAGACCCCAATTTAGCCCTGGTCATCCTGGCCCACCTGGTGACAGAATTATCTCTTGATGTACCAGCCCCAGCATCAAGCAACCTGTAGATTCACCCACAGAAATCAAGCAAAATGAATTGGATTCCAATAATTTTCCATGGGAATTGATGTGTTTGTTTCTGTCTTTCATTGAAACTCCCACTTATTCAAAGCTGATTTAATTTTTTCTCTTTTGGCAGGCTTGAAGTCCATGTTTATTGTATGGCTAAAACTTGTATGTGGTTTTATCCAATATCAGTGTGGGATTGCTTGTCAGTTTCTCTTAAAATTAACCCAAGACATATTTGAAAATGCCAATTATGAGAGGTTTGAGAATTAAATTCCTAAGGATGTCCAAACAATTTTGAAGCAGATCAATCTTTTAACTCAGTTGGATCAATACATCTGCTGTCCCAGGTGCTTTTCGCTGTATTCTTTTGGTAGTGCTCCAGAATTATGCATGTATTGAAGGACCAAAAAAGTCAAGAATTTTGATGAAGAATTGTTCAAATCCCCCATCAAGATACCTTTGGCACCTAACTTGTCAGCTTCCTACTATGTATAGAGCAAACTGTCAATAGCAACACAAAACTATGAGAAAATAAAAAATGTCAATCAACAAAATAAGTAGTGAGAAATCCATAAATATTAATAGAGAAATGGATTCCTCACCCAACATTAGGTAGGGTCACTCACTGACCCCACCCTTGAATTCCAAGTCCTTACATTTTTAAAATAATTAAAAAGAAAAGTATTAAAAATTAGGACACCTGAATGGCACTTTTTGTCCATTTCAATATTTCACACGTGTTGTCACGTATAGGGTTTAAACCTAAAATTCACTCAGAATTGAGGTTTTGTGTATATTTTAGGAGTTACACGCGGAAATGTGTTTTGTCACAATTCCCTTGCGCAGCCCCGCATCATTACATATCCCTACGTACTAGTAGTAACAGATTCCCGCGTACTAGAGACCCACGCGCAGCTGATTCTGCCACGCACGCAGCAGATCCTACCCCCCGCGCATCTGTACTAACTGATCCCTGCGTCTGGATCAGTCGTGCCTAATCTCACAACCAGGTACCGCTCAGAAGAGCTACAACCTAGTTAGAGTTGCCTAGTATATGTAACAAACTGACATATGCATTAATAATGATCTAAAAAGATCAAAAATTAAATAAAATTGATTGAAATTAAGTTTTAAACATTTTTTCATAATAAATCAAAGATCAAAGATTACCATGTAAATCACTGACCCTGATCTTTGAAGACCAAAAAACACTACAAGGAGTGTTCATAAAAATTAGTAAAAATTATCTACATGATCAGCAGGTAAAGAGGGATTAGTAAACATCCACATCTGCACGCTTTGAAGCAATATCAATATTAAAAATGAAGGAAGAGTACAGAATGATCAAATTTACACCATAACAGATTAACAGATCCTGTGGCCAAAATAGTGCATAAATCCAGCAGATCTAAGGACAGATGATTGACAGCACCAAGTGGACGTGTCACTCTTGCCCTGAATGGCTTGCCAGCCTCAGCCCACAAGCAGAAAACTCTCTACGTGCGCTGAGAAGATCAAAATCACCCAAAAAGGTAATTATACCAACCATTCTGGATACATTATTCCAGGATAGTAACCAGGAATTATTCATTGTGAATCAGAAACCATTTCATTGCTTATCAAATGCTTATATGGAGATAAGAAAGTGATTTATGAATTAGTCTGTAGTAGTATTATTTACCCTTATTAACCAATCAACCCTTGAAGTTTAGTCAAGCAATCTACCCCATCTGCTCTGAAACCCTTCAAATTATTACAGGATTATTGTGGTAAGATGCTCAGAGTGAGTGTTACAATTCTTGTCTTGGCTATTTGTGCTTTTAAGCCCGGCCATTAGTGGAATAGGTCCTTTCTAAGGCACCCATATTTATTCCAAGGTTCTTAAACTTCTTAAGGAGGCCCCTTGAAGAGAGGTTGCTATTCTGTAAAGATCCCCAGTAGTATAATACTGTGGCCCCTCTTTTATATTATATTGAAAACCATTGATTACCAAACCAATTAAACCTTTTAACTGATCTTATTATATCATTTATTTGAGCTTCTAAGTGTTTATTATTGGAATAATAATTATTATTATCATTCCAGCATTTTTTATCACTCTCTGTAGCTAAAAGACTGCAAGGTTCCTGGTATCAGAGAGCTGACAACTGGGGTTCTGGATGGGAAATTATCCTTAAATAATTCATTTTTTCATTATTTATTCTCTGGACCAGTCTATTTTTTTTTTTAAAAAAATAAGTTAATATACTTATAACATATATTTTTGATCGTTTGTTTCTCTAGTGGATCTTAAGACCAACAGAGAATTGATCAACTATTATTTGAACCTTCTTAAAAAGAAAAAAGAAGAAAAACTCCGTAACTTTTTCCCTGTTATTATAAATCCTGAGAAACAACAGGATAAATTGCTTTATTATAAACAGCAAGTTATAAAAGACAAAGAACTTGAGCTTTAAAAAATTATCAATTTGAATTCTTTATTAAGGGAACATAAAGGGTGCAAGATTTATCAAAGGAAGCTTCATATTTATAAACTGAATAACCCTGAAGATAAAGAAAAATCCAAAAGTAATAAAAGTGATTATTTTTTTAAAGAAAATATCATTTTAACACGTAAAAATACAAAAAAATATTAAACTTATATCTTTTGTTTTTATCCATCTCAGTGGATTTCTTTTTGGGGGATCTCATTGACGAGGACCTCCTAGAGGATGTACCAGACAGTGTACCATTGGACTTACCCTTGGAATTATCCCAGGATCTGATTGGAACTCACTCAGACCCCGTTGGAATACCCCCCAAGGATAGTTGTGATCCTAACCAAGTGTTGGTACCCTTCAATTTAACTTTAAGTAAGTTAAAATATATATAAAAATTATTAAAAATATAAAACACATGAGATATATCATTTTTAAGTCTTTTTCAAATGTTTTGACAAAGGAAATACTCATTTTTTTGGTGCTATGTATCAAAATAGGCGCAACACCTGCGCAACAGGTACAGCCCCGTTGTATTGATCTCTGCCCCGAGGAACCCGTGCGCACAAGGACTCTAGTTGCAAGCGCAATGAGCAGACTTGAACCCATGACCATAGCATCACGGGGGAAGGCAACGGCAACAACTGCGGCCACCAACTCAACCAAAAAACCGTTGGAGAACCATCCGTCGCCCACCATCTTATCCCAGGAGGGTACAGGTCCTCCTATGCCACCCCATCTGGACTTAACCAAGGAGGAAAGAGTCAAAGTGTTAGTGAAAGAGCACATGAGCTATTGGGAACAATTCAGGTTGGCTCAGACCCAGGAGGATCAACCAGGTATGAGAAAAGCCATTTCTCAGGAAAAGAAATCTCAGATTTCTCTTCAAAGGTTAATCCCAAAGAAAGAAGTAGAAGGCTACGTGCAGAACTGGAATCATTGGGATCAGTTAGCATCCTTAAAGGGAAAGGACCCCAAAAAGAAGAGGTCCTCAGCCCATCAGAAGTTAAGCAACCCAAAGGATTGGGACAGCAGAATATCCCTAGCCCAGAAGTGGAAAAATGTGTACCACAATGAAATGTAGAAGCTCTTAATAGCTTTTCTGTAAATGTGTCTCACAATTTTTCTATTATTAGCCAATGCTTTGACAATGTTTATCAACAATTGGACAAAGTGAGTTCAAGTATTTTCAGAGTGATTGACACTCAGTCTCTGATTATGAGAATTGATGAGTTGGACATACAACAAATCAAGGATAGTATAAAAGCTAGTAAGTTGTACCTAATGAAACATATTGATGATAACCAATCAATTCTTCAAGAAGATATTCTTGCAACCATAGACCTGCTTAAGGAAGAAGTTAAGAAAACTAGTCATACTCCTTCATCTCATTTGATTAACAAAACTTTTTTATTAAGCAATAAACTTGATTTGGAGTTATGTATGATTAAGAATGATCTCAGAGATCTTAAGATCAATTCTACTAACTCTCTGGTCATTGGCCTAGAAAAAACTAGGCCTTCTAGGTTCCCCAGTACTCCTAGTGTTCCTCCCAGAACCAGGATAACTAGGAATGAGTCTTTCAGACCCAGTCCTATTCCTGAAATGGAGAAGTCTTTGAAGTTACTTCCTCCCATCACTGAATGGCATAAATTCTGTGGAGAAGGAGAATAAACCCATTTCAGTTTCATTAAATTTATTGACTATACTCCTTCTTCTTATGAGCTCCCTAATGCAATAGCTGTGGCAAGATTGCCAGACTATTTGAAGGAGTAGCTCTTGATTAGTTTATTAATAAAAGAGAAGAATTTGGATCTTTATCCTGGAATTCTTGGAAAGAATTGATCAAAGGTCAATTTGGTACCAGAATTTGGAAAAGAAAGATGATGAAAACTCTTGAAACTTCCTAGTTTGATCCATGCAAGGAAAAACCTCAGAAGTGGTGCTTAGACCAGAAAAAGAGGTTAGACTGTTTTAACCCTGATGCTGATAAAGAAGAGGTCAATGGAAGACTCCTCAACTTATGTCCCAGCCAAATCAACCACATTAAAAGGTGCAGAATGCCTATGGATTCAGATATTTCCACCTTAATAGGTGTATTGGAAGAGACTATTGATATGTGTCAGCTCTCTGATACCAGGAACCTTGAAGTCCTTTAGATACAGAGAGTGATAAAAATGCTTGAATGATAATTATTATTATTATTCCAATAATAAACACTTAGAAGCTGAAATAAATGATATAATAAGAGCAGTTGCATGGTTTAAGTGTTTTTGTAATAAATGGTTTTCAATATATTATAAAAGAGGGGCCAAAGTATTAAACTACTGGGGATCTTTACAGACTAGCAACCTCTCTTCAAGGAGCCTCCTTAGGCAGTTTAATAACCTTGGAATAAATATGGGTGCCTTAGAAACGACTTATTCCACTAATGCCCGGGCTTAACAGCACAAATGGCCAAGACATGAAGGGTAACACTCACTCTGAGCACTTTACCACAAAAATGCTGGAATAATTGGAAGGGTTTCAGAGCAGATGGTGTAGATTGCTTGACTAAACTTCAAGGGTTGATTGGTTAATAAGGGTAAATAATACTACTACAGACTAAGTCATAAATTCCTTGCTTATCTTCATATAAGCACTTGATAAACAATGACACGGTTTCTGATTGATTATAAATAATTCCTGGTAACTATGCTTCAATAATGGATTCAAAGAGGTCTGTAAAATACCTTTTGGGGTTATTTTGAGCTTCTCAGGGCACGTAGAGAGGGTTCTGCTTGTGGGCTGAGGCTGGTAAGCCAGTCAGGGAAAGGTTGGCACGTCCACTTGGTTCTTTCAATCAGCTGTCCTTGGATCTGCTGGATTTCTGTACTATTTTAGCCACAGGATCTGTTAATCTGTTATAGCGTAAATTTGATCATTCTATACTCTTCCTTCATTTGTACTATTGATTTTGCTTTGAAGGGCGCAGGTGTGGATGTTTACTAATTTTCCATCATCTGCTGATCATGTAGATTATTTTTAATAATTTTTATGAACACTCCTTGTAGTGTTTTGCGGTCTTCAAAGAACAGGGTCAATGATTTACGTGATAATCCTTGATTTTTGATTTATTGTTAAAATATGTTTGAGAATTAATTTTAATTAATTTAATTTAAGTTTTGAACTTTTTAGATCATTAGTATGCATATGTCAGTTTGGTACTTTAGATCATTAGTAATGCATATGTCAGTTTGTTACATATACTAGGCAACTCTAACTAGGTTGTAGCTCTTCTGAGTGGTACCTGGTTGTCAGATTAGGCAGGACTGATCCGGACACGGGGATCAGTTAGTACAGATGCGCGCGGGGTAGGATCCGCTGCGTGCGTGGAAGAATCAGCTGCATGCTGTAAGACTCTAAAAAGTGCTAGGCCCTGGCAGTTTTGTGGAGGGGAAAGGTGCTTTTTTTAGGCTGGCCTCCTGAGTTTTACAACAATATTTAAATTTAACCAAGATCAAGGTCCAGAACCTGGTAAATTAGGAATCAAGGAGTAGAGGATAAAGATGATAATAGTTCAGTAGCAATGAAACAGCACTATCTGAGGCATGATTATACAGGGAAAAACTTGAACAAAAGAAGTTCAAGTCTGCTTAGAATTCAAGGAACAAAAGCTGTTGTATGTAAAGAACGCCCACAAGCTAATAACTCTGGTCGTCAGCAGACGATTGGGGATGATAAAATCAAACCCAAGCCACCTCCAGGTCCTCAATGAACCTGCCCAACTCTCTGCAATAAAGCGCTTGAAGTGTACCAGATAACTGAGGGTGGCTGTACAAGACAAAGCACTATGTTTAAGAAGCTCTAAAGCAAACAGTAACTGATTTGAAGCAAGGATAACCTCAAAACTTCTCAAGGGACTCAAGGGTAGGCTGGCAGAATTCAACTCCAAAGAAGATAAGGGGAGGTATAACACTCCAGGTCTTAAGCTTAATAAGACCTCTTCAATCAATTGTGACTGGCTCCAGAAAGATGAACAAGGATCAGGACCAGTATGGTCAGAGAAAGGGATCAAGGAGTGGTATAACACACTCAAAAATTCCAACAGAAAGAATCTTTCTTCAAGCATCAAGGCTATTGGTTGGTGATAAGGATCAAGGATCAAGGATTTGAGTATGGATGCTCAAGGATCAAAGGTTGAGTATGGAGGCTCAAGGATCAAGGGTGCGCTGATTTCATGCTGGATCATTTTCTCCCTCATCCAAAAGGCAGGGGAGAGCCCCTCCTTATATGGGCAGGAGGCCCTGTTAGACTATGTACAATGGATTCTACAAATAGAGCGGAAAAGGAAAGAAAATCATGTGGTCACTCCAGTCCGTCCCTGGGTGGGCTTGCGCGACAATACTGGAATCACCCACCCCTCGTCCAAAGGTGGACGGGGTGGGAAAGAAAAAGAACTTAACCACCGCGGATGTCCACGGGCAGTAGTCAACACTCTCCACCCCTTGTACAAAGGCGGAAGTGGGTGGGAGAGTCCCAGGAAAGGTGAGGGATGAAGTTTGTGAGAGCGCAGATGGGCAGATAGGAGATTGGCTTTAGGCTGTTGAGTAAATCCTGAAAGGCTTGAGATCCACGACTGATAGATCGAGTGAGATGGGAGATTGACGGATTGGAGGATTGGACAAATGCTTGGAGGTGCGGTCGGGATGGATTTGATAAGTCATGGATGAGCGCCACACGCGAACAGATAAGTGATTGGGACGCGCGTGGACGGATAAGTGATTGGGACACGCGCGGAGGGATAAGTAATTGGGACAAGCAAGGATGGATAAGTGATTGGGAAACGCGAGGATAAATAAGTGATTGGGATGCGCGATGATAACGATGAGGACGCAGGACGCGCAAGGATGATGAGCAACGCGCGAAGGCAAGGACAATGATGGGCGGCGGGCATTGCGCAAGGAACATTTTTGATTTCTTTTCTCACGGTATCCCAAATGGTTCACCACATCTCTCCCCAACTTACAGACTGTCCCTAGTCTGCACCTGAGTTTGATGCCATAAAAAGAGAAAGGAAAGAAAGATGATTCAAACCAAGGAATGGCACTTTTTGATCTTGGGAGTGATTGAAAAAAAGAATATGTCCATCCATCCAAAGGAAAATCCTAGAAGTGGTTTTGGAACAAGTTGCCTCCATGAGAATGAAATTTCTTGACCTGATCAGCAGAGAACCTTCTGGCCATCTGAGTACCATCCAGTTCCTCCAACTCTAACTTGATGGATCACTTGGTAAGGACCATTCCAGCGGTTAGAGAAAAGCTTTCCCCACTGAGTTTCCAAGGAACAATTATAAGCTAAGACTAGATACCAAGGGTTCAAGGGATCCCTGATTTGCTTTGAGTGCTTGTCTTACCAATACTGAACTGATTTTTCCCTAGACTTCATCATCTTCTGATAAGCTTTGTTACAGACATCTTCACTCCTTTCCAGTTGCTTGGATCTGGCAACTAATATATCAGTGGTGGAAGAATCCCTTTCCCAAGAAATACCTAAGAAAGATTCCATTTCCAGATCCAGAGGAAGGACAGCCCTTTGACCAAAAATGATTTTTTAAGGTGAATGGCCAGTGGTTTGTTTTGTTGAAATTTGATCAGAGAAGAGGACCAGGGGGAGGAATTTGCAACAATTCTTGAAACTTTCACCAGCCAGTTTGACCAGAGCAGCCTTCAAAGGAGCATGGCCTCTTTCCACCATGTCTTGGCCCTCAGGATAATAAGGAGTGGTCACCCTATGTTGACCAGGAAGTGATCAGATCATATCAGCCAGTTTACCACCAAACTTGGAGCCGCCATCAGTCAAATAAGATTGTGCCAAGCCATAACGCATCGTCCAAGTCTCATAAAGGAAAGCTGCTACTGATTCAGAGCTGAGGTTCTTAAGAAACTTTGCTTCAACCCATCCAGAAAAATCATCTCTAGCCACAATGAGGTACTTAGCTCCGCCAGCCTTAATGTGAACCACATCCATAGCAATCCTCCCAAAGACAGTGGACTCTCCAGTGGGGTAACAAATTTTGGCTTGGCGCCTAAGATCACATTTCTGACACACTTCACAACTCCTGCACCATTGAGCGACAGATTTCTTCAGAGATGGCCACCAAAACTATTTGGATATTTGTCGATAAGTTTTGGTTTCCCCACAATGACCAAGGCCTTCATGGAGACTTTCCAGGATCAAATCTTGCTTGGAAGGGATAGTGACAACAACAAGTGCACAGGGAGTTGCTATTTTCATAATCCTGGTGCCTTGAACAAAGAAGTTGGAGGACTTCCTCTTGAGAGATCAAAAATCTTTAGCAGAGATATCAGGGGGTCTTTGGAGAGTTGAAAGGTACTGCTCTAACTTAAGCCAGAAACCTTGCTGGAAACAAGAGTAATATTGGGAGGAGAAAGCAAAAACAGGGCGGACCAAAGGTTCTTCCTCATCAAAATACATTCCAAAATCTGATTCATTGTCTCCAATAGGTCTCCTAGACAAACCATCAGGCATAGTAAAAGATTTCCCAGGCCTGTAAACAATATCAAAATAGAAAAGCTGGATAAAAGCTACCCAGCGAGTCATTGGAGCATTTGGAAGACTGGGAGCATTGATCATTTCCACAATGGATCAAGCATCAACTTGCAATTTGAAATGTTGACCCCAAAGGACAGTCTGGAGCTTCTTCAACATTTGGGCCACACCTCAAAGTTACAGTTTTGGCTGGGAGTACCTGGATTCCACATCTGAGAAAAGAAGAGATTCATACAGAGCAGGACAATCCAAACCATTTTCATCTTCCTGGGTAAGGAAAGCCCCAACCAATTGATAACTAGAGTCCACTTCCAGCTTGATCTTGCCTGCTCCGGGTCCATAAGTGATCTTTTTCAAAACAATATCTTTCCCAACAATTGTTTTGAGAAACTGAAATGATCCTTTGCAGTCTTGGGTCCAAATCCATTCAGCATCCTTCCTGGTTAAGCAACGCAAGGGAATTAAGGTTTTGGATAGTGAGGGAATGAAGATCCTGACATAAGTTACAACACCTAGGAAACCTCTAACTTCCGTTGGATTTATTGGAGTAGGCCAGGAGATGATTTTGTTGACTTTAGAGGGTGCCATCCTTCTTCCTTCCTTGCAGACTATATGACCAACAATTTCCAAGACAGGGACACAGGCGGCAAGTTTTGATCCAGAGACAGTAAGGCCAGATTCGTCGATTCAAAACAAAATTCTTTCCAAGATAGTAGCATACTCCCAGATAAATCTTTGGATTCCTGAGTGCCAAGGTAGGAGCTCATTATCATAGTCAGAAACTGGACCTTTAATCCCACCATCATCAATAAAGATACCTGCATGATCAGGGATTTCATCCTGGAGGATCCACATCATCTGAGCCTGATAGACTGCAACCAAGTTGGTGGCACCTTGAGGCAATTGAGTTAGTTGAAATCAACCAAGGGGAGTATAAAAAGTAGTAAGTGGCCAAGAAATAGGATGCAGGGATTGTTTGTCATAGCCACCCATAATGTCACCTAGACCATAGCAAGCTCTCCCAGAGAAGGATTCAACAAATTCTTCAGTGGCAGGAGTCATGCCAGAGTCTTTAATAGTAACTTTATTAAGAGGTTGGAGATAATGAACTACTCTGAGTTTACCATTACTCTTTAGAAAACAGAAAAAAGGACTGGAATAGCTAGAAGTTGATTGTTTTTATAAACCGGTTTGGACTTGTTTGTGAACCAACTTGATGAATTTTTTGACTTTAGCAGCAGGGATCGGGATCTTTTTCTTTTTCCAAGGATCATGTTAAACTACAGGGATGATGTAAGGGAGACCATAGGTTTCTTTCAAGAGACCTCTCTCTTCTTCACAGAATGCAATATATTTTTCCCTTAGAGACAAGATATTTTTGATCAACTTTAACTCATCAGGAAGAAGCCATCCATCTGTACCAAAGTTGACCACTTTCAGACGTTCTTCAGTGACCCAACCAGAGGGAATGAATGTGCTAGTGAGGGATTGGGATAGACCACAGTAAGGATTGCAGGATAGAGGAGGATGCATAAGGGGAGGATTGAGGTTCAGAGGCATTGGTTGGTTGATTGGCTGGACCTTCTTTGCGACTGATTTGTACTTGGTGGAAAAGGAGAGGAATCCTTGCTTCCTCCAAGCATTTACCAGTGAGACCTGACTACAAAAACTGAGGCCATATTCCAACATCTTCCAAGTTCAATGTTCTTCTGCGTCCTTGAAAGGTGCCTTCTCCATAAAAGTGGATCCAAAAGATAACACATTGCTCACATGTGTGGCACAGCGTAGAGTTTTGAAAACGACAGCAGTAGAAGCCCTTGTTGGTGCAAAATTGGGAGGACTTACTTCTACCCCAAATTGCCTCCACCTAAGACCATACTCCTTCATACCAATGCCGCCAAGAAAAGAATCAAGATCAAGATCTAGTTTAGACTCATTGCGGGTATTGAAACCGGAATAGAGGATGATTGATCAGGCTGAAAAGAAAAAGGAAACAAAGATACAACAGATCCAGACAGAGAAGAAATATTTTTGGATTTTTTGGATTTTTTATGTGTTTGATTTTTGATCTTATTTGGATAAAAAGGAAATGATGAGGAAAAAGAAAGATATGCCTCTGAGATGGAAGTTGGTCCATGAGTTGAAGTCCAAGGCTGAGAAGAACTACAACTATCAGTAGGGCCAACTATTCTGCTAAAAAATGAGGATGAGATGATTGAGAGTTTTCTTTCTGCTTCCCTTTCAGGACAGATTTGGGAGGATGACCAGGGAAGTCTCTTTCCCAACAACCAGAATCCAGAGAACAAAGATGAACTTCAATCTTTCTGCCATCAGCATCAGGGAGGAGAATTCTCTCCCCAAATTGATCAGAAAACATCAGGGTAGCAACAAAGTACATTAAGAAAGGTCTTCCCCGAGATCATGGGACCATCCAGACAAGTGATCCAGAAGTGACAGGTGCCAACAATATTTTGACAAATTTGAACAGGGATATCCTCAGCAATACCAACCAGCTCACAGGACTGATTCCCAATTCCATAAACCGCAGAGTTGAAACTGACCCTTGGGCTAAGTTTAAGCTTGCAGGCCATGGAGTCCGAAATCCAGTTAAGCTGAGAACCCAAATCCACAAGGAGGGAAACCGTTTTAGTTGAATCACAAGATAACATGGGAGAAAGCCAAGAGGAAAGGAATACAGGTTGGTATCTGAAGAGGGATCTGTTCCACCAGAATCCTCCATCAGAGTACCAGAGGAGACCTTTAATTTTTCCGGACCAATCTCCACAGGTCGACAAGAATCCCATTTCTTCATCCCTTCAGCCACAGATGGAGAGATCAACAAGAGTTCAGCCACAGATAGATCAGGGATTTTAAGATCAGAAATTTTCTTTAATACTCCTTCCACAGCATTAGGGTAGTCCCTGGAGATGCCCCTCTCAAATCGTACTTTGGGCTGGGTGGAGGGAGGAAGATCAGGTGAAATAGGTGCTGGAAGAGGATCTGAGGGGTTGGACAGGTTGAAGAGGGGGAAGATCAGAGTTTTCTTGGAGCCTTTCCATAAGTGGTTCCCTTTCTACTTCCATATCTTTCACATCAGAGGAAGGAGGCTCAGGTGAAGATTAACGTTTAATGGGTTTTTGCAGGAGTGAAGATGGAACAGGAGGAGACTTATGAGGTGTTTGTTCCTCATGGCGTTTCCTAGCTGGATCAGATTGATAGGTGCCAGGGAAGCTGGAGGATACCATGGTTGAAGAGTTCCACAGGACAATTGAAAATCCACAGAGACCAAGGATGCCTTCTTAGGAGTTGGTGGTTGGTATGAGGCCACCACATGACAGATCAGACAAGACAGATTGAAAGGGATCAAAGTACCATTAGGAAGGAAGAAATTATTTCTCTTCTGCTCTACTAACTTCTCCTCCTTGTCCATCTGGAGTTCAGGAAATCTGCAAGTACCATGGCCTTCCCTATACCAATAATAAAAGACTATAGTAGATTTAGGAACAGAATTAGAAGGTTTAGGAGTGGCTAAGGAGGATATTTTCTGATCTATTTTATTCTTAAATGCCTGAAGTAAATTAGTGATCTCATCTATAGTAGGTGTCTCCCGGTGGGTCTGAGGATTGGGTTTAGGTCTGCAATCGGCTTCCATCTTATTCATGATTTTGTTAGATGCTTGAAAAGAGGGGGCAAGGACTGGTTCAGTGATTTTAGGTTTTTCAAAGGTGAGAGCTGTTTGACCTTTCATCACTTTATCCACAGTATTCCTAAGAACCATGAAGGCAGGAAGCTTGAACCAATTATCTCTTGTTGTGATCATGGATCCAGATTTCACCAATTCATCCTTAATTCTTTACTGAACTCCTGGAGAGAAAGACTGAAAAAATTGCACTCAAATTTTGTCTAACGTATCAATGTGATTTTTCCAAAAAAGATAGGGCTGGATAGGGTCCCAAGATTTTCTGAAAGCTTGATAGTAAGAAGCTGAGGAGATACCACCATTGGAGATCCATTGAGAAACCAGGGAATCACAGTCTTGCAAAGTAAATCTGGATACATCTATTTTTCCCCAATAGGCCAACATAGCCTCCTTCAGTAGCCTCCATTTATGAGTTTTGAATCCCTTGAACAATTTGATAACCTCCATAACTTTTTCAGAAGAGATAAAAAATCATAACTGATAAGCCATATCATATTGACTGGCACCATCCACTTCAGCAGCAATCTCATAGGAGTCCAGAAATTGTTTGACATTGGCCCCATTGAAGCCTAAATTTTTGTTCTGAGGTTTGATTTTGAAATTCTTGGCCCAAACAGATAAAGAGGATCCAGCAGATTCCATGTTGAAGGGTTTGTATGAGATCCAAACGAGCAGAGTTCCAAGGTGGCTCACAAGTGTGGCAAGAGTAGAGTTTCACAAAAACTACAAGGATCTTGCCCAGATGGTGCACAATTGGGAGAACTTACTTCTGGACCAAGTTGCCTCCACGGATCAGATCTTAAAAAAAGAACAAACAAAAAAGAAAGAAAAAAAAAATAATTGGATTGGATTTCAGGGTTGATTCTTCAAGTTGGGACTGTAAATCCCAAGGTTGCTGGTTTGATCCTGGCCCGGGGGACCAAATTTAAGACTCCAAACGGTGCTAGGCCGTGGCAGTTTGGTGGGGGGGAAAGGTGCTGTTTAGGCTGGCCTCCTGAGTGTTACAAAAATATTTAAATGTAACCAAGATCAAGGTCCAGAACCTGGTAAATGAGGAATCAAGGAGTAGAGGATAAAGATGATAATAGTTCAGTAGCAATGGAACAGCACTATCTGAGGCAAGATTATGCAGGGAAAAACTTGAACAAAAGAAGTTAAAGTCTGCTTAGAGTTCAAGGAACAAAAGCTGTTGTATGTAAAGAACGCCCACAAGCTAATAACTCTGGTTGTCAGCAGAAGATTGGGGATGATCAACTCAAACCCAAGCCACCTCCAGGTCTTCAATGAACCTGCCCAACTCTCTGCAATCAAGCGCTTGAAGTGTAACAGATAACTGAGGGTGGCTGTAAAAGAAAAAGCACTATGTTTAAGAAGCTCTAAAGCAAACAGTAACTGATTTGAAGCAAGGATAACCTCAACACTTCTCAAGGGACTCAAGGGTAGGCTGGCAGAATGCAACTCCAAAGAAGATAAGGGGAGGTATAACACTCCAGGTCTTAAGCTTAATAAGACCTCTTCAATCAATTGTGACTGGCTCCAGAAAGATGAACAAGGATCAGGACAAGTATGGTCAGAGAAAGGGATCAAGGAGTGGTATAACACACTCAAAAATTCCAACAGAGAGAATTTTTCTTCAAGCATCAAGGCTATTGGTTGGTGATAAGGATCAAGGATCAAGGATTTGAGTATGGATGCTCAAGGATCAAAGGTTGAGTATGGAGGCTCAAGGATCAAGGGTGCGCTGATTTCATGCTGGATCATTTTCTCCCTCATCCAAAAGGCAGGGGAGAGCCACTCCTCATATGGGCAGGAGGCCCTATTAGACTATGTACAACAGATTCTACAAATAGAGCGGAAAAGGAAAGAAAATCATGTGGTCACTTGCATTTGTCTGTGGGTGGGCTTGCGCAAAAAATACCGGAATCACCCACCCCTTGTCCGAAGGCGGACGGGGTGGGAAAGAAAAATGAACTGAACCGCCAGGGATGTCCGCGGGAGGTAGTCAACACTCTCCACCCCTCATCCAAAGGCAGAAGTGGGTGGGAGAGTCCCAGGAAAGGTGACAGATGAAGTTTGTGAAAGCGCGGATGGGCGGATAGGAGATCTGCTCAAGGTGATTGAGTAAATCCTCACAGGCTTGAGATTCACAACTGATAGATTGAGTGAGATGGGAGATTGATGGATCCAAGGATTGGACAAATGCTTGGAGGTGTGGTCGGGATGGATTTTGTAAGTCATGGATGAGCGCAACGCGCGGATGGATAAGTAATTGGGACGCGCGCGGAAGGATAAGTGATTGGGACACGCGCAGACGGATAAGTGATTGGGACACGCAAGGATGGATAAGTGATTGGGACACGCAAGGATGGATAAGTGATTGGGACACGCGCGGACGGATAAGTGATTGGGAAGTGCAAGGATGATGAGCAATGTGCAACGGCAAGGATGATGATGGGCAGCGGGCGATGCGCAAGGAAAATTTTTGATTTCTTTTCTCACAGTGTCCCAAATGGTTCACCACAACGCGGGTCTCTAGTATGCGGGAATCTGCTACTACTAGTACGTAGGGATATGTCATGATGCGGGGCTGCGTGCGGGCATTGTGACATAACACATTTCCGCATGTAACTCATAAAATATACACAACACCTCAATTCTGAGGGAATTTTAGGTGTAAATCCTATACGTGAAAATACATGTGAAATATTAGAATGGCCAAAAAGTGCCCTACTGGTGTTGTAATTTTTAGTACTTTTCTTATTAATTATTTTAAAAATATAAGGACTTGGAATTAAAGGGTGGGGTCAGCAAGTGACCCTACCTAATTTCGAGTGAGGAATCCATTTCCGTAATAATATTTATGTATTTCCCACTCATTATTTTTTTAATTGAGATATTCTTATTTTTTCATAGTTTTGTGTTGCTATTGACAGGTTGCTCTGTACATAGTAGCAAGCTGACAATATGAATGGTCTTGATAAGAGAGTTAATAGACTCCCCAGGGAACATAATACTAGGAACAGCAAAGAATATACTGCCAAAACTAAAGAATCCCCGGCTACTAACCCATAAACCTTGGAAGTCAAGAAGACTCCAGAATCAAAGGAAAAAGTATGGTGGAACTGTAACCAAACAGGACACGTAAAACCTGATTGCCCTTTAACTAGGAAAAGGATTAATCTTATTGAAGGAGAAGAGTATGAAAATCCTGACCCTCACCTTGATGATACTGATGGATCACTCTCTGATTGTGATCTAATGATAACCAACCCCATCAATGTATTTGAGTGTAGTATTGAGTCTTCTCTTGACATAAATTCCGTCAATGAGGATTCTAACTTACCTCTAAAATGGAACCCCAACATGAAGATTCACCAGATCTCTGAGTCTAAGGCATTGACTGTACAACATTCTGCTGGTAAAAGTTTCACTTCAGGCAAAACATGCTATACTACCGGTTTAATCCAATGTTCCCCTGTTAAGTTACTTCTAGACAGTGGAGCCTTTTGCTCTTGTGTTGGTTCAACTTATTTTGAGAAACAAGACCCAAACTGGAAACTGAACTTACTACCGGTACCTCAGGCTAAGTTCAGCAGTTGTAATTCTGCTCTCAATGCTGTTGGAGTATGTTCTTCTGATATCATACTACCTCACTCTAAAGGATCACTCAAACTGAACGTTGAATTTGTAGTGCTCCAAAACGGAGTATGTGATTATTTTATCCTGGAAAATGATTCTCTTTGCTTATATGGCGTAGATGTATTCCAAATCATGGGTAGATACTTCACTATAGGAGGAGACTGGAATAAGAAGTTCCAAATATGCCATGTCAATTCTCAAACTTCTGATTCAACTTATGAAAACCACTTAGAGAGTTTCAATCAGGAATACTTCTCTCAGGCTTCTTAGAATTCCCTTCTCAATGAAGAAAAGAAACAGGATATCCTACAAGTATGTTTTCAAAATCAGAATGCTTTCTGTACCAAGGATCACCCCATTGGTAACATCAAAGGACATGATATGATCCTAACTCTAAAAATAAAGCCTCCTTACCCACCTAACCTCAGAAGACCTGCTTACCCTTCTAGTCCAGAATCTAGAGCTGCTCTGGAAACTCATATTCAAGAGTTGGTTGATTTACAAGTCTTAAGGAAAGTAGGAAACAATGAACAAGTGGATATCACCACCCCAGTAACTATAGCTTGGTATAATGATAAGTCAATATTGGCTGGAGATTTCAGAATGCTGAACAACTACACCCAAGCTGATTATTAACCAATTCCAAGAATTGACCATGCTCTGCATAACATGTCAAAAGCTAAGTACATCACTACCATGGACATGCTGAAAGGTTTTCACCAAATAACTATCAGCCCTGATAGCTGGAAATTCATGAGGAGTATCTGTCATTTGGGAATTTATGAGTATCTTAGGATGCCTTTTGGTATAAAAAATGATCCTTCTCATTTCCAAACAATGATGTATATTGTCTTACAATTATTCATCAGACAGGGATGGATGATGGTATACATTCATGATGTAATCATTGACTCTGATCATTGGGATACTTACATAGAAAAGTTAAGGCTAGTCCTCAATGCCAGCTCTGCTGTGGGATTGAAAGTATCAATGGAAAAATGTAACTTTGGCTACGGGGAACTCTAGGACTTAGGACAAATTGTCTCCCAACTGACCTTAGCTGCTGATTAAAACAAGATAGCAGCAGTAATGAATAGGCCTATGACTCAGAATAAAACTGAAATCCTATCCTTTATCAGCTTCTGCAGCTACTATAGGAAGTACTTACCAAAGTTTTCTCTTCTAACCAAATGTCTGTATGAGATCTACAACAACACCATTGTGTTTGAAATGACTCAAGACAGAGTAAAGAACTATGAGGAACTCAAAATGGCAATGACTTCAGCTCCAGTACTGATCCAGCCAGATTATTCTAAAGCTTTCAAACTCTACATGGATGCCAGCATGGAAGGGCTAGGAGCTGCTTTACACCAAGAAGTCATAGAGGATGACAAACCAGTGGAAAAACCTATACTCTTCATATACAGACAAATTAAAGACACTGAAAAAAGGTATGGTGCAAGCCAAATGGAATGTCTTGCCTTAGTATGTGCTCTAGAGAAACCCATTATTATTTAGAAGGCACTAATTTCACTGTTATTACTGACTGCAATGCTGTCAGGACATTGATAAACATCAAAACCCCTAGTAGGCACATGTTAAGATGGCAAATGGCCATACAACAGAACAGAGGTCAGATGACTATACTTCATCAAGCTGGGACTAAATACCAGAATGCTGATAGTTTTAGCAGGAATGTGTTACCCAATGACCCAAGTAACCCTGCTTATGATCCAGAGGATAATGATATCTTCCCTATACTTAACATTTACAGGCTGAACATTGAAGCTCCTATAATGGGAATCCACATTTGTGAACTGAATGGATCATTGTTCAACTCAATCAAAGAATCTTACAGTTCTGGCATGAAGACTCTGATCACTATGATGGAAAGTACTTCTCCACCATCTGAATTGATCAATAGCCTACCTGAACCTCTTTTGAAACCATACAAAGCCGGAAGGTTCACCATATGGGATGGTCTGGTATACTATATGCATCAACATTCAAGTGTTATAGTCTTGAATAAGGATGACCATATCAAACATGTTCTGGCTGAGTTCCATGATAACTGCTCATCTGGTCATTTATCTGTTGATAGAAACTTAGATAAGGTTAAACAAACTGCTGGGTGGGTTGATTGGAGAGACTTGAATTCACAGTATGTTACCAGTTGTGAAACTTCTCAGAAGTCCCACAGGACTACTGGGAAACGGTTTTGTCTACTGCAAAAGATTTCTGAACCCAAGAAAAGATGGGAAATCATCAATATGGATTTTGTGACTGGACGACCACCAGGAGTAGCCTATTCCTACAACTCAGTCTTAGTGTGTGGATAGGTTCTCCAAGAAAGCAAAGTTCCCAAATAATCACAAGGAAGACACTGCTATGGACGTTTCACTATTATTTTGGAACAGACTCATTGCTGATGTTGGAGTTCCCAAGATTATTATTGGTGACAGAGATCCTAAATTAACCTCTGAGTGCTGGAGAAATCTTCATGATATGCTTGGAACCACTTTAGCTTTCTCTAAAGCTTTTCATCCTCAGACAGATGGCTTAGCTGAAAGAATTATTCAGACCCTGGAAGACATGCTCAGGAGATTCTGTGGCTTTGGACTAGAATACAGGAATTCTCACGGTTATTGCCACGAGTGGTTTAGCCTTTTAACTGCACTGGATATTCCCTACAACAGTAGCAAGCACTCTACCACTAAGGAAGCACATTACATACTTGAAAGAGGATGGATTCCTAGATTACCCAAGGATAACCTTAACCACCAGCTAACCAATATTCACCCTACATCACTTGATTTCAAAAACATGATAGATTTAACCAAAAAAACATGCTGTTAAGTGTGTCCAGGATGCTGTGGAGTATAACCAGCAAAGGTGGGATAAATCCCGTAAAGAACCTGATTTCAAGATTGGTGATCAAGTCATTATCTCTACCACCAACTTTACCAACTCAGCTCAAAATCAAAAGCTTAGACCAGCTTTTGTTGGAACTTTCACCATTAATAAAATTCATGGCAAAAATTCTGTGGAAGTAATCCTCATTGATGAGCTTTCTAGAAAACATCCAGTCTTCCCAGTAAGCCTCATGAAACACTACCACCCAAGGAATGGAGAACATACTCCTTCACTTGAAATACCTTTTACAGAAGAACCTGAAAAAGACAAAGGAAAAATTAGCAAGATTCTCAAAGATAACAAAGATACGATCAATTGGAAAGACATCAGACTCTACCTAGTTAGATACAAGGGAGAATCAGCTTATAAAGATGAATGGTTGCCTGAAAATAATATCCCTGACGGACCTATACACCTAAAGAACTACAAAGCCAGCAGGAGGCATAAACCAAATTTTTTTTTCAGATATAGACATATGTTGGAGTGGGGGAATGTCAGCTTGCTACTATGTACAGAGCAAAATGTCAATAGCAACACAAAACTATGAGAAAATAAGAATTTCTCAATTAACAAAATAAGAAGTGAGAAATCCATGCATAATATTACAGAAATGGATTCCTCACCCAAAATTAGGTAGGGTCACTCACTGACCCCACCCCTGAATTCCAAGTCCTTACATTTTTAAAATAATTAAAAAGAAAAGTAATAAAAATTATGACACCAGTATGGCACTTTTTGGCCATTTTAATATTTCACACGTATTGTCACGTATAGGGTTTACAACTAAAATTCACTAAGAATTGAGGTGTTGTGTATATTTCAGGAGTTACACGCGGAAATGTGTTATGTCACAATTCCCGCGCGCAGCCCCTGATCATTACATATCCCCACATACTAGTAGTAAGCAATTCCCGCAAACTAGAGACCTGCGCGCAGATGATTCTGCATGGCACGCAGCGGATCCTACCCAGCGCGCATCTGTACTAACTGATCCCCGCGGCTGGATCACTTGCGCCTAATCTGACAACCAGGTACCGCTCAGAAGAGCTAAAACCTAGTTAGAGTTGCCTAGTATATGTAAAAAAAATGAAATATGCATTACTAATGATCTAACCAGATCAAAATTTAAAAAAAATTAATTAAAATCCAGTTTTAATCATTTTTTTTAATAATAAATCAAAGATCAAGGATTACCACGCAACGTAAATCACTGATCCTGATCTTTGAAGACCACAAACCACTAAAAGGAGTGTTCATAAAAATTATTAAAAACTATCTACATGATCAGTAGATAATGGAAAATCAGTAAACATCCACATCTGCCCGCTTCAAAGCAATATCAATAGTACAAATGAAGGATGAGTACAGAATGATCAAATTTACGCCATAAGAGATTAACAGATCCTGTGGCTCAAATAGTACAGAAATCCAGCAGATCTAAGGACATCTGATTGACAGCACCAAGTGGACGTGCCAATCGTTCCCTGACTGGCGTGCCAGCCTCAGCCCAAGAGCAGAACCCCCTCTACGTGCGCTGAGAAACTCAAAATAACCCAAAAAGGTATTTATACAGACCTCTCTGGATCCATTATTCCAGGATAGTTACCAAGAATTATCTATTATGAATCAGACACCATGTCATTGTTGATCAAATGCTTATATTAAGATAAGAAAGTCATTTATGAATTAGTCTGTAGTAGTATTATTTACCCTTATTAACCAATCCACCCTTGAAGTTTAGTCAAGCAATCTACCCCATCGGCTCTGAAACCCTTCCAATTATTCCAGGATTCTCATGGTAAGATGCTCAGAGTGAGTTTAACCCTTCTTGTCTTGGCAATTTGTGCTGTTAAGCCTGGCCATTAGTGGAATAAGTCCTTTCTAAGGCACCCATATTTATTCCAAGGTTCTTAAACTGCCTAAGGAGGCCCCTTGAAGACAGGTTGCTAGTCTGTAAAGATCCCCAGTAGTATAATACTGTGGCACCTCTATTATATTATATTGAAAACCATTTATTACAAAATCAATTAAACCTTGCAACGTGCTCTTATTATATCCTTTATTTGAGCTTCTAAGTGTTTTTTATTGGAATAATAATTATTATTATCAATCCAGAATTTTTTATCACTGTCTGTAGCTAAAGGAATGCAAGGTTCCTGGTATCAGAGAGCTGACATATCTTAACTGTTTCCTATCAACATCATCCACTCAAATCCTTATTGGTTCAAAAATTCAAACCCTTTACAACCTACTGTCTCCTAAAATTTGAAAACTGGATCACGTGGTTCATCAACTCACCTGGTCTCAAAGAGAAATACTTAAATGGCGCTATTGGCTGAGCTCACAGGACCCTGAAATTGTTATTGATATCCAACAATTGAACACCTGGAAATTTTTTTCCCAGCCCACAAGAAGGGGAACACAAAACAAATTACAACTTAAAATAGGCCTATATGTGGGTTGGTTTAATCCGTTTGGAAATAAGCTCTCTGGACAGAAAGGGTTCATGGGAATTATGCTTCTCACATGTCTTGATTTACCACCAGCACTTAGGCACAAAAATCACCATATGTACCTTGCAGCCAATTTACCTGCCCCCTCTGAACCTGAAACCACAAAAATCTTGCATATTTTGTCACCTTTAATCAAGGAAGTCCTATCTCTGAATGGGGGGAAAAGGTAAATAACTCTAAGTTTCCCCCACGGTTTCACAATATCTGTACATCTTGTTGCACTCATTGGGGATGTGGTTGCTGTACACAATATTTCTGGCCATTATTCTCACTTGGCAAAATTTTCTGTTTATGGTGCCTTTGCACTATAGAAGCAACAGCACAAATGCAGATTGGTTGGGCCCAGAATTCTTAGATTTTTCATATCATTGGAAGCAACTAAGGTCATTGAATGATCAAAAAGTATACATAAAGAGGCATGGGAATCAATGGTCTGAAATTTTAAAACTTCCTTATTGGGAACAAATCAAGAATGTATCACTTGGGGTAATGTACAACTGGTTTGAGTGGGTTCTGAAGCACCACTGGGGAAAGCAATGGCAATTTCACCAAGAACCAATCTCTGCCAAAGATGATTCCAAAGACACTAGAAACAAATACAAAACAGAAATTAGTGATACCAAAGTCCCTGGATAAAATAAATGTTACTGCATGTTTGGAAGGCAGTCAAGTAAATTGTAGTCCACCAAGGTTTTTCCCACATTCCCAAGAACTTAGGAAGCGCCAGCCATCAAAAACTCAAAGCTAGTGAATGGCATGCACTGTATGCCTTCCACTTTGCAATGGCTCTTCTTGAATTAATGGTGAGCTCAGCTGAAGAGATGGAAACAAGCTTGATGGCCTTTTAACATCTCATCAAATTTGCAAGTCTTGTTGTATGCACAATTACTCTGACAAAGAACCATGTGGATTTCTGTGATCCTAAATGATTTTCTGAGGCTTTTTCAAGTTTATATGGATACATCAGCAAGTCTCTTCAAAAATAATTGGATTAACCCAAATTGCCACTACAGTCTCCACATGAGTGAACAAATGAAAAGGTGGGGTCCACTGATGACAATTTCTGAGTTTCCCGTTGAGCAAGTTAATGATTACTCCAATCAATTCAGAAAAATGGGGGAATGGGTAAGCTTCTAGGTGCTAATATGATTACCACACCTCAGATCACTATTCTTTGCACAGGTGAAATTGAGGAGACTTTCATGCATAAATTTTTCCAGAACCAGTGATTCAAGCCATTTTTGAAGGATTTCAAGTTCCAATCAACCAGAGAGCAAGCAGCACCAACTGCTCCAAAAAGAAACTGGTGGGGATAAGCATTGATTTCTATGATTCTTTACTGAAAGAGGTCCAAAAGTTGAAACCAATGGTAACTGACTATTGAAACATTCCCCATCTATCAAAATGAATGGTTCTCACCAAGTATGCAATGGAGCATCAATTGTTTGAGAGCTCAAAAGGTTTGTTTTTTTGGAAATTTCCCACCTAACAACTGTGTGAAGTATGTCTGCAATGGTGAACAGAACTTTGGTTGGGTGGTGGCAGTGTATACCATAGAGAAATATGGATTGGAGAAGATGACCTGGGTGGTGGTGAAAAGCATGTAGAATGCCTTGAAATTGCGGGATATCCACCCAAAAAATAGCTTTTTGGGGGTCATTGGAGACCTTGGTGTGGCTCTGGGGACCACTGCGACCCTTCATAACCTATTTTTGCCTGATGAGGTGACCAAACTTGTAGGATATCAACATATCCCTGCCTGGTAAATGGAAATCAGCGCCCCCATGGTACTCTTGAATCCTTTTCAACATGATATGTACTTTCCAGTTAATTTTATATTATCCATTTTATCTAGTTTTTTCTTTTCTCAAGTGGTTTAGCTTGTAAAAAGCTGTTTGTTCAAACTTTCAACAAATATTTTCAATATTCATTTCTTACACATGTGTTTCCTCTGGAAAAAATCTGCTTGCTGCTCAATTTTGACATACATGTACTCAAGAAAAATGTTTTCAAATACGTTTTTCATCAAAATAAATTCCTCAAATGCCTTAAACCAACTCCCCAATCAGATAAGCTGAATTACAAGCACTGTCAAGTAATTCATTTCCAAACATAAAGATAAAGTAAGATACTTTAATATCAGAGTAAAATAGACAGATCCAAAAAAATTTCATGTGAGCAGGATATATGAAAGGAGAGTACCCATTTTTTTATTGGTATAGGCTACTGAATTAATTGAAAGCAAGCAAAATCAGGAGAAATAAACATTTTCAAGACCAGATGCCTTCCTCCTCAATCATTATTTGATAGTGCCTATCACAATTTTCATCTTCCTCCCTTCATTTGCAAGATCCTCATATTGCATATCATATTGTCTTTCATGATTTCCCTCACTATCTTCATTTTGAGTCCAAAAATTGGTGATCACTTTCATTGGAGGAGCTTTCTCCCAAGTCATTGCGTGAAGTATTTTCCAAATTGATCACCATCATAGCTTTTGTTTTTTTGTCACTGTATTCATCCCCATTTTTCAAGGATGCTTCCTTGATCTCATGTGAGAGGTCATAAGGGGCCATAAGGTTATCCCAAAACTTCTCAGTAAGCTTTTTATCAAACAAAGCTTCATTGGTATCCTTCTTAACCACAAAAAAATTTCTGAGCATTTGGCAGGAAAGAAACCTGCCATATGTCAGTATATTTTTGCTTTTGGTCAGGCAAACGGTCATTGAACCAATTTGGATCAAAGTCATCTATTGGCAGATTCTTTTGAGGTTGAGAGAATATCAACATTTTGGGGGTTCTTGGAGTGCATCCAGTGCAAATTTGATCCCTTTTACCATTCAAGAAGTTTTCTCAATCAATTCTAGAATTAAGGCAATAACAGAAATTTTTAGCATTTTCTGATCTCCAGGGTAGAGTATTGATTAAGTAGCATTTCTTCTTGGCCAAATACTCATCATTTCTATGGGATTTTTGTTTGGATATGACCTTGATGTGTCTTTTTTGAAGATTAAGCCTTTTGTAAAATGCCAATCAACTTGCACAGAGATGGTGAGAGGAAAAAAATAAGCATCTTGGCCTTGGAAAGTAATATATTGTATGCACCCTGCCTCTGGCCTTGTGTATAGCTCTTCTATAAAGATCCCTTTGATAGTTGCCATCCTCTTTGAGCTTTCAAATAAAATTATGAGATTGATGAAAGTGGATGTAATGTTTGTAGGCCTGAGTAAGGATCCCAATCTGATTGATTTAGCGCGGATTGCAGTTCATAAACTTGTATTCACCAAGGACAACAACTTGATTAAAGCTCTTGATGGCAAATAAATGGCATGCCTTTTTCTAAAATAAATCTGTGTCATTGTTCAGGTTGGGTGCCCATTGACGTATACAAAGCCAAGAAAAGGTGGCTTGAATATATAAAATTAAAAATTTTTCAACATTCACAACACCTTTTCCAATTTTAATTCAGCCAGAGCGCATGTTATAGATAGATAGATTCAATTTCAGTGGCACTGATCAACTGAGGTGCAGCTTCATTGTTGGCAGAATCCTCAGTTTGAGTTACTAAGGTGAACAAATTTTAGAACTACTTGAGGGTATAAGGACAGGGGGCTTCAGAAACAGTCTTTTTATGAATAAGGCTCCAAAGTATTCTTATATGAACGTACAAAGAATCATAAATAATAAAAGATTTGAGTGATCCTTGCAAGGTGATGTTGAGTAGAAAAGTGTCAGCTTGATACCATATACAGAGCAAAACTGTCAAATAGAAACACAAAATATGAAAAATGAGAATACCTCAATTAAAAAAGTAAGGAGTGAGAAATCCATAAATATTATTACAGGAATAGATTCCTCACCCAAAATTAGGTAGGGTCACTCACTGACCCCACCCTTGAATTCCAAGTCCTTATATTTTTAGAATAATTAAAAGGAAAAGTACTAGAAATTACGACACCTGTATGGCACCTTTTGGCCATTCTAAAATTTCACACGTATTGTCAGGTATAGGGTTTACACCTAAAAATTAACTCAGAATTGAGGTGTTGTGTATATTTTAGGAGTTACACGCGGAAATGTGTTATGTCACAATTCCCGCGCGCAGCCCCGCATCATTACATAACCCTATGTACTAATAGCAGCAGGATCCCGCGTACTAGAGACCTGCGCGCAGCTGATTCTGCCACGCACGCAGCAGACCCTACCCCGCGCGCATCTGTGCTACTTATCCCCGCGCCTGGATCAGTCGTGACTAATCTGACAACCAGGTACCGCATAGAAGAGCTACAACCTAGTTAGGGTTGCCTAGTATATGTAACAAATGGACATATGCATTAATAATGATCTAAAAAGATCAAAACTTAAATAAAATTAATGAAAATTAAGTTTTAAACATTTTTTAATAATAAATCAAAGATCAAGGACTACCACATAAATCACTGATCTTGATCTTTGAAGACCACGAAACACTACAAGAAGTGTTCATAAAAATTATTAAAATTTTTCTACATGATCAGCAGATGATGGAAAATTAGTAAACATTCACATCTGCACGCTTTAAAACAATATCAATGTTACAAAAGAAGGATGAGTACAGAATGATCAAATTTATGCCATAAGAGATTAACAGATCCTGTGGCTAAAATAGTACAGAAATCCAGCCGATCTAAGGACAGCTGATTGACAGCACCAAGTGGACATGCTAATCTTGCCCTGAAGGCCTTCCAGCCTCAGCCCACGAGCAGAACCCTCTCTACGTGCCCTGAGAAGATCAAAATCACCCCAACAAGGTATTTATACAGACCTCTTTGGATCCAATAAGTTAATCAGTTTACAAGGAATTATTTATTATAAATCAGACACCGTGTCATGGTTAATCAAGTGCTTATATGAAGATAAGCAAGTGATTTATGACTTAGTCTGTAGTAGTATTATTTACCTTTATTAAACCAATCAACCATTGAAGTTTAGTCAAGCAATCTACCCCATCTGCTCTGAAACCCTTCCAATTATTCCAGGATTTTTGTGGTAAGATGCTCAGAGTGAGTGTTACCCTTCCTGTCTAGGCCGTTGGTGCTGTTAAGCGTGGCCACTAGTTGAATAATTCCTTTCTAAGGCACCCATCTTTATTCCAAGGTTCTTAAACTGCCTAAGGAGGCCCCTTGAAGAAAGGTTGCTAGTCTTTAAAGATCCCCAGTAGTATAATACTGTGGACCCTCTTTTATATTATATTGAAAACCATTTAATACCAAACCACTTAAACCTTGCAACTGCTCTTATTATATCCTTTATTTGAGCTTCTAAGCGTTAATATTTTTGGAATGATTATTATTATTATTATTCCAGTATTTTTATCACTCTCTGCAGCTAAAGGACTGCAAGGTTCCTGGTATCAGGGAGCTGACAAAAAGACTGGACACACCCATGTCTTCAAAAATGTTTTGGGCAAATTTTTCATATTCATTTGATGGATACAACTAACAGTAAGAGAAAAAGCTGGTGGCACTGATGATTGTTGGATATTGTCTCTACCAGGGTATATTTACATGATGCTTTACATTGGTTGCTTTTCCCCAATGGTGGGATGGGTTTGCTTGAATGCACCTTGGAGGGGCCAATGCCCTTGGCTTTTAATTTAACAATATTTGATAGGAGTAGGGAAATTCTGGGATGAAGGCTGGACTGGAGAAGATTTCCAAGGCTTGGCCTTACTACCACCACTGACCTCAGGCTTGGTGACTTTCTGAGTAAGGTGCGTAATCATTTCTTTCTTTTCTGAAATTTTAGCTTGGAGGTCTTGGATTTATTGACTTAATTTAGCCATTGAAGCCTTGACAGAGGCTTCAATGGTTGCTTGGAGGCTGATGTGGGATGGAGATTTTGGATAAAACAAGGGAGAAAGACTAAGGATGGATTACTGAAACAATGGTGGGGTGGGTGATTGAAGGCTTGAATGGGGTTTGGGGGTATGAGAATTGAAGGTCTGAAAGGCTAAAGAGATGACTGAGGATTGCCACCAGACAGGGGAAGATGGCTTAGGAAAGCTGAAGAAAGTCACACTAGCCCACAATAGTCACACTAGCTGATGATAGTCATGCTATCCAACAATAGTCACACCAGCTGATGATAGTTGCGGGAGCTAAAAACTGGAGATTCTCACGGGGCGGGCATTGCATATGCATATTGTCAGAGCAGGGAAAAATTGCAATCTTCACCTGCTTCCGTGTTGTGTAGCGGTCTAGGAAGGCCCCCTGGGGTTTTCAAGTTTCCAGGCCCTGTTTTCAATTCCTCCTTTTTGTGCTCATCATCCATCTTTTTTTTTGGGCTGAGCACGCGCACATCATACTCTCCATCCTCATCATCATCAATGAAATCTAAAGTACCTGGTTCTCCACCATCCTCACCAAGCAAGGACCCAAGAGTGCTGTAAGAATCCAAATGGTGCTAAGCTGCAGGCAGTTCTGTGGAAGGGAAAAATGCTGTTTAGGCTGCCCTCCTAAGAGTTACATTAATATTTAAATGTAACCAGAATCAAGGTCCAGGAAATTGTAAATAAGCAATAAATTTAAGGGATGAGTTAAGGAATATTTGGTAGTAATGGAATGAACACTTTATGAGGCAAGATGGTGCAGGGAAAGACTTGAACAAAATAAGTCAAAGTTTATGTTCAGAGCTCAATGGAACAAGGCAGTTTTAAGTATCAACGCCCACAAGCTAATAACTCTGGTTGTTGGAAGAAGATTAGGAAAGATCAACTCAATCCCAACCAACCTTCAGGTTCTCAATAAACCTGCCCAAATCTCCGCAATAAAGCAATTGAAGGGTACCAGATAACTGTGGGTGGCTGCAAAAAACAAAAGAAATTTGTTTATGTAGCTCTAGAAGCAAAGCAATAACAGACTAAAACAAGAAAAACCCAACACTTCTCAAGTAACTAAAGAGTAGCATTGAGCAATTTAAATTTTAAAGAATAAAGAAAGGTCTAAAACCCCATTTTTCAAGCTTAAAGAAACCTCTCAGTCAAACGTGACTGAATCCAGACAGATAATCAGGGAGTATAAGACCAGTATGGTTGGAAAAAGGGATCAAGAGTGGTATGAAATACTCAAGAATTCTAGCAGACAGAATTCTCTTCAACCAGCAAGGCTATGGTTGGTGATAAGCATCAGGGTCACAGATGGACGTATCAAGGTTTGAGTATGGACACTCAAAGGATCAAGGGGCAATCAAAACATATACCCAGCAAAAAGGTTGAACATGAAGGGAAAGGGGCCCTCTGAATGATCAGATTATTGATTACTATATGAGATGGATGATATGAGAGGATGCAAAAAGGCAGGGGAGAGCCCCTCCTTTTATAGAAAAGAGGCCTGTAGACTATTTACAAGAGATAATTACAAATGAGTTGTCAGCCTGCTACTTAGCACAGAGCAACCTGACAAAGCAGCAACAATAATAATATTAACAAAATAAAGATAAATGAATAAATAAAATTATTATAAAATGAAGGAGTAGGAAATCCATAAATATTATTGCAGAAATGGATTCCCCACCCAAAATAAGGTAGGGTCACTCACTTACCCCACCCTTGAATTCTTACTCCTTACATTTTTAATTAATTTAATACAAAATGGTAAAGGACCACGGCACCAGTATGACACCTTTTAGCCATTTTAATATTTCACATGATATGTCATGTATAGGTTTCACACCTAAATTTCAGTCGAAATCCAGGTGTTGTGTGTAGTTTAGGAGTTACACGGGAAATTGTGTTTTGTCACAATTCCCGCACGCAGCCCTGCGTCCCTACAGCGTTGGACTCCCGCGTACGCCAACTCCCGCACGCAGCCCCGCGTCCCTACAGCGCTGAACTCCCGCGCAACTGGATCCCCGCGCCTCCTATGACATCCAGGTACCGCTCGGAGAAGCTACAACATTGTAGGATCTACACTACATATGTAAAGCTAACACACGAGCATAGATTATGGTTCAAAAACCTTAAAAATCAATTAAAATTAGTTAGTAACTAATTTTTAGTATTTTTTATTAATTAAATAAAGATCCAGACTCACCACAAAATAAGTTGATCAGAACCTTCAAAGACCACGAAACTACATAAGGAGTGGTCGTAAATATTATTAAAAATTACATACAGGATCAGCAGAGGATGGAGAATCAATAAACATCCACGTCTGCTCTCCTTGGACCAGTACTTACTGTACAAATTGAGGATCAGTGCAGGATCAGCAAAATGACTAATCTATTGATTAACAGATCCTGCAGCTAAAAAGGAGCTGTTCCTTGACAGATCTAAAGCCAGCAGGCTAACAGCACCTTGAGGACGTGCCAATCTTGCCCTGATTGCCCCCCTAGCCTCAGCCCATGGCTAGTACTCCTTCTAGAGGTCCTCAAGCACCCAAAAAGAATATTTAAACAGGCTCTTTTTGCCCTTCTGTTTCCAAGAAGTTAATCAGTTATCAGGAATTATTTATTATCAATCAGACACGGTGTCATTGATAATCAAGTGCTTATATGAAGATAAGCAAGTGATTTATGACTTAGTCTGTAGTAGTATTATTTACCTTTATTAACCAATCAAACATTGAAGTTTAGTCAAGCAATCAACCCCATCTGCTCTGAAACCCTTCCAATTGTTCCAGGATTTTCGTGGTCAAGTTCTCAGAGTGAGTGTTTCCCTTCCTGTCTAGGCCACTAGTGCTGTTAAGCCCGGCCATTAGTGGAATAAGTCCTTTCTAAGGCACCCATATTTATTCCAAGGTTCTTAAACTGCCTAAGGAGGCCCCTTGAAGAGAGTTTGCTAGTCTGTAAAGATCCCCAGTAGCATAATACTGTGGCCCCTCTTTTTATATTATATTTAAAATATTTATAACCAAACCAAACAAACCTTGCACTTGCTCTTACCATACCATTATTGGAGCTTTAAAGTGTATATTCTTTGGAATATTATTGCTCCAAGTTCTTTTATCACTCTCTGTAGCTAAAGGACTGCAAGGTTCCTGGTATCAGAGAGCTGACATGAGTGTGGAATTTTTATTAATTTTTATTTTTATTTTTATTTTTTTATTGAGAAAAATGAAGATTGGAGACAGGAAACGCCTGAAATGGGAGAGAGAGAGAGAAAAAAAAGAAAGTTATGGAGGTGGAAACCTGCCCATGTCAAGGAAGACAGCAGCAGTGGATGACGGTTGCAACTGGCTGCAACCGTGGTCAGACAAGGGAGGTCCTTTGGTCATGCATGCAATGGATGTTGTTGCGCACAACTTTCAAAAAGTTGATTCAAAGGGTTCCGATGGCCACAAACAAAAATTTTGGTTTGCGGGCATCAGGGATCAATAGGGCAGAGCCAATTGGTCCAAACTGGGGTAGAGAAAGGTGGATGACGGCCGTCGCAACAAGCAACGGCGTGATTGGTGCCGACATCAATGTTGGGTTGATGCAAGGTTATCAACGGCAAGGCTGGAGGTGAGATTGTTCACCGGAATGACTGATTGGATCAGGTTACTTGGATCATTCCCGTGACCAAACTCACAAGGGTGATCAGATGGGTGATTGGGGCTGGTCATGAGGTCACCAAGACTGCAAGCAAGGCTTGTGGTCATTGGTCAACGGCGGCAAGGATGAGGAGAGAAGCTGGACATGTTGGACTGATTGAGAGTCAATGGCCAATGAGATCAAGAGATCGACGGATGAGGATGGTGGTGATGAGTTGAGGGGGGAATGGCCTCATGCGGGCGCTTGCCAAAAAATCAGGGTAAAGCGCCTGCAAGGGGGGTATTTGAAAAGAGGAGGAAGGCGTTGGATGGCCAAGGAGGGCCTTCCTAGCCCACTAGGACAGGGAAGAGCTGGGAAAATGGGAAATGAGTGGTTACCCATAGAGGCACAAGAATTTTTTTTCTGATGTATTGATGGATAAGGGGATTTAAAAAAAATTTCAAAATTTTCCATAATCCATGATGTGTCCCAAATTGGTCACCACAGCGCAAAAAAGACACCAAAGCTCATCTCAACAACTAAGAACTCAAAGGCTCATTGATATTAAAATGACTAAGGAACAATGGCTTAGTCCAGCATCCATTCATTGTCATCCTGACTCCTACCCACTGCAAGCCTCATGAGCCTTGGTTCAATCCTAATCAATTGGCCCTTGCCACCAATTGGTCATCCTGAATACCACAGCAGCTCATCCAGTCAACAACCAAAATCAACCATCAGACCAGGTCTCTATTGGTCAGCTGAGATCCATCATTGGCATCCAAACCCAATTCTGCTTTGTTAAAATATGGATGCACTCAGGTAATGTGCATATCAGTGTCTAATCCAAATTGGATGCCCAAATGGGCCTCCATGGCCTATTGGAAATTACCTGGGCCACGTGGGCCTATGTGGATGTTATTGGTTTTTGGGAATTTGAGCACCAAAACATGTTTCCCATGTCAATTGGGACACGTGCCTTGACGGGCCTGTCAGCTCTCTGATACCAGGAACCTTGCAGTCCTTTAGCTACAAAGAGTGATAAAAGAATTTGGAGCAATAATATTCCAAAGAATAAAAACTTTACAGCTCCAATAATAATATGGTAAGAGCAAGTGCAAGGTTTAATTGGTTTGGTTATAAATATTTTAAATATAATATAAAAAGAGGGGCCACAGTAATATACTACTGGGAGTCTTTACAGACTTGGCAACCTCTCCTCAAGGGGCCTCCTTAGGCAGTTTATAACCTTGGAATGAAGATGGGTGCCTTCTAAGGCCTTATCCACTCATTTTGTCGGGCAAAACAGCACACAAACCCAGAGCAGGAAGGGAAAAACTTACTTGGGAAGTAATCCACAGAAATCCGGCAAAGATTCAGGTAAGAAGCTTCAGAACAGATGGGGTTGGTGGCTGGTTCAAACATCTGGTTCTTGATAGTTATTTAGAAAATAATAATAATAATACTTCAGAATAGATCATAAATCACTTGCTTTCTTCTTGATAAGCACTTGACTAACAATGACACAATGTCTGATTGATAATAAAAATATCTCTGATAACTGATGGATCATCGGGAACAAAAGGGCAAAAAAAGCCTGTTTAAATATTCCTTTTTGGGTGCTTGAGGGCCTCTAGAAGGGGTATTAGCCATGGGTTGAGGCTAGGGGGGCAGTCAGGGCAAAATTGGCACGTCCTAAAGGTTCTGTAAGCCTGCTGGCCTTAGATCTGTCAAGGAACAGCTCCTTTTTAGCTGCAGGATCTGTTAATCAACAGATTAATCATTTTGCTGATCCTGCACTGATCCTCAATTTGTACTGTAATTACTGATCCAAAGTGAGCAGACGTGAATTTTTATTGATCCTCCATCAACTGCTGATCCTGTATGTAATTTTAATAATTTTTACGACCACTCCTTGGGTAGTTTTGTGGTCTTTGAAGGTTCAGATCAGTTCATGACGTGGTGAGTCTGGACCTTTTTTTAATTAATAAAAAATACTAAAAATTAGTTAATAACTAATTTTAATTGACTTTTAAGGTTTTTAAACTATGATCTACGCTTGTGTGGTAGCTTAACATGTTTAGGGTAGATCCTAATAGGTTGTAGCTCCTCTGAGCGGTACCTGGCTGTCAGACTGATCACGGCAGGCTAGGCGCGGGGATCAGTCCATTCAGATGCGCGCAGGGACTGATGCGCTGCGCGCGTGACTAGGTCACAGGATTACCTGCGCGCGGGAGGGATCAACTGCGCGCGGGAGTTTGGGTGCGCGGGAGTCCAGCGCTGTAGGGACGCGGGGCTGCGTGCGGGAATTGTGACAAAACACAATTCCCTGTGTAACTCCTAAACTACACACAACACCTGTATTTTGACTGAAATTTAGGTGTGAAACCTATACATGACATATCATGTGAAATATTAAAATGGCCAAAAGGTTCCATATTGGTGCTGTGGTAATTTACCATTTTCTTTTAAATTAATTAAAAAATATAAGGAGTAAGAATTCAAGGGTGGGTTCAGTGAGTGACCCTACCTAATTTTGGGTGGGGAATACATTTCCGCAATAATATTTATGGATTTCCTACTCCTTCATTTTATAATAGTTTTGTTTATTTATTTTTTGTTCTTTTTATTTTTGTTAATATTATTATTGTTGTTGCTTTGTCAGGTTGCTCTGTGCTAAGTAGCAGGCTGACAGGGCCACCTTGGCCAGGTGGGCTTATCTGGGCATTTATGAGCCAAAGGATTATTATGGAAATACTTGGCCAGACAGGATGGCCCGCCAAAATATGTTTTTTGGGGTCTTTGGGCCTTGGCAGCCAATTGGGGCCACCAAGTGCTCAGGGCCACTTTTTTCTCACCTGGGACCCATTGAAGGGCCCAACTGCCCGCGCTGGCAATTTTAGAGGGCAGGGGGCTCTGCTTAGAGTCCTCCCACCCGCTTTGTGCGAGGCCATGTATTTGGTTTGCAACTGCCCGGGTGAGTTGCTGCCGCAGGGGCTGGCGGCTCCTTCCTCCCTCCCGTCCCTTGCTTGGTTGATAGGGGGAGGGAGGATGGCTGGTCCCTCCATGACCAGACCAGCCAGCCAGTTGCAGAAAAGGAAACCTGTAAGTTGGGAGGGGAGTTGATAACCCCCCACCTCAAGATCAATGGGGCCATCTCCCCCCCCCCCCCCATTCCTGAGGGGGAGGCAAACAAAGGGGCTGCGTGGGCCTGAACACCACCCAGCCAACCTTTGGTGTGACAATCCCTGGAGGTATCAACCACAAGGGTCCCTGGAGGGGGATTTGATCACCTCCTCAGGGGATTTGAGCAAAGGAGGGGGGGGTGCACGCCCGCCTGTTACACCCCTCCTCATGAGTTGTTGGCCAGACCCAGAGTTATTCTGGGTCCATCCTGGCTGTTTTTGTTGAGAGTAAATCTCCATAAATCATCTATTTGAAATCTCCGCGGGGCTTCCAATCATGTCACCCGCCTATCACAACACTTTCAAAATCACCCTAATTGACTCTTATTCCTTCAGCTCATCCATTCCGACTCATCACTCCCCTTTCTTCATTCCTTTCTTCATTCATTCCATTCTTCACTGCTAAACTCCCCATTCCTTCCCACTCCTCACCTCATTGCTCCAATCCTTCCATCCAGTCCTCTCTTACCATCTCCTCTCCTCCGCTACTCACTCCGAATCTCTTCTTATCTATTTTGCTACCTACAATTCTACTCCACCCACTCTTTCCTTCATTCACATTTCTTTCCATTTTGATCCTACAATTTCAAATCCTCAATTCTCAAATTCAAATTCAATTACTTGACTCTCAATCCACAACTATCCCTCTCTCAATCAATAACCTCGATACGACTCGCTCAACGCTCAACCTTTGATTCACATAGCTAACATTGCTCATCTCAAAATAATCGATTTCCTCTTCCTGTCTTGTTCACTTGTGAGATTGTTCCTATCTCAAAACTATTTATCTATTACTTACTCATCTCCACTCTATCTTTTTAGCCTGTCATCTCTTCCTGTCATTTTCATTCTTAGTCCTGATTCTAAAATCACATTACTGTTGTCCTCAGAGTGAGATATTTCTTTTGTCATTCATTTCTTTTTTTATTTTCTGTTACTCCTGTTGAAACTCTTCATTTATTCTGTTGGTTCAGGTAATAAAAAATATTTTAAACTCTTCAAGGTTAAAAGCCAAATACAAACTCAAACCGATTGCTTAAACTATTGATGGCTTTGCCTGGACCAGCAGATCTCAATGCCTCACTTCTCAAAACGCTTACGGACTCCATCCCCACTCTCACGGAGTCAAATTTCTCGCTATGGAGCTCCAAACTCATTACAATATTTGCTCTCAAGGGGATTGCTCATTGGCTACAATCTTCTGAACCCGAGAAGTGCCCCGTCGACGTGAATCTGGAGCTTGTTGGGTACATTCTTGCTAAACTGGACAACAGGACCTATATCAACTGTGTCAAGGACTTTCATCTGGCGAATGGTATTGAATTGTGGAAATCTATCAACAAATTTTATGCCTCCTCGCAAACGGCAAACCAATCGCGAGTATTCTTCAATTTTTTGAATCTCCAATTTGATACAAAATTTAATGATAAATTCATCACGGAAGTGAAGGCCTGTCTTCTTCAAATCTCCAAGATAGGAATTTTAATGGATGACAACATAATCCCTTATCTAATTTTATATAAATTTCCTCCCCAACTTGAACATCTCAAAACAACCATTACACATTTGCTTGGAGAATCAAAAATCAATGGGGACCTTGTACTCAGGCACTTAAATCAGATTAAAAACAAAGTAGCGCCCGGCACCTATGCCTCTGCCATGATGAACAACTCGACTAGACAGGAAGTGATCAAGTGTAAGCCTACGTGGCATAATCCCCAATTGTCTCACCCCAAAAGCTTGTGTTGGTGGCTGTATCCGCACCAAAGACCAGGGAACAATCAAATCTCAAGCAACAGCAACAACTCTTCAAAGCCGCCCAACGCGAAATCCGCCTTGGAAAATCTGTCCTACACTTTTGCAATGACCAACTCTTGGCAACTAACCAAGGAATACATAATCTTGGACTCAGGGGCATCACAATCAATGTTTAACTCGACGGAATTCTTTCTTGACCTTAAGGAGGATGACAGGGAGATCCAAACTGGAAAGGAGAGCACGTTGTTGACAGCCAAAGGTGTTGGGACCGCAAAAATCTTATCGGACAACTGCTCCGTGCTTCTCAACAACTCTCTATTTGTTCCTCATTTAGCTGTGAATCTGTTCTCTCTAGGTCAGCTGCTTAATAAGGGTTGCTCTCTCCATCAATCAGGTCCAACTGGGTTTGCAGTCAAATTTGAAGATGTTACTATTCTCTTTGGTTGGATTGAAGACAACCTCCTTGTCATCACAGATTTCTTGCTCCCTCAGTTGGAGCTGGCTTACTCCTTCATCAGTCTGTCTACCATTCATAAACGCTTTGCACATATCAATCCGGATCAAGCTAAACTTGTCTCAAAAGACTTCCCTAGGATTAAGTGGGAAAGTCATCCTTGTGAATCATGCGCTCTTGAAAAGATTCATCGATCATCTATCTCAAATCACATCTCCCCAGAATCCAAACCATTTGCCCGAGTTCATGCTGATGTCTGCGGGCCGATTAGTCCGATCTCTAAGAATTGAAACCAATATTTTCTTCTCCTCACTGATGAATTCTCCCCCTTCAAAATCTGTCTCCCAATCAATCACAAATCCAAAGTTGCGGATGAAGTGATCAAATTCATCAAAATCCACTCCAATAAATTCGGCTATAAACTCAAATATTTTCACTCCAACAACAGGGGTGAATTTGTTAATTCTAGATTGGCCACATTCTTCACTGACTTAGGAATTGAGCATACCACCTCCGAGCCTTATACACCGCAACACAATCCAATTGCTGAACGTGGTAATCGAACAATTGTTGAATCAACAAGAACAACCCTCATTGACATGGCCATCCCTGTCAACCTGTGGGACAAAATTCTAGTTGGTTGCAGCAAAGTTCTCAATCTTGTTCCCTCCAAAGTGTCAAAACAAAGCCCGTCCGAGCTATGGCATGGGGTAAAACCCAAACTCAATTTGGTCCGTATGCTAGGCTCAAAGACTATTGTTCACAACCTGCAAAATAATCTTGGAAAATTTGAAAAGAAAGGTTGGGAAGGTATACTTGTAGGCCACAATCTGCATCTTAACTCCTACCAAATTTTCATCCCTGAACTCGGAGAGACTGTTTGCTCGAAGCATGTCAAAATCTTTGAGGGCATGAAATTAACTGAAAATCCTACCTCTTTTGATTGCCCATTTGAATCTATTCTCAATGCCAACCCTGATCTTCTTGATATACTTTCCTCTAATACTTCTAAACCCGAACCTTTGGCTCCGCTTGACTCAACCTCTTCTTCATCTAACGAACCCCAACAGAACTCACTTGAAACCTCTGACCCCGACATAACAGAAAACTTGTTGGAAAACAATCAGTCCCAATCAGAGTAGTCAGACAAAAACAATGTCTTGAATCAATTGGCTCCACCTGTCCAAAACCTAAAAGATCGATCCACTATCCAACCACCACAGCGATACGGCTTCTTATCCAGAGAAATCCCTAAAAACTATGATGAAGTTAAGCGTTCGCCCGACCGCGAAAATTGGATAAACAGCATGAAGAAAGAACTTGGCGGCATCAAGTTGATGAAAGTCTGGTCCGGATGCTAAACTCTGCCTGAAGGAAAAAGGGCACTCTCCACAGTCTGGGTCTATCAATTAAAAACCAAACCCAATGGAGATGGACTCATCTTCAAAGCAAGACTGTGTGTGAAAGGCTTTCGTCAGCTTGAATTCCTTGATTATGGCGAAACCTACACTCCCACTGGCCAGATAATGACTCTTTGCACCATACTCGTATATGCCTATCATCATGGTCTTCCTTTCACTCAAATGGACATTAAATCAGCTTTCCTGCATGCCGAAATAGACAAGGACATCTATATCAAATTGTCTCCCGGCTATGATACACCTTTTCCCTACCTGAAGTTGAAGAAAGCCCTATACCAATTAAAACAAGCTCCTAAATCCTGGTTTGACACTCTCAAGAATTGGATCCTCAGTCAAAATTTCATCATCTCCTCCTCAGATCTGTGTCTCTTTATCAATCAATCCACTCAAGTCTACGTTTTTTGTTACGTTGACAATCTTGTTATTATCGGCGACTCGAGCAACTTCAGAAAGGAACTACAATCTCGCTTCTCAATATTGCATGAAGGACCTTTATCTGAAATTCTTGGAAACTACATAGTAGATTCTCCATCTGAACCTTGCCTTCATCAACCATCTCACGTGGACACTGCCCTATCCGAGTTAGGGCTCATTGACTCAAAGCCCATTAACACCCCAATGACTCCAAATGTAATCCTCAAACCCGCTACCGATCAAGATGCCTCTGATTTTACATCCCTCCACATCAACTACCGATCATCCACTGGATTTCTCAATTTCATCGCCACCAGAACCAGGCCTGATCTCTTGTATGCAGTATCTTCATTATCTCGCCTCAATGCCAAACCCAGTATGTCTCATTGGATCGAAGCAAAACACGCCTGGCGATACGTCAAGACAACGCGCAACTTGGGTCTTTGTCTCAAAAAAGACTCGTTTGATTATGATCTTGAAACATGGAGTGATTCCAACGGTGGAAACAAACCAGTCTCAAGAAGAATTCACACCGGCTACCTAATACTTCTCTATGGCTGTGCAGTATCCTGGCACAGCAAACTGCAATCAACGGTCTCACTCTCATTGACTGAAGGCAAACTCAGATTGCTTGTACTGGCAACTCAAGAGAAAATCTGGATAACAAATTTACTGAAAGAACTCAACCCTTCAATTTCTCTTACTTACTGTTTGCATATCAACAATAAGGCCCTTAATGATCTCATCAACTTTGAATTGCATCGCAACGCACTCAAGCATGTGGATATACAAGTCAAATGGCTTTGAGAACAAAAATAATCATAGGTCCTTGTTACTGACCTTGTGAATTCAGAAGCTATGCTAGCGGATGCCTTAACAAAACCGGCCATCAAACCTCCGTCAAAAATCTTACTTCTGCTATCCTACAATCTCTCAATTGAACACGGCGGCCTGTTGAGAGTAAATCTCCATAAATCATCTATTTGAAATCTCCGCAGGGCTTCCAATCATGTCACCCTCCTATCACAACACTTTCACAATCACCCTAATTGACTCTTATTCCTTCAGCTAATCCATTCCGACTCATCACTCCCCTTTCTTCATTCCTTTCTTCATTCATTCCATTCTTCACCGCTAAACTCCCCATTCCTTCCCACTCCTCACCTCATTGCTCCAATCCTTCCATCCAGTCCTCTCTTACCATCTCCTCTCCTCCGCTAATCACTCCAAATCTCTTCTTATCTATTTCGCTACCTACAATTCTACTCCACCCGCTCTTTCCTTCTCTCACATTTCTTTCCATTTTGATCCTACAATTTCAAATCCTCAATTCTCAAATTCAAATTCAATTACTCGACTCTTGATCCACAACTATCCCTCTCTCAATCAATAACCTCGATACAACTTGCTCAACGCTCAACCTTTGATTCACATTGCTAACATTGCTCATCTCAAAATAATCAATTTCCTCTTCCTGTCTTGTTCACTTGTGAGATTGTTCCTATCTCAAAACTATTTATCTATTACTTACTCATCTCCACTCTATCTTTTTAGCCTTTCATCTCTTCCTGTCATTTTCATTCTTAGTCCTGATTCTAAAATCACATTACTGTTGTCCTCAGAGTGAGATATTTCTTTTGTCATTCATTTCTTTTTTTATTTTCTGTTAATCCTGTTGAAACTCTTCATTTAGTCTGTTGGTTCAGGTAATACAAAATATTTTAAACTCTTCAGTTTTGAGGGCCAGGGGCCTCTTTTCAGAAGGAATAAAGGCCTGTGAGTGTATAGAAAGGGCCATTATGGTTAGAAGATGGATGTAACCAGGTAACACGGATGGTTTTAATAGACAACCATCCAGTTTCTGAACAGCAAGGGGCTGGTTCAGCCCTATGATGGTGGAAACGCCAAATTTGACCAGTACAGGCTGACCAAAAGGGTTCAGAACAAATTACAAGCGGTCTGAGTAATCCCAAACTAGGTAAAAGGAATTTTAGAGCCTGTAGAGCCCATTTGGGGCGGAATTTTTGCCTTTTGCTTGCCCTTAAATAAATTCCACATGAGCACCATCTTTTGAATATAAGGTGATCTTCTCCCTGCTGTTTTTGAACCATTCATTCATCAATTCATTTTAATTCACATGTATGCCATTGCCTCTGCCTCAGATTGAGGATCAATCATAATAAATTATTGTCTCAGCATATCTTTTGCTTTAAAAACTGCTATATGACTAAGCTTGTGGGCCAATAATTCTCACATCCTTTACCCAAACCAACCTTTGCACCTTGTCTTTGATCCTCTTCCACACCAAGAAATCTGGGCATCATCCAGCCAGAATTGCCAACAAACCTGTTGGGTGGCATGCTGAAGGTCACCTTGCGCCAATCATCTTGCATCTTTCAGCATGCAGCCATCACCTGTTGCAGCCTCTCATTTTCCATCCCACCAACAAAGGCAAGCGATGGATGGTGTTGATATTTTCACATCACAGTTTCCACAATTTGGCAGGGAGGACCAGACTCCCTATATACTCTTATTATATATATATATATATATATTTCTGCTATGATTTGTGTCATCCAATTATAAATAGTCAACAGGGTCTTTGCCCATGAAAGGAGGGGTCCTCCCCTGCCTTTGCCCCAACATCAATTGTATCATCAACCACTAAATCTGTTTGGGAGTGAGTTCATCTTCCCTCCCCTTATCTGAGAAATTTATCATGATCTTATCCAGAGTATATCCATTTATTCCCTCTGATCTTTCAGACTCCATTATTGAATTCTTTATTGGCCCCTCTGTGGCCTTATCCGGTATCAAAAACCAATAGCATTTCTGGTTGAAGAAGAATTCATTTTGTTGAACTCATGAGTGTGTTATACCATTCCTTTATCCATTTTCCAACCATAATGGTCTTCATCATTCTGTGATTTTATCAGCCTCCTGGATTCCAAGGTCCCTGCTACCTTTTGGCTATCAGATGGGATAGAATAAATCATAAATATATTATTATAAAAATTCAGCAATAATCCGTAAAATATTTGGATAAAGCAAATGCAAGGAAATATGGTTTAGATATTAATCATTAGTATTAATCAATATAAATAAATTTTTGATTAAATAAATAAAAAGAGAGGAAAAAATGATATTTTGGATCTTTAACACCTTTTCTACAGGAAATTCACTTTGAAATAGGTAGACCTGGTTAATTTTTAACCTTTAATTTATATTCTTAAAGGATTTATTGCCAAAAGATAATATATATATATAATATATGTTGGGGTGAGAGGGCTTTTAAACCAAGATCTCACCACAGAAAAAGGATATAAAAATCACTGCTATGGTATTTAATCCTTTGGTTACCTGTTTGGGATGTGTACTGATGGGTTATACCTGTATCTGGGTTTAAAAGGTTGTTCAGAAGTTTAAATTGATAAAAATTGGTTTGAGATGGATGATATTAATCAGACTAAAGCCATAAACAACTTAATTATTTTCTATAATTACTTTATCAATTTTGAATGGTTTCTGGATTTATATATAACTGCATCTTGGGTATCAATAACCTCACAAGAGCGCTTTATGTATAGCTTTTTGGGTCCAAATACTGTACTTCTGAGGGCTATAGGGGCTTAAAGGGAAGGGTGATCAGGCTAGCAGGGAAACCAGTGGTGGCCCATCACATTTTGTGGGTGCTATAAGATGGGTAGCATCTAATTCCACATGTTAAGGGAATTATACTACTCTCCAATTGAGTTATTAGCATGTGAATAACAACTTATTTATCCACATGATCTTTTACATTAATTATCATTAGTAAATGTTCCCAGTATTTTTGATGTTTATTCTAAGTAGACATTCATATGGATAATCTGATGTAACACAAGTTCTCCTTATGTATTCACTGATGGGAGCAAGATCATAATAATGATTTTACTCCTTATTTTAAAATTTGTGTTTCTTTACTAAAAATAATTGATTAAAAATATACTTTGTGTGAATATATGTAATTTTTTTACATATTCCATTTTAGTGTTACCTCACAAACATTCTAATACCGTGAAGTTCTCAAATTTGTAACTTTAAGATATTTTGAGATATTTCTCAAGCTCTGGTTATCTTATTTTTGAAATTTTGGTTTTCAAGTATTATATTTTGTAAAAATATTAAAAAATTTTATCTTACAATTTTATATAATTTTATTTCTACTTATAATATCTGCCTTCCATGGGGAAATTTATTAAATATGTATTATTTCCCTGTATTTGTATGATCACCTTTAGGAAGTACCTTAGCTTCACATGCCATCTGTCAGCCTGTCAGCCTGTAGTCCCGCCGCTGCATAATTGTCAAATGCCCTTGAATGCATAACCACCTTTTCATGAAAGGCAGACACAGTGGCGCTTCTGCTTCTCAGCCACCAACAGATGTGTTGGTTTCCATGGTTGCGTGTGGGAATTGTGACAAATCACTTTCTGAACCTAACTCCTCTAATATACAGAATTCACTGATTCTGACCACATTTTCACTATGAAACCTATACGTAGGGCTCCATGTGAAATATTATAATGGCCAAAATCTCAAGGCTGTGCCGTAATTTCAATCTTTCATTAATTATTAAAAATACAAGGATTGGGAATTTTGGGTAACTCACAGTGAGTGAAACAACCTCAAGTTTGATGGGGAATCCAAATTGTAAATAATATTTTAAGATTATTTCTTCCTTCATACTATTATTCATTAATTTTTGTATTTTATGATTTTGTTCCGTTGCTATTGCAGATTTCTCTGTGACAGTAGCAAGCTGACAGATTATCTTTCTGGAATCAGTCATGTTTTACTAAGAGGTTTCTTTAAGCTTGAAAACTGGAGTGTTAAGCCTTCCTTAATTCCTTTCAAGTTACATTTTTCCACGCTAATCTTGAGTCCCTTGAGAAGTGTTGGGTTATTTTTCTTCAATTTTTTTTTGCTTTGCTTCCAGAGCTTCATAAAAAAAATTTCTTTGTTTTTTTAAAGCCACCCACAGTTATTTGGTACCCTTCAAGTGTTTCAGCTTCATACTATTGCAGAGCAAGCTGCAAAAGTAACAGAAAAAAACATAAAAATAATAATAAGAAAATTAACCTAAGAAGGATAAGGAAGACCATGAATGTTATTGCGAAAATGGATTTTCAACCCAAAATTACGTAGGGTCACTCACTGACCCCACCCTTGAAATCCAACTTCTTATATTTTCAAATAATTAATGAAAAGAAAGAGCAAAATACCACGGCACAACTTTTGAACTTTTTGGAAAATTAAATATTTCACATGCATTTTCATGTATAGGTTTCTCACCTATAATTAAGTCAGGATTGAGGTGTTGTGTATATTTTAGGAGTTACAGACGGAAATGTTTTCTGTCACGATTCCTGCATGCAGCGGCGGCAGCCAATGCGCCCGCGCGCAGCTGAGCTACAGCTCTGTCACCCTTTCAAAGCCATGTATGCAGCCCTGGGCCCCTTACAAGTATGCAGCCACGGGACTATGGGTTGACAAAGTGGCAGGCAGCCTGAGAAGCCTAGGTACTGCGTAAACATGCTACAACCTATGTGGGAACATTCTAAATATGTAATAAATGTTCCCATGGATAGTAGATAGCCTAAGAATACATAAAATTATAAAAATATACTTAAATAACCTTTATACATATTTTTATTAAATATAATTCAAAGTACCAAAAATGTCGAAAATAAGATAATGACTACTTTTAAAAATATATTAAAGTATTTAAAATACTATTATGAGAATTTCCAGAGATCAAAAAAGTAAGTGACTTACTAAAAAAGCCTATTATGTAAAAATATTACATGAATACGCATGACTTACATTTTTAAGTAATTATTTTAGTAAATCCACTTAATTTCAAAAATAAGGAGAAAAATTAATATCATGAATTTACTCCAAATATTTAATTCATAATGAGAACTCACCTGAAATCGGAATATCCGTAGGAATGTTCAGTAAAATAATTACTAACTTACGGGGAACATGTACTAAGGATAATTAATCAAATAATAAATAAAAAGGACATATCAGTGTTATTCACACGTGCAAACATCAATTAAAAAGAACAATAAGCCCCATAACCTGTGGTATTAGATGCTACCCATGTTATAGCACCAAGAAATGTGACATGCTACCACTGGTTCCCCTGCTAGTCTCAGTGTCTTTCCCTTTGAGCCCCTTTAACCCTCAGAAGGAAAATATTAAAACCTATAAATAAAGAGCTCTTTATAGGATATTGATACCCAGAGACCCAGTTATATTTATACCCAGACACATTTCCAATGTAATCAAATAATTATAAGAGATAAGTAAGTGATTTATAACTTTTTTCTGATTAATAATATCCGTCCTCAACTCTCTTTTATCAATTTAAACTTCTTAATGACCTTATAACCCCAGTATACAGTTTTAACCCATCAGTGCAGGTCCCAAACAGGTACCCTCAGGTTTTAATAATATAACTGTGAGTCTTATTATCCTTTCTCTGTTGTGGCAGATTTTTTAAAAAGCCCTGCCACTCAACCATGTATTCTATATACATATCATCTTTGGGCAAAAAATGTTGAAACAAAATCACTGATCACCACCCACTCAACGCAACGTCACAACTCATATGGAAAGGTCACCCAATATTGAAATGTCACTGATACACTCAACCACCTTGCCCGCTCCCACTTGTTACCACTGAGTCACAGACAGCTACCACTCAAAGATCTCCTCCATCAGCCCATCATCATTCACTTCTGTTCAATCCCTCACCCATCATCCTCCTCTCCTTCATCCCCTCATCTCCATCTGCTTCCAATCACTGCATCCGTTTCCAATCACCCCAAAGGCTTCCCTCCACTCACCATCATCACTTCCATCATCCACCTCCACTCAACACCATTGCTTTCATCATCCACTTCCCTTCACTTGCCTCTTCTCTTTTCCTTCTCGGCTCAACCTCCTCTTCTCTCCCGCTCTCTTTTAACTCGACCTTGACCTCACCTACATACTGCAATAAATTCTCTGCTTGAATCATCTCAACCTCAAACCTCCCGGATGCCCATTGCATTTGATTTCCTTTCTTTTTTGTTCAAATGTGAGGTTATCTGCAAACCACAATCTGAATCTAATGACCGCTCATGCCGCTCCTTTTTCTTTAAATCATAATTAGTCCCCATTTCTGTGTCTTCCATTTCCTCCTCATCTTTTGTCATATCTTACAGTTCTTTGTTTTCCCAAGCGTCACCTCCTCTTCTCAGTCATCACCAAGTGAGAATTCTTCCTCACACTTTTCATTCTTTTGTCATATTTTCTTTTGTCTCTCATTCTTTCCTCTCATCTGATCAACTCTCTTTTTCTAGTCTGTTGGTTCAGGAAATTCAAGATATTCAGCTATTTGTGGTTAAAAGCCAAAATTGCAAATCACCCACAACAACTCGAGCAATACAATGTCACTTTCTCCTGGACCAGCAGTTCTCAGTGGATCTCTTCTCAAGACCCTCACAGACTTGATCCCTATGCTAACTGAGTCAAACTTCTCACTTTGGCGCTCCAAATTAACAACCATATTTTCACTGAAGGGAATAGGCCAATGGCTCCTGTCACCCGAACCCAAGAAGTGTCCTCCAGAAGTTCACCTTGAATTAGTCGGATATATCCTGGCAAAACTGGACAACAGAACTTACATAAACTGATTCAAAGATCATCCTCTCTCCAACGGAATCAAACTGTGGAAATTGATAAACAAATTCTCTTCCTCCTCTCAAACTGCAAATTGTTCACGTGTGTTCTTCAACTTCCTTAACCTGCAATTTGACCCCAAACATTTGGATAAATTTATAACTGAAGTGAAGTCATGCTTGATCCAAATCTCCAAGATTGGTATTCAAATGGACAATGATATAGTGCCATATTTGATAATCTACAAGTTTCCCCTTCAACTAGAGCATCTCAAGACCACCATCACCCACTCCTTAGGCAAACCCAAAATTGATGGCAATCTTGTTCTTTGACACCTGAATCAAGTAAAAAATTAGATTGCCACTGGAACCTTGGCATTGGCCATGATGAACAGTAGCGGGAAACAAGAAGTTATCAAGTGCAGGGCTACATGGCACAATCCCCAATCATCCAATCCCAAAAGTTCTTGCTGGTTGCTTTACCCTCATCTCCGAACAAATCAGAACAACAATGAAAACAACAACAGCTCCAAGTAAAACAAAAACAAATCAGCCTTGGCAAACTTCACCTGCACCTCATACAACTTTGCAATGACCAACTCTTGAATTCTCACAAAAAACTTCATCATCTTGAACTCTGGAGCGTCGCAATCCTTTTTAAACTCTCTCAACTTCTTTGAAGAAGATCTCTCAGAGGACCACACCGAAATCCAAACTGGGAAAGAAAACATCTCCCTCAACGCTGAAGGAATTGGAACCACAAAGCTCTTGTCCGAATTCTGCAACGTCCATCTCAGCCAGTCCTTATATGTCCCTCAGATAGCCCCAAATCTTGTGTCATTAGGACAAATTCTTAACCAAGGATGCTTGTTGCACCTTTCCAGTCACAACAGCTTTTCTCTTTACTTCAAAAGTACCACCGTCCTCACTGGTGTCATTGAAGAAAACCTCCTGGTAATTAAAGACTTTGCACTTCTGCAATCCGAATCATTACATGCCTTTGTGACGCTCAAAACTCTTCACAAGCAATTTGGTAATCCTCATCAAGATCAAACCAACTGCTGTTGAGAGAATTTCTCAAAATACAATTTTAGGACCTCACCTGCAAATCCTGGGTCCTGGTAAAAATCCATTGCACCCCTTTCCAACGTCATATCCCTATCTGTTCCAAAACCTTTTTTTGTCTCCATTCCAACGTTTGTGGTCCAATAAATCTGGTCTCAAAGACAGGAAACCGCTACTTCCTACTACTCACCAAAAATTTCTCTTGCTTCACAACCTGCCTCCCAATTAGACTGAAATTGGATTTAGCCAACAAAATCATCAAGTTCATCAAAATCCACTCCAACCAGTTTGGATACTAACTGAAATCTCTCCATTCTGAAAAAAGCAGAGAATTGGTGAACTCAAAACTGTCAAGCTTTCTCTCAGACTCCAGTATTGTACACACAACCTCCAAACCTTACACTCCTCAACATAATCCTATCTCCAAACAAGGAAATCATACAATAGTCGAGTCCGCTAGAACTACAATCATTGATATGTCCATCCCTGCAGATCTGTGGTATCAAATCCTTGTTGGATTTTGTGACATCCTCAACCTCCTACCGTCTAAACAATCAAAAGGAAGTCCCTCTGAACTGTGGAACGTCATCAAACCAAAATTCAGCTTAATCAGAACCCTGGGATCCAAAGCAATAGTTCTGAATATTTGAAATCACCTAGGAAAGTTTGAAAAGAAAGGTTGGGAGGGAATCCTAGTAGGTCACAACCTGAAATTTAACTCCTACCTGATATACGTTCCAGAGCTTGGCAAAACAATTTGTTTGAAACACGTTAAAATCTTTGAAAACGTAAAGTTAACTGAATCTCTTCCTCTTTCCAAAAACCCCTTTGAAACTCTCATTCAATCCAACTCCAACCTCATCGACACTCTCTCTTCCATTAACCATAATCCTTCCAACCATTGCTCCTCCAACCTCCCCATTAATGCAACTCCGACTGGACCATCTCAGGCCCCAGAAATCACCCTTTCTCCAGACTCTCCTCCCAAATCCTCCAACTCCAATCAGTCTCCCATAGATTCCTCCAACAATGAAAACATTATTGACCAGCTTACCCCTTCTTCCATGACTCTAAGAGACCGCTCAAACATCCAACTTCCCCAGTGGTATGGTTTTCTGTCCAGAACTGTTGCACAAAACTACGATGAAGCAAAAAGCTCCCCCGACTTCAAAAAATGTCTCAAGGGCATGAAGACCAAAATCAATGGTATAGAGACCATGGGCAGCTGCACCGGTTGCCACTCACTTCCAGAAGGCCAAAAGGCCCTGTCGACCGTATGGGTCTATCGACTCAAATCCAATCCTGACAACGACGGAGTCATCTTTAAGGCCCGCTTATGTGTTCAAGGTTTTTAACAGCTGGAATTCATAGATTACGGAGAAATCTACACACCAACCGGTCAAATCACTACGCTTAGAACATTGCTTGTCTACACGTTTCATCACAATCTGCAAATCACTCAAATGGAAGTAAAATCCGCATTCTTGCATGATACCTTGGATGAAGACATTTTCATCAAGACTCCCTCCAGTTACAAAACCTCCTTTCCCTACTTCAAACTAAACAAGGCATTTTACGGTCTGAAACAAGCGCCAAAGATCTGGTTCAATACGCTGAAACACTGGATCCTTGATCAAGGTTTCTTGACGTCCTTGGCTGATCCCTGTCTGTTCATCAATAAACTCTCTCAAACTTTCATTTTCTGCTACTTCAATGATCTTGTAATCATAACTAACTCACAGGAGCTTCAAACTCAACTGAACAAAAAGTTTTCCATCTCACATGAAGGTCCTCTCTTCAAGATACTTGGCAACTATGTTACAGAGTTGTCAGAAGGGCCATGTCTTCACCAGCCCAATCACATTGACACAGCTTTGACCAAACTTGGACTATCAGAATCAAAACCCATCAATAAGCCTATGACTCCCGGAATTGCTCTCAAGCCTGCTACCAAATTTGACGCCTTGGCCTTTTCTGACCTAAACATCATTTAGCGCTTCTCGACCAGTTTCCTCAACTTCATTGCAACCCAAACCCGACCAGATCTTTCCTACGCTGTCTCCTCCCTATCTCTCTTCAACGCGAAACCTGGACTCTCGCACTGGATAGAGGCCAGGCACGCTTGGCAATACATCAAAACCACCCATAATCTAGCTCTATGTCTTAAGAAAAACTCTTTCAACTTTGATCTGGAAACCTGGAGTGACTCCAACGGTGGAAACAAGCCAGTCTCACGTAGAAGTCACACCGGCTAACTGGTCCACCTTTACGGCTGTGCTGTTTCTTTGCACAGTAAGCTTCAACCTACCGTCTCACTGTCCTCGAAGGAAGGTGAACTCAAATCACTAGTTCTTGCAACTCAAGAGAAAATCTGGATATCAAACTTAATAAAAGAACTAAACCCTTCCATATCTCTCACTCAGTCATCTCTCTCACTCAGTGCTCTCACATTGATAACAAGGCGCTAAACAACCTCATAAACTCAGAATCTCACCACAGCGCCCTCAAGCACGTGGACATTCAAATCAAATGTCTTCGAGAACAAAGGGACACCAAGAATGTCATTACAAATCTTGTCCCCTCTGAGTCAATGTTAGCCAATCCACTAACCAAGCCTGCTATAAAACCCTCCGTTAAGAATCTCAAATCCGTCATACTTCAACCTCTCATCTGAACACGGCGGTGTGTTGAAAGGAAATCACTGTTCACCACCCACTCAACCCAACATCAACACTCAAATGGAAAGGTCACCCAATATTGACATGTCACTGATACACTCAACCACCTTGCGTGCTCCCACTTGTTACAACTGTGTCACAGACAGCTAACACTCAAAGATCCCCTCCATCAGCCCATCATCATTGTCAGCTTGCTACTATATACAGAGAAAAACTGTCAAATATTAACACAAAATACAAAAAATAAGAATAACTCAAACAAGGAGTGAGAAATCCATGAATATTATTACCGGAATGGATTCCTCACCCAAAATTAGGTAGGGTCACTCACTGACCCCACCCTTGAATTCCAAGTTCTTATATTTTTAAAATAATTAAAAGGAAAGGTACTGGAAATTACAACCCCTGTATGGCACCTTTTGGCCATTTTAATATTTCACACGTGTTGTCACGTATAGGGTTTACACCTAAAATTCACTCAGAATTGAGGTGTTGTGTATATTTTAGGAGGTACACACAGAAATGTGTTATGTCACAATTCCCGCGCGGCGCCCCACATCATTACATAACCCTACGTACTAGCAGCAGTAGGATCCCGCGTACTAGGGACCCGCGTGCAGCTAATTCTTCCACGCACGCAGCAGATCCTACCCCGCGCGCATCTGTACTACTGATCCCCGCGCCTGGATCCGTTGTGACAACCAGGTACCGCTCAGAAGAGCTACAACCTAGTTAGGGTTGCCTAGTATATGTAAAAAAAGGACAAATGCATTAGTAATGATCTGAAAAGATCAAAACTCAAATAAAATTAATGAAAAGAAAGTTTTAAACATTTTTTAATAATAAATCAAAGATCAAACACTACCACGTAAACCACGGATCTTGATCTTTGAAGACCACAAAACACTACAAGAAGTGTTCATAAAAATTATTAAAAATTATCTAAATGATCAGCAGATGACGAAAAATCAGGAAACATCCACATCCGCATGCTTCAAAGCAATATCAATAATACAAATAAAGGATGAGTACAGAATGATCAAATTTACGCCATAAGAGATTAACAGATCCTGTGGCTCAAATAGTACAGAAATCCAGCAGATCTAAGGACATCTGATTGACAGCACCAAGTAGACGTTCTGATCTTGCCCTGACTAGCTTGCCAGCGTCAGCCCACGAGCAGAACCCTCTGTACATGCCCTGAGAAGACCAAAAAACACCCCAAAAAGGTATTTATAAAGACCTCTTTGGATCCATTATTCAATCAGAGTTTGCCAGGAATTTGTTTATTATCAATCAAACACCGTGTCCTTTTTAATCAAGTGCTTATATGAAGATAATCAAGTGATTTATGACTTAGTCTGCTGTAGTATTATTTACCTATATTAACCACTGAACCATTGAAGTTGAGTCAAGCAATCTACCCCATCTGCTCTGAAACTCTTACAATCATTCCAGGATTTTTGTGGTAAAAGTGCTCAGAGTGAGTGTTACCCTTCATGTATAGAAGGTTTGTGCTGTTATGCCCAGCCATCAGTGGAGTAAGTCCTTTCTAAGGCACACATATTTATTCCATGGTTCTTAAAAACTGCCTAAGGAGGCCCCTTGAAGAGAGGTTGCTAGTCTGTAAAGATCCCCAGTAGTATAATACTGTGGCCCCTCTTTTATATTATATTGAAAACCCTATACTACCAAACCAATTAAACCTTGCAACTGCTCTTATTTGAGCTCCTAAGCGTTTACTATTGGAATAATAATTATTATTATCATTCCAGCATTTTTATCACTCTCTTTAGCTAAAGGACTGCAAGGTTCCTGGTATCAGAGAGCTGACAATCATCTGCTTCTGTTTGATCCCTCAGCCATCATCCTCCTCTCCTTCATCCCCTCATCTCCATCCGCTTCTAATCACTCCATCTGCTTCCAATCACCTCCAACGCTTCCCTCCACTCACCATCATTGTTTCCATCATCCACCTCCACTCAAAACAATTGCTTCAATCATCCACTTCCCTTCACTCACCTCTTCTCTCTTGCTTCTTGACTAAACTCCTCTTCTCTCCCACTCTCTTTCAACTCAACCTCAACCTCAACTACGTACTGCAATAACTTCTCTGGTTGAATCATCTCAACCTCAATCATCCCGCCTGCCCATTGCATTTAATTTCCTTTCTTTTTTTTTCAAATGTGAGGTTTTCGGCAAACCACAATCTGAATCTATCAACTGCTCATGCTGCTCCTTTTTCTTCAAATCATAATTAGTCCCAGTTTCTGTCTCTTCCATTGCCTCCTCATTTTTCTTCATATCTTACAGTTCCTTGTTGTCCCAAGCGTCACCTCCTCTTCTCAGTCAGCACCAAGTGAGAATTCTTCCTCACACTTGTCATTATTTTGTCATCTTTTCTTTTGTCTCTCATTCTTTCCTCTCATCTGATCAACTCTCTTGTTCTAGCCTTTTGGTTCATGAAATTTAAGATATTCAGCTATTTAAAATATCCTTTAAACTAAAGGGGCAAAAGTAACCAGGCCCCCTTGTTTTTCTACTGAATTCCCTGAAGAGAGGTGTTAAAGATCCCCAATATAATTGTTTCCCCTCTATAAAAATATTTAATAATAAATTTATCTATATTGATTTATTACAATAAACCATATTCAAACCAATAAACCTTGCAATAAGATTTATCCAAATATTTTACAGATTTTTTCTGCATTCATTAAATAATATATTTGTGTCCAGGAGGCTGAAAATTGGGGGTTCTTGCTGGGAAATCTTCCATTTTATTTTATTTAATACCTTCACCAGACATTTCACGTAAAATTAAATCAAAGATAAATTTATCCAAATTTTCAACTGTGATTCATCATTAAATTCTTTTGTAGTGGATTTAAAAACCAATGAAAAATTAATAATCCATTATTTAAATCTTTAAAAGATAAGAAAAGAAGAATATATTAAAAATTATTTAGCTACTGGTTGGGAAGCTTTAACTCAAGCTGAGCAACTTAATATCTCTTCTGCATGTAAACACTTAGATAAACTCAATGAACAAGAAGATCTTGAGAGGTGTATCAATTTCCAGGCCCTATTAAGAAAACATAATGCTTGGAAGAAATAATGTATAAATTACTTTTTAAAATATAAAATTAAGTATAGTACTTGTATTACCATATTATTTTTATTAAAATAATATTCATATATTTTTGACCAATAAAATAACCTTTTACCATGAGTGAACCTTCCTTTAACAGAAACCACCACCATTGAAACTGATTTATTGGATCAAGAAGTCCCAGATATCTCTGGAAGCCCTTAAAATATTTATTGGACCGGTGAAGACCCCGTTGGGACACACCAAGACCCCATAGGATTACCAACCAAGAAGAATTTGATCCAAATAAAGTCCTGGTACCTTTGAATATCAACTTAAGTATGTTTTAAATAAAACTTATTGTTACAGATTTTTTCTGTAGAAAAATACTTATAAAAATTTTATTCAATATTAATAGACATAACACAAGAGCCACAAGGAGAATTCCCTCCTATTGATCTTTTCCAGGGGCCCCCAGCGACCGTGAGACAACAAATAATGACAACCATTAGGGGACCGGAACCCCTGAATAAACTTTTGATGGAAAAGGAACATCAACAAGTACTTCTTCCCTCCCCCAATCTAGATCCAGAGAAGGTAGTAGAATTAAGCCCCCCTCCATTACAAGAAGATTCCCTGAAGCCACCCCAGCAGAATCTGGCCAAGGAAGCCAGGATCAAAGACTTAGTCAGAGAGCACGTGAAATATTGGGAAGAGTTCAAGGAAGCCCAAGCCAAAGAGGACATGGTATCTATGAAAAAGATAATCTCCCAGGCACAAGCTACCCAGATAGCTCTTCAGAAAATGATTCCAAGGAAAAAGGTAGAATCCTCCGTATAAAAGTGCAATCATTAGGATAAATTAGCCCAATTGAAAGGCAAAGGATCAAAAAAGATGAGATCTTCTTCCCATCAAAAGCCAAAGGTAAAGAAGGATTGGGATCATATAATATCCTTAGCTCAAAAGTGGAAAAAGGTGTACAACAATTAGCCTCTAATTATAAACCCAGTAACTTGTCTAAACCAAACTCTAATTTAATTACTTCCTTTTCTAATGATATGCGCCATAATAACAAGCTTGTTTGTGGAAATTTTTATGGTGTTTATACCCAGATGGATGATTTAACCTCAGTAGTAGCCAAATTAATTAATAACCAAACAAAACCTGTAGGAACAGAATATATTAAAGAAAATGCAGAACAATCATTGGAGACAATTAATCAAGGTAAAATTAGACAGACTCAAACAATTGAGAATATGTTATCAGGTATCCGAGAAGATTTTATTATGTCTTTTCAACCTTTAAAAGAAGAATTGGTAACTACCACTAACAGCTCCATTCTTTCCCTTAGTGAAAAATTAGATCTGCTTAATAATGAATTGGACCTGCAACTTAATCTGATTAAGAATGATCTTAAAGACTTAAAATTCCATCTGACCAACCCCTTGGGGAGTATCACAGAGGAATCAAGACCTCCAAGACAAACACCTAAACCTTATGCACCAACCTTACAAGGAATGCATAGGAGTGACACCTTCAGGCCTAGTCCTACTCCTGAAATGGAACAAGCCCTCAAACATTTACCCCCAATTTCTGAATTTCCTACGTTCTCTGGTGGAGGAGAATAAAATCATATAAATTTCAAGAAATTTATTGACTATACTATGAACTGTTATGACTTACAAGAAGCTATAGCTGGAGTCAGGCTGCCCAGACTATTTGAAGGATTATCTTTGACTGGTTGATCAGTAAAAGACAAAAAGTAGGATCCTTACCATGGAATTCTTGTAAAATTCTAATTGAAGAACAATTTGGTTCTAGAATGTGGAAAAGAAAAATGATGAAAAATTTTGAAAATTGCTCATTTGACCCCTCCAAGGGTAAGCCTCACAAATGGTTCTTAGAACAGAAGAGAAGACTAAATTTCTTCTATCCAGATGCTGATCAAGAGGAAGTAAATGCAAGACCCCTAAACTTGTGTCCTGGAAATCTTAACCATAGTGTAAGATGCAGGATGAGAATGGATGCTGACTTACCAACTCTAATCAATGTGTTAGAAGGAGTCATAGACATGAATGGGTTAGACAAGAAGGTTACTTCTGGACCTAAAGAGAACTTAAAAAATAACAAAAATAGAGAACAACCAACTCTGAAAAATAACTTTGATAATAAGAAACCTAATGGGAACAGGCACGAAGAGAGAACGCCTGGAACTTGTTGGAATTGTAAAAGACAGGGCACATGAGACAAGAGTGCCCATTACCAAAAAGAAAGGTAGCATTCTTGGAAAGAGAGCAGGAGGTTGAAGGGAATCAGAACTATTGTCAGCCTGCTACTTAGCACAGAGCAACCTTACAAAGCAACAACAATAATAATATTAACAAAAATAAAAAGAAAAAATAAATAAATAAATAAAATTATTATAAAATGAAGGAGTAGGAAATCCATAAATATTATTGCATAAATAGATTCCCCACCCAAAATAAGGTAGGGTCACTCACTGACCCCACCCTTGAATTCTTACTCCTTGTATTTTTTAATTAATTTGAAAGAAAATGGTAAATGACCACAGCACCAATATGGCACCTTTTGGCCATTTTAATATTTCACATGACATGACATGTATAGGTTTCACACCTAAATTTCAGTCAAAATCCAGTTTTTGTGTGTAGTTTAGGAGTTACACAGGGAATTGTGCTTTGTCACAATTCCCGCACGCAGCCCCGCGTCCCTACATCGCTGAACTCCCGCGCACCCAAACTCCCGCGGGAAGTTGATCCCTCCCGCGCGCAGGTAATCCCGTGACCTAGTCACGCGCGCAGCGGATCAGTCCCCACGCGCATCTGAATGGACTGATCCCCGCGCCTAGCCTGCCGTGATCAGTCTGACAGCCAGGTACCTCTCAGAGGAGCTACAACCTAGTAGGATCTACCCTACACATGTAAAGCTACCACACAAGCGTTGATCATAGTTTAAAAACCTTAAAAGTCAATTAAAATTAGTTATTAACTAATTTTTAGTATTTTTTATTAATTAAATAAAGATCCAGACTAACCACGTCATGAGCTGATCAGAACCTTCAAAAACCACAAAACTACACAAGGAGTGGTCGTAAAAATTTTTAAAAATTACCAACAGGATCAGACGATGATGGAGGATCAATAAACATCCACTTCTGCTCACTTTGGACCAGTACTTACAGTACAAATTGAGGATCAGTGCAGGATCAGCAAAATGATTAATCTGTTGATTAACAGATCCTGCAGCAAAAAAGGAGCTGTTCCTTGACATATCTAAGGCCAGCAGGCTAACCGCACCTTGAGGGCGTGCCAATTTTGCCCTGAATGCCCTCCTAGCCTCAGCCCATGGCTAATACCCCTTCTAGAGGCCCTCAATCACCCAAAAAGGAATATTTAAACAGGCTCTTTTTGCCCTTTTGTTCCCGATGATCCATCAGTTATCAGAGATATTATTATTATCAATCAGACATTGTGTCATTGTTAGTCAAGTGCTTATCAAGAAGAAAGCAAGTGATTTATGATCTAGTCTGAAGTATTATTATTATTATTTTCTAAATAACTATCAAGAACCTGAAGTTTGAACCAGCCACCAACCCCATCTGTTCTGAAGCTTCTTACCTGAATCTTTGCAGGATTTCTGTGGATTACATCCCAAGTAAGTTGTTCCCTTCCTGCTCTGGGTTTGTGTGCTGTTTTTCCCGCCCAAATAAGTGGATAAGGCCTTAGAAGGCACCCATCTTCATTCCAAGGTTATAAACAGCCTAAGGAGGCCCCTTGAGGAGAGGTTTCAAAGTCTGTAAAGACCCCCAGTAGTATATTACTGTGGCCCCTCTTTTTATATTATATTCAAAATATTTATAAACAAACCAATTAAACCTTGCACTTGCTCTTACCATATTATTTTTGGAGCTGTAAAGTGTTTATCCTTTGGAATATTATTGCTCCAAATTCTTTTATCACTCTTTTTAGCTAAAGGACTGAACGGTTCCTGGTATCAGAGAGCTGACAACTATGTAGATATAGCTGATACTAAAGGTTTCCTTTCTGACTGTGAATTTATCCTGACCAACCCTGTTAATGTTATGGAAGGAGATATAGGCACTTCTATAGAAATAAATAACATCCATGGGGACTCTATTTTTCCCCAAATGTCAGCCTCCTGGTTCCCAGACCCTTTCGATCCTTTAGCTACCAGAGGTGATGAAATAAATAATAAGTTTATTATTTAATAAATGCAGCAAAAATCCATAAAATATTTGGAAAAAGTTTATTGCAAGGTTAATTGGTTTGTTTATGGCTTATTGTTATTAATAAATATAAATAAATTGATTATTAGAGGGGACACAATTATATTGGGGATCTTTAACACCTCTCTTCAGGGAATTCAGTATGAAAAAACATACGCCTGGTTACTTTGGGCCCTTTAGTTTAAAGGATATTCTGCCAAAAGATAATATGTATATAAAATAATTGGTGGAGTTGCAGGGCTTTGTAACCAAGTTTCCACAACAGAGAAAGGATAATAAGACTCACTGGTATATTATTAAATCCTTTGGGTATCTTTTTGGGATGTGCACTGATGGGCTAAACCTGTATACTGGGGTTGTAAGGTTGTTCAGCAGTTTAAATTGATAAAAGAGGTTTGAGGACAGATATTATTGATCAGACTAAGCCATAAATCACTTAATTATCTCTTATAATTATTTGCTTACCTTGGAAAAGTGTCTGGATATAAATATAACTGGGTCGCTGGGTATTGATATCCTCAAAAGAACTCTTTATTTATAGCTTTTGGGTCCCAATATTGTCCTTCTGAGGGGTACAGAGACTCAAAGGGACGGACCCTGAGGCTAGCAGGGTAACCAGTGGTATCCTGTCACGCTTTCTTGGTGCTATAACATGGGTAGCATGTAATTCCACAGGGTATGGGACTTGTTGTACTTTATAATTGATGTTTGCACATGTGAATAACACTAATCTGTCCTTTTTATTTATTATTTGATTAATTATCCTTAGTAAATGTTCCCAGTAAGTTAATAATTATATTAATAGACATTTTAAAAGATATTCTTATGTCAGGTGATTTCTCATTATGTATTAGATATTTGGAGTGATTTCATGATATTGATTTTATGCCTTATCATTGAAATTCAGTTGATTTACTAAAATAATTACTTAAAAATTTAATTCATGGGTATTCATGTAATTTTTTTAAATCATAAGTTTTCTGATTATTTCACGAAAATTGTGATGTCTAGAATCTCTCATAATAGGATATCAAAGTATTTTAACATATTTTAGAAGTAGTCATTGTCTTATTTTCAAAATTTTTGGCACTTTGAATTACATTTGATAAAAAATACATAGAAAGATTATTAATGTATTTTTATATAATTTTATGTACTTTTAGACTATCTACTATCCACAGGAACATTATTACATATTTAGAATGTTGCTGTGTGGGTTTTAGCATGTTTACGCGTTACCTAAGTCTCTCAGGCTGCCTTTCACTTTGTCAACCCTTAGTCCTGCGGCTGCCTACTTGTCAGAGGCCTGGGGCTGCATACACAACTTTGACAGAGTGACAGAGCTGTAGCTCAGCCGCGCGTGGGTTCATTGGCTGCTGCGGCTGCATGCAGGAATTGTGACAGAACACATTTCCTTCTGTAACTCCTAAAATATACACTTAAACCATTAAAAGTTAAACCTATGAGTGGTAAGAGTTATACTACTTTTCAAACTTGGTATGCAACAGAATTGTATAGAGACAGACCTGTAAGGTTATTACTGGATAGTGGAGCTTTCTCATCATGTGTCTGTACTGGATTGTTAAACAAATGGGATCTTAATTGGAAAGAACACCTCCTGCACGTCCCAAAAGCCAATTTTAGCCCTTGCAACTCTACCATGAATTCTATTGGAGTATGTACTGCTTGTATAATATTACCCCATACTAAAGGATCTTTGAGAATACTAGTGGAATTGGTGGTATTTCTCAATGGATTATGTGACAACCTGATAATAGGTGATGGTGCTTTATGTCTATATTGTATAGATGTGTTCCAGACTAAAGGGATATACTTTACAGTTGGTGGTAATTGTGACAAGAAATTGAACATATGCACCATCCAATGGATTATGTGACTACCTGATAATTGGAAATGATGCCTCATGTCTATATGGCATAGATATATTCCAAAGTAAAGGAAGATATTTCCCTGTGGGTGGCAACTGGGACAATAAGTTTGAGATATGCACTATCCAAACCAGCTTCCCCTGTTCCACTTATCAAAAGCATTTAGAAGGCTTTAATCAAGAATACTTCTATCAAGCAGCTGTAAATATGAGACTCTCTGAGGAACAGAAGAAATATATATTGACAGTCTGCTTTGAGAGCCAAAATGCTTTTTGTACCAAAGATCACCCCATTGGTGATATCAAAGGACATGACATGGTATTGACATTGACTATTAAGCCTCCTTATCCACCAAACTTAAGAATACCAGATTATCCCTCTAGTCCTAAGTCTGGAATAGCTCTTGAGGAACATATCCAAGAACTGATAGACTTACAAGTATTAAGGAAAGTAGGGAAAAATGAGCAGGTAGATGTGACCAAACCTGCAATCATAGCTTGGCATAATGACAAGTCAAGCATGGTAGGAGACTTCAGAATGCTGAATAATTATACTCCGCCAGATTATTAGCCTATACCCCAGATTGATCATGCTCTGCATAACTTGTCCAAGGCCAAATATATCACTACTATGGATATGCTTAAAGATTTCCACCAGATACCTAAAAGCCCTGAAAGCAGAAAGTTTATGAGAATAATCTGTCATTTGGGAATATATGAATATCTTAGGATTCCCTTTGGTATAAAGAATGCCCCATCACACTTCCAGAGAAAAATGCATACAGTTCTAGGTACATAAATCAGACAAGGATGGATAATGGTATATATAGATGATTTTATCATATATTCTGATGATTGGGATATTCATATCAACCAAATAACATTAGTACTCCAAACTATCTCCAAAGCAGGATTACAAGTATCCATGAAGAAATGCAACTTTGGATATGGAGAATTGAAAGTCCTAGGGCATATAGTCTCTGGTCTAACTCGAGCTGCTGATCAAAATAAGATAGCTGCTGTCATGAACAGACCAATTTCTCAAAATAAAACAGATTTAATTTTTTTCATTATATTTTGCAGTTACTACAGACAATACATACCAAAGTTTTCTATGCTGAGTAAAATTCTGCAAAAAATATGCAAAAATAAAAATCTCTTTGAAATGACACATGAGAGATTAAAAAACTATGAGGAACCAAAAACAGCTATGACCTCTACTCCTTTACTCATTAAACCAGATAACTCCAAGACCTTAAATTTTTCATCGACGCCTGTATGGAAGGGTAAGGAGCTGCTCTACATCAAAAAGGAATAGAAGAAGACAAACCAGTGGAGAAACCAGTACTCTTCATATTCAGAAAGATCAATGATACAGAAAAGATGTTAGACTATACTTAGTAAAATACAAAGGAGAATCTGCAGACAAAGATGAATGGTTACCAGAGAATAATATACCTGATGGACCAATTCATCTTAGAAACTGAAACACACATGGAATGTATTTTCCCCAACATGCTCCAGATTTTTTTTTCAGATATGGCCATATCTTGGAGTGGGGGAATGTCAGCTTGCTACTATTGCAGAGCAAGCTGCAAAAGTAAAAGAAATAACATAAAAATGATAATCAAATTCACCCAAGAAGGAGAAGGAGAACCATGAATATTATTTCAAAGATGGATTCTCAACCCAAAAGTAGGTAGGGTCACCCACTGACCCCACCCTTGAAATCCAAATCCTTATATTTTTAAATAATTACGGAGAAGAAATACCAAAATACCATGGCACCACTATTGAACTTTTTGGCCAATTAAATATTTCACATGTATTGGCACGTATAGGTTTCACGCCTAAAATTCAGTGAGAATTGATCTGTTGTGTATATTTTAGGAGTTAAAGATGGAAATGTGTTCTTTCACGATTACCGCACGCAGCTGCGGAAGACAGTGCACCCGCGCGCAGCTGAGCTACAGCTTTGTCACTCTTTCAAAGTCTTGTATGCAGCCCAGGCCTCTAACAAGTATGCAGCCGCAGGACCACAGGTTGACAAAGTGACACACAGCCTGAAAAACCTAGGCATGCTACAGCCTACATGGGAACATTCTACATATGTAATAAATATTCCTGTGGATAGTAGATAGTCTAAAAATACATAAAATTATATAAAAATACTTAAATAAACTTTATACGTATTTTTTATTAAATAGAATTCAAAATACCAAAAATATCAAAAATAAGATAATGACTAATTCTAAAAAAATATTAAAATAATTTAATATAGTATTATGAAAATTTATGAACATCAACATTTTTGTGACATACTAAGGAAACTTCTTATGTAAAAATATTACATGAATACCGCTGAATTGCATTATTAAGTAATTATTTTAGTAAATCAACTGAATTTATAAAATATGGAGTAAAATCAATATCATGACATTACTCCAAATATTTTATCCATAATGAGAATTCACCTGACATCAGAATATCCCTAGGAATGTCTATTAGAATAATTATTAAATTACTTGCAACATTTACTAAGGATAATTAATTAAATAATAAATAAAAAGGACAGATTAGTTTTATTCACACGTCCAAACATCAATTACAAAGTAGAATAATTTTCATACCCTGTGTGTCAGCCTCCTGGATGCCAAGACCGTTGCTATCCTTTAGCTACCAGAGGTGATAGAATAAATAATATATATATTATTTAATAAATACAGAAAAAATCCGTGAAATATTTGGATTAAGCTTGTTGCAAGGTTAAGTAGTTAGGTTATGGTTTATTGTTTTAAATCAATATGAATGAATTTATTATTAAATATTATTATAGAGGGGCCACAATTATTGTCAGCTTGCTACTATTGCAGAGCAAGCTGCAAAAGTAACTAAAATAACATAAAAATAATAATAATACAACTAACCTAAGAAGGAGTAGGAAAACCATAAATATTATTACAGAAATGGATTCTCCACCCAAAATGAGGTAGGTTCACTCACTGACCCCACCCATGAAATCCAACTCCTTATATTTTTAAATAATTAGGGAAAAAAGAACCAAAATACTACAGCTCCAGTATTGAGCTTTTTGGTCAATTAAATATTTCACACACATTGTCACGTATAGGTTTTGCACCTAAAATTCAGTCAGAATTGAGGTGTTTTGTATATTTTAGGAGTTACGGGCAGAAATGTGTTTTGTCACAATTCCCGCACGCAGCCGCGGCAGCCAAAGCACCCGCGCGCAGCTGAGATACAGCTGTGTCAACCCGTCAAGGTTGTGTACGCAGCCCCAGGACTCTGACAAGTACGCAGCCGCAGGACTACAGGCTGACAGAGTGACCGGCGGCTCAGGTACCGCGTAAAAAAGCTACAACATACACGGGAACTTGTTACATATGTAATAAAGGTTCCTGTGAATAGTAGACTGTCCAAATATACATAATATTATATAAAAATACATAAATAATCCTTACATGTATTCTTTATTTAATATAATGCAAAGTACCAAGAATTTCGAAAATAAGACAATGACAGCTTCAAACAATATATTAAAATACTTTAATATACTTTTATGAGAATTATTAAACATCAATATTTTGGTGACATACTAAGAAAGATAATGACGTAATAATATTACATGAACTCTCATGACTTATATTTTTAAGTATTTATCTTAACAAATCAACTGGAACTCGAAAATAAAGAGTAAAATCAATATTATGACTTTTACTCCAGTTATATGACACATAATGAGAACTTACCTGAAATCAGAATGTCTGTAGAGATGTCTAATAATATAATTATTAGATTACTGGGAACATATACTAAGGATAATTAATTAAATAATACATAAATAGGACAGATTAGTGTTACTCACACGTCCTGATGTCCATTATAAGGTAGAAGAATTCCCATACCCTAAGGAATTAGATGGTACCCGGGCTAAAGCACCAAGGAAATATGACAGGCTACCCCTGGTTACCCTGCTAGCCTTAGTTTCCGTCCCTTTGAGCACCTACAACCCTCAGAAGGACCATATTGGGACTCAAAAAACTATAAATACAGAGCTCTTTTGAGGATGTTGATGGGCAGAGACCCAGTAATATTCATATCCAGACGCCCTGCCAAGGTAATCAAATACTTATAAGAGATAAGTAAGTGATTTATGGCAATGTCTGATCAGTAATATCCGTCTTCAAACCTCTTTTTTATCAAATGAAACTGCTGAACAACCTTATAACCCCAGTATACAGGTTTAACCCATCAGTACACATCCCAAACAGATACCTAAAGGATTTAATAATATACCAGGGAGTCTTATTATCCTTTTCTCTGTCATGGTAGCTTGGCTACAAGGCCCTAACACTCCATTGTGTATTTTTTATACATATGATCTTTGGGTGTAATAATCTTTAAACTAAAGAGCCCAAAGGAACCAGGACTACGTGTTTTCATACTGAAATCCCTGAAGAGAGGTGTTAAAGATCCCCAATATAATTGTGGCCCCTCTTTAACTATTTAATAATCAATTTTGATTCTAAACAATAAACAATAACCAAACCATTTAACCTTGCAAAAAGCTTAATCCCAGTATTCTACGGATTTTTTCTGCATTTATTAAATAATATATTTATTATTTACAATATCACCTCTGGTAGCTAAAGGATAGCAAGGGTCTTGGCATCCAGGAGACTGACAATTGGGGGTCCGGCTGGGAGATATTCCATTTTATTATATTTAATACCTTGGACCAGACATTTTCACAAAACAATAAAATCAAAGATAAATTTATCTGACTTTATAACCGTGATTTATTATTAAATTCTTTTGAAGTGGATTTAAAAACCAATTCATAATTAATAATCTATTATCTAAATCTCTCAAAGATAAGAAAAGAAGAATACATTAAAAATTATTAACCTACCTGTTGGAGAGCTTTAACTCAAGCTGAGCAACGTAATATTTCTTCTGCACGCAAGCACTTAGATAAACTGCTTGAACAAGAAGATCTTGAAAGGCGTATCAACTTTCAGGCTCTATTAAGAAAACATAAAGCTTGGGAAAAATACCACATAAATTACTTGTTGAAATATAAAAGTAAGTACACAACTTGCATTACCATATTATTCTTAAAGAAAATAATATTAAAATATTTTATGAAAACAATAAAATACATTTTTTTACCAGTCAACCCTCCTGTACCAGAAACCACCGCCACTGAAGTGGATCTATAAGATCAGGAAGTCCCAGACATCTCTGGAAGCCCTGAGAATATTTATTGGACGGGTGAAGACCTCATTGGAACCCACCAAGACCCCATAGGATTACCTACTAGGGATCAATTCAACCCCAATAAAGTCTTAGTACCTCTGAATATCAATTTAAGTGAGTTTTGAAATAAAACTTATTTTTACAGATTTTTTCTGTAAACCACTTATAAACATATTATTCTGAAAATGATTAGACGTAACACAAGAGCCTCAGGAAGAATTCCCTCCTATGGATCTTTGCCAACAGCTCTCAGTAACCGTGAGACCACCAGTAAGGACAACAATGAAGGGACTAGAACCCGTGAACCAAATGTTGATGAACAAGGAGTAGCACCAACCACTTCTGCTCTCTCCCAACCTAGAGCTGGAGAAAGTAGCAGAATCAAGCAACCCTCCTTTACAAGAAGATTCCCTGCAGCCACCCCAGCAGTATCTGGCCAAGAAGTCCAGGATCAAAGACCTAGTCAAAGAGCACATGAAATATTGGGAAGAATTCAAAGAAGCCCAAGCCAAGGAGGACATGGTATCCATGAAAAAGATAATCTCCCAGGCAAAAGCCACCCAGATAGCTCTTCAGAAAATGATTCCAAGGAAAGAGGTAGAATTGTACGTATAAAAGTGGAATCTGTGGGATCAATTAGCCCAACTGAAAGGCAAAGGATCAGGAAAGAAGAGATCCTCTTCCCATCCCAAGCCAAAGGGAAAGAAAGGCTGGGACCAGATAATATCACTAGCTCAAAAGTGGAAAAATTTTTACAACAATTAGCCTATAACTCTGAGCCCAAAAAGACCTCTGATGTAATTACTTCCTTTTCTAATGATATGCGTCATAATTTTAAAATTGTTTGTGAAAATGTGGATGGGGTTTACACCCAAATGGATAAATTAACCTCAGTAGTAGCCAAATTAATTAATAAACAAACAAAGAAGGTAGGAATGGAAGATCTTAAAGAACACACAGAGCAGTTATTGGAGACAATTAATCAAGGTAGGATCAACTTGAATCAAACAATTGATAATATGTTATCTGGAATACAAGAACATTTTATTATGTCTTTCCACCCCTTAAAAGAAGAATTGGCAACCACCACTAACAGTTCTATTCTATCCCTTAGTGAAAAATTGGATGCGCTCAATAACAAAGTGGAAACGCAACTTAATCTGATAAAAAATTATCTTAGAGACTTAAAAGTCCGTCTGACCAACCCCTTGGGGAGTACTACAGAGGAACCAAAGCCTCCCAGACAAACCACTACTCCTTATGCACCACCCTGATTAGGAATGCATAGGAGTGACACCTTTAGGCCTAGTCCTACTCCTGAGCTGGAGCAAGCTCTCAAACTGTTACCACCTATCTCTGAATGGCCCAAGTTCTCTGGAGAAGGAGAATACAATCATATAAATTTTATTAAATTTATTGATTACACCATTATATCTTATGACCTACCAGAAGCTATAGCTGTAGTCCGGTTACCCAGACTATTTGAAGGAGTAGTATTGGACTGGTTTATCAGTAAGAGAGAAGAAGTAGGATCCTTACCATGGAATTTTTGAAAACTTCTGATCAAAGAACAATTTGGTTCTAGAATGTGGAAAAGGAAAATGATGAAAAATTTTGAAAATTCCTCATTTGACCCCTCCAAGGACAAACCTCACAAATGGTGCTTGGAACAGAAGAACAGATTGGATTTCTTCTATCCAGATGCTGATAAAGAGGAATTAAATGAAAGACTCTTCAACCTGTGTCCTGGCAATCTTAACCATAGCATAAGATGTAGGATGAGCATGGATGCGGACTTTCCTACTCTAATCAATGTGTTAGAAGAAGTAATAGACATGAATGGGTTGGAAAAGAAAGCTCCTTCCAGACCCAAAGAGAACTACACCATCAACAAAACCAGAGAACAACCTCCTCTGATAAATGCCTCTGATAATAAGAAACGTAATGAGAATAGGGAGAAAGAGAGGATGCCTGCAACTTGTTGGAATTGCAACAAGACTGGTCATATGAGACAAGACTATCCATTACCAAGAAGTAAGATAGCAGTCTTGGAAGGAGAACAGGAGGTTGAAGAGAATCAGAACTATGAAGACATATCTGATACTGAAGGATCTCTTTTTGAATTTGAATTGATCTTGACCAACCCTGTTAATGTTATAGAAGGAGATATAGGTACTTCTGCAGAGATCAATAACATTCATGGGGATTCTAGCCTACCCCAAGAATGGGATCCTACTATAGTTCCTAGACATATCATGGATGTCAAACCATTAACAGTTAAGACTATAAGTGGGAAAAGTTATACCACTGGTCAAACGTGCTATGCAACTGGGTTGTATAAAAACAGACCCATAAGGTTATTTCTGGATAGTGGAGCCTTTTTCTCATGTTTCTGTGCGGAATTCTTGAATAAATGGGACCCCGATTGGAGAGAACACCTTTTACCTGTCCCAAAAGCCAAGTTCAGTTCTTGAAACTCTAATATTAATGCTATTGGAGTATGGAGTGCTCCTGTAATATTACCTCACAATAAAGGATCCTTGAGAATACAAGTGGAGTTTTTAGTACTGCTCAACAGACTGTGTTACTACCTGATACTGGGTAATGATGCCTTATGTCTATATGGTATAGATGTGTTCCAGAGTAGAGGAAGATATTTCACAGTAGGAGGTAATTGGGATAAGAAGTTTAAGATATGCACTATTCAGTCTAACTTCCCCTCCTCTACTTACCAGAAGCATTTAGAAGACTTTGATCAAGAATATTTCTCTCAAGCAGTTCTGAATACAAAACTTTCTGAGGAACAGAAGAAAGATATACTAAAAGTCTGCTTTGAGAACCAGAATGCTTTCAGTACCAAAGATCATCCTATTGGTGATATTAAAGGACATGACATGGTATTAACATTGACCATTAAGCCTCCTTATCCTCCTAACTTAAGAAGGCCAGGCTATCCGTCTAGTTCTGAGTCTAGAAAAGCTCTTTAGGAACATATCCAAGAACTGATAGACTTACAAGTATTAAGGAAAGTAGGACATAATGAACAGGTAGATGTCACCACACCTGTAATCATAGCTTGGCATAATGAAAAGTCAAGAATTTTAGGAGAATTCAGAATGCTCAACAATTACACTCAAGCAGATTATTATCCTATACCCCAGATTGATCATGCTCTGCATAACTTGTCCAAGGCTAAGTACATCACTACTATGGATATGCTTAAAGGTTTACACCAGATACCAATAAGTCCTGAAAGTCGGAAGTTTATGAGAATAATCTGTCATTTGGGAATATATGAATATCTTAGGATGCCTTTTGGTATAAAGAATTCTCCATCATAATTCCAGAGAACAATGGATACAGTTCTAGGTACTTACATCAGACAAGGATGGATGATGGTATACATAGATGATGTTATCATTTACTCTGATGACTGGGATACTCATATTAACCAAGTAAGATTAGTAATCCAGACTATCTCCAAAGCAGGACTAAAGGTTTCCATGAAGAAATGCAACTTTGGCTAAGGAGAATTGAAAGCCTTAGGACATATAGTCTCTGGTCTAACTCTAGCTGCTGATCAAAATAAGATAGCTGCTGTCATGAATAGACCTATGCCTCAAAACAAGACAGAATTAATGTCTTTCATCAGTTTCTGCAGTTATTACAGACAATATATACCAAAGTTTTCTATGCTAACTAAAAGTCTGTATGAGGTATGCAACAACAATACACTGTTTGAAATGACCCATGAGAGACTAAAGAACTATGAGAAATTAAAAATAGCTATGACCTCTACTCCTCTACTTATCCAACCAGATTACTCTAAGCCCTTCAAACTATACATTGACGCTTGCATGGAAGGGCTAGGAGCTGCTTTATATCAGGAAAGGATAGAAGAACACAAACCAGTAGAAAAACCCATACTCTTAATATCTAGACAGATCAAAGCTACTGAGAAGAGATATGGGGCCAGTCAATTGGAATGTTTGGCGCTAGTATGGGCTTTAGAGAAGCTGCACTATTACTTAGAAGGCACCACTTTTCAATTAATCACGGACTGAAATGCTGTAAGAACTCTTATGAACATGAAAACCCCCAGCAGACATATGCTCAGGTGGCAAATTGCTATACAACAATATAGAGGACAGATGACTATAGTGCATAAAGCTGGAGCTAAACATCAAAATGCTGATAGTCTAAGTAGTAATGCATTGCCTAATGACTCTAACAATCCAGCATATGACCCTGAAGACCAAGATATCTTTCCTATCTTGAATATAAATTTTTTTGCATTGAGTGCTCCAATACTGGGAATCCACTTATGTGAATTAGACACTGCTTTCTTCAACCTAGTAAGGGATAGCCACTCTCCTGAGATCAAGCTGCTGATTACCATGATGGAATGTGAATCCCCAGAAGAAGCTTTGATAAATATCCTGCCTGCTTCACTAATTAAACCTTATAAAGCAGGAAGGTTTACCTTTTTGGATGGTCTCCTTTACTATAGACACCAACATTCTAGCGTATTAGTACTGAGCAACAAATAGCATATACAACATATACCAGGAATGCCATGACAACTGTTCATCAGGACATTTATCCACAGAAAGAACCTTGGAGAAAGTGAAACAAACTGCCTGGTGGATAGACTGGAAAGAAGTCACTACAGAATATTTTACCAGGTGTGAAACCTGCCAGAAATCTAATAAAACTACTGGAAAAAGTTTGGACTCTTACAGAAGATATCTGAACCTACAACCAGGTGGGAAATTATCAATATGGATTTTGTCACTGGCCTCCCCCCTGGAGGTACTCATTCTTATAACTCTGTCCTAGTTATAGTTGACAGATATTCCAAAAAGGCAAAATTCTTACCTAACCACAAGGAGAATAGTGCTATGGATGTAGCCTTACTATTCTGGAATAGAATTATAGCTGATGTGGGTATACCCAAGATTATAATCAGTGACAGAGACCCCAAATTCACATCTGAATTTTGGAGGAATCTACATGATATACTGGGTACTACTCTAGCTTTTTCTACAGCATACCATCCCCAAACTGATGGATTAGCTGAAAGGAGGATACAGACCCTAGAAGATATGCTCAGGAGGTTCTGTATCTTTGGTCTAGAATACAAAAAATCATATGGTTATTTCCATGATTGGGTAAGCCTAATCCCAGCCCTAGAAATGGCTTATAACAGCAGTAAACATTCTACTACCAAAGAAGCTCCTTACATACTAGAAAGAGGATGGATTCCAAAACTCCCTAGGAATAACGTGAACTATAACTTAGCCACTATTCATCCAACATCTCTTGACTTTAAGAAGATGATAGAGGTGTCAAATAACCATGCTCAGAAATGTGTGGAAGAAGCTTTTGAATACAACAAACAAAGATGGGATAAATCACATAAAGAACCTGACTTTAAGATAGGAGACCAGATCTTGATATCTACAACTAACTTCAACAATCTGGAAGGCAACAGGAAACTGAAACAAGCCTTTGTTGGACCCTTTGTTATCAAGAAGATGCATTTCAAAAATGCTGTGGAAGTAATCTTGAGTGAAGAAATATCAAGAAAACATCCGGTATTTCCTGTTAGCCTAGTCAAACACTTCAAACCAAGAGAAGGCAGCAACCTCCCTCCAGCAATAATCCCAAAAGAACCTGACCCTGTAAAAGAAAAAGGGAAAGTCAGCAGGATATTGAGAGATAAGAAAGAGAGGGTACAAGGAAAAGACATCAGACTATACTTAGTAAGATACAAAGGGGAATCTGCAGACAAAGATGAATGGTTACCAGAAAATAATATACCTGACCGACCAATACATCTCAGAAATTACAGAGCCAGTAAAAGGCACTGAAGCACCTATGCATTTAATTTTTTCTCCCAACTCCCTCCAGATTTTTTTCAGATATGACCATATGTTGGAGTGGGGGAATGTCAACTTGCTACTTTTGCAGAGCAAGCTGCAAAAGTAACTAAAATAACATAAAATAATAAGAATAAACCTAACATAAGAAGAAGTAGGAAAACCAAAAATATTATTACAGAAATGGATTCTCCACACAAAGTTAGGTAGGGTCACTCACTGACCCCACCCTTGAAATCCAACTCCTTATATTTTTAAATAATTAAGGAAAAAAGAACCGAAATACTACAGCTCCAGTATTGAGCTTTTTGGCCAATTAAATATTTCACACACATTGTCACGTATAGGTTTTGCACCTAAAATTCAGTCAGAATTGAGGTGTTTTGTATATTTTAGGAGTTACGGGCAGAAATGTGTTTTGTCACAATTCCCGCAGGCAGCCGCGGCAGCCAAAGCACCCGCGCGCAGCTGAGATACAGTCGTGCCAACCCCTCGAGGTTGTGTACGCAGCCCCGGGACTCTGACAAGTACGCAGCCACGGGACTATGGGCTGACAGAGTGACAGGCGGCTCAGGTACCGCGTAAACAAGCTACAACATACACGGGAACTTGTTACATATGTAATAAAGGTTCCCGTAGATATTAGACTGTCTAAATAGACATAATAATATATAAAAATACCTAAATAATCATTACACATATTTTTTATTTAATATAATGCAAAGTACCAAAAATGTCGAAAATAAGACAATGACAGCTTCAAAAAATATATTAAAATAATTTGATATACTTTTATGAGAATTACTATACATCAATATCTTTGTGACACACTAAGGAAGATAATGATGTAATAATATTTCATGAATTTTCATGACTTATATTTTTAAGTAATTATCTTAACAAATCAACTGGAACTCGAAAATAAAGATTAAAATCAATATTATAACTTTTACTCCAGTTATATGATACATAATGAGAACTTACCTGACATCAAAATTTCCGTAGAGATGTCTAATAATATAATTAATAGATTACTGGGAACATATACTAAGGATAATTAATTAAATAATAGATAAATAGGACAGATTAGTGTTACTCACACGTCCTAATGTCCATTATAAGGTAGAAGAATTTCCATACCCTAAGGAAATAGATGCTACCCGGGCTATAGCACCAAGAACATATGACAGGATACCCCTGCATACCCTGCTAGTCTTAGTGTCCGTCCCTTTGAGCACCTAAAACCCTCAGAAGGACCATATTGGGACTCCAAAAACTATAAATACAGAGCTCTTTTGAGGATGGTGATGGGCAGAGACCCAGTAATATTCATATCCAGATGCGGTACCAAGGTAATCAAATACTTATAAGAGATAAGTGAGTGATTTATGGCAATTTCTGATCAGTAATATCCATCTTCAAAACTTTTTTTTATCAAATAAAAAAACTGAAAAACCTTATAACCCCAGTATACAGGTTTACACCATTGGTACACGTCCCAAACAGATACCTAAAGGATTTAATAATATACCAGTGAGTCTTATTATCCTTTTCTCTGTCGTGGTAGCTTGGCTACAAGGCCCTACCACTCCATTGTGTATTTTATATACATATTATCTTTGGGTGTAATAATATTTAAACTAAAGAACCCAAAGTAACCAGGACTACGTGTTTTCATACTGAAATCCCTGAAGAGAGGTATTAAAGATCCCCAATATAATTGTGGCCCCTCTATAACTATTTAAAAATAAATTTTGATTCTAAACAATAAACAAAAACCAAACCATTTAACCTTGCAATAAGCTTAATCCCACTATTCTACGGATTTTTGCTGAGTTTATTAAATAATATATTTATTATTTACATTATCACCTCTGGTATTTAAAGGATAGCAAGGGTCTTGGCATTCAGGAGGCTGACAATTATATTGGGGATCTTTAACACCACCTTCAGGGATTTCAGTATGAAAACATGTAGTCCTGGTTACTTTGGGCTTTTTAGTTTACAGGATATTTTGCCCAAAGGTAATATGTATAAAAAATACACAGTGGAGTGGCAGGGCCTTGTAGCCAAGCTTCCAAAACAGAGAAAGGATTATAAGACTCACTGGTATATCATTAAATCCTTTGGGTATCTGTTTGAGACGGGCACTGATGGGTTAAACCTGTATACTGGGGTTATAAGGTTGTTCAGCAGTTTAAATTGATAAAAAAGAGGTTGAGGATGGATATTATTGATCAGACTTAGCCATAAATCACTTATTGTAACCAAGCTGCCACAAAAGAGACAGGATAATAAGACTTGCTGTTATATTATTAAATCCTTAGGGTATCTTTTTGGGATGTGCACTGATGGGTTAAATCTGTAACCTGGGCCATAAGTTTGTTGAGCAGTTTAAATTGATATAAGAGAGTTGGGGATGGATATTATTAATCAGACTAAAGACATAAATCACTTACTTATCTCTTATAAATATTTGATTACCTTGGCACTGTGTCTGGGTATAAATATAACTGGGTCTCTTGTTATCAATATCCTCTAAAGAGCTCTTTATTTATTGCTTTTGGAGTCCCAATATTGTCCTTCTGAGGGGTACAGGGGCTCAAAGGGATTGAAACTGAGGCTAGCAGGGTAGCTAGTGGTAGCCTGGCACATTTTTGTAACACGGGTAGCATCTAATTCCACAGTGTCAGCTTGCTACTATTGTAGAGCAAGCTTCTAAAGTAACAAAAATAACATAAAAATAGTAATAATACAATTAACCTGAGAAAGAGTAGGAAAACCATAAATATTATCAAAAAATGGATTCTCCACCCAAAATTAGGTAGGGTCACTTACTGACCCTACCCTTGAAATCCAACTCCTTATATTTTCAATAATTAAGTAAAGAAAGACCAAAATACTACGGCTCCATTATTGAGTTTTTGATCAATTAAATCTTTCACACACATTGTCACGTAGAGATTTCACACCTCAAATTCAGTCTGAATTGAGGTGTTGTGTGTATTTTAGGAGTTACGGATGGAAATGTGTTTTGTCACCATTCCCGCACGCAGTCGCGGCAGCCAATGCAACCGCGCGCGGCTGAGATACAGCCCTGTCACTCTGTCAAGGTTGTGTACGCAGCCCCAGGCCTCTGACAAGTACGTAGCCCCGGGACTATGGGTTGACAGAGTGACAGATGGCCTGAGAGGCTCAGGTACTGTGTAAAAATGCTACAACCCACACAGGAACATTCTACATATGTAATAAATGTTCCCGTGGATATTAGACTGTCTAAATATACATAATAATATATAAAAATACCTAAATAATCATTACACGTATTTTTTATTAAATATAATTCAAAGTTCCAAGAATTTAGAAAATAAGACAATGACAACTTCTAAAATATATTAAAATAATTTAATATACTTTTATGAGAATTTCTAGGAATCAATATCTTTGTGAAAAACTCAGGAAACTAATGATGTAAGAATATTACATGAATACTCATGACTTATATTTTTTAGTAATTATCTTAGTAAATCAACTGGAGCTTTAAAATAAGGAGTAAAATCAATATCATGACTTTACTCCAGTTATATAATACACAATGAGAACTCAACTGACATCAGGATGTCCATAGAAATGTATATTTATATAATTATTAAATTACTGGGAACATTTAATAAGGATCATTAATTAAGTTATATATAAATGGGACAGATTTGTGCTATTCACACGTCCTAATAAATATTATAAAGTAGAATAATTCCCATACCCTGATGAATTTTATGCTACCCGTGCTATAGCACCAAGAACACGTGACAGGCTACCCCTAGTTACCCTTCTAGCGTTATTGTCCATCCCTTTGAGCCCCTGTACCCCTCAGAAGGACCATATTGGGACTCCAAAAGCTATAAATAAAGAGCTCTTTTGAGGATATTGATGGGCAGAGACCCAGTTATATTTATATCCAGACACCTTTCCAATGTAATCAAGCACTAATAAGAGAAAATTAAGTGATTTATGGCTTTAGTCTGATTAATAATATCCGTCCCCAACTCTCTTATATCAATTTAAACTGCTGAACAACCTTAAAACTCAGTTTACAGGTTTAACCCATCAGTGCAGGTCCCAAAAAGATACCCTAAGGATTTAATAATATAAAAGCAAGTCTTATTATCCTTTCTCTTTTGTGGCAGTTTGGTTACAAAGCCCTGCCACTCTAACTTGTATTTCATATACATATTATCTTTGGGGAAAATATCCTTTAAACTAAAGGGCCCAAAGTAACCAGGCCTAAATGTTTCTATACTGAATTCCCTGAAGAGAGGTGTTAAAGATCCCCAATAAAATTGTGGCCCCTCTATAAAAATATTTAACAATGAATTTATCTATATTGATTTATAACATTAAACTATATCCAAACCAATTAACCTTTCAATAATCTTTATCCGAATATTTGAAGGATTTTTGCTGCATTTTTTAAATAACATATTTATTATTTATTCTATCACCTTTGGTAGCTAAAGGATAGCAAGGGTCTTGGAATCCAGGAGGCTGACAAAGTGTTTGATTACAGAGAGTTGGGCAGGTTGATTGAGAACCTGAAGGTTGATTCAGATTGAGTTTATCTTTCCTAACCTTCTGCTGACAACCAGAGTTATTAGCATGTGGGTTTTTCTACTTAGAAATGATTTTTTATATTGATCCCCAAACAAAATCTAACTTATTTGGCTCAAATCTTTTCCTACACCATATTGAATCAGATGGTTATGTCCCCTAGCTACCTTTTACTATCAAGTTTATCTCCTCCCCATTGATTCCTTACCTAAAGAGTTCCAGACCTTGATTCCAGTTACATTTAAACATTTTTCTAACTTTCAGGAAGGCAGCCTAAAAAAGCAAATTTCCCCTTGTCACAACTGACTGCAGCCAAGGCTGTTTTCATTCCTACAATGCATTTATGTAACATTGTTAAATACACCTATTAAGTAGTCTAGCAAATTTAAATCTTAAATGAAATTATTAAAAAACTCATTGTAAATTATTTTAAATTAATAATATAATATTAAGAATAACCACTAAAAATATTGATCCTAATCTTTAAATATCACAAAACCCATCAAGGATTGGTTGTAAAAATTATCAAAGATTATAAAAATGTTTCAAAGTTGATGGAAAATCATTAAAGATCCACTTCTTATCACTTTCATCCATTATAAATAGTTAAGATCAAAGAGTGCTGCAGGATAATCATAATGACAGATTAACACAATAACAGATTGTGCAGCTATTAACATACCAAAATACAGTACATCTGAGATAAAATGATTGAAAGAACCTTGACAATGTGGAAATAATTCCCTGGATGGCTTACTAGCCTTATCACATGAGCCTTAAACTTTCCAAGGGCCCTGAGGAGGCTCTATTTAAGCTAAAAAAGGTATTTTTCCAGACATTCTTTGGCCTATTATTGCCCAGTTTACCAGGAATTTATGTATTATTATCAGAAACTTTGTCATTGTTGATCAATTGCTTATAAAGATAAAAGCAAGTGATTTGTGAATTTATTCCAAAGTATTATATTATTTCCAAAACCCATCACCCTGATCCATTGAATTTTAGTCAAGCAATCCACCTTAAAACGTTAACCTGAATCTTTCCAGGATTTCTGTAAATTATTGCTCAAAAGTGAGTTTTTTTTGTTTGTGAATTGGCCTGAATGTTGTTTGACTGGCCATACCAATTGGATAATTCCTTAGAAGGCACCCATCTTTATTCCAAGATCCTTACACTTCCCAAGGAGGCCCTGTGAAGAGAGGTTGTTTGTTTGTAAAGATCAGCATTAGTATAATATTGTGGCCCCCCTTTTATCAAATATTGAAAACCATTTAAAAAACCCAATTGAATCTTGTACTACCTATCAAACCATTTATTATTTGAGCTTTTTAAGTGTTTATTTTTGGGAATATTATTAAAACAGGAATTTATCACTCTCTGTAGCTTAAGGAATAAAAGGTTCATGGTATCAGAGAGCTGACATAGAAAAAGTCAAAAATTATTGATAATTTCTTGGTGGAAGCTTGCCAATAATCCAATTCAACTGTGAGAAGTCTTCAAATTCATCAAATTCTTTATCAATAATTCATCTAGGTCTGATTAGATACCTATTTTTAGTCTCAAAGAAAAGCAGCCATTAATTAAAAAAAAATATTGTGCAGACTTATCAAAGATCAGAGGGGCAGGAAATTAAAATCAATTAAAGCTTACCTCTGTCTATTCAACAGTATTAGTAAACAAAATTTCCCTTCTAGTAAATTCCAGCAAGCTATTTGCAATATAATCCTATTATCCCTTGGAGTCCCTACACCAATATTCCAACAAGGGTCAGTTTCATGTGCTGAGGCTAGCAAGCAAGCCAACTCTGTCTAAAAAAATCCTCTTGGTTCTGAAGCTCATGTGATATTGTATCACTAGGACAAGTGCATGATTTTTCTCAGCTTCCTGATAACAGGAACCTTTTATTAATTAAGCTACTGAAAGTGATAGTGGTGTTGGAATTTTATAATAATGATAGTTTACAAGAATTAACATGTAGAATGCAATAGACCAGATATTTTATGAGCAAGTGCAAGGTTTATAATGGTTTGGTTAAATATTTTTAAATATGTTATAAAAAGAGGTGCCACAGTATTATACTACTGTGGATCATTTTTTTCAGCCTGCTAGATGCCAAGGACCTAGCTCTTTCTAGCTACTACAGCTTGTGAAAAGTTTAGAGTAAAAATGATAAAAAATTCCAGAGATACATTTTGGCTGAAAGGGTTAAATTTATTCATACATTTATAAAAATAAACTTAAAAGGAGGGGCCAATACATCAATGGGGTTGTTGAGCCCTCCGGAACACAGTCATATGTCTTTTAAGGAAGATATAGGTGCAATTGTGGTGCCTGTGGGGTTTACAACAACTCCTTTCAAGAATGTTGTGTGTAATTTCCTTGGGGTTTGGGTCATGCATAACCTACAAAAAGAGTAAGGATCACTTACTAGGTCTACATCCAGATTTATTTTTGATGGATGGAAAACTATGCAGGGATTCAGCGTGCTGGAAGCTGGTGCTGAGGCAGGTTATTTCTTATGAGGGTTTGATGGCTTGAGGACGAAAATATCTGAAGAAATAATGACTATATGATTGGATGAATGAGTTAGAAAAGGCTGGTGGGAAGAGCCTTTCTTTAAACTGTTTGGGTCCCATCATGGTATAGTCTTTTTGACAGCCAAAGGAGGGTGACCCAGGCTAGTGCTGAGGCCAAGGGGCAATCAGTGCGTTTCTGTTGACCTGCTCTGGTCACTACTGTCAGCCTCCTGGATGCCAAGACCATTTCTGTCAGCTTGCTAGTTGACAAGAGCAACCTTTCAAAGCAGATCAAAGACATAAAATAAAGAATAAAATAAAATTAGAAGGAGTAGGAAATCCATATATATTATTGCAGAAATGGATCCCCACCAAAAAATAGGTAGAGTCACTCACTGCCTCCACCCTTGAATTCCAACAACTTATATTTTTAAATAATGTCAAAAGAAAAGACCAATAAACCACTGCAACACTATGGAACTTTTTGGCCATTCTAAAATTTCACACACAATGCCACATTAAGTTTTCAAAACTAAAATTCAGTCAGAATTGAGGTTTTGTGTATATTTGAGTAGTTACAGGCGGATTTGTGTTATGTCACAATTCCCGTGAGCAGCCCCGCATTCATATAGCAAGGGTACACACGCCTGACACTCAGTATTTAGGCGCAGGTCAAGAAGCCCGCCTGAAGAATGACTGATGATGGATTCCCGCGCGCAGCTGTCAAGTCTGCGCATGTCAAAATCAGCTGTACTAATTTGAACAGCCAGGTACCGCAAGAACATGCTACAACTTGCATGCATACATCATGCATATGTAAAAAGTTGACTGAAGTATAGGGAGATGTTTGAAACCTCAGAAAATCGAATAAAAATATGAAAATCAAAACAATAAAGCAAATAAATTGTGAGAAAAAATAATGAAGTTTTTGACGTAAATAAGATTGCCAAATCTTTATAAACCACAAAGCACATCAAGAAGTTTACCAAAAATTTATGAAAAATTACAAACATGTGCAGAAGGTGACTTATAATCTACAAATACCCACATCTACCCATGCAACTCAAAGAAAGTAATAAAAAATATGGAAATATGTCTGAACCATAAAAATAACAAATTAATATTTAAATACCTTCTGAAAATTATTTCACATGGAAATATGAAACAGGAAAGGATAGCCAGCTGACAGCATCAAGCCTACGTGCCAAACTATCCCTGGCTAGCCTGGAAGCCTCAGCACTCAAGAACAACCCTTTCTACGTGCCATGAGAAGATCTTATTAACCCAGAAAAGTATGTAAAAAGGCCCTTTGAGATGGGTTAAACCCCAGTAATTTTTAAGTAATCAATCCAGACCCCTTGCCATCCATGATCAAGTGTTTATTAAAGATAAAAAAGTGATTTATGGCCTCATTCTGATAGTATAATTATTAATTCTAAACCCATTGTTAATTCCATTGAAGAATATCAGCTGTCAGCTCTCTGATACCAGGAACCTTGCAGTCCTTTGACTACAAAGAGTGATAGAAAATACTGCAATAATAATAATAATAGTATTCCAATGATAAACACATAAAAAGCTCAAAAAATGAATATCTTAAGAGCTGGTGCAAAGTTTAATTGGTTTGGTTAAACTTTTTTTTGATTTTTTATAAAAGAGGGGCCACATTATTATACTACTGGGGGTTCTTACAGACAAACAACCTCTCTTCAAGGGGCCTCCTTAGGCAGTTTAAAAACCTTGGAATGAACATGGGTGACTTAGAAAGGGCTTATTCCACTGATATGGCCGGCGAAAACAGCACAATAGCCAAGACAGGAATGGAAACAATCACTCTGAGCACTTTACCACGAAAATCTTGCAATAATAGGAAGGTTTTCAGAGCAGATGGGGAAGATTTGCTTGACTAACTTCAATGGGTTGATTGGTTTTTGAGAAAGAAATAATAATACTACATAAAAGTAACAAATCAATTGCTCATCTCTTTTCTAGGCACTTGAATAAAAATGAAACAGTGTCTGATTTATAATAATAATTCCTGGTAAACTGATGGAGAATAATAGGTCCAAAGAGGTCTGTATAAATGCCTTTTTAAGGTGACTATGAGCTTCTCAGCGTATTTAGAGAGGGTTCTGCTCTTCGTCTGAGGCTGGCAAGCCATTCAGGGCAACATTAGCACATCCACTTGGTTCTGTCAATTATCTGAAATCATATCTGCTGGATTTCTGCGCTATTTTAGCCACAGAATCTGTTAATGTGTTATGGCTTAAATGTGATCATTCTGAACTCACCCTTCATTTTAAAAATTAATATTGTTTGAAAATGGACAGGTGTGGACTTTTACTGACTTTCTATCATCTGCTGAGTAGTAAGGTAATTTTTAATAATTTTTATGATTAATTCTTGTATTGTTTTGTGGTCTTTGAAGATCAGGATAAGTGATTTACGTGGTGTTCCTCAATATTTGGTTTATTATAAAAAAATACTTAAACTTAGTTTCTTATTTATTTTACTTAAGTTTTATACTTTTTAGACTATTACTAATGCATATGTCAGGTTATTAATTATTCCATCTAACCCCAACTAGGTTGTAGCTATCTTGAGCGGTACCTGGTTGTTGGATTTTTCACGACTGATCCAGGCATGGAGATCAGTCTATTCAGATGGGTGGGGGTTAGGATCCACTGTGTGCGTGGGAAAATTACCTGCGCTTGTGACCTCTGTACGTGGGAATGTGTAGCTATGGGTACTTAGGGTTTTGTCAGGATGCAGGGCCGCGCGCTGGAATTGTGAGGTAATACATTTCCATGTGTAACTCCTAAAATATACAAAACACTCCAATTCTGAGTGAAATTTTTTGTAAAACCTATGCGTGAAAATACATGTGAAACATTAAAATGGCCAGAAAGTGCCATATTAGTGTTGTGGGTTTTGGTCCCTTTTTTGTTTAATTATTTGAAAATAGAAGGAGTTGGATTTGCAGGGTGGGGTCAGTGAGTGACCCTACCTAATTTTGGGTGATGAATCCATTAATTTTACTTTTATTATTTAATTTTTTATATCACATGTCTTATGTTACTTTGACAGGTTTCTCTGTACATAGTAGCAAGCTGATATCAGCAATATCCCTAACAACTGTCCTGAGACCCTTTCAACTGTGAATTTCTGCAAGTTTCTTGGAGTTTTTGCCTAAGTTAGTAAGTTATCTCCTCCTTGCTTCCAGGCATAAGTGCTGTGAGGCAGTCAGTTCACCCAATCCACTTCAGTAAACCTCTTTTGAGTAATCACTTAGGAACTCATTGGGCCAAGCTCTTTACACAGCTCAAAAAGCCCCTTGAAGAGAGGTTTTCATGCAATAAAGATCCCCTGTTTGCATTAACTCTGGCTCCTCTTGAGAAATATACTTAAATCAATTTAATCCAACCAAACCACTCAAACTTTATCACTTTCTGTAGCTAAAGGACTGAAAATTCCTGGTATCAATAAGCTGAAAATTGGGCTCTGGCTGCGAAATTTCCCCGAATAATTAATTTTAATTAATTTATTTCTTTAGACCAGATAAACTATGTAAATATAAGTAAAAATACTTTTAAATTTTTTTTATTGTTATTCTTCCAGTGGATCTTAAGAACAACCAAGAATTAATCAATTATTATTATAATCTTCTTAAACAGATAAAGGAATAAATAATCTGCAATTTTGTGCCTTTTATCATAATTCCTGAGCAACAAAAAGGAAAATTAAACCATTATAAACCACAAGCTTTAAAAGATAAAGAAATGGAACTTGAAAGGCTTATTAATTTTAATTCTTTACTCAGGAAAAACACTGCCTGGAAGAAATATCAGAGAAAAATTTATTTCTTTAACAAAGATAAAGAAAATAAAGAAAGGAATCTCAAAATATTATATATATATTTTTTTTTCCAAAACAAATTTGAAAAAAATCAAAAATAATTCAAAAATTAATAAAAATTAATAAACCTATAATAAACTAAAAACTTTTTATTTTTTTACCTTATTGGAAGTGGAAAGAACCTTTTCCCTTGCTGATTTTATTGACAAAGCTCTGTTAGAAAATAGTTCTTAAAACAGATCTTTGGATTTAAGCCAAGACCTCATTGGTCCCCACAAGTGTCCGCCCTCCAATACCAGGAAACTTGCAGTCCTTCAGCTACAGAGAGTGATAAAAAAACTGGAATAATAAAAATAATAATGATAATTATTCCAAAAATAAACGCTTAGAGGCTCAAATAAATAATATAATAAGGGCAGTTGCAAGGTTTAATTGGTTTGGTAATAAAATGTTTTAAATATATATATAAAAGAGGGGCCACAGTATCATACTACTGGGGGTCTTTACAGACAAAAAAACCTCTCTTGAAGGTGCCTCCTTAGGAAGTTTAAGAACCTTGGATTCAAGATGGGTGCCTTGGAAAGGGCTTATCCAACAATATGGCCAGGATAGCCAGCACAAGGGCCAAGACAGGAAGGGAAAAACTCACTCTGAGCACTTTACTACAAAAATCCTGAAATAATAAGAAGAGTTTCAGGGCAGTTGGGGAGGATTGCTTGATTTAACTTCAATTGGTTGATTGTTTCAAGAAATAAAAAATAATACTACAGACTAAGTCATAAATAAATTTCTTAGACTTTTCATAAGCACTTGACTAACAATGACACGGAAGCTGATTGATAATAATAATTCCTGGTAAACTGGTAATCTCCAGAATAATGGATCCAAAGAGGTCTGTATAAATACCTTTTTGTGGTGAATTTGAGCTTCTCAGGGCACATAGAGAGGGTTCTGCTCATGGGCTAAGGCTGAAAATCCAGTCAGGGCAAGATAAGCACGTCCAATTGGTTAAATCAATCAGCTGACTTTAGATCTGCTGGATTTCTGTACTATTTTAGCCACAGGATCTGTTAATCTATTTTGGCATAAATTTGATCATTCTGCACTAATCCTTCATTTGTACTGCTAGTATTGCATTAAAGTGAACAGATGTGGATATTTACTGATTTTCCACCATCTGCTGATCACTTGGATAATTTTTGATTGTTTTTATGAACACTCCTTGTAGTGTTTCATGGTCTTCAAAGATCAGAGTCAATGATTTACGTGGTAATCCTTGATCTTTGATTCATTATTAAAAAATGTTTTTAACTTAATTTCTATTAATTTTCTTTAGTTCTTGGTCTTTTTAGACTATTACTTAGACTATTACTAATGCATATGTCAACTTTTTACATATTCCAGGCAACCCTAACTAGGTTGTAGCTCTTCTCAGTGGTACCTGGTTGTCAGATTAGTCACAATGGATCCAGAAGCGGGCATCAGTCAGCACAGATGCGCATCCGGTAGGATCCGCTGCGTGCTTGGCAGAATCAGCTGCGCGCGGGTCTGTAGTACATGGTAATTTGCTCCTACAAGTACGTAGGGATATGTAAGGATGTGGGGCTGCGCGTGGGAATTCTGACATAACACTTTTCCGCGTGTAACTCCTAAAATATACACAACACCTCAATTCTGAGTGAATTTTAGGTGTAAAACCTATACGTGACAACACATGTGAAATGTTAGAATGGCCAATATGCCATACTGGTGTTGTAATTTTCAGTAATTTTCTTTTTAATTATTTTAAAAACGTAAGGACTTGGATTTCAAGGGTGGGGTCAGTGAGTGACCCTACCTAACTTTGGTGAGGATTCCATTTCTAGAATAATTTTTATTATGGATTTTGCACTTCTTCTTTTGTTAATTTAAATATTCTTGTTTAATTTGTTTTTTATAGTTTTGCGTTGCTATGACAGGTTGCTCTGTACATAGTAGCAAGCTCCCCCTGGATTACCCAGCAAGGACTCCTTCAAAACTAAAAAAGCTTTGGTACTGTTGAATTCAAGTCTAAGTGAGTTAACGTTAATTTTAAAATAAAATAATTTTTTTTTTTTTTATTTTTTTTATCATTTTTACTAAGTTTTGAAAAAAACTTATACTTATTTTTGCACAATGTTGCAAAACAGGCCCAACACCCGCAGAACTGGATGAGCCCTGTCCTATGGACCTCTGCCCACAGGAAAGCGCAACCTTACAAGTGCCTGTAGCAAGCACAATGTGGGGGCTCAAACCTGCAACTGGAGCGCAGAAAAATCTGCCAGCACCCACACCCGCCAACTCTACCAACAAACTGTTGGAAATTAGTCCTTTTCCCAGACAGTTTTCCTGCAAAGCTACTCCTCCTCCTACGCCTCCCAGTCCAGACTTGGCCATGGAGTCCAAGATAAAGGATCTAATGAAGGATCATGTGAGTCATTGGGAGGCATACAAGCTAGACCAGGAGCAGGAGGACCCAGAAGCCATGAGAAAGGCCATTTAACAGGCAAATTCCTCTCAAATAGACCTGCATAAATTAATTCCCAGAACAGAATTAGAGAAATACATAGAAAAATGGAACCCTTGGGATGAACTAGCCAATTTAAAGGTAAAGGACCCCAAAAAGTTGAGGTCCTCAAATCATCAAAGGTTGAGGAACCCAAAAGATTTGGACAACATAATATCTCTAGCCCAGAAATGGAAGAAGGTTTATCACAATTAGATTCTTATGATATAACCCCATTGTTTAACAAATTTTCTGACAATGTTTTCCATAACTTTAACATCTTGAGTAACAATTTAGAAAATATTCACAAACAACTGGACAAAGAAATCCAAATAATTCAAAAGAAAACTTACCATATGAGAGCCAATGAGTCTGAAATTCAATTGTTAAGGAATACCATTGATTTAAAGAAACCATCTTAAATTAATCATATCAGTACCACCTGTTCTTGCTGAAAGGAAGAGATACTCCTTCTCCTTGAGCAGCTCAAAGGATAAATAAGAAAAAATACTGATACCCCTTCTGTTCATCTTGTAAATAAAATTGACTTATTAAGCAACAAAATGGATTTGGAACTAGGTATGATTAGGAATGATTTAAGATACCTTGAAACTAAATCAACTGCCCCTCCTCCAGTCAATGTAGGAGAATCAAAAACCACCAGGACAAGTATCACTCCTTACATCTCTCTTAATTCTGGAGTGAATAGGAATGAGTCTTCCTTGCCTAGTCCTACCCCTGAAGTTGAAAAAGCTCTGAAGAGATTGCTTCCTGTAACTGAATGCCCTAAATTCTCTGGTGAAGGAGATTATAACCACGTAAGCTTCATTAAATTTATTGAATATACCCTTGCCTCATATGAACTTGCAAATACCAAAGCTGTAATGAGATTTCCCAGGCTGCTTGAAAGAGTAGCACTAGATTGGTTTATCAAAAAAAGAGGAGAAGTAGGATCCCAAACTTGGAACTCCTGGATCTGTCTTATCAAAGAAAAGTTTTGCACCAGAATCTGGAAAAGAAAGATGATGAGAACTTTTGAGAATTCACCTTTTGACCCTTTAGCCAATATACCCCACAAGTGGTGTTTGGAACAAAAGAGGAGGCTAGATTGTTTCTATCCTCAAGCTGATAAAGAGGAAATCAATGAAAGGATCCTCAATATGTTTCCCGGAAACCTTAATCAAAGTGTGAGGTGTAGAATTCCCATGGATGCTGATCTCTCCACCCTCATTGGTATTCTAGAACAAACAATTGATATTAATGGTCTTGAAAAAAGAAAAAATAGAACTAGGGAACACACTCCCAAGACTCAAGAAGAATACAATCCCAAAACCAAAGAATCTAAAACTCTCCAACTAGAAGCTAAGAAAAATTCTGATACTAAGGAAAAGGTATGCTGGAATTGTAACCAAACTGGGCATGTGAGACCTGACTGCCCCCAGCCCAAGAGAAAGATTAATCTCATTGAAGGGGAAGAGAATGAAAATGAAACTGACCCCCAACTTGATCACACTGACAAGTCTCTATCTGAGTATGAATTAATGATCACTAAACCTATCAATGTCATTGAAGGAAGTATAAAATCTTCCTTAGACATTAACTCTGTTAATGAAGATTCCCACTTACCTCAACAATGGAATCCCAATATGAAAATTCACCAGGTTTCTCAAGCCAGAACTTTGAATCTCAAACCTTCTGCCAGTAAAATTTACACTTCTGGTGAAACCCACTATGCTACTGGTTTGATTTAAGATTCTCCTGTTAAGCTACTCTTAGAAAGTGGAGCCTTTTGCTCTTGTGTTAGTTCAACTTATTTGGAACAACAAGATTCAAATTGGAAAGTGAAATTTTTATCATTAACTCAGGCTAAGTTCAGCAGTTTTAACTCTTCCCTCAATGCCAGTGGAGTTTGGCCCTCTGATATCATTCTCCCCCACTAAAAAGGGTCACTCAAGCTGAAAATTGAATTTGTAGTACTCCAGACTGGAGTGTGTGATGACTTTATTCTAGGGAATGATTGTTTTTGCTTATATGGTATTGATGTATTCCAAAGTAAGGGCAGATATTTTACCTTAGGAGGAGACTGGAAAAAGAAGTCCCAAATATTCCATGTCACTGCTCAAACGTTTGATTCAACTTATGAAAAAAACTTAGAGAATTTCAACCAAGAGGACTTCTGCCAAGCAGCCCTGAACCCACTGATGAGTGAGGACCAAAGAAGGTAAATCCTGAAAGTATTCCTTGAAAATGAGAATGCCTTCTGCACCAAGGAATATCCAATTGGTAACATCAAACGACATGACATGATTGTAAAGTGAACCATCAAAACTCCTTACCCTCCCAACCTCAGGAGATCTGCTTACCCTTATAGTCCAAAATATGGGACAGCTCTGGAAACTCATATCCAAGAATTGATTGACTTAAAAGTCTTAAGGAAAGTTGTACACAATGAAAAGGTTAAAATTAATATTCCAGTAATTATAGCTAGCCACAATGATAAATCTAGGATGTTTGGAGACTTCAGAATGCTGAAAAACTATACCCAAGCTGATTATTACCCTATTCCACCGTGTAGAGCCTCCTGTGGGATTATATAAAAAGTAGCAAATAGCTTTCTTGCAGTCCTTGAAGGGGAATTTAGTATTACTTCTACTCCTTTGGAGTATTAGTATATACTAAGAGTGGTTTTGAATTTCCTTCCCTTCTAGTACTATAGTAAGTCTGCACAATAATTTATTTAAATTAATGGCTGGTTTCTTTGAGACTTAATATAGGTCTCAGATCAGACCTAGATTAATTATTTACTGTGATATTGGTGGGATTTGTTGAAGAATAGACCAGATGTATTGGAAAATTGGTTAATTTATTGATCAGATATTTTTGATCTTAACCAATACCCCAATATTAAAGGGTTCAAGGGTTTATCAAAGGGCTGTTTCAGGAGAGGATCCAAGGATGGGTTTACCCACAGGGGTCTGGGTAGAGGAAGGGTTGGTAGTTTCTTATTTTTGTGCTTTCTTTCTTTGTAAGGGTTATTTACTATTTAATGGGTGGGTTTTCTTTAATATGGTGCTGAATATTTAGGCCACAGAAGAACCCTTATTCAAGAACCTGATTGATGGTTTAATTGGTTAAAGATGGGTAATAACTTGGTTTCTAATTTCTTGTGTTCCTTTATAACTGATTCACTACTAATATTTATCTGGGTAGGTACCACAGATGGATGGGCCAAGAAGGACTGATAGGGTGGATGGGGATAGGTAATGGCCAGATTGCATACTGAAATGGGTGATGATACAACTTGTATAGGGCAGAGAGGCCCTCCTTAACTAGAAAATCCTGCCCCCAGGGGTGCTCAAGGCTGCCCCTGAGGGTTCTCCCTGTTCTGGTGAGGAACAGTGAGCTACAATTACATGAGAAATTTTAGCTGGTTGAAAAAGGCTTGTATAGTTACATGAGGCATTTCTTCTGGTTGGGAAAAGCTGGTACAGGGGTTTCATGCATGCACAGCCCTGCATAAACTGCTGTGAAGTGCAGATACAATGTGTTCCTGTGCAGTACTGATGGTTGGTCTGGTGCTATTTGATTCTCCCTACATGTGCTTCTGTTCATTCACTGGTGATTTGTTTGGTGCTGCATGGTCTTGACTGCCTGCATATAATGCTGGGTAGTTCTGGGGGTTGTTGTTACTGGTGGCTTTCTGGTTATCAGATGCTTCTGACTACATAAATTATTGTGTGGTGCTGTGGTGGGTTGATACTGCATGGTTCTGACTGCCTGCATTTATTGCTGGGTAGGCCTGTGGTACTTTTACTGGTAGTCTTTTTGGCATCACATGCTACTGGCTGCATAAATTTCTGTGTGGTGCTGAGGTTTTTTGGTACTGCATGGTTCTGGTTGAGCCTGGTTCCACTTCATCCTGCATATATTGCTCCTGTATACTTCTGCACAACCTTCTGTTTGTATGTTTACTTATTTTGTTTGGTCCTGGTTGAGAATGGTTCCACTTCCTCCTGCCTGCACTGTTCCTGTACACTTCTGCACAGCCTCCTGTATGTATATTTGCTTGGTTTCTGGGTGAGGTGATAGGAGCTTAACTAGCTGTACTGCCTACTGTATCTGTATTGCTGTACTCTGGTTGGGGTGACAGGGTTAGTGTATGGTCCTGGTATTGAGGGTAAGCTGTTACTGGCATGTATTTGCGCATTTAAAAGGTATGTCTTGTGTCTTCTAAAGAGATTTGACCCCTGGTTGGGAATGAGTTTACCACAGTTGGAGTCTTGTTGGACTTTATCTTCTAATCCATGAGAGATAGTGGGGTACTTTGGCTGAGTGACTATGGGTTATCTGTGATGTAGAATCCAATCCTGAGGTTAATTTGAGGGATTGAGCTGTTTTTACACTAGAAAAGTGAGTCTGATGGCTACAGGACAGGTTTGGACTACCACAACGGATTGACCATGCTCTACATAACCTCTCTAAGGCTCAGTTCATTACTACTATGGAGAGAAAGCTTTTCACCAGATACCTATCATTCCTTATAGCTGGAAATTTATGAGGATAATATGTCATTTGGGTATTTATGAGTAAGTTAGGATGCCTTGTGGTATCAAGAATTCTCCTTCCCACTTCCAAAAAATGATGGATACATTTTTAGGATCATTCATGAGGCAAGGATGGATGATGGTATACATTGATGATGTTATCATTTATTCTGATGATTGGAATACCCCCATGGACAAAGTAAAGCTATTCCTTAAAAAAATCTCTGCTTTGGGATTAAAAGTATCAATGAAGAAAGGTAACCTTGGTTATGGAGAACTGAAACTTTAGTGCGCATTGTTTCAGGACTAACCATAACTGCTGACCAGAGCAAAATAGCGGCTGTGATGAATAGGCCCATGCCTCAGAACAAAACTGAACTCCTATCCTTTATCAGCTTTTGAAGCTACTACAGGAAGTATCTACCTAAGTTTTCCCTTCTCACCAAATGCTTGTATGAAATCTGCAACAACAACACCATGTTTGAAATGACTCATTAAAGGGTCAAGAACTATGAAGAACTCAAGCTGGCTATGACCTCAGCTCCAGTATTGATTCAACCTGACTATTCTAAACCTTTCAATCTCTATATAGATGCAAGCATGGAAGGGCCAGGCGCTGCTTTACATCAAGAAGTAATAGAAAATGATAAACCAGTGGAGAAGCCCATACCCTTTTTATCAAGACAAGTAAAGGATACTGAGAAAAGGTATGGTACAAGCCAAATGGAATGTCTTGCCTTAGTTTGTGCTCTGGAGAAACTCAATTACTACTGAGAAGGTACCCAGTTGAAGATAATTACTGATTGAAATGCTGTCAGGAATTTAATGAAAATTAAAAACCCTAGTAGGCATATGTTAAGGTGGCAGATAGCCATTCAACAGTTCAGAGGTCAGATGACCATAGTCCATCAAGCTGATGCTAAAAACAAGAATGCTGATAATTTGAGTAAGAATGATCTACCCAATGATGCAAGTAACCCTGCTTATGACCCAGAAGATAATGATAAATTTCCTATACTGAATATTAACTTTATGAATATTGAGGCTCCTATTCTAGGAATCAACATCTGTGAACTAGATGAATCCTTGTTCAACTCCATCAAAGAGGCTTACAGCCCTGGTATGAAGAATCTAATCACTATTATTGAAAGAACCTCTCCACCATCTGAAATGATTAACAGTCTACCTGAAACTCTACCAAAACATTACAAAGCAGGAAGGTTCACTGTATGGGATGGTCTTGTATACTATAGACACCAAAATTTCAGTTCTAGAGTCTTAAACAAAGAAGACCATATCAAACATATTCTACCTGAGTGCCACAATAACTGTTCAGCTGGTCACCTATCCACTGATAGAACACTAGAAAAGGTCAAAAAAACATCTTGGTGGATCAATTGGAAATATTCCACAGTCCAGTATGTCAAAAGTTGTGAAAATTGTCAGAAGTCCAACAGGACCACTGGAAAAAGGTTTGGTCTACTACAGAAGATTACTGAACCTAAGAAAAGATGGCAAATCATCAACATGGACTTTGTAACTGGATTACCCCCAGGAGGAGCCTATTCCTGAAACTAAGTCCTAGTTATAGTTGACAGGTTTTCCAAGAAAGCAAGATTCCTACCAAATCATAAGGAAGACACAGCTATGGAAGTGGCATTTCTTTTTTTGAATAGAATCATAGCTGAAGTGGGAGTCCCCAAGATCAGCATCAGTTATAGGGATCCCAAGTTCACTTCTGAATTTTAGAGGAATCTCCATGACATGTTAGGCACTGTCAGCTCTCTGATACCAGGAACCTTGCAGTCCTTTAGCTACAGAGAGTGATAAAAGAACTTGGAGCAATAATATTCCAAAGAATAAACACTTTAAAGCTCCAATAATGGTACGGTATGAGCAAGTGCAAGGTTTATTTGGTTTGGTTATAAATATTTTAAATATAAAATATAAAGAGGGGCCACAGTATTATACTACTGGGGATCTTTACAGACTAGCAACCTCTCTTCAAGGGGCCTCCTTAGGCAGTTTAAGAACCTTGGAATAAATATGGGTGCCTTATAAAGGACTTATTCCACTAATGGCCGGGCTTAACAGCACACGTGGCCTAGACAGGAAGGGGAAACACTCACTCTGAGTACTTGACCACGAAAATCCTGGAGTAATTGGAAGGGTTTCAGAGCAGATGGGGTTGATTGCCTGACTAAACTTCAATGGTTGATTGGTTAATAAAGGTAAATAATACTACTACAGACTAAGTCATAAATCACTTGCTTATCTTCATATAAGCACTTGATTAACAATGACACCGTGTCTGATTGATAATAAATAATTCCTGATAACTGATTAACTGATTTGGAAACAGAAGGGCAAAAGAGCCTGTTTAAATATTCCCTTTTTGGGTGCTTGAGGACCTCTAGAAGGGGTACTAGCCATGGGCTGAGGCTAGGGGGGCAATCAGGGCAAGATTGGCACGTCCTCAAGGTGCTGTCAGCCTGCTGGCCTTAGATCTGTCAAGGAACAGCTCCTTTTTAGCTGCAGGATCTGTTAATCAATAGATTAGTCATTTTGCTGATCCTGCACTGATCCTTAATTTGTACAGTAAGTACTGGTTCAAAGTGAGCAGACGTAGATTTTTATTGATTCTCCATCCTCTGCTGATCCTGTATGTAATTTTTAATAATTTTTACGACCACTCCTTATGTAGTTTCGTGGTCTTTGAAGGTTCTGATCAACTTACTTCGTGGTGAGTCTGGATCTTTATTTAATTAATAAAAAAATACTAAAAATTAGTTATTAACTAATTTCAATTGATTTTTAAGGTTTTTGAACCTTAATCTGTGCTCGTGTGTTGGCTTTACATATGTAGTGTATATCCTACTATGTTGTAGCTTCTCTGAGCGGTACCTGGATGTCATAGGAGGCGCGGGGATCAGTCCATTCAAATGCGCGCGGGGACTGATCCGCTGCTCAGATGCGCGCGGGAGTTCAGCGCTGTAGGGACGCGGGGCTGCGTGCGGGAGTTGGCGTACGCGGGAGTCCAACGCTGTAGGGACGCGGAGCTGCGTGCGGGAATTCAGCGTACGCGGGAGACCGGAGCTAGGGACGCGGGGCTGCGTGCGGGAATTGTGACAAAACACAATTTCCCGTGTAACTCCTAAACTACACACAACACCTGGATTTCGACTGAAATTTAGGTGTGAAACCTATACATGACATATCATGTGAAATATTAAAATGGCTAAAAAGTGCCATACTGGTGCCGTGGTCATTTACCATTCTGTATTAAATTAATTAAAAAATATAAGGAGTACGAATTCAAGGGTGGGGTCAGTGAGTGACCCTACCTTATTTTGGGTGGGGAATCCATTTCTGCAATAATATTTATGGATTTCCTACTCCTTTATTTTATAATGATTTTATTTATTCATTTATCTTTATTTTGTTAATATTATTATTGTTGCTGCTTTGTCAGGTTGCTCTGTGCTAAGTAGCAGGCTGACATTCCCCCACTCCAAGATATGACTATATCTGAAAAAAATTTTTGGGGTTCAGTGTCTTTTACTGGCTCTGTAGTTTCTCAGGTGTATAGGTCCATCTGGGATGTTGTTTTCAGGTAGCCATTCATCTTTATCAGCTGATTCTCCTTTGTATCTGACTAAGTAAAGTCTAACATCTTTTCCTTGGATCCTTTCTTTTTTATCTTTAAGGATTTTACTAACTTTTCCTTTGTCCTTCTCAGGCTCATCTAAGACTGGTATTTTAAGTGAAGGGGTCTTTTCTCCTTCTCTGGGATGGTAGTGTTTGACAAGGCTAACTGGGAAGACTGGGTGTTTCCTAGAGAGTTCATTACTGAGGATGACTTCTACGGCATTTTTCCCATGGAGTTTCTTGATAGTGAAAGGCCCAACAAAGGCTGGTCTGAGTTTTCTATTTCCAGCCAAATTGTTGAAATTGGCGGTTGAAATTAGAACTTGATCTCCTATTCTGAAATCAGGTTCTTTGTGAGTTTTATCCCACCTCTGTTGGTTGTATTCAACAGCATCTTGTACACACTTAGCAGCGTGCTTGTTTGCCATATCTATCATGTTTTTGAAGTCCAGTGATGTTGGATGGATATTAGTCAACTCCTGATTGAGGTTATCTTTGGGCAATTTGGGGATCCATCCTCTTTCCAGTATGTACGGAGCTTCTTTGGTAGTAGAGTGTTTACTACTGTTATAGGCCATTTCTAGTGCAGGTAAAAGGCTAACCCAGTCATGGCAATATCCGTCTGTATTTTTTTACTCCATCCCAAAGCAACAGAACCTTCTGAGCATATCCTCTAGAGTCTGGATCATTCTTTCAGCTAATCCATCTGTCTGAGGGTGATAAGCTGTAGAAAAGGCTAAGGTAGTTCCTAACATATCATGGAGGTTTCTCCAGAATTCAGACGTGAATTTGGGGTCTCTATCACTGATAATAATCTTAGGAATTCCTACATCAGCAATTAGTCTGTTCCAGAAGAGTAAGGCTACTTCCATAGCGGTGTCTTCCTTATGGTTAGGTAGAAACTTGGCTTTCTTAGAAAATCTGTCTATAATAACCAGGACTGAGTTGTAAGAGTAAGCTCCACCAGGGGGCAGTCCTGTTACAAAGTCCATGTTAATAACTTCCCATCTTTTCCTGGGCTCAGCTATCCTTTGGAGTAGTCCAAACCTTTTCCCAGTGGTCCTGTTGGACTTCTGACAGATTTCACAGCTTGAAACATACTTGATAGTGGAGTCTCTCCAGTTGATCCACCAGGCAGTCTGTTTTACTTTATCTAGAGTTCTATCAATAGACAGGTGACCCGAAGAGCAATTATCATGACATTCAGCTAAAACAAGTTTGATATGCTCTGCTTTGGTCAAGACTATAACACTAGAGTGTTTATGCCGGTAATATAATATCCCATCCCACAGTGTGAATCTTCCTTCTTTATAGGACTTCAGTAGGGGTTCAGGTAAACTGTTTATGAGTTCAGATGGAGGGGAAGTACTTTCTATGATGTTAATCAAAGTCTTCATGTCAGAGTTGTATGCTTCTCTGATGGAGCTGAACAGTGATTCCTCTAGTTCACATATGTGAATTCCTATGATGGGAGCTTCCAGATTAAACAGGTTAATGTTTAGTATAGGAAATATATCATGATCTTCTGGGTCATGAGCAGGATTGTTAGTATCATTTGGTAGAGCATTTCTGCTAAGACTGTCAGCATTCTGATGTTTAACTCCAGCTTGGTGGACTATTGTCATCTGACCTCTGTACTGTTGTATGGCTATCTGCCATCTTAACATATGCCTGCTAGGAGTTTTCATGTTCATGAGAGTCCTAACAGCATTGCAATCAGTGATTACCACGAAGTTTGTACCTTCCAAATAATAGTGGAGTTTTTCTAATGCCCATACTAGAGCAAGGCATTCCATTTGGCTGGCACCATATCTCTTTTCAGTATCTTTGACTTGTCTAGATATGAAGAGTATAGGTTTCTCTACTGGTTTATCCTCTTCTACTACTTCTTGGTGTAATGCAGCTCCTAATCCTTCCATACTAGCATCTATGTAAAGTTTGAAAGGTTTAGAATAATCAGGTTGTATCAACACTGGGGCAGTAGTCATAGCTACTTTGAGTTCCTCATAATTCTTCAATCTTTCATGAGTCATTTCGAACAAAGTGTTGTTGTTGCAGATCTCATATAAACACTTGGTGAGGTTAGCAAATTTAGGTATGTACTTCCTGTAATAGCTGCAGAAGCTTATAAAGGATAAGAGTTCCTTTTTGTTCTGGGGCATAGGTCTGTTCATTACTGCTGCTATCTTACTTTGGTCAGCAGTTAAGGTTAGTCCAGAAACAATGTGTCCTAGAGCTTTAAGTTCTCCGTATCCAAAGTTGCACTTTTTCATAGATACTTTTAATCCTACTGAAGCAATTGTTTTAAGGACTAGCCTTACTTTGTCCATGTGAGTATCCCAATCGTCTGAATAAATGATAACATCATCTATGTATACCATCATCCAACCTTGCCTGATGAACATTCCTAAGACTGTATCCATCATCCTTTGGAAGTGGGAAGGAGCATTTTTAATACCAAATGGCATTCTGAGATACTCATATATGCCTAAATGACATATAATTCTCATAAATTTCCTACTATCCGGGCTGATAGGTATTTGGTGAAAGCCTTTCAACATGTCCATAGTAGTAATGAACTTAGCTTTAGAAAGATTATGTAGAGCGTGGTCAATCCTTGGGATAGGATAATAGTCAGCTTGGGTGTAGTTGTTGAGCATTCTAAAGTCTCCAACCATCCTAGACTTATCATTGTGCCAGGCTATTATCACGGGGGTAGTTACGTCTACTTGCTCATTATGCCCTACTTTCCGTAAGACTTGTAAGTCCACTAGTTCTTGGATGTGGCTTTCTAGAGCAGTTCTAGATTTTGGACTAGAAGGGTAAGCTGGTCTCCTGAGGTTAGGAGGGTAAGGAGGCTTAATAGTCAAAGTTAAGACCATATCATGACCTTTGATATTACCAATGGGATGATCTTTAGTGCAAAAAGCATACTGGTTCTCAAAGCATGCTTGGAGAATATCTCTTTTCTGGTTTTCACTAAGCTGGGAATTCAAGGCAGCTTGGGAAAAGTATTCCTGGTTAAAAGTTTCTAAGTGTCTCTCATAAGTGGAATCAGTAGCTTTAGCATTGATATGGCATATTTGGAACTTCTTGTTCCAATCTCCTCCTATAGTGAAATATCTCCCTTTACTCTGGAAGACATCTATCCCGTACAGGCAAAGAGAATCATTTCCTATAATAAAATAATCACATACTCCATTTTGAAGTACTACAAATTCAATCTTTATCTTGATTGATCCTTTAGAGTGGGGGAGTATGATTTCTGTTGGCCATACTCCAATAGCATTGAGAGGTGAGTTACAGCTGCTGAAATTAGCTCGAGGTACAGGTAGTAAGTTTTTCTTCCAGTTGGAATCTTGTTTATCTAAGTAGTCAGTTCCAACACAGGAGCAGAAGGCTCCACTTTCTAGAAGTAATTTTACGGGGGAACCTTGTATCAAGCCAGTGGCATAACAAGTTTTACCACCAGTGTACCCTTTTCCAATAGAAGGTTTAAGGGTTAAGGTCTTAGCTTCAGAAACATGTTGGATTTTCATGTTGGGTGTCCATTTTTGAGGCAAATTGCTATCTTCATTAACAGGGTTAATATCTAGGGAAGATTCTATGTTGCCTTCGATGACATTAATGGGATTAGTGATAATTAGGTCACATTCAGAGATGGAACCATCAGTGTCATCTAGTTGAGGGTCAGGATTAGTGTCATCCTCTTCTCCTTCAATAGGATTAATCTTTCTCCTGGGTAAAGGACAGTCAGGTCTTACATGCCCTGTTTGGTTGCAATTCCAACATGTCTTTTCTTTGGTCACCAAAGTATTCTTGGCTTCTGAGTTGTTAGGTAGAAGTTCTTTGTTCTTGTTATTATAATCTTCCTTATTCCTAGTAGTTGGTTCTCTGGGTTTATTAAGCTTTTTGTCTAAGCCATTCATGTCAATAGTTTCTTCTAATACTCCTATGAGAGTGGAAAGGTCAGAGTTCATGGGCATTCTGCACCTTACGCTATGGTTAAGTTGTCCTGGACATAGGTTGAGGAGTCTTTCATTGACTTCTTCTTTATCAGCATTTGGGTAGAAGCAGTCTAGTCTTCTCTTCTGGTCAAGGCACCATTTGTGAGGTTTGTCCTTAGATGGATCAAACAAAGAAGTTTCGAAAGTTTTCATCATTTTTCTTTTCCAAATTCTGGTACCAAATTGTTCCTTAATCAAATCTTTCCATGAATTCCATGACAAAGATCCTACCTCTTCTCTCTTATTAATGAACCAGTCAAGGGCTACTCCTTCAAATAGTCTAGGTAGTCTTACTACGGCTATGTTATCAGGAAGTTCATAAGAGGCCAGAGTGTATTCAATAAACTTAATAAAACTGACATGATTGTATTCTCCTTCCCCGGAGAATTTAGGCCACTCCGTGATAGGGGGAAGTAATTTTAATGCTTGTTCTACTTCAGGAGTAGGACTAGGTCTGAAAGATTCAAGCCTTGTTAGTCTTGGTCTAGAAGGTAGTTGGGGCGTACTGTGGTACCTGGAAGGTCTGATTTCATCAGAGTCTGCAATGGGTTGAGATAAGTTTATCTTTAGATCTCTGAGATCATTCTTAATCATACCTAATTCCAGATCAAGTTTGTTACTTAATGAATCAATTTTATTAATGATATGAGTAGGTGAAGCATGGTCTGTTTTATTAATACCTTCTTTGATTTGTTCAATAGATAGAAGAATTTCTTCTTGGATAGCTGAAGTATTGTTTTCCAGGTAATTTATTAGTTCTCCTTTACTCAAACTAATGCTGTCTCTTATTTGTTTTACTTCTAACTCATTGATTTTGATCAAGTTGGATTGGGATTGCATGACTTTACCAAAATTGGTATTTACTTTATCCAATTGCTCATATACTTTATCAAAACATTTGCCAATGATATCAAAGTTATGAGAAACATTTATGGAAAACAAATTGAAAGTTTCTACGTCTAATTGCGGTAAACTTTCTTCCATTTTCTTGCCAAAGATATTATGTTGTCCCACTCTTTGGGACTCTTTAACTTCTGATGGGCTAGAGATCTCTTCTTCTTGTTGTTGTTGTTTCCTCTTAAGGAAACTAATTGGTCCCAAGGATTCCAATTCTTCACGTAACTTTCTACTTCTTTCTTGGGAATTAACTTTTGGAGGGTTATTTGAGTCTTCTTTGCCAAATATATGGCTTTTCTCATACCCTGATGGTCTTCCTGGGGCTGAGCCTGTTTGAACAGTTCCCAATGACCCACGTGTTCTTTCACTAATACCTTTATTTTCTCCTCCTTGGAGGAGTCCGGCTGGGGTGGCGTAGGTGGAACGGTATCCTCCTGGGATTTCACGTTCAACAAGGGACGGCCCTCCAACGGTGAGTTGGTCGAGTCGGCGGCAGCGGTCGTTGTCACGGTCGCTCGGATCGGAGCGATCACTGGCTCGATCCTCATTGCGGTCGCGACTGGCGTCCTTGCGCACACGGGTTCCTCCGGGCAAAGATCCATATGATGGGGCGCGTCCACTGGCACGGGTGTTGCGTCTGTTTTGAAGCATTTTTAAAGGTTATATAAGTTTTTGTCGAAACTTTATAAAAATAATTTTCTTTCGAGTAATATATTTTTTTTTTTAAAAAAATATTTCTTACTTATATGAAGATTTAAAGGCACTAAGTCCTTGTTGGGGTCAGGTCCGTCCTTGGAGGGTATTCCAACGGGATCTGAGTGGGTTCCAATTAAATCTTGGGACAAATCCAAGGGTCCACAGTCTGGGACGTCCTCTAAGAGGTCTTGGTCAATAAGATCACCAAAGACAAAGTCCACTAGAAATAATAAAATATAAGTTATATATTTATTTATTTTATAATAATTTTTATTATAATTTTGGAGTTTTTTTGATTTTTTTTTAAAAAAAAAATAAAAAGGAGATCAAAGCTCACTTTTATAATTTGGATACCGTCTCTTAAAAGCAGAAAGCTTTCTTTGATAGGTTTTCCACTCTTTGTGCTGTCTTAACAAGGAGTTAAAATTGATAATTCTTTCTAACTCTTGTTCCTTTTCTTTTGAGATTTGTTCTCTATAATAAAGAAGTCTCTCTTGTTTCTGCTCAGGAGTTATAACAACAGGCACAAAGTTACGTAATTTTTCTTCTTTTTTCTGTTTAAGAAGATTTAAATAATAATTGATCAATTCTCCGTTGGTTTTTAAATCCACTGGACGAATTAAAAGATCAAGATAAATGATAAGTATTTCTACTTATATAATTTCTATGTAAATAACTGGTCCAGGAGATAATTAATTAAATAATTAATTATTGAGGATATTTCCCGGCCAGACCCCCAGTTGTCAGCTCTCTGATACCAGGAACCTTGCAGTCCTTTAGCTACAGAGAGTGATAAAAGAACTTGGAGCAATAATATTCCAAAGAATAAACACTTTAAAGCTCCAATAATGGTACGGTATGAGCAAGTGCAAGGTTTATTTGGTTTGGTTATAAATATTTTAAATATAAAATATAAAGAGGGGCCACAGTATTATACTACTGGGGATCTTTACAGACTAGCAACCTCTCTTCAAGGGGCCTCCTTAGGCAGTTTAAGAACCTTGGAATAAATATGGGTGCCTTATAAAGGACTTATTCCACTAATGGCCGGGCTTAACAGCACACGTGGCCTAGACAGGAAGGGGAAACACTCACTCTGAGTACTTGACCACGAAAATCCTGGAGTAATTGGAAGGGTTTCAGAGCAGATGGGGTTGATTGCCTGACTAAACTTCAATGGTTGATTGGTTAATAAAGGTAAATAATACTACTACAGACTAAGTCATAAATCACTTGCTTATCTTCATATAAGCACTTGATTAACAATGACACCGTGTCTGATTGATAATAAATAATTCCTGATAACTGATTAACTGATTTGGAAACAGAAGGGCAAAAGAGCCTGTTTAAATATTCCCTTTTTGGGTGCTTGAGGACCTCTAGAAGGGGTACTAGCCATGGGCTGAGGCTAGGGGGGCAATCAGGGCAAGATTGGCACGTCCTCAAGGTGCTGTCAGCCTGCTGGCCTTAGATCTGTCAAGGAACAGCTCCTTTTTAGCTGCAGGATCTGTTAATCAATAGATTAGTCATTTTGCTGATCCTGCACTGATCCTTAATTTGTACAGTAAGTACTGGTTCAAAGTGAGCAGACGTAGATTTTTATTGATTTTCCATCCTCTGCTGATCCTGTATGTAATTTTTAATAATTTTTACGACCACTCCTTATGTAGTTTCGTGGTCTTTGAAGGTTCTGATCAACTTACTTCGTGGTGAGTCTGGATCTTTATTTAATTAATAAAAAAATACTAAAAATTAGTTATTAACTAATTTCAATTGATTTTTAAGGTTTTTGAACCTTAATCTGTGCTCGTGTGTTGGCTTTACATATGTAGTGTATATCCTACTATGTTGTAGCTTCTCTGAGCGGTACCTGGATGTCATAGGAGGCGCGGGGATCAGTCCATTCAAATGCGCGCGGGGACTGATCCGCTGCTCAGATGCGCGCGGGAGTTCAGCGCTGTAGGGACGCGGGGCTGCGTGCGGGAGTTGGCGTACGCGGGAGTCCAACGCTGTAGGGACGCGGAGCTGCGTGCGGGAATTCAGCGTACGCGGGAGACCGGAGCTAGGGACGCGGGGCTGCGTGCGGGAATTGTGACAAAACACAATTTCCCGTGTAACTCCTAAACTACACACAACACCTGGATTTCGACTGAAATTTAGGTGTGAAACCTATACATGACATATCATGTGAAATATTAAAATGGCTAAAAAGTGCCATACTGGTGCCGTGGTCATTTACCATTCTGTATTAAATTAATTAAAAAATATAAGGAGTACGAATTCAAGGGTGGGGTCAGTGAGTGACCCTACCTTATTTTGGGTGGGGAATCCATTTCTGCAATAATATTTATGGATTTCCTACTCCTTTATTTTATAATGATTTTATTTATTCATTTATCTTTATTTTGTTAATATTATTATTGTTGCTGCTTTGTCAGGTTGCTCTGTGCTAAGTAGCAGGCTGACAGGCACTAACTTAGCCTTCTCTACAGCTTATCACCCCCAGACAGATGGATGAGCTGAAAGAATTATTCAGAACTTAGAAGACATGCTCAGAAGGTTCTTTTGCTTTGGTCTAGAATACAAGAATACTGATGGGTATTGCCATGATTTGGTTAGCCTTTTAATAGCCCTAGAAATGGCCTACAACACCAGCGAGAATTCTACCACTAAATAAGCACCCTATTTACTAGAAAGAGGATGTATTCCTAAACTACCTAAGGATAACCTGAACCAGCAACTAACCAATATTCACCCCACATCACTTGACTTTAAGAACATGATGGATATAGTCAACAAGCACGCTGCTAAATGTGTTCAAGAAGCTGTTCAATATAACTAGCAAACATGGGATAAAAGCCACAAAGAACCTGATTTCAAGATTTGTGACCAAGTCTTAGTCTCTAAAAGCGACTTTACCAAATTAGCTGGGAACAGGAAACTCAGACCTGCATTTGTTGGACAATTCACTATCAAGAAACTCCATGGGAAGAATGCAGTAGAAGTGATTCTTAGTGATGAACTTTCCAGAAAGCACACAGTGTTTCTAGTAAGTCTTATCAAACACTACCATCCCAGGGAAGGAGAAAAAACCCTTTCACCAGCATTAACTGTTTCAGAAGAAAATGAGAAAGACAAAGGTAAAATAGGCAAAATTCTAAAAGAAAAGAAGGAAAGCATAAATGGAAAAGATGTCAGCCTCTACCTAGTCAGATACAAAGGAGAATACGCTGAAAAAGATGAATGGTTACCTGAAAACAAGATCCCTTATGGACCTATCCACTTAGTGAATTACAGGACTAAAAAGAAGCACTGAAACCCAATTTTTTTTCAGATAAAGACATATCTTGGAGTGGGGGAAAGTCAGCTTTCTAGTTGAAAAGAGGAACCTTTCAAAGCAGATCAAAAACTGAAAATAAATAATAAAATTAGAAGGAGTTGGAAATCCATATATAGACAATTGTTGGGGATATAGCTGATATTCTTCAATGGAATTAATTATGGGTTTAGAATTAATAATTATACTATCATACTGAGGCCATAAATCACTTGTTTATCTTGAATAAACAATTTATCAAGGATGGCAAGGAGTCTGGATTGATTACTTGAAAATCACTGGGATTTAAACCATCCCAAAGGGGCTGTTTATATACTTTTCTGGGGTAATAAGATCTTCTCAGGGAAAGTAGAGAGGTTTATGCTTGAGTTCTGAGGTTGGCAGGCTAGTGTTATAATTATGGCCAGCAATTAGCTTAGGCTAATTAGCAATATTTAAAGCAAAAGAAATTCTGGACACCTTGTGTCAATAATTGCTGATGGGCTCTCACAATGGGGCAAAACATTGGATGATATTGGTGATGAATTCAATTGGATGATGAATGAATAATGGAAAACAGCAGGGAGAAGAGCTCCTTAAATACCAAATATTGGCCTCTTGTGAGCCCATGATACAACAAGCCAAAAGGAATATTTTCCGCCCAAAAACAGCTCTACAGGCTCTATAGGCCTTGTTACCTTATTTGGGCTACATCAGCCCACATGGCATCAGTCATTTACCCTTACAACCAGCCTATTCTGGTCCATTCTGGTGTTTCCACCTCAATGGGACTGAACCAACCCCTGTGCTGTTCAATCACTGGGCCATTTGTCTTATAAAACCGGTCCTATTGCCTCATGCAACCAGCCCCTGGCCATACAAATGGCCAGGTGGGACCCAGGACACACCTGGGTCCGGCCTCAGACTCAAATGGGGGGGGTGTGACCAGCGGACATGCTTTCCCCCCCTCTTTCTCTCAGATCCCTGGAGGGTGTTAAGATATGAAGCATTTCAGCAACACCAACTCCTCTTGCAGCGCACTCACATGAAAGCTCCTTGCAATCCCAATGGTCCCCTGACTTATCTCTTTTTCCCCTCCCTCTTTCCTTATTAGTCCCGCACTGGACCCCTCTTTCCCTGATCCTGCCTCCCTCTCTGACCAAACTAAAACCAACAAATCACCACATTCAATCCACCTCAAGAATGCGTCAAAACTCATCAAAGATCAAATCAAATCAACTCCCTCATTCTTTTTCTATTCTTTTATTCTCTTATTCTTTATTTCATTTTCTCTTCATCTTTAATTCTTTATTCAAATTCTTCCTTTCTGTCATCAACAATTGGTAAAAACCTCAACTTCAAGACTGAACTGTTTCCAATCTCTGCCTGGTAAGATCTCAAACTTCTAAAAAGATCATCCGCGCAATCTAACCCTCAATTTCACAAACACCAGCTTTTGCCCAACCTATCCTACATATCTTGAAGACGCTACCTTACCCGTGCTACTTAATTCAACTCTTATGATTGACCAGAGCTGTAGGATCTCTTTTTCTTTGTTCATCCATTCATTCTACCCTGTTTCATCTCATATTCTTACTTTTTCTACGTTGTTCAGTCTTGCTGGTTCTTAGTTCTATATAATCTAATCTCAAAGTTCAACACGGTAAAAGCCAAAGCTGACAACCTCAACCAGACGACTTAAAGATATGAACAAACCAGCAGGAGCGTCTGATTATTTCCATCAAGTAGCTCTAAAAGCTTTGGTTGACGCCATACCTCCATTGAATGAAGAAAACTATTCAATCTGGCAAGATAAGATGCTAATTCTCTTTGATTTTAAGGACATCAAAGACGCCATTATGAGGAATTCTGGACAGATGTTGACCAAGCAAGACCAAGAGATACGGGCAATCATCCTCTTGAAACTCGATATCACCACACACTCAAATGTAGTTAACTCAACCAACATAATGTCTTTGAAACTTCTATGGGCCCAAATCACGGGGAGATTTGCATCATCGGAGGCGGCAAACAGAGCTAGGATCTTTAACCACTTCCTTCACTCAACATTCAGCAAACATGCCATTGACGGATTTATCACTGAGATTCAAAAATCAATTACAAGGATGACGGACGTAGGAATAGAACTTCCAAAAGACGTACTAGCTTATCTACTTCTCTTCAAATTTCCACCCATTCTCAAGAACCTCAAGCAGCAAATTATGCATGTCGAGAAAAATCTAACCGTGGACCTGGTCTTCAACCATCTCACTCAGTAGAATAATGAAAGAAGAGCGCAGATCAAAGTTATGAAACCTTCCGCCAACCTATCCCTTGTGAAAACTAAAACAAAACACAATAAGGATGAACGCAAGACTCAAATGCACTTCAGAGAAGGCTACCACAAACACACTGCTCCACATCCCGAGTCGTCTTTCTTCCATCTACATCCCAAGACTGCCCCAGACTGGTGGATTGAGCAACAAATGGAATGGAAGAATAAAAACAAAAGGAATCCAGCAATCAATTACCATGCTCTCCTTACTCTCTGGATAAACTCCAATAGTAACCCTAAGCTCCTTCTGGATTCCAGAGTCAATGTCCACATCTTCAACAATCTCAAGTATTTCACCTCAATCACGATGCAAGATAACCTTGAGGAAAACAAAACTGGCAAAATTGAAGCTAACCTCAAGATTCAAGGAACTTGCACAGTCCAGTTAGAATGGAAAGAATCCACTATCACTCTTGAAGACTGCGTATATGTGCCCAATATAGTAGTGAATCTAATCAGCCCAGTTCTCCTAGCTAAGAAAGGTTTCAACCTCACTCAACAACATGGCAACTTCTCCGTTACTAGAAACAATAAGACTGTCTTAAAAGGCCTCATCCGAGATCACCTCTTCCTCATTGAGAAACCTAGGACCGCTGGGAACAACCAGATTGTGAATATTTCCAACCAATCTTCCTCTAGACCTCCCTCGTTACTTGAATTCCACTGACCCTATGGTCATGCTTCCATTTCCACTATTAAACCCCTTCTGAAAGATCACTACCCCAATAAGGAACTCCTCCAGTTTCAATGTGAGAGCTGTGTTAAAAGTAAAATTACTAAAGCCACATTTTCTAGTGTATCTACCTCCTCTAACAAGCCTCTGGAGCAAATTCACCTCAACCTGATTGGCCCAATCTCTCCCCAATCCAAGTCTGGCCATCACTATTTCATCACCCATGTTGACAACTATACTGGCTATCTAGCGGCGTTCCCTCTCAAATCCAAGGACAAGAATCCCAAATCTATCATTGGCATACTCAAAATCAACCATGAAAGGCTAAACTAATATCCAACCAAAATATTTTCAGATAAAGGGACCAAATTTACCAACTCTACCCTCAAAGATTTTGCTAATTCCAAGCATATCAAGCTTTTAAACTCCAAACCGTACCATTCTAAACATAATGGCCGTGCTGAAAGAGCCAATCAAACAATTTTAGAATCTGCCCGGGCTACATTTTCGGCGTCAAGATTAACCAAGAACTACTGGCACATTGTAACCAGAAGCTGTTGCTTCATGCTCAACCAGATTCCTCGGGAAGGTAAAAATCAGTCTCCCTGGAAGTTTATTTTCATTAAGAAACTACCAACTAATTACTGAAAACCCGTAGGTACATTGGTAATATATCTTGCAAATCTTACGCAAAAGGGGCTTAAGTTCAATGAAAAAAGGCCTTGAAGGAATCTCAATTTGTTTCAAACCGGTCTTCCACTCCCACCTCATCCTCAACTCGCTTGGAGCCATTATAGAGACAAAACACATCAAATTCCTCAAGACAAACTTGAATGAGTTCCCACTCCTTGAATCACCCGGATTGGATATCTTCTCTCAATCTAGCTTGGATCTAAATGAGTCAGACTTCTCCACATCCAACAAAAAATACTCCATCCGCAAGGCTAACACTGTATGTCTCAAGTCGGACTCTGAATCCAAATATGAAGATAGCCCCTCAGATCCTCTATCATCAAACTCTCCAACTCAAACCATTCCCGCTCCCAATATACCATTGCAACCCAAAAGAGAAACTCGAAAACTGCAAAGACACGGATTTCACCACTACTATGAACCACCTTCTTATAAAGCTGCTCAAAAATGCCAGGAATGGCCAAAATGGGAGAAAGCTTCAAAAGAAGAATTACTCTCCATAGAATCTCAACACGTCTGGGAAGAATATTACAACACTCCGGAAATCATTCTGAACACTAATTGGATATTCAAGGTGAAGGAAAATTGCCACAGAGAACCTGTAAAATATAAAGCCAGACTGTGCGTGCAAGATTTTGATCAGATTCAAGGTGTTGATTTTGACAAGACTTGGGCACCTACTGGTAAACTTTGATCCCTTTTCCTAGCTCTCCTATACGGTCTCAAAAATAAGATGAACTTTACTCAATTCAACGTAAAGGGAGCCTTCTTACAGGCTCCTTTGAAAAAAAAAGTCATAATCAAAACCCCCAAAGGATCAGATAGAAAATCTCCCTTCTTAAAGTTGAAGAAATCTTTATATGGCCTCCAACAATCACCAAAAAACTGGTATGAAACCCTTACCGCTTGGATCAAGTCCCAAGGATTCCATGGATCTACCAGCCACCTATGCCTGTTCCTCAATTCAGATTCTGGAGAGGTCATCTATTTCCACGTGGATGATCTAATCCTTGTGGGAAGAACTGACAATTTCGCGTCAAACTTTCCAAAAACATTTGCTAATTCTTCTTGTCACTCCCCTAATACAATTCTTTGAATGCTGATGGAATTTGAATACAATAAGATTATGCTCAGCCAACCAAATCATATCAACCGTGGACTTGAAGAATTAGGCTTTCCTGACTGCAAGGATGTCAAATCCCCTTTGACTCAAAATATGCACCTCAAACCCGCTTCAGATGAAGATCACGCAGAATTTATCCAACTCAACATCAATTACCAATCTGCAATTGGTCTCCTGAACCACATTTCTCAATATACTTGGCCGGACATCTCCTTTGCCGTGTCAAGCTTGGCAAGGTTTAATGCCAAGCCGGGTCTCACGCACTGGAGAGAGGTCCGGAAATTTTGGAAATATCTCAAGACTAATAAAGATCTCAAGCTAGTCCTCCAATAGAATCCCAATCACAAGATTGTTTCCAGCTACAGCGACGCAACCTGGGGTGACGACCCTGTTTTTTTCAAGTCTCAAACTGGCTATATCATTTTTCATTATGGAATTCCCGTCATCTGGAACTTATCAAGACAACAAAACATAACCTATTCATCCACTGAATCTGAACTAAATGTGATGTTAGATTGCTACTTAGAATTAAAATGGATATGCCATCTGGTTGGCAAAATCTATCTCAACCCCTCAATCAAGCCCACAATTTAAATCAATAATAAGGGACTTGAAGACACAATAAAAACTTTTGTGTCCCATTCAAAATCTGGACATATAGATATTAAAACTGAAGGCTTAAGGGAGCATTTTTTGCTTGAGAAATAAAAATTAAGTCTAATGCCTTCAGATAAGATGATGGCTGACTCCTTGAGCAAGGCAACCTCTGTCCAAGTGCTCAAGTTTCTAGATATTCTTTAAAATCAAGAACTTCCTGATATTCTTTAAAATCAAGAATGATTTCCCTCAAACTTCTCCTCTTACCAGTCACAAGGGGTGTTAAGATATGAAGCATTTCTGCGACACCCACTCCTCCTGCAGCGCACTCACATGAAAGCTCCGCGCAACCCTGACGGTCCCCCAAATTATCTCTTTTGCGCCTCCCTCTTTCCTTTTCTGTCCCAGGCTGGACCTCTCTTTCCCCAATCCTTCTTCCCTCTCTGACCAAACTAAAACCAACAAATCACCACATTCAATCAAACTCAAGACTGCGTCAAAACTCATCAAAGATCAATTCAAATCAACTTGGTCATTATTTTTCTATTCTTTTATTCTCTTATTTTTTGTTTCATTTCCTCTTCATGTTTCATTCTTTATTCAAATTCTTCCTTTCTGTCATCAACAATTGGTAAAAACCTCAACTTCAAGACTGAACTGTTTCCAAACTCTGTCTGGTAAGATCTTGAACTTCTAAAAAGATCATCCTGGCCATCTAACCCTCAATTTCAAATACACCAGCTTTCACCCAACCTATCCTACATATCTCAAAGACGCTACCTTACCCGTGCTACTAGTTCAACTCTTATGATTGACCAGAGTTGTAGGATCTCTTTTTCTTTGTTACTCAATTCTTTATACCCTGTGTCATCTCATATTCTTACTTGTTCTATGTTGTTCAGTCTTGCTGGTTCTTAGTTCTATATAATCTAATCTCAAAGTTCAACACAGGGGGCTGTCAAATCCCCCTACCAGGGGCCCTGGGGGTTGATACCCCCAGGGCATTGCTAGGGTAAGTGGGCTGGGGGGTTGTCAGGTCCACTCAGCCCGTTGCTCCTCCTCCATGGTAAAGGGGGGGGAGCGCCTCTTTGATGGTGGGGGGGTGGTCAATTCCCCCCCAATGCCGGTCACCTCAATGCAACCGGCCTGGCCACCTCTTTTGGTGGGGGGTTGATCAAGTCTCCCCCACCATGACCGGTCACCCCTTGCAGCCAGTTGCTGGCTGGTTACAACCAGCCAGCCCTCCCCCTTCCCCTCACAATGGCAAGCAAGGGGAGGGGGAGGAGCTGGTACCACCAGCCCCGCAGCGGCCACCCAGCACCGCAGCTCCAACCCATTGACGGGCCAAAGGCAAAAAAGCAGCCCTGAGCGGGCGGCGACAAGGGCAGCGGCCCTGAGCGGGCCGTGACACGGGCAGCAGCCCTGAGCGGGCCCCAACGCGGGTGGCTGCCCCAACTGGGCTGCAACAAGGGCGGTGGCCCCAATGGGCTGCCCAAAGCCCAAAAACTAAGTAAAACATACTTTGGCGGGCCAGCCCGTCTGGCCAAGTATGTCCAAAATAAACCTTGGGTCCAATTATGCCCACACAAGCCCATCTGGCTGTATTTGCCCATATCCCCCACCAGGCCCATTAGGGACTGTGTACCAATGAGCCTGTTTAATGCGTTTTGAGGCCAGTTTCCCAAAATCAGTGAAATCCACACAGGCCCGTATGGTCCATGTGAGTTTTGAATGGGCCGGAGAGGCCCATATGTGCATCCCATTTGGATTACACTTATACGTAGCACACGTGTAAGTGCATATATATTTTACCAGCTAGCCAGGGCTATTTTAGCACGTAGGCTTTGTGCGGTCAGCTGGCTAGCCTTGCCGTGTCATATGTTCATGTGAAAGAATTTTCAGAAGGTATTTAAATATTAATTTGTCATTTTTTTGGTTAAGACATATTTCCTTATTTTGTATTCCTTTTTTTTGAGTGGAATGGGTAGAAGTGGGTATTTGTAGATGATTTTGGTAATTTTTCATAATTTTTTGGGAAAACTTCTTGATGTGTTTTGTGGTTCATAAATATTTGGCAATCTCATTTACGTGAAAACCTTCATTATTGTTTCTCACAATTTATTTGCTTTATTTTTTGGATTTTCATATTTTTATTCCATTTTCTTAGGTTTCAAAAATCTCCCTATCCGTCATTCAACTTGTTACATATGCATGATGTATGCATGCAAGTTTTAGCATGTTCCTGCGGTACCTGGCTGTTGAAATTAGGACAGCTGATGTTGACGCGCGCATAATTGACAGCTTCTTGCAGGAATCCATCATAAGTCATTCTGCATGCAGGATTCTTGAAATGCGCCTACATACTGAGTGTCAGGCGTGTGTATCCTTGCTATATGAATGCAGGGCTGCAAGCGGGAATTGTGACATAACACCAATCTGCCTGCAACTCCTAAAATATAAATAACACCTCAATTCTGACGGAATTTTTGGTATGAAAGCTATAAATGACAATACAATCGAAATATTTAATTTTCCAAAAATTCCCATAGTGCTGTCATGGTATTTTGGTCTTTTCTTTCTTTAATTATTCAAGTTATAAGGAGTTGGATTTCAAGGGTGGGGTCAGTGAGTGACCCTACCTAGGTTTGGGTGGAGAATCCATTTGTAAAATAATATTCAAGGTTTAAAATATTCCTTCTTAAACCTAAGAATAAAAATAACATAAAAATAAGAATATTCAAATTAACTTATCTTATTTTTGTTACTTTTGCAGCTTGCTCAGCAATAGTATCAAGCTGAAAACTACAGAAGTATTGTAATCCCTATGTCTTTATGCTTGGGGCTTCATACATGTTTCTGTACCCTAAATGACGTCATTTTATCTACCAAAGAAGTGGTATTCAATTAATATTTTTAAATATAATTCATGGCTTAATGAAGCCAGGGGTTTGAAAACATGCTTTGAGTACCCCATTCTTCAAGAATATTTCAAGTATAAGGCCTTTTTTGTTCATAATGGGGTGTTTTAAAGTCACTTAATTGGACCGTGCACTCCTAGTAATGATTAATTATGTACAGTTTAAGTTACCAGGGACACAAGGGGGTTGTTGTATGTGTTTTTGGTACCTGGTGAGCCATCTAGCACAAATCTAGTACTAAAATAAAGATGCACTCAGGTAATGTGAATATTATTGTGTAATCCAAATGGGATGCACATATGGGCATCCACAGACAATGAGACATGATGTGGGCCAGGTGGGCCTATGTGGATGTTTTTGGTTTTGGGAATTTGTGCACCAAAACACATTTTCTAGGTCTTTTGGGACACCGGCCCTGAAAGGCCCGCCAGGGTGGATTGGCAACCTTAGCCAGAAGGGCTTATTAGGGCATAACTGGGCCCAAGGTTTATTTTGAACATACTTGGCCAGATGGGCTGGCTTGCCAAAGTACGTATTTTATGGTCTTTAGGCCTTGGCTGCCCATTGGGGCCGCCATTTTGTGGCCGTTTTGGGGCCGCTTTTTTCCTGCCTGGGCCCTTGGCAGGGCCCCCAAGGCCCGCATGGGGCCGTTGTACCAGGCAGAGGACTTTGTCTGGAGTCCTCCCACCCGCTGTGTGTGAGGCCGTGGCCCAAATTGGGCTACCCGGCTGGTTGGGGCCCCCAGGGTGGGTTGCATCCACGGGGGCTGGCGGCCCCTGCCTCCCTCCCTCCCCTCGCTTGGTTGTGAGGGGGAGGGAGGATGGCTGGTCCTCCCCCTCATTGAGAACCAGCCAGTTGCAGGATGCATGTGGCAACCAGCCAGGGTGGGGGGGACCTCATAACCCTCCCACCTGTTGGTGGTGGAGGGAACAAGGCGGTAGGGGGGATCTGACCACCCTCTCTCTAGAAAGCGGGGCGCTATCCCCCCCCCCCCCATTACCAAGGGGGAGGCTCCAAGGGCTGGGGGGTCTTGATTCCCCTCCAGAAAACTCGTTTTGGATGTTATTCCTGGAGCAAATTGCGTCCCAGGCAACCAGCAGGGGATTTGACCACCCCTGCTGGTCACCTAGGTAGAAATGAGGGGGGGAAGCCTCACGCCCGTTGGTTACATCCCCCCAATGTGAGCTTGAGAGATAACCCAGGTGAGTTCTGGGTCCCACTTGGTCCATGCTAGGGGGCAATGGCTGGTTCAATGAAACAAACAGCCTGGTAAGTGAGGTCACAGAGGTAACTGGGCTGGTTGTAAGAGACAACCAGCCAGGGTCTGAACAGCAACAAGGGCTGGTTCAGTCCATTAAGGATTGAAAAAACAAATTCAACTGGTACATAATGGTCATAAGAGCTCAGGCACTAATGCCAAGTGGGCTGAGTAAGCCCAAACCAAGGAGCAAAGTAGCAAGGCTTGTAGAGCCTCTAGAGCCTATTTGGGGAGGAATTTTTGACTTTTGCTTGATATTACATGAGCTCCACATGGGCATGATCTTTTGTATTTAAGGAGCTTTTCTCCCTCCTGTTTTCCATCCATTCATTCACAGTTTCATTCACATTCAAAAATGTGCCATTGCCCCTGCCTCATATTAAGGATCAATCATAAGACATTTTTGTCTCAGAATTTTTTTTGCTTGAAGTACTGCTCTTTGACTAAAGTTGTCAGCTCTCTGATACCAGGAACCTTTCAGTACTTCAGATACAGAGAGTGATAATAATGCTGGAATGATAATGATTATTATTATTCAATAATAAACACTGAGAAGCTCAAATAAATGATTTAATAAGAGCAGCTGCAAGGTTTAATTGGTTTTGTAGTAAATTGTTTTCAATATAATATAAAAGAGGGGCTACAGTATTATACTACTGGGGATCTTTACAGACTAGCAACCTCTCTTCAAGGGGCCTCCTTAGGCAGTTTAAGAACCTTGGAATAAAGATGGGTGCCTTAGAAAAGACTTATTCCACTAATGACCGGGCTTAACAGCTCAAATGGCCAAGACAGGAAGGGTAACACTATATCTGAGCACTTGACCACGAGAATCCTGGAATAATTGGAAGGGTATCAGAGCAGATGGGGTAGATTGCTTGAAAAAACTTCAATGGTTGATTGGTTTATAAAATTAAATAATACTACTACAGACTAAGTCATAAATCATTTTCTTATCTTCATATAAGCACTTGATCAATAATGAAACAATGTCTGATTGATAATAAATTATTCCTGGTAACTTATGATGGAATTATGGATCCAAAGAGGTCTGTATAAATACATTTTTTGGGTGAATTTGGGTCTTCTCAGGGCACTTAGAGAGGGTTCTGCTCGTGGGCTGAGGCTGGCAAGCCAGTCAGGTCAAGATTAGCACGTCCACTTGGTTCTGTCAATCAGCTGTCCTTAGATCTGCAGGATTTCTGTACTTTTTTAGCCACAGGATCTGTTAATCTGTTATGGCGTAAATTTGATCATTCTGTACTCATCCTTCATTTGTACTACTGATATTGTTTTAAAGCGTTCAAATGTGGACGTTTACCAATTGTGGCTGATCATTTAGATAATTTTTAGTAATTTTTATGAACACTTCTTGTAGTGTTTTGTGGTCTTCAAAGATCAGGATCAGTGATTTACGTGGTAGTCCTTGATCTTTGATTATTTATTAAAAAATGCTTAAAACTTAATTTTCATTAATTTTATTTAAGTTTTGATCCTTTTAGATCATTAGCAATGCATATTTCTGTTTTTTACACATACTAGGCAACCCTAACTAGGTTGTAGCTCTTCTGAGCGGTACCTGGTTGTCAGATTAGTCACAACTGATCCAGGCGCAGAGATGCGCGCAGGGTAGGATCCGCTGCGTGAGTGGCAGAATCAGCTGCGCGCGGGTCTCTAGTACGCGGGAACCTGCTGCTACTAGTACGTAGGGTTATGTAATGATGCGGGGCTGCGCGCAGGAATTGTGACATAACACATTTCCGCGTGTAACTCCTATAATATACACAACACCTCAATTCTGAGTGAATTTTAGGTGTAAACCCTATACGTGACAATACGTGTGAAATATTAGAATGGCCAAAAAGTGCAATACAGGTGACCTAATTTTCAGTACTTTTCTTTTTAATTATTTTAAAAATATAAGGACTTGGAATTCAAGGGTGGGGTCAGTGAGTGACCCTACCTAATATTGGTTGATTAATCCATTCCTGTAATAATATTTATGGATTTCTCACTCCTTATTTTGTTGATTGAGGTATTCTTATTTTTCATAGTTTGTTCTACTATTTGGCAGTTTTGCTCGGTACATTCTAGCAAGCTGACATTCCCCCGCTCCAAGATATGTCTATATCTGAAAAAAAATTTGGGTTAATGCCTCCTGTTGGCTCTGTAGTTCCTCTGGTTTATAGGTCCGCCAGGGATATTATGTTCAGGCAACCATTCATCTTTATCAACTGATTCTCCTTTGTATCTAACCAGGTACAGTCTGGCGTCTTTTCCATTGATCCTATCTTTTTTATCCTTAAGGATCTTGTTAATTTTTCCTTTGTCTTTTTCAGGTTCTTCTGTGACAGGTTTTGCAGGTGAAGGGGTATGTTTTCCATTCCTTGGGTGGTAGTGTTTGATGAGGCTTACTGGGAATACTGGATGTTTCCTGGAAAGCTCATCACTGAGGATTAATTCCACAGAATTTTTACCATGAAGTTTCTTAATGGTGTAAGGTCCAACAAAAGCTGGTCTAAGCTTTCTATTTCCACCCAAGTTGGTAAAGTTAGTGGTAGCAATCAAGACTTGATCACCAATTTTGAAATCAGGTTCCTTATGGGTTTTGTGCCAACTTTGCTGGTTATACTCTATAGCATCCTGGAAACATTTAACAGAATGTTTGTTGGCTACATCTATCATGTTTTTGAAATCAAGTGATGTAGGGTGAATATTGGTCAGCTGGTGGTTAAGATTATCCTTGGGTAGTCTAGGAATCCATCCTCTTTCCAGTATGTAAGGTGCTTCCTTAGTGGTAGAGTGCTTGCTACTGTTGTAGGCCATCTCCAGTGCAGGTAAATGCTAACCCAATCGTGGCAATAACCCTCAGAATTTTTGTATTCTAGTCCAAAGCCACAGAATTTCCTGAGCATGTCTTCCAGGGTCTGAATCATCTTTTCAGCTAATCCATCCGTCTGAGGGTGATAAGCAGTAGAGAAAGCTCAGGTGGTTCCAAGCATATCATGTAGGTTCCTCCAGAACTCAGAGGTGACTTTAGGATCTCTGTCCCTGATAATAATCTTGGGAACTCCAACATCAGCAATGAGTCTGTTCCAAAATAATAAGGCAACTTCCATAGCAGTGTCTTGCTTGTGATTAGGTAGGAACTTTGCTTTCTTGGAGAACCTATCCACAATGACCAAGACTGGGTTGTAGGAATAGGCTCCTCCTGGTGGTATTCCAGTTAAAAATTCCATATTGATGATCTCCCATCTTTTCTTGGGTTTAGAAATCTTTTTTAGCAGTCCAAACTATTTCCAAGTAGTCCTGTTGGACTTCTGACAAGTTTCACAACTGGTAACGTACTGTATAGTGGATTCTCTCCAATTAACCCACCAAGAAGTTTGTTTAACCTTATCCAAGGTTCTATCAGCAGACAAATGACCAGATGAGAAGTTATCATTGCACTCAGCCAGAACATGTTTGATATGGTCATCCTTGGTTAAGACTATGACACTTGAATGTTGATGCGTATAGTATACCAGACCATCCAATATGGTGAACCTTCCGGCTTTGCATGGTTTCAAAAGAAGTTCAGGTAGGCTATTAATGAATTCAGGAGGTGGAGAAGTACTTTCCATAATAGTGATCAGAGTCTTTATGCCAGAATTGTAAGCTTCTCTGATAGAGTTGAACAATGATTCATTCAGTTCACATACGTGGATTCCCATTATAGGAGCTTCAATGCTTAACCTGTTAATATTAAGGATAGGGAAGATTTCATTATCCTCTGTATCATAGGCAGGCTTAATTGGGTCATTGGGTAACACATTCCTGCTAAAATTATCAGCATTCTGGTGTTTAGTTCCAGCTTGATGAACTATGGTCATCTGTCCTCTGTACTGTTGTATAGCTATATTCCATCTAAACATATGCCTACTAGGGGCCTTCATGTTCATCAATGTCCTGACAGCTTTGCATTCAGTAATAACAGTGAAGTTGGTGCCTTCTAAGTAAAAATGGAGTTTCTCTAGAGCCCATACTAAGGCCAGGCATTTCATTTGGCTTGCACCGTACCTTTTCTCAGTATCTTTAATTTGTCTAGATATGAATAGTATAGGGTTTTCCACTGGTTTATCATCTTCTCTGAATTCCTGGTGTAAAGCAGCTCCTAGCCCTTCCATGCTGGCATCTATGTAGAGCTTGAAAGGTTTAGAGTAATCTGGCTGGATCAGTCCTGGAGTTAAGTCATTGCCATTTTGAGTTCCTCATAGTTCTTAACTCTATCATGAGTCATTTCAAACACGTTGGTGTTGTTGCAGATCTCATACAGACAGTTGGTTCAAATAGCAAACTTTGGTAAATACTTCCTATAGTAGCTGCAAAAGCTGATGATTGATAGGAGTTCAGTTTTATTCTGAGGCATAGGCCTATTCATTACTGCTGCTATCTTGTTTTGGTCACCAGCTAGGGTTAGTCCATAGACAATTTGTCCTAAGGCTTTGAGTTCTCCATAGCCAAAGTGACACTTTTTCATTGATACTTTCAATCCTACGGCAGAGATGGTTTTGAGGACTAGCCTTAATTTCTCCACATGAGTATCCCAATGATCAGAGCAAATGATAACATCATCAATGTATACCATCATCCATCCCTGTCTGGTGAATAATCCTAGGACTATGTCCACCATCCTTTGAAAATGAGAAGGAGCATTTTCAATACCAAAAGGCATCCTGAGATATTCATAAATTCCCAAATGACAGATAATTCTCATGAATTTCCATCTATCAGGGCTGATAGGTATTTGGTGAAAACATTTCAGCATATCCATGGTAGTTATGTACTTAGCTCTGGACAGGTTGTGCAGAGCATGGTCAATTCTTGGAATTGGATAATAATCAGCTTGGGTGTAGTTGTTAAGCATTCTAAAATCTCCAACCATTCTTGAATTATCATTGTGCCAAGCTATAATTACTGGGGTAGTAATATCCACTTGTTCATTGTTGCCTACTTTCCTTAATACTTGTAAGTCAACCAAATCTTGAATGTGAGTTTCCAGAGCAGCTCTAGATTTTGGACTAGAAGGGTAACAGGTCTCCTGAGGTTAGGTGGGTAAGGAGGCTTGATAGTTAGAGTTAGGATCATATCCTGTCCTTTGATGTTACCAATGGGATGATCTTTGGTACAGAAAGCATTCTGATTTTCAAAGCATACTTGTAGGATATCCTGTTTCTGTTCTTCATCAAGAAGGGAATTCAAAGAAGCTTGAGAGAAGTATTCCTGATTGAACTTCTCTAAGTGTTTTTCATAATTTGAATCATAAGTTTGAGCATTGACATGACATATTTGGAACTTCTTATTCCAGTCTCCTCCTACGGTGAAGTATCTACCTTTGCTTTGGAATACATCTATACCATATAACCAAAGAGAATCATTCCCAAGGATAAAATAATCACATACTCTGTTTTGGAGCACTACAAATTCAATTTTCAATTTGAGTGATCCTTTAGAGTGAGGGAGTATTATATCAGAAGACCATACTCCAACAGCGTTGAGAGCAGAATTACAACTGCTGAACTTAGCCTGAGGTATTGGTAGTAAGTTCAGTTTCCAGTTTGGGTCTTGTTTCTCCAGATGATTTGAACCAACACAAGAGCAAAAGGCTCCACTGTCTAGAAGTAACTTAACAGGGGAACCTTGTATTAAACCAGTAGCATAGCATGTTTTGCCTGAAGTGTAACTTTTACCAGAAGAAGTTTTTAGATTCAGAGCCTTAGCCTCAGAGATGTGGTGAATCTTCATGTTGGGATTCCATTTTTGAGGTAAGTTAGAATCCTCATTGACAGAATTTATGTCCAGAGAAGACTCAATACTACCTTCAATAACATTGATAGGTTTGGTGATTATTAGATCACAATCAGAGAGTGATCAGTCAGTATCATCAAGGTGAGGGTCAGGATTGTCATACTCTTCTCCTTCAATAAGATTAATCCTTTTCCTAGGTAGAGGACAATCAGGTTATACATGTCCTGTTTGGTTACAGTTCTAACATACTTTCTCTTTTGATTCTGGAGTCTTCTTGACTTCCAAAGTAGATGGATTAATAGCAGGGGATTCTTTAGTTTTTGCAGTATATTCTTCCCTGTTCCTATCATTTTGTTCCCTTGGAGGTCTATTGACCCTTTTATCAAGACCATTCATATCAATGGTCTCTTCCAATTCACCTATTAAGGTGGAAAGATCTGAATCCATAGGCATTCTACACATTAAATTGTGGTTGATTTGGCCGGGACATAAGTTGAGGTGTCTTTCATTGACTTCTTCTTTATCAGCATCAGGATAAAAACAGTTAAACCTCTTTTTCTGGTCTAAGCACCACTTATGAGGTTTTTCCTTGGATGGATAAAACTGGGAGTTTCAAAAGTTTTCATCATCTTTCTTGTCCAAATCCTGGTACCAAACTGCACTTTGATCAAGTCTTTCCAAGAATTCCAGGATAAATATCCAACTTCTTCTCTTTTATTGATAAACCAATCAAGAGCTACTCCTTCAAATAATCTGGGCAATCTTACCACAGCTATTTCATCAGGGAGCTCATAAGAAGAAAGAGTATAGTCAATAAATTTCATGAAACTGACATGGTTGTATTATCCTCCTCCAAAGAATTTAGGCCATTCAGTGATGGGAGGAATTATCTTCAAAGCCTGCTCCATTTCAGGAGTAGGACTGGGTCTGAAAGACTCATTCCTAGTTATCCTGGTTCTGGGAGGAACACTAGGAGTACTAGTGAACCTGGCAGGTCTAGTTTCTTCTAGGTCAATGACCGGAGAGTTAGTAGAGTTGATCATAAGATCTCTGAGATCATTCTTGATTATAACTAACTCTAAATCAAGTTTATTGCTTAATAATTCAATTTTGTTAGTCAGATGAGCTGAAGGAGTAGGACTAGTTTTCTTAACTTCTTCCTTAAGCTGGTGTATGGTTGCAAGAATAGCTTCCTGAAGAATTCATTGGTTGTCATCAATATGTTTCATCAGTTCCAACTTACTAGCTCTTATACTATCTTCAATTTTTTGTATTTCCGACTCATCAATTCTCATAATCTGAGACTGAGTTTGAATTACTTTAAAATACTTGAACTTAATTTGTACAATTGGTGATAAACTTTGTCAAAGCATTGGCTAATAATAGTAAAATTGTGAGACACATTTACAGAAAAGCTATTAAAAGCTTCTACATCTAATTTTGGTACACCTTTTTCCACTTCTGGGATAAGAATATTATGTTGCCCCCAATCCTTTGGGTTCCTTAACTTCTGATGGGCTGAGGACCTCTTCTTTTTGGGGTCCTTTCCCTTTAAGGACGCTAACTGATAGCAAGGATGCCAGTTCTGCACGTAGCCTTGTACTTCTTTCTTTGGGATCAACCTTTCAGAGAAATCTGAGATTTCTTTGCCTGAGAAATGGATTTTCTCACACCTGGTTGATCCTCCTGGGTCTGAGACAACCTGAATTTTTCCCAATAGCTCACATGCTATTTCAATAATACTTTGACTCTTTCCTACATGGTTGAGTGCAGCTGGGGTTGTGTAGGAGGACCTGTACCCTCCTGGGATAACATGGTGGGCAACAGATGGCTCTCCAATGGTCTTTTTGTTGAGTTGGCGGCCATGGTTGTTGCCATTGTTGTCCCGCGTGACGCTATTGTCACGGGTTTCAGTCCCCTCATTGCGGTTGCAACTGGAGTCCTTGCGTGCATGGGTTCCTCTTGGCAGAGATCCATATGACGGGGCTCTACCTGTTTCATGGGTGTTGCGCCTATTTTGATACATAGCACCAAAAAAATGTGTAAGTCATTTGTCAATATTTTGAAAAAAGACTTTAAAATTATAAAAATAATAATTTTTGTGTGTTTTATATTTTTAATAATTTTTTATAAATATTTTAACTTACTTGGAGTTAAATTAAAGGGTAACAACACTTGATTGAGGTCACAACTATCCTTGGAGGGTATTCCAATGGGGTCTGGGTGAGTTCCAATCAGATCCTGGGTTAAATCCAAGTGTAATTCCAATGTTACACTGTCTGGGACTGTCAGATTGCTACTATATACAGAGCAAAACTGTCAAATAGTAACACAAACTATGAAAAATAAGAATACCTCAATTAACAAAATAAGGAGTGAGAAATCCATGAATATTATTACAGGAATGGATTTCTCACACAAAATTAGGTTGGGTCACCCACTGACCCCACCCTTGAATTCCAAGGCCTTATATTTTTAAAATAATTAAAAAGAAAAGTACTAAAAATTACAAAACCTGTATGGCACTTTTTGGCCATTCTAATATTTCACATATATTGTCACGTATAGGGTTTACACCTAAAATTCACTCCAAATGGAGGTGTTGTGTATATTTGAGGAGTTAAATGCAGAAATGTGTTATTTCACAATTCCCGTGCGCAGCCCTGCATCATTACATAACCCTACGTACTAGTAGCAGCAGGTCCCCACATACTCGAGACCTGCGCGCAGCTGGTCCTGCCACGCACCCAGCGGATCCTACCCTGCGCGTATCTGTACTAACTGATCCCCACGCCTGGATCAGTCGTGACTAATCTGACAACCAGGTACCGCTCAGAAGAGCTACAACCTAGTTAGGGTTGCCTACTATATGTAACAAACGGAAATATGCATTACTAATGATCTAAAAAGATCAAAACTTAAATAAAATTAATGAAAATTAACTAGCTCTCTGATACCAGGAATCTTGCAGTCCTTTAGCTACAGAGAGTGATAAAAATGCTGGAATGATAATGATAATTATTATTCCAATAATAAACACTTAGAAGCTCAAATGAATGATTTAATAAGAGCAGTTGCAAGGTTTAATTGGTTTGGTAGTAAATGGTTTTCAATATAATATAAAAGAGGGGACAAAGTATTATACTACTGGGGATCTTTACAGACTAGCAACCTCTCTTCAAGGGGCCTCCTTAGGAAGTTTAAGAACCTTGGAATAAAGATGGGTGCCTTACAAAGGACTTATTCCACTAATGGCCGGGCTTAACAGCTCAAATGACCAAGACAGGAAGGGTAACACTCACTCTCAGCACTTTACCACAAGAATCCTGGAATAATTGGAAGGTTTTCAGAGCAGATGGGGTAGATTGCTTGACTAAACTTCACTGGTTGATTGGTTTATAGAGTTAAATAATAATACTATAGACTAAGTCATAAATCCCCTGCTTATCTTCATATAAGCACTTGATCAATAATGACACGGTTTCTGATTGATAATAAATAATTCCTGGTAACTGATGATGAAATAATGGATCCAAAGAGTTCTGTATAAATACCTTTTTGGGGTGATTTTTGGTCTTCTCAGGGTATGTAGAGAGGTTTCTGCTCATGGGCTGAGGCTGGCAAGCCATTCAAGGAAATATTAGCACCTCCACTTGGTGCTGTAAACAAGCTGTCCTTAGATCTGTTGGATTTCTGTACTTTTTTAGCCACAGGATCTGTTAATCTGTTATGGCGTAAATTTGATCATTCTGTACTCATCCTTCATTTTTACCACTGATATTGTTTTAAAGCATGAAGATGTGGATGTTTATTGATTTTGCATTATCTGCTGATCATATAGATAATTTTTAGTAATTTTGATGAACACTTCTTGTAGTGTTTTGTGGTCTTCAAAGATCAGGATCAGTGATTTACATGGCAGTCCTTGATCTCTGATTATTTATTAAAAAATGTTTAAAACTTAATTTTCATTAATTTTATTTAATTTTTGATCCTTTTGGATCATTATTAATGCATATTTCCGTTTTTTACATATACTAGGCAACCCTAACTAGGTTGTAGCTCTCCTGAGCAGTACCTGGTTGTCAGATTAGTTACGACTGATCCAGGCGCAGGGATCAGTTAGTACAGATGCGCGCAGGTTAGGATCCGCTGCGTGCATGGCAGAATCAGCTGCGCACGGGTCTATAGTACGTGGGACCCTGCTGCTACTTGTACGTAGGATTATGTAATGATGCGGGGCTGCGCGCGGGAATTGTGACATAACACATTTCCGCGTGTAACTCCTAAAATATACACAACACCTCAATTCTGAGTGAATTTTAGGTGTAAAACCTATAAGTGACAATACCTGTGAAATATTAGAATGGCCAAAAAGTGCAATACAGGTGTTGTAATTTTTAGTACTTTTCTTTTTAATTATTTTAAAAATATAAGGACTTGGAATTCAAGGGTGGGGTCAGTGAGTGACCCAACCTAATTTTGGGTGAGGAATCCATTCTCGTAATAATATTTATGTATTTTGCACTCCTTATTTTGTTAATTGAGGTATTCTTATTTTTCATAGTTTGTCTTACTATTTGACAGTTTTGCTCTGTACATAGTAGCAAGCTGACAACTTGTGGGCCAATAATTCTCACATCTATGCCTTTTTTTATCCTTAGTACACACTCTCAGGGTGTTACAGTAACTCAAATGTCCCCTTTTGGGTCCAAACCTACCGTACAGGCTCTTTAACAGGGGCCTTGACAACCTTTGATATAGTTTTAAAAAGGGTCCAGGGTCCATTTTTTCCAAATTTTTTTTTTGGTTTACATGTTTTCATATTATTCCCCACCAAATGGTGGTGATCTTTGGGACCCATGTGGTATGGAACAGGGATTTAGGTTGTATAGGCAGTACCCTAAAGCATGATTTCCTTTTGGGAGAGGGGGGGCTGTCCAGTGAGCCGGCTGGTTGCCTTGTGCAATGTTCCAGCTGGTTGCTAGGGGCCCATGCAAGGTAGTTGGTTGACTACTTGCACGGATGGCAACAGCTAGCCACCTCCCCCTGAGTTGGTTTCTTGGTAGTGACTGCCAAGCGCATTAGTTACTCAATTACCCACAGGAGTTAGTAGCAACCACCTTGCGCAGTAGCGCTTGAGTACCCATGGGAGTTGGTAGTAACTGCCAAGCGTTGTAGTCATTGACTTGCAACTACTTCAGGATTGCACAAGGTAGTTGCTTGACTGCTTGCGGGGCCGCCATGTGCCATAGCTCCTTTGTGCAGTTGCGGAAGGTATGCAGCTTCCCGCGGGGCTATGGAAAAAACCTGTTTTCATCCATAGCTCCTAAACCAGAAATAATTATGGGTTTCTGAACAAATTTGAGGTCATAAACCCATACCTGGGGATGTGATGGGAGGGTACACAGGTGAACCATGGTTCTACCTGAAGGTGTAAAATTTTGGGGTCAGTGCCAGTGGGTGACCCTTCCCAAATTGGCACCACAAATGAATTTCTTTAATAATTTTTTTACGTTTATTACAGATTAAGGTTTTATTTCTTCATTTTTATTTTAATTGATTCTTTTTGTATTTTTGGGGGCTTGATTCAGTTTCTTCTGAAAATTAGAAAGCTGAAATTACCCCCTTTCAAGATTGGTGTACCCAAAAGAAATTATGGGAGGGCAAACAGGTAAAAAAAGGTTCATGTGTGGAGATTTTAATCATTCCTCTTTGAAGATCTGAAATTCCTCAGAAAGATGTGGCCATCTGGTATGTTAGTTTCTTGTATCCACTCATCCATGTCTGCTGATTCTACTCTGTATCTGAAAAGTTACAGGCTGAAATCCCCTCAATCAAGTCTTTCCTTCTTTTCTTTAATGATTTTGCTTACTTTGCTCTTGGTCCCTTCCTGTGGGATTTCTAAAGGAATATTTTGGGCATGTGGCTCTTCAGCTTCCCTAGGGTTTTATTGCTTAATCAGACTAACTGGAAAAACTGGGTGTTTCTTGGAAAATTCCTCACTGAGGATAAATTCAATGGCATTCTTTCCATGGAGCATTTTTGTGCAGAAAGGGCCTATGAAGGCTTGTTTTAGTCTCTTATTGCCTCCTAGATTGTTGAAGTGTACCGTGGAGATTAAGACCTTGTCACCTAATTTAAAGTCAGGTTCCTTGTGGATTTTGTCCCACGTAGTTTTATTATAATCAACAGCTCTCTGAACAAATTCTTGGGCATGATGATCAGCTTTGTTCAACATTTTCTTGAAGTCCAGGGCTTTTGGGTGGACATTGAAAAGGTTTTGGTTGAAACTCTCTTTAGGCATCCTATGTACCCATCCTCTCTCTAGAATATAAGGAACTTCTTGAGTAGTCAAGTGCATACTGCTTTTGTAGGCTCTTTCTAGGGCTGGAAGGAGGCTTACCCAGTCATGAGTGTACCCATTGTGGTTTTTGAACTCTAAACCAAAATAGCAAAGCCTTCTCAGCATATCTTCCAAATTTTGGATCATGGGCTGTGGTGACCAAATCTGGACATCCTGGACCAGATAGGGAAAATTCAAAATTTTTTTACAATTATTTTATTTAGGTGTCATTTGAAAAAAAACAAAATTGGAATTTCTTTTTCAGTATCACTTCTCCAATTTCCTTGTCCTGTGAAACATCCCTCTGTCCCAGTGGTCTAGGAAAGGCCTCTCTCATCCTCACCATCTAGGTAGCAGGTTTGATCCCTTCTCTCTTTGCTTCTCCCTTCCTTTTGGCCAAACTTGCGGGCCAAGACCCGCTTGGCCCGAGATATCCCCACCACCACCTCCTCCTTCTCTTCCTATCTCCATTGATCATCTTCCCTCCAACCGTCACTCCTCTACCTCCTCAAACTCCTCCCCCTCACTCCTTGGTCCAACCCCAATTCAACCCCCGTTTGTCATAGTTGGGCTGACCGGCAACCCAAGTGTACCAATGATGGTCAGATCTACTATCATAACACTCTCACCGGCCTCCAATCCGGTTGATTGGCCACTTTCATCCATTCTTGTCTCAGGTATCATCTTTCCCCCCTCAGGCTTGATTCAAGTCCCCCTCCCTCAATAGTCTCACGCTCGAGATCCCACCAGGACTCTACAATCAGGACCCTATTGAATTCTTACTCTCAACTGGTTTCTCATCTCAGATTGCTCCAACTCAATTCAATTGGCCACTGTCAGCCATCCTTGTCTCAGGTACTCTTCCTCCTCCCACCTCACCCACATCTTTTGATCTGATTGTCAATCCACTGGCCAGGCTAAGCCACTCTTGATCTCCTCCGTTAATCCAAGCCCCTCCCTATCCATCAATCCTCATCTATCCACAATTGAGATCATTTTCCACTCTTCCACCCCCTTCCGTCTCCAGGTGGGGGTGGGAAAAAATTGTCTATTGCCTGCGGAAATCCGCAGGCGGTCTGGTTTGTTTTCTTTTCCCACCCCTTCTGCCTTTGGGTGAGGGGTGGGTGATTCTGGTATTTTTGTGGGCGCCTGTCCATGGATGGACGCAAGGGAGGTGAAGGGATGAGAATAGATCCCGCCCTGGTCAGGGAGGCTGGATTTCCACCGGCCTGAGTGATCAAATTTGTCTGATCACCTAAAAAAAAAAAAAAAAAAAAAAAAAAAAAAAAAAAAAAAAAAAAAAAAAAAAAAAAAAAAAAAAAAAAAAAAAAACCGCTCTATTTGTAGAATCCTTTGTACATAGTCTAACAGGGCCTCCTGCCCATATAAGCATTGCTCTCCCCCTGCCTTTTGGGGGAAGTAGGAGCACACCAAATCATCATCACATCCTATCATACCAGAGAGTATCACCATCATCTTGAAATTAAATCATCCGTGCGGTCTCATTCCCCTTCATCTGAGTCTAAACTTTGGGTATATCTATGATTGCCCCTTGATCCTTGAGCCTCCATACTCAAAACCTGATCCTTGCTCCTTATAACCAATCAATAGCTTTTCTGGTTGAAGAAGAATTTGACTGATTGAATTCTTGAGTGTGTTACACCACTCCTGATCCCTTTATCTGACCATACTGGTCCTAATCATCCTTTGATTATCTTTCTGGAACCAGTCACTTTTGACTGAAGAGGTTTTATTAATCTTAAAACCTGGAGTGTTAAACCTCCCTTCATTTCTTTTGAAGTTGAATTTGGCCACGCTACTCTTGAGTCCCTTGAGAAGTGTTGGGTTATCCTTGTTTGAATCAGTTATTTTTTTGCTTCTAGAGCTTCTTCAAACAATTAGCTTTGTTTTTGTGCAGCCACCCACAGTTATCTGGTACCCTTCAAGCGCTTGATTGTGGAGATTTGATCAGGTTTATTGAGAACCTGGAGGTTGTTTGGGATTGAGTTTATCTTTCCTAAGCTTCTGCTGACAAGCAGAGCTATTAGCTTGTGGGCATTTTCACTTACAATTTCCTTGTCTTGTTGAACTCTGAACAATCTTTGACTTCTTCTATTCAAGTTTTCCCTTGCATCATCTTGCCTCAGATAGTGTTGTTTCCCCAGCTACCAACTTCTATCATCTTTATCCTCTTACTTTTGGTCCCTTGTTTACCAGGTTCTGGACCTTGATCTTGGTTACATTTAAATATTTTTGTAACACTCAGGAGGGCAGCCTAAACAGCACCTTTCCCCTCCGCAAAACTGCCACAGCCTGGCACCGTTTGGAGTTTTACAGTGCTCAGCTATCCCATCAGTTTGGGGATATTAAGCTGTGTAGAAAGCTAATATTTTTCCCAAAATATCATGAAGATTCCTCCAGAATTAAGAATGAAACTTTGGGTCTCTGTTGCTGATTATAATTTTTGGGATACCAACATCAGCCATGACTCTGTTCCAGAACAGCAGAGCCACTTCCATAGCTGTTTCATCTTTTTGATTAGGTATAAATTATGCTATCTTGGAGAATCTTTCTACAACCACTACCACAGAGTTATAGTAGTATGGTCCCCTTGTGGTAAACCAGTGACAAAGTCCATGTTTATTATTTCCATTTTATTGGTGGGTTCTGATATGTTTTGGAGAAGACCAAATCACTTTCCTGTTTGTCTGTTACTTCTCTCAAAGTTTTCACAGGACTTGAAGTAGTCAGTGGTTTGCTCTGTCCAGTCAATCAACCAGGCTTTCTTCTTGACCTTGCAATAGTCCTATCAAATGATAAGTGACCTGAGGAGCAGTTATCAAGGCATTCATGCAGTATAGTTTTAATGTGGGTTTACAAGTTGAGTACTATCACACTAGATTGTTTATAACCAGGGACAAATTGGGGTCTCTGGCTGACCAGTGACATCAAGTAACTATTTGTGGCCACTTTTGTCCTCTGTAAGTATCAAAATATTCATCATGAAATCACAATTATTGATTTAAGTTTTCACAATGCTGTACACAATATTTCTTGTGGTTTTCATCTTTATTGAAAATGAATGTCAAAGGAATTTCACTGCTGCTGGGAATGAGAATCAAATTGATTTCAGATTTGGGAAATTGAAAATCAACTGTATTTCCCAAATCATGAAATTCAAATTCTGGAATTGTGAACAATATAATAATACAAGATTATTTTCCAAAAAAAAATTTTTATGAAAAATGTCAACTTTTCTACAGCAAAATTGATTTTTGTGTTCCTCAAAGGATTTTTTGTGGTTGAATGAATTGAAAAAATTATAATTTTTTCAGTTTGTGCCATTCTGACTTGTCACAGAGTCACCATTACAATTTTGAAAAGCTCTACCTCCTCTACAAACAGTTGGGATTTTTTGTCAAGGCCAAGATTGAAGCATCATAAAGAGTCTATGTAATGAATTTCAAAATTGATGTGTGGGGACATCAGGGATCCCTGTATGAAATGAAATTGGTCCTCATTTTTTCTAACAAAAAATAAATAAATAAATAAAAAAGACTCAAATAAGGAAGGATGTAGCAATGGATGGAACCCTTGGAATTCAATTCAATTGAATTTAAAAATGCTTTTACCAAAGTGTCCCCACTTTTCACTGAAAGCTCACAAGTAAATCACTTCAAATCAACTCACAGGTCACTTTAATGTTTCATGGATGCAATTTAGTATACAGAAAAGGCTTTGATTTCACTTTGCAAGAAATTATTTCATGTAAATATACCTCTGCCAGAAGTGCAGCATTCAAAATGATATCTCAGCAAATTTTTCACATGGACAGTTGACACAAATCCAAGTTGGCACTCACTACCAGTAATGGGAAGAAGAATTTTACCAGGATAAAACAAGACTACCAGGCTGAAACTTCTGGCAGAAAAGAAATTTGGAACTCCAACACAATTGGAGCACCAACTACCATTTCAACAAAATCCTCTATAATTATTGAGTCATTTGGGGTTAAATTGCCATTTCTAAGATAAATCCTCTTTCCCCTCATTCTCCCATCATAGATGGAGTTTCTGTGTTCTGTTTTCTTCATATCAATCAACTTTCTGCATGAAAGGTGCCAATGTTTTTTACCCACAACAATCATCTATTTTAAATATCTTTCTCCTTTCAGGGTTTATTGTCTTCTTTCTAAATACACACCTGAGGAGCTGTGTTAGTTGAATTCATTCTGCATGCATTCTTTAATACACTTTTTTTAGTTAGTTGGCTTTTCATGCTCAAATCTGGATCTTCCTTGCAGGGATGTCTTTTTGCAAAAGATTCTCTTGAATCATCATCTAAAAGAACCCTGTATTTTCTCTGCCACTACAAAAACTCTTGTTGGAACCTATTTTCCAAGGCTAACAATCTATCTTCAAAGGCTACATGCTTGGATTTGCAGTCAAAGACTTAAATAACCATTTGTACAAATTTAAAGTGCATCTCTCAAGAATATTCATGCCCTTTATTGCCTATGTGAATTTTTGCTTTGAGCCTATTTGACTACAAATCACATGCAGGAAGGAATGCACATTGAGCATGGAACGTCCACAGCCCAAAAAAACAAATACTATCAACAACAAAAGCCCACACATTGCAAGTTTTCCTTAATGGACTCATTTGCCAATGTGAACCAATGTCTCTAGCATGCAAAGGCCAACTAATATTGACAAGAGCACCTTCCCAAAACTCTTTGTTTGACAATATTTTATACTTACAAAGCCACATTCATTTCATACAAGAAACTTTTTTCTTATAAAAAGAGTGAAGGTACTTTACAGACCAAGAATTGTGTGTATTTCATCCACATGAGAGGGTGGGCAGAGGAGGGACTAAACTGTTATGTGTTTGTAGTTTCACTGTTTCCAGTGCAGTGGTGTGCACTCCCATATAGTAAGGCAGGCATGAGAATTTGGGCTGGCAGGACCCAAGTGTGGTCCAGGCAACTTGAGCCCCACCACCAAGTTTCAATTACACAACACTGGTATATGTAAACCACTTGAACCACACCTGACTCACTGGTTCAAAAACAAAACACCTTGGCAATCGCTTACTAATTACATGACTGGTTGTATAGGGCAACCAGCCCCTGCCCCCACTTGTGGGCTAGGTAGGACTCTGCTCTCAAAAGCTTACTAGGGGGGGGGGGTGTAACCAGCGGACATGCCAAACCCCATCCCCCTCCTTACAACTGACTCCCTTGGGGGGTGAGGAAATCCTCCTCAAGGAGCCCTGGGGGTTGATGGCCCCAGGGAATCACTTCAAATTTGGTCTGGGAGGTGGTCAAATCCCCAACAGCCCATTGCTCCTCCTCCTTTGTAATGGGGGGGGGGGGGGGAGATGGCCCCTGTCTGGTGGTAGGGTGATCAAGTCCCCACCACCGCTGGACGCCTTGTTGCAACCAGCCTGGTCCTTCTTGTCCCTTCCACCCTTGCGATGATGGAGGGATGGGGGGGAACAAAGCTCCCCTGCAACCAGCAGACATGCCACCCCCCTCCCCCCTCCTTGCAACTGATTCCCTGGGGGGGGCAATGAAATCCCCCTCCAGGTGCCCTGGGGGTTGATATCCCCAGGGAATTGCTTCAAATTTGGGCTGGGAGGTGGTCAAATCCACAACAGCCCATTGCTCCTCCCCCTTGGTAACGGGGGGGGGGGGGGGAGATGGCCCCTATCTGGTGGTAGGGTGATGAAGTCCCCACCACTTCTGGTTGCCTTGTTGTAACCAGGCTGGTCTGTCTTGTCTTTCCCACTTTTGCAATAATGTAGAAATGGGGGGAACAAAGCTCCCCTGCAACCAGTAGACATTCCACCCCCCACCCCCCTCTCATTACAACTGATCCCCTGGGGGGGGGTGATGAAATCCCCCTCCAGGGGCCCTGTGGGTTGATAGCCCCAGGCAATCACTTTGATTTTGGGCTGGGGGGTGGTCAAATCCACAACAGCCCGTCACTCCTCCCCCTTGGTAACGGGGGGGGGAGGGGAGATGGCCCCAATCTGGTGGTAAGGTGATCAAGTCCCCACCACCGCTGGTGGCCTTGTTGCAACTAGCCTGGTCCGTCTTGTCCCTCCCACCCTTGAAATTATGGAGGGACGTGGGGATTTTGGGGAAAAAAGCTCTCTTCACAGTCACGGCTATTGACCCGCGGCCACATACCTTGGTTGCGGCTGCATACCTTGGTCGCGGCTGCTACCCCGCGGACATGAAAAATGGCTGGGGTGGTGGGACTCCATTTGGAGTCTCTCTTCCCCCCCCCCCTGACCAGCCCTTGCAGGCCATTGGGCCCCACAGCAGACCAGAAGCAAGGAAAATTAGCCTTGTGTGGGCCACAACAAAGGCAAAAGGAAGAATAGCCCGGCCCAGCCTAAGAATAAGGAATGACTATTTTCCAGGCCGGCCCAAAAGGCAACGTATGTCCACAATACAGAAGGGGGCTGGAAATGGCCCCTCAACCCCATTTTTTTGGCATGGCCCATCCAGTCCAGAGGGCCCATGAGGGCCTGTGTCTAAAATGACTTATTTCACATGTATTGCAGCCATTTTGCCCAAATCAGTGACATCCACACCGGCCTGCATGCCTTGAAACACAAGCATTTTGGTGAAATGTTTTTTTTTCAATTCTTTCATTGAAAAAAAAACCTTGCACCAAAATGTTTGTGTTTAGATGCATGCATCCAAAAACAAGCATAAAGAATTGTAAAAAAAACTGTTGCACCAAAATGTTTCTGTTTGGGAGCATGCATCCAAACCCAAGAATTTGGGTGCAACAGATTTTTTTTCTTTTTAAAGAATTGAAAAAAAAACTGTTGCACCAAAATGCTTGTGTTTGGAGGCATGCATCCAAACACAAGCATTTTGGTGAAAAAGTTTTTTTTAAAGAATTGAAACAGTTTTTTTTTAAAAAAAGAATTGCAAAAAAACCTTTTGCACCAAAATGCTTGTGTACTGAGGGCCAATTGGCCACAACCACCAGATCAATAATTGAGGGCATTGTTTTTTCTTTTCTTCAATAAACTTTTCAATACTACTTACAACTTATTCAATTAGAAAAAAAATGAAAAATTTTCATACAAAAATAAAGGGAGCTGAGCAATCACCATTGCCAAGCAAACAGAAGGGGTACAAGACTGTCAACATCAACTGGGGAAATGAAAATACATGCCTTTGACTTCAAAATTGATCAAGTCCCATTGACCAAACATATTGATTGCCATAGCATTAGCTGCCAGAACCTTGCGCAAGGAAGAGGGATCAAGGAGGAGGTAGAAAGGGGGAGGGAGAAAGTAAGGGGTAGATGGATGGAGCAAGTGTGGGGGAGGAATTGATTGAATGGGGGTGCCAACAGCTTGGCATTGGCTGGGTAGAACTTGGAGGTATGCCAAGATCTGCAACATAACCAGATGGGGATATTAAGCCTTCTTGGTATGGTTCCAAGCGGGAATTGGGAGTTTTCCCAGACAAGCTTGCATTACCATACATCCTAACACAAGAAATTTGGTGCAACAGTTTTTAAATTTTTTTTTTTGAAAAATTCCCCCAAAAAAACATTATACCAAAATGCTTGTGTTTGGATGCATTCCTAAAACACAAGCCTTTTGGTGCAATTTCTTTTTATTAAAGTGGTATTCAAAAAAAAAAACCTGTTGCACCAAAATTCTTTTGTTTGGATGCATGCCTTCCAACACAAGTATTTTGGTGCAATGGGTTTTTTTGGGGGGATTGTTTAATTTGTGTTTTTGCTGACATTCTGAAACTTTTTCACTGGCTGAAGCTAGTAAACTATTGGTTGAGGGCCTAGAAATCAGGATTTTAAAATGGATGAAGCCTACCAAAACTCCAAAGCCCCTCACTTCATCAAGACCCAGCTCCTCAGCTGCTAATCCAGTTTTAATTTCAATCTATTTGTTGGCAGCCAAGAAAATGGTTGACTTGGGATAAAACCCAGGAGTTCCATTTGATCAAATTCTGAAATTTGAAGCTGTGTGATTCCATAAAAGATGACCCAGAATGTTTCCCTGAACCCACAAAAAGTGTTCCTGGAATTCATAGTGTGCAATACCATTTGTGAAAAAGAAGGATTCCTTGATGCAAAATAAATTATGTTTTTCTGTTGTTTTTTTCAATAATTGAGTTTCATTTTTTCTTTTCTCTTTTTATGGAAATAATTTTGATATGAAATAAAATTCATGCAAAAACCCAAATTTGAAACATAGGTGAAAGGCAGGAAACAACCAGGTGAAATAAAAACAACGGACCTGTGAAATTTAAAAGACTGCAATGTGAACTTATTAGTGAAACATTACAGTTGTTTTCCTAGATCTCCAAGTTCATTGGAATTCAATGTGTGCTTATTTTGTTTAAATCTTCAAACAAAATCAAGATTCATTGGAATTCACTTTTCAATATTTGTTAGAATTTTTCATCACAGGTTTTATGGGTTGGTTGTTCCAGTAAACAATATTTTGATTTGGTATGTTTTATATATCATTACTTCCAAGGTGAATTCCAAGTGAGTTTCAGTTTCATTAATTTGTAAGCTCCAGTGAATTCTAGTTTCTGCCTTTAGGAATGACCTGTGACAACCATTTTTTACAATGGTGAATAGCATGTCAATTCTATTTTTTTTCAATGTAAACTTTGGTGAAGCCAAGATAGTTCATTGGTGAATCAAAGTTTCCGGTAAAGGGAGTCAATGGGTCAGAAAAGGGGACTGGATGGTGAGATTGAGACACTGGCTGGCCAGAGACCCCAATATGGACCTGGTGTATGACAGAAGTATAACAGACCATCTAAGCTTTAGAATCTCCCTTCTTTATAATAAATGGAGAATTCCTTTTGTAGACTCTGTATTAACTCATTAGAGGGAATCTTGCTTTTCATTATCTCAGTAGCTTGAGATGCTCCAGGTCATAGCTCTTTCGGACTGAATCAAAGAAAGCTAGGTCTAGATCAAAAACATGGATCCCTAATTTTGGAATGATATCATTCTCATCTGGGCCATATGCAGGGTTACTAGGGTCATTAGGGAGAGCCCATTTACTGATTCCATCTGCATTCAGGTGTTTGGCTCCAGGTTTGTGAATGATTTTCAGCTGTCCTCTATACTTCTGGATAGCTATTTTCCATCTAACCATGTGGAGGTTAGGGGTTTTGATTTTCATTAGCCTCCTTACTGCCATGAATTTGGTTCTTAATACAAAGGTACTTCCTTCTAGGTAATAGTGAAGTTTCTCTAAGGACCAGACCAATGCTAGCAATACCATCTGGCTTGCTCCATACATTTTCTCCATATCTTTAATCTGTCTAGATATGAATAGGATAGTTTTTTCCACGGGGAAATCATTCTCTACTTTGAATTGGTGAAGAGCAGCTCCTAGCCCATCAATACAGGCATCAATATATAACCTGAAAGGCTTAGAGTTGTCAAGTTGAGTTAGGACAGGGGCGGTGGTAATGGAATTTTTTCAAAGTTTCATAGCTCTGTACTCTCTCATGAGTAATTTCAAACATAGAATTATTGTTACATATCTCTTACAGGTTTTTAGCTATGGTAGGAAAGTTGGTTATGAACTTGCAATAATGACTGCAGAAAGATACAAATGAGATTAATTCAGTCTTATTTTGAGGCATTGGCCTATTGATTACAGCAGGAACCTTGTTCTGATCCACTGCTAAAGATAGTCCTGAGACTACGTGTCCTAAGGCTTTTAGTTGGGCATAAGCAAAAATGCATTTCTTCATAGATATCTTTAGTCCAACATCTGCCACGTTTTTTTTTGAAAGTTTAATATTCTTCTGTCTTACTTCAGTCTACTCATTGTATTCTTGTTTCTTGTTTTTCTTGTCTCTTCTGTTGTTTCTTTTCTGCTTAATCTTTCTTCCTCTTTCATGTCACAGATTCAGTGCAAGCACCTCTCTCATTCCTTTTCCTCATTTCATCTATTCCGCGCGCCCCAATACTAGTCTCAAGGCTTCCTAACCCTCACCACATCACACGGGCTCTCCCGTGAATTCTTTGATTCTGCAATCAATTTAAAACCTCTAAAAAGCTCATTCCAATCTCTTGACTAGGTCCTCTTCATTCTTTCAATCCTCTCCTCAATTCCTCAACTCCACCTCCTCTTCTCAACACTCATTGGCTCAACTTCTTTTCTTAAACTCTGATCACGGATTTGTCTGGTAAGACTGTTTGCTAAGTTTTCTTCCTGCTGTAATCCTCAAACTCTCACAAACTCACCCCAACATGCTTTGGGATCCAACACTTTCTCCCGCAGACTACTCTGATTTTCAAAACATTCTGTTCCTGCTCAAACTGCCACTCAGCCTACTAGTGATCAACCTTCTTTGACTCTCAATGCTTGATTTTTTTTTCTCATGATTTTTCCCATTTTCTCTTTTAGCTCTAGTTTCCTTTTCTGCTGATACTTTTTTTTTCTTAGCCATCTTAAGTTCTTCTTTTGTAACCTATTTCTTTGAAATCTAACAGTTTTAAAAGCCAAAGATCAAACCCAACAAACCCAACCGGTCCAATGGAGGGATAAAGAAATCAAGGCTTTCGCCAAATCATACTAAAGAAGGAACCCAAAGTGTCAGCTTGCTACTATGTACAGAGCAACCTGTCAGAGCAACACAAAACTATGAAAATAAGAATATCTAAATTACCAAAAGAAGGAGTGAAAATCTATAAATATTATGTAAAATGGATTCCTCACCCAAAATTAGGTAGGGTCACTCACTGACCCCACCCTTGAAATCCAAGTCCTTATATTTTTAAAATAATTAAAAAGAAAAGTACTAAAAATTAAAACACCAGTATGGGACCTTTTTTCCATTCTAACATTTCACACGTGTCGTCACGTATAGGTTTTACACCTAAAATTCAATCATAATTGAGGTGTTGTGTATATTTTAGGAGTTACACGCGGAAATGTGTTATGTCACAATTCCGGAGCCCATCCCCGCATCATTACATATCCCTAAGTACTTGTAGTAGCAGATTCCAACATACTAGAGACCTGCGCGCAGCTGATTCACCCCCACACACAGCGGATCCTACCCTGCGCGCATCTGTACTAACTGATTCCCGCGTCTGGATCTGTCGTGAATAATGTGACACCCAGGTACTGCTCAGAAGAGCTACAACCTAGTTAGAGTTGCCTATCATATGTAAAAAGTTTACATATGCATCAGCAATAGTGTGAAAAGATCAAAACTTAAATAAAATTAATAAAAATTAAGTTTAGAACATTTTTCAATGATAAATCAAAGATCAAGAGTTACCATATAAATCACTGACTCTGATCTTTGAAGACCACAAAACACTACAAGGAGCGTTCACATAAATTATTAAAGATTATCTACTTGATCAGCAGATGATGGAATATCAGTAAACATCCACATCTGCCCACGTTTCAGCAATATCAATAATACGAATGAAGGATGAGTACAGAATGATCAAATTTAAGCCATAACAGATTAACAGATCCTGTGGCTTAAATAGTACAGAAATCCAGCAGATCTAACAACAGATGATTGAAAGAACCAATTAGACGTGCCAATCTTTACCTGACTGGCTTGCCAACCTCAGCCCACAAGCAGAACCTTCTCTACATGCCCTGGGAAGCTCAAAATCACCCCAAAAAGGTATTTATACAGACCTCTTTAGATCCATTATTCCATTATCAGTTTACCAGGAATTATTATTATCAAACAGAAAACATGTCATTATTGATCAAGTGCTCATAGGAAGATAAGCAAGTTATTTATGACTTAGTCTTTCATATTATTATCTATTCTGATTAACCAATCCACCCCTGAAGTTTAGTTAAGCAATCCACCCCATCTGCTCTGAAACCCTTCCTATTATAGCAGGATTTTTGTGTTAAAGAGCTCTGAGTGAGTGTTTCCCTTCCTTTCTTGGCCATTGTGCTTTTATGCCCAGCCATTAGTGGAATCAGACCTTTCTAAGGCACCCATCTTCATTCCAAGGTTCTTAAACTGCTGAAGGAGGCCCCTTGAAGAGAGGTTGCTTTTCTGCAAAGATCCCCAGTAGTATAAAACTGTGACCCCTCTTTTATATACATATTGAAAACCTTTTATTATCAAAACAATTAAACTTTGCAACTGCTCCTATTATATAATTTATTTGAGCCTCTAAGTGTTTATTTTTGTAATAATAATTATTATTATTATTCCAGTATTTTTATCACTCTCTGTAGCTAAAGGACTGCAAAATTCCTGGTATCAGACAGCTGAAAACTGGGGGTCTGGCGGGAAATATCCGTAAAAATTCTTTTTTTGATTTTTTATTCCTTGGACCAGCCTATTTATTTTTTTCAATAAGTTAACATACTTATAACATATATTTTGATCATTTGTTTCTCTAGTGGATCTTAAGACCAACGGAGACTTGATCAATTATTATTTGAGCCTTCTTCAAAAGAAAAAAGAAGAAAAACTCTGTAACTTTTTCCCTGTTATTATAGCTCCTGAGCAACCACAGGAGAAATTGCTTTATTATAAACAGCCAGTTATAAAGGACAAGGGACTTGAGCTTGAAAGAATTATCAATTTTTATTCTATATGAAGGCAACATAAGGAGTGGAAAATTTATCAAAGGAAGCTTTTTATTTATAAACTAAATAATCCTGAAGATAAAAAAAACCCCAAAACTAATAAAAGTGATTATTTTTCTAAAAATATCATCTTAGCATGTAAAAATACAAAAAAATATTAAACTTATATTGTTTTGTTTTTATCCATCTCAGTGGACTTTGTTTTTGGTGATCTCATTGACCAGAACCTCCTAGAATACGTCCCAGACAGTGTACCCTTGGACTTACCCTTGGATTTATCCCAGGATCTGATTGGAACTCACTCAGACCCCATTTGAATACCCCCAAGGGCAGTTGTGACCCCAACCAAGTGTTGGCACCCTTGAATTTAAATGTAATCAAGTTAATATATATATAAAAAATAATTAAAAAAATAAATACAAAAAAAAAATTATTTTTTTATATTTTTAACTCTTTTTCCAAAAGTTTTGACAAAAGACTTACTCATTACTTGGTGCTATGTACCAAAACAGGCGCAACACCCCTGCAACAGGTAGAGCCCCATTTTATGGATCTCTTCCTGGAGGAACTTGTACGCGCAAGGACTCCAGTTGTGAGTGTGATGAGGGGACTTGAACCAGTGACCATAGCATCACACGGGATGACAACGGCAATGACCGCGGCCGCCAACTCGACCAACAGACCGTTTGAGAACCAACCATTGCCCAACAAGTTATCCCAGGGGGATACCCGTCCTCCTGCGCCACCCCAGCTGGACTCAACCAAGGAGGAAAGAGTCAAAGTATTAGTGAAAGGAAACGTGAGCTATTGGGAACAATTCAAACTGGCTCAGACCCAGGAGGATCACCCAGGTATGAGAAAAGCTATTTCTCTGGCAAAGACATGTCAGATTTCTCTGAAAAAGTTGATCCAAAAGGAAGAGGTAGGAGGCTACGTGCAGAACTGGAATCCTTGGGATCAGTTAGCTTCCTTAAAGGGAAAGGACCCCAAAAAGAAGAGGTCCTCAGACCATCAGAAGTTAAGGAACCCAAAGTATTCGGACAGTAAAATATCCCTAGCCCAGAAATGGAAAAAGGTGTACCACAATTAGATGCAGAAGCTCTTAATAGATTTTCTGTAAATGTGTCTCACAATTTTACTATTATTACAAAATGCTTTGACAAAGTTTATCAACAATCAAACAAATTAAGTCTGAATATTTTCAGAGTGATTGATACCCGGTCTCAGACTATGAGAATTGATGAGTTGGAAATACAACAAATCAAGCATAGTATAAAATCTAGTAAGTTGGACCTGATGAAAAATATCGATGATAACCAATTGATTCTTCAGGAAGACATTTTTGCAACCATGAACCAGCTTAAGGGAGAAGTTAAGAAAACTAGTCCTAATCCTTCAGTAACAAAATTGATTTACTAAACAACAAACTTGATTTGGAGTTAGGTGTGATTAAGAATGGTCTCAGAGATCTTAAAGTCAATTCTACTAACTCCCCAGTCATTGACTTGGAAGAAACTAGACCTGCTAGGTTTACCATTACTCCTAGTGTTCCTGCCATAACTAGGACAACTAGGGATGAATATTTTAGGCCCATTCCTACTCCTGAAATAGAGCAGGCTTTGAAGTTACTTCCTCCCATTACTGAATGGCCTAAATTCTCCAGAGAAGGAGAATACAACCATGTCAGTTTCATTAAATTTATTGATTATACCCTTGCTTCTTATGAACTCCCTGATGCAATAGCTGTGGTAAGATTGCCCCGACTATTTGAAGAAGTAGCTCTTGATTATTTTATCAATAAAAGAGAAGAAGTTGGATCTTTATCCTGGAGTTCTTGGAAAGAATTGATCAAAGTACAATTTGGTACTAGGATTTGGAAAAGAAAGATGATGAAAACTTTTGAAACCTCCAAGTTTGATCCATCAAAGGAAAAACCTCATAAGTGGTGCTTAGACCAGAAAAAGAGGTTAGACTTTTTTTACCCGGATGCTGATAAAGAAGAATTCAATGAAAAACTTCTCAACTTATTTCCCATACAAATCAAACACAGTGTAAGATGCAGGATGCCTATGGATTCTGATCTTTCTACCTTCATAGGTGTGTTGGAAGAGACTATTGACATGAATGGTCTTGATAAGAGAGTCAAAAGAATCCCCAGGGAAAAAAATACTAGGAACAGGGAAGAGTATACTACCAAAACTTAGGAATCCCCTGCCACTAATCCAACTACCTTGGAAGTCAAGAAGACTCCAGATTCAAAGGAAAAATTATGTTGGAACTTTAACCAAACAGGACATGTAAGACCTGAATGTTCTCTACCTAGGAAAAGGATTAATCCTTTTGAAGGGGAAGATTATGATAATCCTGACCCTCACCTTGATGATACTGATGGATCACTTTCTGAGTGCAATTTAATGATCACTAACCCCATCAATGTGATTGAAGGAAGTATTGAGTTCTCTCTAAACATAAATTCTGTTAATGAGGATTTTAACTTACCTTAAAAATGGAATCCCAACATGAAGATTCACCACACCTCTGAGGCTAAGGCCTTGGCTCTAAAACCTTCTGCCGGTAAAATTTACACTTCAGGCAAAAATTGTTATGCTACTGGTTTAATCCAAAGTTCCCCTGTTAAGTTACTTCTAGAAAGTGGAGCCTTTTGCTCTTGTGTTGGTTCAACTTATTTGGAGAAACAAGACCCGAACTGGAAACTGAACTTACTACCAGTAAATCAGGCTAAATTCAGCCGTTTTAACTCTTCTCTCAATGCTGTTGGAGTATGGTCTTCTGATATCATACTCCCTCACTCTAAAGAATCACTCAAGCTGAACATTGAATTTGTAGTGCTCCACAACCGAGTATGTGATTAATTTATCCTTGGAAATGATTTTCTCTGCTTATATGGTATAGATGTATTCCAAAGCAAGGGTAGATACTTCACTATAGGTGGAGATTGGAACAAGAAGTTCCAAATATGCCATGTAAATGCTGAAACTTCTAATTCAACTTTTGAAAAACACTTAGAAAGTTTCAATCAGGAATACTTCTCTCAAGAAGCTTTGAATTCCCTGCTCAATGAAGAACAAAACAGGAAATCCTACAAGTATGCTTTGAAAATCAGAATGCTTTCTGTACCAAGGATCACCCCATTTGTAACATCAAAGGACATGCTATAATCCTAACTCTGACCATTAAGCCTCCTTCCCCCCCCCCCCAACCTCAGGATGCCTGCTTACCCTTCTAGTCCGAAATCTAGAGCTGCTCTGGAAACTCATATTCAAGAGTTGGTTGACTTACAAGTCTTAAGGAAAGTAGGACACAATGAACAGGTGGATATCACTACCCCAGTAATTATAGCTTGGCATAATGATAAGTCAAGAATGGTTGGAGATTTCAGAATGCTGAACAACTACACCCAAGCTGATTATCATCCAATTCCAAGGATTGACCATGCTCTGCTTAACCTTTCAAAAGCTGAGTACATCAATACCATGGACATGCTGAAAGGTTTTCAGCAAATACCTATCATCCCTGATAGCAGGAAATTCAGGAGAATTATCTGTCATTTGGGAATTTATGAGTATCTTAGGATGGCTTTTGGTATTAAAAAATGCTCCTTCTCATTTTCAAAGGATGATGGACATTGTCCTAGGATTATATATCCAACAAGGATGGATGATGGTATACATTGATGATTTTCTCATTCACTCTGATCATTGGGATACTCACATGCAGAGATTAAGGCTAGTCCTCAAAACAATCTCTGCCCTTGGATTAAAAGTATGAATGAAAAAGTGAAACTTTGGCTACGGAGAACTCAAGGCCTTAGGAAAAATTGTCTCTGGACTAACCTTAGCTGCTGACCAAAACAAGATAGCAGCAGTAATGAATAGGCCTATGCCTCAGAATAAAACTGAACTCCTATCTTTTTTTAGCTTCTGCAGCTACTATAGGAACTACTTACCAAAGTTTGCTCTTCTAACCAAGTGTCTGTATGAAATCTGCAACAAAACCACCATGTTTGAAATGACTCATGATAGAGTCAAGAACTATGAGGAAATCAACATGGCAATTACTTCAGCTCCAGTGCTGATTCAGCCAGATTATTCTAAACCTTTCAAGCTCTACATTGATGCCAGAATGGACGTGCTAGGAGCTGCTTTACACCAAGAATTCATAGAGGATGAAAAACCAGTGGAAAAACCAATACTCTTCATATTCACCCAAATTAAACTCACTGATAAAAGGTACGGTGAAAGTCAAATGGAATGTCTTGCCTTAGTATGGGTTTTAGAAAAACTCCATTATCACTTGGAAGGCACCAATTTTACTTTGATTACTGACTGCAATGCTGTCAGGACATTGATGAACATGAAGACCCCTAGTAGGCACATGTTAAGGCGGCAGATAGCCATACAACAGTCAAGAGGTCAGATGACCATAGTTCATCAAGCTGGGACTAAACACCAGAATGCTGATAGTTTGAGCAGTAATGCTGGGACTAAACACCAGAATGCTGATAGTTTGAGCAGGAATGCCTTACCCAATGACCCAAGGAAACCTGCTTATGATCAAGAGAATAATGATGTCTTGCCTATCCTTAACATTAACATGTTGAAAAATGAAGCTCCTAAAATAGGAATCCACATTTGTGAATTGAGTGAATCCTTGTTCAACTCAATCAAAGAAGCTTACAATTCTGGGATGAAAAGTCTGATCACCATTATGGAAAGTAATTCTCCACAATATGAATTGATCAATAGCCTAGCTGAACCTCTCTTGAAACCATACAAAGCCGGAAGGTTCACTGTATGGGATGGTCTAGTATACTATAGGTATCAACATTCAAGTGTTATAGTCTTAAGTAAGGATGACCATATCAAACATTTCCTGGATGAATGAAATGAGAACTGTTCATCTGGTCATTTATCTTCTGATAGAACCTTAGATAATGTTGAACAAACTGCGTGGTGGACCAATTTGAGAGACTCCACTATCCAGTATTTTGCTAGTTGTGTAACCTGTCAGAAGTCCAACAGGACCACTTGGAAAAGGTTTGGTTTAATGCAAAGGATTGCAGAACCCAAGAAAAGATGGGAGATCATCAAAATGGACTTTGTAACTGGACTACCACCAGGAGGAGCCTATTCCTAAAACTCAGTCCTTGTCATTGTGCCTAGTTTCTCCAAGAAAGCAAAGTTTCTGCCTAATGAAAAGGAAGACAGTGCTATGGAAGTTGCCCTATTATTTTGGAACAGACTCATTTCTGATGTTGGAGTTCCCAAGATCATTATCAGTTACAGAGATCCTCAATTTACCTCTGAGGTTTGGGGAAATCTTCATGAAATGCTGGGAACCACCTTAGCTTTCTCTACAGATTATCACCCTCAGACAGATGGCTTAGCTGAAAGAATGATCCAGACTCTGGAAGACATGCTCAGGAGATTCTGTGGCTTTGGTATAGAATACATGAATTCTGATGGTGATTGCCACAGTTGGGTTAGCCTTTTACCTGCACTGGAGATGGCCTAAAACAGTAGCAAGCACTCTACCACTCAGGAAGCACCTTAAATACTGGAAAGAGGATGGATTCCTAGGTTACCCAAGGATAAACTTAACCACCAGCTGACCAATATTCACCCTACATCACTTGATTTGAAAAACATGATAGATGTAGCAAACAAAAATGCTGTTAAATGTGTCCAGGATGCTATAGAGTATAACCAGCAAAGGTGGGATAAAACCCATAAGGAACCTGATTTTGAAATTGGTGATCAAGTCTTGATCTCTACCACTAAATTTACCAACTTGGGTGGAAATGAAAAGCTTAGACCAGCTTTTGTTGGACCTTAAACCATTAATAAACTTAATGGTAAAAATGCTGTGGAAGTAATCCTTGGTGATGAGCTTTGTAGGAAAAATCCATTCTTCCCAGTAAGCCTCATCAAACACTTCCAGCCAAGGAATGGAGAACAAACTCCTTCACCTGCAATACCTGTTACAGAAGAACCTGAAAAGGAAAAAGGTAAAATTAGCAAGATTATGAATGATAAGAAAGATATGCTCAATAGAAAAGACGTCAGACTCTACCTAGTTAAGTACAAGGGAGAATCAGCTGATAAGGATGAATGGTTACCTGAAGGCAATATCCCTGATGGACACATACACCTAAGGAACTACTGAGCCAGCAGAAGGCATTGAAAATTTTTTTTTTCAGATATAGACATATCTTGGAGTGGGGGAATGTCAGCTTGCTACTATGTACAGAGAAACCTGTCAGAGCAACACAAAACTATAAAAATAAGAATATCTAAATTAACAAAAGAAGGAATGATAAATCTATTAATATTATTATAGAAATGGATTACTCACCCAAAATTAGGTAGGGTCACTCACTGACCCCACCCTTGAAATCCAAGTTATTATATTTTTAAAATAATTAAAAAGAAAAGTACTAAAAATTACAAAACCAGTATGGCACCTTTTTGCCATTCTAACATTTCACACTTGTTGTCACGTATAGGTTTTACACCTAAAATTCACTCAAAATTGAGGTGTTGTGTATATTTTAGGAGTTACACGCGGAAATGTGTCATGTCACAATTCCCCTCCGCAGCCCGCATCATTACATATCCCTATGTACTTGTAATAGCTGATTCTGGCGTACTAGAGACCCGCAGGCAGCTAATTCTGCCACGCACGCAGCGGATCCTACCCCGCGCGCATCTATACTGACTGATCCCCACATCTGGATCCTTTGTGACTAATCTAACAACCAGGTACTTCTCAGAAGAGCTACAACCTAGTTACAGTTGCCTAGCATATGTCACAAGTTCAAACAACTTCTTTTTTGTGGTTACTTGCACTGTGATTCTTACCCATGAAATCAAAACCTTTCATTTCTGATAATCTAACAGATTTACAGTCCCACTTTACTCACGAATCACTCAAAGCCCATGTACAAAAGGTCAAACTGGACACAATTCTATCCTCTTCATCATGATCAAGAAAGAACTAAAGGACAACACCAACGTGCCAATTCTTGATTCCACCAACTTCAGTGAATGGAAAATGTGTATGGAGATCCATCTTTGCTTGAAATATCTCATGGATGTTTGTGAAAGAGAACTGGATGAAGATGATTCCTCTGTGATTTTCAATAGATGGACAAAGCTAAGTTATGAAGCTGTTGGAGTGATCACAAGTCAAATAAATCAGACTGCCTTCATTTCTGTGATGAATAATATCACAAAGAAAAACTCTGCTCAACTTTGGGCAAAAATTAATGAATGTTATGCCTCAATCTCTGCTCTGTATTTTGGAAGCTTTTGAACTTTGTGGATGGCATTAGACTATCATGGAGATCTACAGCAGTTCATTCACAGCTTTTGGAAAGCCATTATGGATGTCTCTGCAGTCAATATAGAAATAGCAAACAACGTTCTTTTGTACTCCACTTTTGGAAAACTGAGCAAAAACTCCCAACTGTATCATCTTGTGGATGGATTGGCCATGGATGAAGCTGCAGTCAAAAAGCCTACAAAAATTTTAGCATAATTACAAAGATATGTGCATCATCTTGATGCCAACAATCAATCATTGTTTTAGAAATCCTCCACTTTTGCCATGGCCCTTTTCACAAAAGCTGATCCAGATCTTTTTTTGAAAATAGTCTATTTATTTTCAAATGGCCTCAATAATTCAAAGGTCACTTCACATAAAACCAAAAATTCTATATCAAGTTCCCTCATCTATGACCACAATAGAAGAATAAGGACAACACTGAAAAAACCAATGCTACCTTCACTTATGCTCAAGAATATGTGACTAGATAAGTCACTGAAGAATTTCATGACAAGGCAATCTTGGACTGCCAGGCTACTCACCACATGTTTGGTAGGATGTCACTGTTCACCATTTTCCAACAGTGTGAACCTTTCTCCATCATCAGGGGGGACGCCACCAGTCAGTTTCTTGCAATATGAAAAGGGGACGTTATGCTTCTAGTCAGATTAACTTCTTGCCAATTGAAGGACTGTCTGTATGTGCCAAAACTCAAAAGGAACCTTATTGCTATTCTTCCTCTAATCACCACAAAAATCACCATTTTCAAAAACAAAACCAGTTCAAACTCATGGATAACTGGACAACTCTCCTCTCCATTCATCTTTGAGAGCAATTAATGAATTTTCCTTACCAACTTCCAAATGCAAATCTAACTGAGACTCCTCCAAACCTATGCCATTATTTTCTTTGGAACCCAGGAATGGCAGTCTTGAATTTGATGGGTCTCTCAACTACTGGATAAGCACCATGCACCACTTTTTTTGAATCAAAGATCATGTCATACTGACATCTAACTCAGTCTCACCTCAGTCTAACCTCAGGCTAATCTACTTACCTCAGGAACTTCAATCTCAGGGCTCTGGAGACTTTATCAGTATATCTCCTTCAACTAAATATCCTTGGGATCTTCATGCCTTACATTTCTACATATATTCTAACCTCATGCATTTTACATAGACTTCCTAGGCTTGCACATACTTAATCTCTCAGTTTCTGCATATCCTCTTACCTTATTCACTCTCTATCCTATACCTCACTATGGTTTATCCTTTGGGAATCCTTATGTACATCCTCTTGCAGATTGTATCACATAAAATCTATAATTAGTATATATTGTCATGACCTTCATGTAAACTGTACATATTCTCACTGTACATTCCTCACTTGGACAGCCAGACCTGTAGCCTAGCCCCAATGTAGTAAGCAGCCTAACCCCAATGTAGTAGCATAACTGATCAGCCTCTCTGTTACCTTGACTGCTTGCTTGTTATCACATATGTAGTCTGAGCCTCAAGGCATCTTTACATCTGTTTTATTCCAGCCTCCTGTCTATTGAAGCAGCCCTTCTCTTCCTCTTCCTGATTTTCCCCCCAGAAATCAGTTTAGTACTTCTTACTAGGAATCCATCCCAGCAAGTTTGATTCAGCACCTTAAATCCAATTCAGTGCTACTCTGCTCCTTTTAGCATCTTCCAGTATCCTTTTCCCCTAGCCTCCTGACAGTAGAGTCCCCTCTGTTCGAGGCCCTGCTTGCATTCAGCAGGCCTTGTGACATTAAACTGATTTCTTTCCCAATAACCCCTTCTTCACCAACCACAATCCTTATTCTTTAGAAAGCATCAAATTTGCTATTGAGTTGTGGAGATTTTTGTTTGCTTTATTTCCTTCCCAAACCTTTAAATTGGCTATTTTATTTGCGGAAATTTTCATTTTACCCCTTACCTTACTTTTAAACCTCCATAAAAGGCCCACATTTACAATCTAAGTTACTCTTTGATGCTTCAAGGCTTTGACGCTTTGATGCTTTGATAATTTGACACTTTGACGCTTTTACACTTTGACACTTTGACACTTTGACACTTAGAAAAGGTACTTTGATGGTTAATTTGACCAATAATTAATGTAATCAGGGAAAATTCTTTTTAATCAATTTATTCTTGTTCTAAGGTGAAGAACAAATTTTGAATAGTTATGTATCCTCAATCATAAGAAGGCCCCCACAAAGTGCTACCTTTTACCACATCTCTAGGCAAGCTGTCACCCATAGCTCCAGAGGGAGAGGTACCACTGAGCTTACTGACCTTTCTACTCCCAGAGCTTGTGGTAGAACTTGTTCTAACCTGCCAGCACCAGTGGCTATCAATTCTACCCCTATGGATACTGGCTTATTGGAGCCTATACCACAAGTATCTCTTTCTACTATCCCTTCTTCTGACAAAGCTAGCCTCCACAGGGTTGTAGGTCAGTTTCCAATTCCAGTATACCATTGATTGACCTCCCCTGCCTACAATGCCAGAAGGTTCCCAGAGAAGAAGAAGAAGATGATGATGATGAGGACTCAGGATTTGATTCCAGAATCTTGAGTGGCTTGGATTCACCCTCCCCAGGGGTAATCCTAGACCAACTTATCATGCAACAGAAGTCCCTTCAACTTCCCTAGCCACTAACCTTCTGTCAGACTCCTGGATTCCAATACCTTTGCTATCCTTTAGCTACCAGAGGTGATGGAATAAAAAATAAATATATTATTTAATATATACAGAAAAAATCCATAAAATATTTGGATAAAGCTTATTGCAAGGTTAGTGGGTTTGGATATAGTTTATTGTTGTAAATCCATATAGATAAATTGATTATTAAATATTTTTATAGAGGGGCCACAATTATATTGGGGATCTTTAACACCTCTCTTCAGGGAATTCAGTATGAAAACATGTAGGCCTGGTTACTTGGGGCCCTTTAGTTTAAAGGATATTTTACCCAAAGAAAATATATATATAGATGCACAGTTGAGTGGCAGGGCTTTGTAATCAAGCTTCCATGACAGAGAAAGGGTAATAAGACTCACTTTTATATTATTAAATCCTTAGGGTATCTGTTTGGGAGGTGCACTGATGGGTTAAACCTGTATACTGGGGTTATAAGGTTGTTGAGCAGTTTAAATTGATAAAAGAGGGTTGAGGACAGATATTATTAATCAGACTAAAGCCCTAAATCACTTCCTTATCTCTCATAAGTATTTGATTACCTTGGCACGGTTTCTTGGTATCAATATAACTGGGTCTCTTGGTATCAATATCCTCTAAAGAGCTTGTTTTTTATAGCTTTTGGAGTCCCAATATTATCCTTCTGAGGGGTAAAGGGGCTCAAAGGGACAGATACTGAGACTAGCAGGGTACCAGTGGTAGCCTGTCACGTTTTCTTGGTGCTGTAACAGCGGTAGCCTCTAATTCCACAGGGTATGGGAATTATTCTACTTTATAATTGATGTTGGGACGTGTGAATAACACTAATCTTTCCTTTTTAATTATTATTTAATTAATTATCCTTGGGAAATGTTCCCAGTAAGTTAATAATTATTTTGAAAGACATTCCTACGGATATTCTGATGTCAGATGAGTTCTCATTATCTATTAAATATTTTGAGTAAAGTCATGATATTGATTTTACTCCTTATTTTCAAAATTCAGTTGATTTACTAAAATAATTACTGAAAAATGTAAGTCATGGGTATTCATGTAATATTATCACATCAAAGGTTTTCTTAGTATGTCACAAAAATGCTGATGTCTAGAAATTCTCATAATAGTTTATTGAAGCATTTTAATATATTTTTAGAAGTAGTCATTATCTTATTTTTGAAAAATTTTTGGTACTTTGAATTATATTTAATAAAAATAAGTATAAAGGTTATTTAAGTATTTTTATATAATTTTATGTATTTTAGACTATCTACTATCCACAGGAACATTTATTACATATGTAGAATGTTCCCCTGTAGGTTGTAGCATTTTTACGCAGTACCTAGGTTTCTCAGGCCACCTGTCAATTTGTCAACCCATAGTCCCGTGGCTGTGTACTTGTCAGAGGCCATGGGCTGCATATGCAACTTTGAAAGAGTGAAAGAGCTGTAGCTCAGCCGCCCGGGGGTACATTGGCTGCCAGGGCTGCGTGCGGGAATTGTGACAGAACACATTTTTGTCTGTAACTCCTAAAATATACCCAACACCTCAATTCTGACTGAATTTTGGGTGTGAAACCTATATGTGACAATACATGTGAAATATAAAATTGGCCAAAAAGTTCAATGGTGGTGCCATGGTATTTTGGTCTTTCTTTTCCTCAATTATTTAAAAATATAAGGAGTTGGATTTCAAGGGTGGGGTCAGTGAGTGATCCTCCCTACTTTTGGATGGAGAATCCATTTTTGCAAAAATATTTATGTTTTTCCTTCTCCTTCTTAGTTGAATCTTATTATTTTTTTTTATGTTATTTCTGTTACTTTTGCAGTTTGATCTGCAGTAGTAGCAAGCTGACACCTTCCTTCCACCTCTCAGGGCCCTTAAACTGACTCTTCTCTGCTGGCCATTTGTTAGCAAATGAACACTGCAATGAACCATCTCTCTAAAACTGCTTACCATGAACCTTGGAGTAACTTTAAATATCCATCTATCAATGCTCCAGAAAAATTTGATGTGACAAACCCAATCAAGCTCAGACCCTTCCTCCAAGCTTGTCAACTCATCTTTTTTAATGATGAGAGGGTTTTTGCTAATGAAAGAAAGAAAGTATTCTTTCAAGTCTCTTACCTTACAGGAAATTCTAGTTGAAGGATCCAAACTTATCTTGCTCACATTGGTAATCATTTTTAGAATCTGAATCTCTCTCTCTCTTTATTTCACAGATTTTCTTTGATTTAATCTCAATTAATATTTCTGGATTATCAATTGTTGTGTGCACAGTTTTGGTGCGTTATTTGTTTCACGTCCTGTTTTTCATTTCCTTCTTTTCTGCATCTCACATGTCACCTACTTGCCTCAGCGTCCTGTGCAGACACTTCAATCTCCAAACCTTGCAACCATGCTCCCAATCCACTCTTGGCTCATCCAACCTCAACCAAGGACCACCATTGCTGAAACACCTACAAATCAACCCCAAAAACTCATCAAACTATTGGAAGGTATCAAACAACTTACCTCAACACCCAACGGACAACCATATCTGATCCCGGCAGCCAGTCTGATCTCAGTAAGATTGAGTTCTTCAACTCATAAATCAATCTGAACTCATTTGTTTCATATCTCGATCTCTCAAGGCGCTCAGCGGAAATCATTGTTGACTGTTTTTATGGCCTATCCTTTCATCTGCTCTGGCTTATCTCTCTCTTCTCTCAACCCAACTTCATTTCTTGAGCTCAGCCAGTTCAGATCCCTGTTTGTTGTTTTCTATTTTTACTCCTTGTCTCATTTCCTTGTTTCTGAGAAGAGTTACTCATGAGTATTTGTTTGAAATTAAACTAGTCTGGTCTTGGTGACCAATCCAAATTCTATCAATCATGAGCCAGATTTCATACTTAACTCTTGTTTTATATTTACTCAACATCTCCATACCCTTTTTGGGGATTTTCTGGAAATCCAACGTGCTGAGAAGGAACTAACGCTCCTTACGATGAAAGATACTGGTTATGCCACTAGCTATATCACTGAATTCAGGAAACTCATGACTAAGGTCTCTGGATGGAGTGATAAAGCTTTTTTCTTCCATTTTAGACAGGGAATTGTAGCCAGAATACTGGACCAACTAGCTGCTTATTATGGACCTCAAGAAAATGTGCAGGAACTAATGGACATAATCCTTAAGTATGATACCTTCTACCATGAAAGGATCCAGGAAATATCCTTCAGCTCCCATCAGACCTCAAGACCTGGACCCAGCTCTTCCAATCCTCAAAAATCTCAACAGCCCAGCCAACAAGGTAGGTTCAAGGGGAAAGCAAAGGCAACCCCTACTAATTTAGCTCCAACCTATGTTCCCAATCCCAATGTGGGTCAGGATGAACACCTCAAGGCTGAATAGAATTGTAGAAGGCAAGGTGAGGGTTTGTGTAACTACTGTGGAGGTGCGCACAAGTTTAGCATCTGCAGGAAACTTCCAGAATTTGAACATTTCCAAAAGCCAACTCCTGGTAAACCCAAAAAGGGAAAAGAGTAGGTGTTAGAAATGTGGTACTCCATGACCATCACAACTCAAACATTTGAGTAAAAACTTTGGAAGTGAAAGACTCTAACCTTGCTACTAAAGACTTAAGTTATATTTGGCTCTTCAATAATCAGGCCTATAGCATACTTGTTGACTCTGGAGAAACTCAATCTGTTATTTCCAAATCTATGGTCTTGAAGTTTTCTCTTTCTCCCAAACCTCTGACCACTCCTATCTTTGTATTTACCTTCAACCCTTCTGACTCACTTTACCAGGAGATCACTCATAATTTTACCTTTAAACTCTTCCTACCATCCTTTTCCAACGTAGAATGGGATTTCTTGGTCGTTTATACTCACAAAAAAGAAGATATTGTTCTAGTTATTTACTTCCTTCATTTCTAGAATCCAGAGGTAAACTGGCAATTGGTATTGATCACCCCAAGGCACCAACCAACTGTGGATTGTTCCTCTTCTGTTGAACTCTTTTGGGCCACTACTCATCTTCTGCCAGTTAATCTGCAGATCACTGCTCCTTCTCCCTCTTCAGAATCTATGCACTCACAACACTTTCCCTTGAGTTCAACAACCACTTCTGTGAACAGGATATTCTTTGGACATTCTCTGAAATTCTTGGAGGATATAGGGGATGATCTATCCGTTCAAATCTTGCGTATGATAATTTCCAATTCTGACTCTGCCCCAAAGCAGACTACTGCTGAAGGACTAGATGAAGATGAGGAAACTGATGAAATTGAAACTGTGATGGAGAGAGTTCCAGAAGCTTACCATGCCTTTTTAGATTTTTTTTCCAAGTTTAAAGCTGATAAACTCCCTCTTCACCGTGCTTACAATCACCATATTGAACTGGAAGGCCTTTTGCCTTCAGTTGGGCCTATCTACTCCTTCAGTAACCATGAGAAGGAGGCCCTACAAGCTTCTATAGCAGAAAATATAGAGAAAGGTTTCATTTGCCCCAGCACTTCAAGCACTGGAGCACCTGTCCTCTTTTTGAAAAAGAAGGATGAGGGTTTGCAGTTGTGTTTTGACTATTGCAAAATTAACTCTATTACTCAAAGAAATTGGTATCCTATTGTTAAGATTGCACCTTAACTTCTCTTCCATTGTCTCAGTAGCTATGCATGCCTCAGCGCCTGGGTGGAACTCCCACAATCCCTTGGGGGACTTGGGGTCCTCTCTTTTTCTGGAAGGATGGGGTTCTCTCCTTGATCTCCCCGCTTCATCTTTTCCACCATCTTGATCTCCCTTCTTCATCTTTCTACCATCTATCTCAACCTTTCCTTCTCTCTCTTCCTTCTTCTTCTCATCTTGCCTCCAACCCTCAAATCAAGTGTGACTTGACTTTCACTTCTTGAATCCTAACTCAATAGACATTTCAACACAACTCAAGCTCTCCAATCAATCTTGCCAAACCAAGTAAAGGCCTCCACAAATATCTTCCTGGTAAGAGACTGATCCTCAAGGCCTTCAACTCAATGTCTCTGACAGAATAGCTCCATTTTTCTTAGTTGAAAATCTATGCCCCCTTGACTTTACCAACTTTGATTCTGCCCACGTCCTGTGTCATCTGATCTCCTTTCTGCCAATCAAATAACTCTAAGCTTTTGGTTTCTGTATTCTTTCTTCTTCTCATGTTTCTATTTCCAATTTCTATGTTTTATGACTTCTGTGTTCAGTCTGCTGGTTTTAAACTCTAAAAAATTACATCAGAATCTTATCACGGTCAAAAGCCAAAGACAACTCTACACTATCAAAAATGAACAAACCAGCAGAAGCCAATGATTATTTTCACCAGGTTGCACTCAATGCTTCTATCAATGCTATCCCCCAACTCAACGAGGATAATTACTCTATTTGGCGCAATAAAATGATGATTCTGTTCAACCTCAAGGACATCAAAGAAGTTATGACCGTGAATGTGGGCCAACTACCCATAAAACAAGATCAAGAAATTCAAGCCATCATTCTATCCAAACTCAACAGTACCACCCATGCAAATGTAGTCAACGCCTCAAAAATAAAGTCTTCAAAACTGCTCTGGGCCAAGATCACCCGGAGATTTGCCTCATCTGAAACCGCCAACCAAGCTTGCATATTTAATCAATTACTTCATGCCCCATTTAATGAACATGCCATTGAAGGATTCATAACCAACATTTGAAAAGCACTTACTTTTATGGCTGATGTAGGAATAGACTTACCAAATGATATACTGGTGTACTTAATACTCTTCAAATTCCCACCTTATCTAGAGAATTTGAAACAACAAATCATGCATGACAAGAAGCTAATCAAGGTAGAGGTTGTATTCAATCACTTAACTCAGTTCAATAATGAGCGTAAGGCACAACACAAGATGGGCAAATCTACCCAAGACATTTCTTTGATAAACATAAAAAGTAAGCCAGATAAGGAAGACAGGAAGGTCCGCGTTAAGTGCAAAGAAGGTTTCCACAACCCAAATGCACCACATCCCAAATCCTTGTGTTTTCATCTTCACCCTTGAATCTTGCCAGAATGGTGGGTCCAGAAGCAAAAGGAATGGAAGAATAGAATCAAGAAAACACCTACTATCAACTACCACACACTACTCACCCTCTGGATCAATACAGATAATACACCCAACTTCCTCTTAGACTCCGGCCCAAACATACATATATTCAATGACCTGAAGTATTTTACCTTGATTGTTCTACAGGAAGAGCTAGAAGAAGTTAAGACAGGAAAGCTTGAAGTGAAATTTAAGATTTGGGAAACGGGCATGGTTTGGCTTGAGTGGAAAGAATCCATTATCATGCTTCAAGTATGCATGTATGTCCCTGATATAGTGGTCAATTTGATTAGTCCCGGTCTCCTGGCAAAAAAGGAATGTTGTCTCTTACAAAATCAAGATCAATTTCACATCATCCAAGGCAAAGAGATGGTGCTTAAAGGTCTAATCCAAGATAATCTCTTTGTGATCAAGAAGCCTCAAAATGTTGGAAACAATTTATCAGTCAATCTTCTGAATCAACCTACAATCAATTCTTTCATTGAGACTCCATATTTATCCAATCTCCACAAGATGTATGGACATGCTTCAATCTCTACACTCAAAACTCTACTCAAAGATTGATACTCAAAAGAGGAATTAAGCAAGTTCCAATGCAATGGATGCGTACAAAGCAAAATCACAAGGGCTCCATTCTTAGCCACCTCAACGTCATCCTCAAAACCCCTGGAGAGAATTCACCTGGACTTGATAGGTAAGATCACCCCCCAGTCAAAAGCATGTCATAGATATATCTTGACTCTTGCAGACAACTTTACAGGCTATCTTGCCGCCTTTCCCCTCCAATCCAAAGAAGAGACTCCTAATGTTATCATAAACCTGCTCAAGACAGAATACAAACGGTTGAATTATTACCCCACCAAAATCTTCTCAGACAAAGGCACCAAATTCAATAATAATACCCTGAAGGAATTTGCCAAGTCAAAGCACATCAAGCTCTTGACTTCTGAACCCTATCAACCCCAACACAACGGCCAAGCCAAACAAGAAAACCAAACAATTTTAGAATTGGCGCGTGCAACCTTCTCATCTTCAAGATTGAATAAAGGATATTGGCATATTGTGGTTAGAAGTTGCTGTTTCATGCTGAGTCAAGTCCCTAGGGAAGGTAACAACCAATCCCCTTGGGAACTCATGTTTAACAAGGAACTACCTGCTAATTATCTGAAACCTGTAGGATCTCCAGTGGTTTACCTTGCAAATTGGCTTCAAAAAGAAAGAAAATTAGATGAGAAGGAATAGAAAGGATCCTAGTTGGGTTCAATCCAGTTTTCCATTCTTACCTGATACTCAACTCATCTGGTGCTGTTGTCAAAACCAAACACGTACAGTTCCTCAAAAATTCTTTCAACAAATTTCCCCTTCTTGAATCACCAGGGATATATATCTTCAATCAATCCAACTTTGAGTCAAATGAATCTGACTTTTTCTCAATTGAAAAGCAATATGCCTTTTGCAAATTGCAAAATGAACTATCAGAATCCAACTCAGATCAAGAAGATTCAGAATCTATTGACTCTTCATCCTCTGACCCAATCCTTCTCCACCTTCTCCTGTCCCAGAACCTCCCGTTCAACCCATTTCTCAAAGACCTAGACGGGAAACAAGGAAGCCTCAACAATACAGTTTCTACCACTACTACAAGCCCCCTTCTTATAAAGCTGCACGGAAATGTGCCAAATGGCCCAAGTGGAAGAAAGCGGCCAAAGAAGAGATAAACTCTATAGAACTTCAAGACGTCTGGGAGGAGTACTACAGAATCCTGGATAAAATCTTGAATACTACTTGGGTCTTCAAGGTGAAACAGAATTGCCACAGAAACCCTGTCAAATATAAGGCTTGACTTTTTGTTCAACGATTCAATCAAGTCTTAGGAATTGATTAAAATGAAACATGGGCACCAACAGGCAGACTTGGATCACTCTGAGTGGCCCTCATATATGGTCTGAAGAAAATGAAACTCACTCAATTATCCCAATCCTTCTTTCCCTTTGGCTTTTTATGGGAAGAAGATCTCTTCTTTCCTGATTCTCTGCCTTTCAGTTGGGCTAATGGATCCCACAGATTCCAATTTTCTACATAGGAATCTACCTCTTTCCTTGGAATCATTTTCTGAAGAGCTATCTGGGTAGCTTTTGCCTGGGATATTATCTTTTTCATAGATACTACATCCACCATGGCTTGGGCTTCTTTGAACTATTCCCAATATTTCATGTGCTCTCTTACTAAGTCTTTGATCCTGGCTTCCTTGGCCAGATTCTGCTGGCGTGGCTGCAGGGAACCTTCTTGTAATGGAGGGGGCCTTAATTCTACTACCTTCTCCGGCTCTAGGTTGGAGGAGGGCAACAGTAATTTGGGCTGTTCCCTTTCAACCAAAAAATGATCCACGGGTTCCAGCCCCCTCATGGTTGTCATTATTGGTGGCCTCACGGTTAATGGGGGCTCCTGGAAAAGATCCATAGGAGGGAATTCTCCCTGAGGCCCTTGTGTTACCTCTATTTGTATTGAATAAAATATTTATAAGTATTTTTCTAATGAAAAATCCGTGATATTAATTTTATTAAAACTTAATTAAGTTAATTTTCAAAGGCACTAAGACTTTATTTGGATTTAATTTGTCCTTAATAGGTAATCCTACGGGGTCTTGGGGTGTTCCAAAGACTTCTTCTCCTGTCCAATTGATATTTTCAGGGCTTCCAGAGATATGTGGGACTTTTTGATTCAATAAATCAACTTCAGCAATGGTGGTTTCTGGAACAGGAGGGTTCACCAATGGTAAAAAGATATTTTGTTGGTCAATAAAATATATTAATATTTTTTTAATAAAAATAATATGGTAATAAAAGCTTTATACTTACTATTATATTCTAAAAATCAATGTATACATTATTTCTTCCAAGCTTTATGTTTCCTTAATAGGGCTTGAAAGTTAATATTCCTCTCATGATCTTCTTTTTCAAGGAGTTAAACTAAGTGTTTACGTGCAGAAGAAATATTAAGTTGCTCAGCTTGAGTTAAAGCTTCCCAACCAGTTGGTTTATAGTTTTTAATTTATTCTTCTTTTCTTATCTTAAAAAGATTTAAATAGCATATTATTAATTCTGCTTGTTGTTTAAATCCACTGCAAAAGAAATTAATGATAAATCACAGTTAAAAAGTCAAATAAATTATCTTTGAGTTACTTTTTATGTGAAATGTCTGGTCCAAGGTATTAAACATAATATAATGGAATATTTCCTGGCCAGACTGCTAATTTTTGACCTCCTGGTTGCCAAGACCCTTGCTTTCCTTGGGCTACCAGAGGTGATAGAATAAATAATTAAAAAATTATTCAACAAATCCAGCAAAAATCCGTAAAATATCTGGATAGAGGTCTTGCAACGTTAATTGGTTTTGTTTATGTTTTAATATTATAAATCAATTTCAATAAATTGATTATTAAATAAATTAATAGAGGGGCCACAAACATTTTGGGGATCTTTAACAACTCTCTTCATGGATTTCAATTTGAAAACAAGTAGACCTGGTTACTTTGGAACCTTTAATTTATATCCTTAAAGGATATATTGCCCAAAGATAATATGTATATAAAATACAGGTTGGAGCGGCAGGGCTTTTTAAACAAGCTTCCAAAACAGAAAAAGGATAATAACACTCACTGGTATATTATTTAATTTTTTGGGTACCTGTTTGGGACGTGCACTGATGAGTCAAACCTGTAACTGGGGTTAAAAGGCTGTTCAGTAGTTTAAATTGATAAAAAGGGTTGGGTAAGGATATTATTGATCAGAATAAAGCCCAAATCACTTACTTATCTCTTATAAGTATTTGATTACCTTGGAACGGTGGCTGGATGTAAATATAACTGGGTCTATGGGTATCAATATCCTCAAAAGAGCTCATTATTTATAGCTCTTTGAGTCCTAATATTGTCCTTCTGAGGGATACAGGGGCTCAAAGGGACAGAAACTAAGGCTAGCAGGGTAGCCAGTGGTAGCCTGTCGCGTGTTCTAGTTTCTGTAGCACAAAAATATCTAATTCCACAGGGTATGGGAATTATTCTACCTTTTAATTGATTTTTTGGACGTGTGAATAACACTAATCTGTCCATATTTATTTATTATTAATTGATTATCCTTAGTGAATGTTCCCAGTATGCCAATAATTCTTTAAATAGAAATTGCTATGAGTGATCTGATGTCAAGTGGGTTCTCATTATGTATTAACTGATTGGAGTAGAATTGTGATATTGATTTTACTGCTTATTTTCAAAATTCAGTTGATTTACTAAAATTAATTACTCAAAAATATAAGTTATGAGAATTCATGTCAAATTTTTACGTCATTGGTTTCCTCAGTATTTCACAAAAATATTGATGCCTTAAATTTCTCACAATTTTATATTGAAGTATTTTATTATATTTTTACAAATAGTAGTTATCTTATTTTCAAAATTTTTGGTTTTTTTAATTATATTGATAAAAAATATGTATAAAGGTTATTTAGGTATTTTTAGATACTTTGATGTATTTGTAGATTATCTACTATCCACAGGAAAATTTATTAAATATGTAGAATGTTCCTGTGTAGGTTGTAGCATGTTTATGTGGTACCTGGGCTTCTCAGGCCCCCTGTCACTCTTTCAGCCCATAGTCCCGCGGCTGCATACCTGTCAGAGGCCCAGGGCTGCGTACAAAGCTTGCAAGGGTACGCTGACAGGGTGGAAATGCTACTTCTCAGCAGCGCGCGGGTGTATTGGTTGCGGCGGCTGCGTGCAGCAATTGTGACAGAACACATTTCCGTATGTAACTCCTAAAATATACACAACACCTCCATTCTGACTGAATTTTAGGTGTGAAACCTATGTGTGACAATACATGTGAAATTTTTAATTGGCCAAAAAGTCCCATAGTGGTTTTTCTTTCCTTACTTTAATTATTAAAATTATAAGGAGTTGCATTTCAAGGGTGGGGTCAGTGAGTGACGGTACCTAATTTTGTGGGAAAATCCATTTCTACAATAATATTCAAGGATTTCATACTCATTCTTAAGTTAATTTTAATATTCTTATTTTTATGTTATTTTTTTCCTTTTGCAGCTTGCTCTGCAATAGTAGCAAGCTGAAAAGCCTCCTGTCTATTTAAGCAGCCCTTCTCTTCCTCTTCCTGATTGTCCCCCCAGAAATCACTTTACTACTTGTTACTAGGAATCCATCCCAGCAAGTGTCATTCTGAACCTTAACTCCAATTAATTCCTACTGTGCTCCTTGCAGCATGTTCCAGTATCCTTTCCCCCAAGCCTCCCAAGAGTAGATTCCCCTCTGTGCCAAGCCCTGCTTGCATTCAGCAGCCTTTTTGACAGATCACTCCTCTTCCGTTCCATGAAAACTTTGATCCTACTTGCAAGGAACTCGACTGCATTCACCTTGACCTTGTGGGACCTGTCAACCCTCAATCTGTCTCTGGATTTCAATACTTTCAAACCATTCTTGACCAACATACCTCTTTTAAATTGACAAGATTGCTAAAAAAGAAGTGGGATGCAATCAAGGAGTTCATCAAAGTAAAAAACTGAAGTAAACTTTCCATGAAAGAAAGATAAATTAAGTGGTTTTGGATTGAGGGAGCAAGTTTGTAAACAAAAGCTTTCAAGATCCTTCCAATCTTCATGGGTTTGTTCATCAAATCTCTCCGCCGGAGACTCCGCAGAATAACAGGATGGCCAAACAAGCAAATCACACAATACTTGAGAAGGCAAGGTGTGTTCTTTGTCAATCTTTGCTTCCAAGAAATTTTTGGGCAGAAGCAGTTAGCACTGCATGCTTCTTGTCCAATCTCTCTCCAACAACATCCATAAATAACCAAACTCCCTTCTACCTATGGAGCAAGTGTGCCCCAAGGATCAAGAAATTGAGGTTATTTGGTGGCAAAGCGTTCATCTTGGTCCCAAAGCATCAATTGTCATTGAAATTGGGACTGGTTGGTGATGAAGCAATATTCTTAGGATACAAAAATAATTCTGCGACCTATTGGGTACTCTAATTAAGGGAAAACCGGATAGTTTTTACTAGGCGTGGGGACTTCCTTATTGAGGAGGAAGATGCATTCTTCAATTGTGTGGATCATCTACCCCTGAATGCATCCAATGAAGTGCCAATCAACCCTCCACCAGCTCCAGATGCGTTGTAGGTTAATCTGGTGTCTTCTCCATCATCTTTCACCACAATGTCATTGCCACGAAGCTCCCAGTTGCCACCACCTGTACGCCCTTGTCTCAAGGTTATCAAACCAAGACATCCTACAATATGGGAGGGTAATATTGATCCTTTCCACATTCCATTGTATTCAAGGAGACCAGGGGCTAACCTTGCCTTCTTACAAGATGACTTTGTGCCTTGGAGCTACAAGGAGGTGATTGAGTGTTTGGAGAAAGAACACTGGATTGAGGCTTTCAATAGTGAGTTGGAATCAATGGAAAAGTTAGGGGTCTGGGATGTTGTTCCTCTAGGTGGTCAAAATAAGGTTGCAATGGTCTGGGTGTTCAGAAAGAAGAAGGAAAATACCAGTAAGGTCATCAAGTACAAAGCCAGGTTGCGTGCACAGGGCTTCTCACAAATTACTTGGATAAATTAACAGCAGACCTTTTCCCCAATTGGACAATTGAACTCACTCAGGCCACTGATTTATTTTGCTGTATCCAAAAACCTGCACTTTCAACAGATGGATGTCAAAAGTGCTTTTCTTAATGCTCCACTAAACAAGGTTCTTGATCTTTCCTTTCATAGGGGCATGTCTCTCGATTGCCAAGTTGTTTGTCTCCGGATGAACAAGGCCATTTATGGCCTGAAGCAAGCTCAGTTGGCATGGTATAATTGACTCTCCTACAGGCTTGTTGACAAGGGCTTCCTGTGTTCCGTTTCTGATCCTTTTGTCTTGTATCAAGGGGGAGATCATCCATGTGGATGATATTGCCATGTTTGGCTCTGATCTCCCCATATTCAAGGACTAAATCAGCTTGGAATTCAAAATGAAAGACTTGGGTGACACAGAACTGCTTCTAGGCGTTTGCGTAAATCAACTTCATGAATCAATCAAGCTATCTCAAGCTCATTATGTTGAATCTATCCTGCATGAATATGACATGACTGATTGTAAAATGGTTCTCACTCCTGTTGTTCCTGGTTTTTATCTTGAATTTTCTTTGGTTGATGAAGTCAGACTCTTGAAGGAAACCAGTCATAATTATCTAAGAGCAGTTGGATCCCTAAGCTATCTTGCAACAGCAATGCGGCCTGATCTGTCATTTGCCATCAGGATGCTATCTCAATATCTTGAAAATCCTGGTATCCAACACTGGTGGGCCTTTATCCATGTACTAAAGTATCTTAGAGGCACAATGGCCATGTGTCTTCCCTATCCAAAAGAACGCCCTGGTGATCTGGTGACGTACCCCAACTCTGATTGGGGCAACTGTCAAAGCACAAGGTGTTCTGTCACTGGGTGCCTTGCCATACTCAATGGTTGTCTGATTGTGTGGAGATTGCAAAAGCAACCAACGGTTTCTCTCTCCACTGCTGAGGCAGAGTACCACGCCCTAGCTGATTTGTCTTGTGAGCTTCTGTAGCCTTGGCAATTCCTGAAGGAAGTACATCTCACTCAATCCAACGGTCCTACAAAGGTCTTTGATGAAAACCAAGGCTGCATCAACATTACCAACTGTTGAGATATGATCTATGCTTTCATGCAGTCTTCAGGACCTCAGTCCCTGCATGCTTGTAGTTGGTTACTCATTCATCATATGTCCTCACAAAGTGACATTGTCATTGACCTCTACAAGCATATCTTGATCACTAGGAAGAAAGCGTCCTTAGTATAGTTGGTAGTACACTTGCCATGCACATGAGAGACCTGGGTTCAATTCCCAGAGGACACATGTTATTTTCACATTCTTACAGGTTATGAGCCCAGTGCTACCTAAGCGCCCATCATGAGTGTGATCTTAGCATGTTGCCTTGCTTCCTTCACCCTACATTCAGCACGGGGGTGTGTTGAGAGATGACCTATGCTTTCATGCAGTCTTCAGGACCTCAGTCCCTGCATGCTTGTAGTTGGTTACTCATTCATCATATGTCCTCACAAAGTGACATTGTCATTGACGTCTAGAAGCATATCTTGATCACTGGGAAGCAAGTGTCCTTAGTATAGTTGGTAGTACACTTGCCATGCACATGAGAGACCCGGGTTCAATTCCCAGAGGACACATGTTATTTTCATATTCTTACACCAACAACAACTGCAACTCCAACTCCAGTCAAATCAAGCACGTTGAGATACAATTGCATTTTGTGAGGGAAGTTGTGCACTTGTCAAAGATAAAGTTGTCCTATGTCCCCTCTGCAGATATGTTGGCTGACTTCCTAACTAAACGTGTGGCTCCGCCTGCTTTGGGAAGGGCGCTTAAGCTTTTAGGGCTTCTCAGTCTGACCGTCAAGGGGGGTGTTAAGATGTCACTTTTGTAGTGACACGGTATTGGACGTCGGTACAGATCTATTACTGTGGGACATGGAGCAGGTATAAGTACCCTGCTCCGGGTCACTGTCAACCTGTGGGTGACAGCGACGCAGCCGAGTAACCATGGGACACCCAAGTCCCAACAACTTTAACAGACTCTCAGACTTCACGTTATTTTTTTCTCACAATGCTCTCTTTTATTTCAAATTGGTCTACTGTTTATTTCAAATATGTCATAAACTTGGTGTTCCTTCATACTCAGTGTACTCCGTCTCTTACTCTGAAATACTAAAGCAATTGCTTGATTGTTGTTGGTTCTTTTTCTTCTTGTGATCCCTCCTCGACCAACTCTTTCATTCAAGCTTCACAATTGTCTCACGCTGCGTCTGTCCTGCCGATTGTCCTACCTAACTGTAAGCGCTGGACCCCAGCAGTCCCCGTCTAAGAGTCACGGCACCTGGACCTTCAGACCCGATTCCCTCTCCTCCTCGGTCCGACCGTCCCCCTCTTAACCTCCTGCTCCTACCAAGCTCGACTTCTTTGTCCCTCCCTACCGTCCAACCTGCTGCCACTCCTTCCGTTGCCCATTCCAATCAATTGGCAGCTCCCTCAGACGTTCAGGAGGAGCCTTAAGCAACTAGGCCGGAGGTAACTACCAATCTCGACCCTATGTTCATCTCTGGCCCAATCTCTCCCTCCATTCTTCCGTTTCCTTATATCTTCTCCGTCTGTCTCACTCATCATCCCAACTCACGTTCTTCTGTCTCCGCTTCATGTCAATCTCAAAGGTTCAGGCTAGTCTCCTTCATCCCTCCTGTCTGAGGATTTCCGCTGCTTACCTTCAGGTCCAATCTCTGACGGTAAACATCTTTTCCATGGATTGATTGGTCTCTTCACATACACGAATGTCTCTTTCCTTTCCTCATATACTTACATCCTAAATGTCTCATTGTCTTTCCAGTTATTCCTTATCGTTACTGTCTGCTCCATGAAATCAAAACCTTTCAGTTCTGATAATATAAGACCCTGAATTTGAGAAATCCTCTCATTCTCTGGGCCCAGTAGCCGTAGTTGTCTTCATCAAGCATGATGGATTTTATGGCTTCATTGCTCGAGAGACTAGTAGGCTGCTGTTGGTTTTGTCTAGGTGGTGCCATTTTAGGGAGCAATGGCTAGCGTTTCGACTGTTAATCTGATGGATTTAGGGGCTGTGGACGCCACTCAAGTTAGGCAATCGGGATTGCAATGGAGATTTACTATTTCTCGCTAGTACACGATAAGGGTCACAAGTGCGATCTGGTCTGAGCTGGTGCGTTGTGTTTTATTGCTTGGCAAAAAGGAAGGACGGAGGATGACAAGACTGTCTTTTTGTGAGGCGGTGACCTGATTTCGTAATGCAGAAGCAATGCGTGGCGGAGCAATTGTTTTTATAGGACACATCCCGTCCTTTAAGTGTAGCATCGGGAAGTGGAACAACATGGCAAAAGGAATACATGATGGAAGGAAACATTGCGGTATAGTCGGTACAGCAAGTTATCCCGGGTCATCTTCTTCGCCTGTTCTGTGTTTCGTCTCGACGAGTTGCGGGTGCAACGGGTCTTCTCGAGACGGTTGTCATCAGTATCTTTGGGGCTCCGCCTCTGCAGTTGTATGGGAGGTAGTGGGGTTCAGGTTAGCTGGAACACATTTGTGTCTGGTTTGTCTTGCTGGGCAGTGGGAGAAGCTGGGCTTGCTTGGGCTTACTGCTATTCTTGTGCACTTTGCTTCTCTCCGCATCTGCTACGGCCCGATGCCGCTTCTTTGTCTCAATCCAACATACTCTAGGTGCCTGCTCGACCACTTAGCTACGACAACGGTGTGCAGGTTAGTAACTCTAACATGAATGATGGTAGAATTGAAAGGTGAGAAGCAACAGGTCCATGAAAATGGTGGTCTGTTCATGCAAGTATAACAATACAGGTGGCATGTTTGAGAAGAACACAAAAAATACCAAAAAAAATCGCAATCAATAACTTAAATCATCTTCAACATCCGAGGAATCAAAAACATCCTTGCACGAATAAAATTTGAGTTAAGGTCGTTGGTGATGCTTCTAGGCCCTCTCTGGCTAGCAGATTCGCTTCATTGGCGACCACGCAGCTGTTGCTGTCCCGCTAGATTGCCCCCTCCTGTCTTTATCCTCGACCCTCTCCGCTTAGTACCCTTCCCGTTATTGTTCAGTCCATTCCATTTGGACACTAAAGCCTCTCCTAGTATTCCCTCGGCAACGAGTGCTCGAGCCCTCAAGCAAGTGCTCACATCGTTCTGCTTAGCCTGGCATTCCTTTTCCAGTGCGTCACACATATTTTGCCTGTGTTTTTTGTAATAACATCACGGGAGTTAGCTAGTCATTCGACGATTATCTGTTAAGAATATGAAACGGATTTATTTAAAAGAAAAACCGATTTGATGAAAGGCGAAACTAACAGAAACTTCGGACCATCACTTAAAGGTTGAAGAACAGCGTTTAAAGTCGAGTCTCTTGCCTCAAAGTTTTCTAAGTCAAACCGATTCCAAGTCAGTCAACAGAAGCTTCGACGCTCCTTTTGAAAAATGCGCCCAAAAAGAAAGAGATAGATCGAATGACTGACTGATTTCGTTGAGACCTAATTCGGTGGTGCATTTCCCGAATCTTAATGCTCTTGGACGTAATGTCCCAGAAGATACTGAGTTATTCAAATAAAAGGTGAAGAAGAGCAAGGTTTGAAGTAAAACAAACATCATGAAGAGTACGAAGACAAGAATAATTTGGTTTGGATTGCACGAATCAGGATGAAATCACTAATCCCATCCAATGAATGATACCCAATATAATGACCGTTTGTCTATTCTGTTGGCTCAAATACGGAGATGAAATCATGGAGGGCTTCACAATCAATCGCTGATCGATCTTGACGGATCAATGAAGCCTAAGCACACCGAAAACCATTTTGAGCCATCGGCTTCCTGGTGGTGGTGGAAATGGGCAGACTGCATATAACGACAGCTATTGTTAGAGTGGCCATAACGACCGCTCTTATTAAATTGGCTATTTTTCGAACACGACGCCCAAGAAGGGGAGAGATGACGAACCTACGAGTGCAGGGGAGGGCGAAGGGCACCGACGTCAAGAGAATGAAAACCGACGACACAGTATAAGAGGAACAAAATAATTGCGAACATCTGAGATAAGTATGCCAGATGAATTAGGTTCCAACCGTTCCTAATATGTTAGCGTTGTCACTGCTCCCGCATCTCGTGCGGAGCTGTAGTGCATTGTAGGATGAGTGTACGCAAACTATGCAATGATTAACTTTCGTCGCATCTTTCAACTCTGGATGATCGCGTGGTAAAAAATTAAGCGGGTGATTTCTTTACAAGTTACCATACCACGTTGAAGCTTGCGGCGAAGGAAATTCATTCATTAAAAAACATCACGAGAAACACCTGATCGTGCGAAGTCAGTTGTCCTGACTATTTAAGTCTGCAAGGTGGTATGCGCTCAACTTGACACAAAATGAAAAGTACAATCAAAAATTAATAAATAAATCAGTTCGTAGGATAGCAGGCTTAGCTGGCACCGCTTTGCTATATTGAGCGACATTGAAAGAGCTGGATCCTGACACATAACGCCTGCAAGAATGCTGCGCACCCACGCGGGGTATGATGAGAAATAAGGTTGAAACCTAATCCCTGCTCCTCACTACCATGGAGCCACAACTGGAGGACAGAGACTTCTTCTTTTCAATCATTCATCTATTTACTCATTGTACTGTGCCGGTATTCTCTGTCCTCCAGGTAAGCTCTTGCACATCATGTTCCTTTGCATCATTGCCTTAGTTTCTAACACTTCCTCTTCAATTCTCACGTTCAACTCCATCAGGTGTGAACAATTCCAAAGTCCCGTTGTCCTTCCGCGTGCTCGTCCAACTCACTGCCTGGCGGTGTTTCATTAGGTACACTCATTTTCTATTGTTTTTGGACTTCTTCTTTTAAATCATTCATCTATTTACTCATTGTACTGCGCCGGTATTCTCTGTCCTCCAGGTGTGAACAATCCCAAAGTCCCGTTGTCCTAGTCCGCGTGCTCGTCCAACTCACTGCCTGGCGGTGTTTCATTATGCTACATCCAACACTCATGAGAATTGGCTCGTTCATTCATTCAGCGAGGCTGGCTAAAATAATGACTTTTGCCTGGGGTCAATATCAATCACTATCGAAGTTTCCTACGCCTACGTCCGGCGTTCGAGTGCTGGCCGCTCGAGTTGACTCCAAAATAGTGCTTCATGATCCATCACATTTTGTTATAATTAAACCTGGCTTTCTCAATTGACAGCACACCCCGGCGGCCCAGTCGCACTGTTACGATGGCAGCGATGCAAATCAAGATCAATAGGTCAGGCCGACGACCTCGTAGTAAACCCTTGGGGTGCCGTCTGGGGGTGTCAAGTGTGAAAACTGCTAGAGCATCTCCAATCGTTGGCCATATTATTTAGGGAAATGTTGAATTCACAACCCTACACAACCGGTTCACGACTCAACATGGGGTGCGTGGCATGGTTTTCAACCCGTTTTGAATTGTGAAGGGGTTGTGTAGGGTTGCCAATTTTTATTTTTATTTTAATTTATTTATTTTGATTTATTTATTTTGATTTATTTATTTTAAGTTATTTATTTTAAGTTATTTATTTTAATTTATTGATTTTTATTTATTGATTTTAATTTATTTATTTTAATTTATTTATTTTAATTTATTTATTTTAATTTATTTATTTTAATTTATTTATTTTAATTTATTTAATTTATTTATTTGTATTTATATTTTTAACATATTTTATTCATTTTTTTTATTTTTTACTCATTCATTTATTAATGAATTTATTTATTGATTTTTAATTCACTTGTTTATTTATCTATTTGATTCATTTGTTTATTTTTAATTGACTGATTTCTTTCTTTTATTTATTTATTTATTTTTTACAACTCATATGGGTTGTGAACAACTTTTGACACCTGTTTGCAACCCCTGCATTGCAAATTTAACCTTGCCCTATTATTTATGATCTGTCAGAGTGCTAGAGAAGAGAGAGCCAAGAGAACTAACATAAGCACGGAAATGGTATGCTCAAATGGAAGAAATGCTTCACAGGTAAGAGACTTCCCACACTTATCGGAAAGAACCAAGATGGAAGGTGTAGATTACATAATCACCATGAGCATGATCATTGACTAGTATGTGCCACACACATTATAGAATGCTGGGATAAATACAGCTCTTCTGGGATGATTGGCCAATAGGTATGAATCAACAGCTCCTTACTCAACAGCACATTTAGCTCAATTGCTAAGAATATCACTCATATAAATAGTCTGAGGTTGTGGGTTCAAATCCCATAGTGTTCATTTGTTTTCATATGACTTCCAACAGGAAGTGCAATTCATACTTCTGTTGGTAGATCCATAAAACCAGAGATAGACAGGGCAGATCAGGCCTCAGGACACCAGTCAAAAATAGAAAAAATCAAAATTAGACTGTCTGCTTGCCACTGTTACAGAGCAATCTGAAAAAGTAACAGAAAAACAACATAAAATACAAAAATAAATAAAAAAGTTATGAATGAAGAAATAATCTCAAAATATGATTTAAAATTTGAATTCTCCACTAAATTTAAGGTAGAGTCACTCACTGGCGCCTACCCCAAATTCCCACTCCTTGTATTTTTAAAGAATGAATGAAAGATCAACATTAGACACAGACTTGAGGTTTTTGTCCATTATAATATTTCACATGTAACCTTACTGTTAGGTTCCACCGTGAAAATTGTTTCAGAATCCATGAATTCTGTAATTTAGGGGAGTTACATGCATAAAAGTGATTTGTCACAATCCTTGCACACAGCCATGGCAACTAAAAAATCCCCACAAGGCTGAGAAGCAGAACCACCCTCCTTTCTGCATACCTGACAAGCCAAGTATGCAGTCCTGGGCATCTGAAAAATACCCAGCTGTGGGACTAAGGGCTGAAAAGATCATAGAAGGCAGGAGAGTTGAGTTACTGTGTAAAGGTGCTACTACCAACACAGGAACATACCAAATATATAATAAATGTCCCGTGGACAGTGCATAGTATGAAAATACATAGAAGTATGAAAATCACTTTAAATAAACATTTTACATAATTTTAAAAAATATATTAAGTAAATAATAAAATGTCAGAAATAAGATAACTAAGCTTGAAAAATCTTTTAAAATACCTAAAAGCTACCAATGTGATAACTTCAAAATATCAACATGTCCTTGAAGTACCAAGAAAATTGAATATGTAGAAATATTACATATATTCCCACACAAATATTTTTTAAAATCATCACTTTAAGTATATGGGAAAATTGGGAAACTAAGGACAAAATCATTATTATAATTTTTTTCCCATCAGGCAATGAATACTTATCTTCAAAAAGATTATTGGTTAGAATGTAGACAAAGAAGACAAATCAACAACCTGGTAATATTCACTAGGGATAATTAATGGGATAAAGATCATGTGGATAAATGAGATGCCAATCACTCAATAAAAGAGTAAAATTATTCCATTATCCTGTTTAACTACATTCTACCCATGTTAAAGAACCAAGAACACCTGATGGGCTACCATTGGTTACCCTTCTAGCCTTAGCATCCGTCCCTTTGAGCCCCTATAGCCCAACAGAATTTTGAACGCAAAAGCTATAAATCAAGAGCCCTTTTTGAGTTTATTGATAACCCAGACCCAGTTATATATACATAAAGACACTGTGCCAAAGTGATCAAGTATATAAGAGATAAGTAAGTGATTCATGGCTTTAGTCTGATTAATATTATTGGTCCCATACCAATTTTTGTCAATTTGAACTGCTGAACAACCTTTTGACCCCAGATACAGGTTTAACCCATCAGTACACGTCCCAAACAGGTACCTAAAGGATTAAATACTATACCAGTGAATTTATTCTACTTTTTATGTTGTGGCAGCTTGGTTAAAAAGCCCTGCCACTCCACCATATTTTATATATATACATTATCTTTGGGCAATAACTCCTTTGAGAATATAAATTAAATGTACAAAAGTAACCAGTTCTATGTATTTCAAAGTGAATTTCATGAAGAATATGTGTTAAAGATCCCCAATATCATTGTGGCCCCACTTTTTATTTATTTAATAATCAATTTATTAATATTGATTTATAATAATCATTAATATCCAAACCATATTGCCTTGCAGTTGCTTTATCCAAATATTTTGCAGATTATTTGTGCTTTTTTATAATAATATACTTATGATTTATTCTATCAACTTGGGTAGCTAAAAGTTAGCAAGGAACTTTGAATCCAGGAGGCTGACATAGACTCAATGAGGAGTAAGGCACCAGGTAAGGGGCTTGTCCTCAGACCAGAATGTGCACTGACATTTATGCCACTGCGCATGGCTGCCAGATATCAAACAAGGCAAATGCCTTATAATCCAACTGTTAGCTTGCTACTATTACAGAGCAAGCTGCAAAAGAAACAGAAATAACATAAAAAAAATAATAATAAAATTAACCTAAGAAGGAGAAGGAAAAAAATAAATATTATTGCAAAAATGGATTCTCTACCCAAAATTAGGTAGGGTCACTCACTGACCCCACCTGTCAGCTTGCTACTATTGCAGAGCAAGCTGCAAAAGTAACTAAAATAACATAAAAATAATAATAATACAACTAACCTAAGAAGGAGTAGGAAAACAATAAATATTATTACAGAAATGGATTCTCCATCCAAAATTAGGTAGGCTCATTCACTGACCCCACCCTTGAAATCCAACTCCTTATATTTTTAAATAATTAAGGAAAAAAGAACCAAAAAAATATGGCTCCAGTATTGAGCTTTTTGGCCAATTAAATATTTCACACACATTGTCACGTATGGGTTTCACACCTAAAATTCAGTCAGAATTGAGGTGTTGTGTATATTTTAGGAGTTACGGGCAGAAATGTGTTTTGTCACAATTCCCGCACGCAGCTGCGGCAGCCACAGCACCCGCGCGCAGCTGAGATACAGCCGTGTCAACCAGTCAAGGTCGTGTACGAATCCCCGGGCCTCTGACAAGTACGCAGTCGCGGGACTACGGGCTGACATAGTGACAGGCGGCCCGGGTACCGCATAAACAGGCTACAACATACACGGGAACTTGTTACATATGTAATAAAGGTTCCCTTGTATAGTAGACTGTCTAAATATACATAATATTATATAAAAATACCTAAATAATCTTTACACGTATTTTTTATTTAATATAATGCAAAGAATCAAGAATGTCAAAAATAAGACAATGACAGCTTCAAAAAATGTATTAAAATACTTTAATATACTTTTATGAGAATTACTATACATCAACATCTTTGTGACATACTAAGGAAGATAATGATGTAATAATATTACATGAATTCTCATGACTTATATTTTTAAGTAATTATCTTAACAAATCAACTGGAACTTGTAGATAAAGAGTAAAAACAATATTATGACCTTTTACTCCAGTTATATGATATTATATGATACATAATGAGAACTTACCTGACATCGAAATGTCCTTAGAGATGTCTAATAATATAATTATTATATTACAGGGAACATATACTAAGGATAATTAATTAAATAATACATAAATAGGACAGATTAGTATTATTCACACGTCCTAATGTCCATTATAAGGTAGAATAATTCCCATACCCTAAGGAATTAGATGCTACCCGGGCTATAGCACCAAGGACACATGACAGGCTACCCCTGGTTACCCTACTAGCCTTAGTGTCCGTCCCTTTGAGCACCTACAACCCTCAGAAGGACCATATTGGGACTCCAAAAACTATAAATACAGAGCTCTTTTGAGGATGTTGTTGGGCGGAGACCCAGTAATATTCATATCCAGACGCCGTGCCAAGGTAATCAAATACTTATAAGAGATAAGTAAGTGATTTATGGCAATTTCTGATCAGTAATATCCGTCTTCAAACCTCTTTTTTATCAAATAAAACTGCTGAACAACCTTATAACCCCAGTATACAGGTTTAACCCATCAGTACACGTCCCAAACAGATACCCAAAGGATTTAATAATATACCAGTGAGTCTTATTATCCTTTCTCTGTCGTGGTAGCTTGGCTACAAGGCCCTAACACTCCATTGTGTTTTATATATACATATTATCTTTGGGTATAATAATCTTTAAACTAAAGAACCCAAAGTAACCAGGACTACGTGTTTTCATACTGAAATCCCTGAAGAGAGGTGTTAAAGATCCCCAATATGATTGTGGCCCCTCTATAAATATTTTATAATAAATTTTGATTTGAAACAATAAACAATAACCAAACCATTTAACCTTGCAATAAGCTTAATCCCAGTATTCTATGGATTTTTGCTGCAATTATTAAATAATATATTTATTATTTACAATATCACCTCTGGTAGCTAAACGATAGCAAGGGTCTTGGCATCCAGGAGGCTGACACCACCCTTGAAATCCAAATCCTTATATTTTGAAGAATTAAGGAAAAGAAAGACTAAAATACCACGGCACCACTATTGAACTTTTTGGCCAATTAAATATTTCACATGTATCGTCACGTATAAGTTTTACACCTAAATTCCAGTCAGAATTGAGGTGTTGTGTATGTTTTAGGAGTTACAGATGGAAATTTGTTCTGTCACAATTCTGCCACGCAGCCGCGGCAGCCAATGCACCCGCGCGCCGCTGAGCTAAAGCTCTGTCACTCTGTCAAAGCCGTGTACGCAGCCCTGGGCCTCTGACAAGTACGCAGCCGCGGGACTATGGGTTGACAAAGTGACAGGTGGCCTGAGAAACCTAGGTACCGTGTAAACATGCTACAACCTACTTGGGAACATTCTACATATGTGATAACTGTTCATGTGGATAGTAGATAGTCTAAAAATACATAGAATTATATAAAAATACTTAAATAACCATTATACGTATTTTTTATTAAATAAAATTCAAAGTACCAAAAATGATGAAAATAAGATAATGACTACTTCTCAAAATATATTAAAATAATTTAATATAGTATTATGAGAATTTCTAGACATCAAAATCTTCTTGAAATACTAAGAAAAATTTTGATGTAAAAATATTACATGAATAATCATGACTTACATTTTAAGTAATTATTTTAGTAAATCAACTGAGTTTCAAAAATAAGGAGTACAATCAATATCATGACTTTACTAAAATTATTTATTACATAATGAGAACTCAACTGACATCAGAATACCCTTAGGAATGTCTATTAGAATAGTTATCAACTTACTGGGAAAATTTACTAAGGATAATTAATTAAATAATAAAGAAAAAGGACAGATTAGTGTTATTCACACGTCCAAACATCAATTATAAAGTAGAATAAATCCCATACCCTGTGGAATTAGATGCTACCCGTGTTACAACACCAAGAACACGTGAAAGGCTACAACTGGTTACCCTGCTAGCCTTAGTGTCTGTCCCTTTGAGCCCCTCTACCCCTCAGAAGGACAATTTTGGGACTCCAAAAGCTATAAATAAAGAGCTCTTTAGAAGATATTGATACCCAGAGAACCAGTTCTATTTACATCCAGACACCATCCCTAGGTAATCAAATACTTATAAGAGATAATTAAGTGATTTATGGCTTTATTCTGATTCATAATATCCATCCTCAACATTTTTTTATCAATTTAAACTTCTGAACAACCTTATAACCCCAGTATACAGGTTTGACCCATCAGTGCAGGTGCCAAAAAGGTACCCAAAGGATTTAATAATATACCAGTGAGTCTTATTATCCTTTCTCTGTTGTGGAAGCTTGGTTGCAAAGCCCTGCCACTCCACCATGTATTTTATATACATATTATCTTTGGGAAAAATCTCCTTTAAAGTAAAGGTCCCAAATTAACCAGGCCTGTGTGTTTTCATACTTAATTCCCTGAAGAGAGGTGTTAAAGATCCCCAATATAGTTGTGGCCTGTCTATATAAATATTTAATAATTAATTTATCTATATTGATTTATAAAAATAAACCATATCCAAACCAATTAACCTTGCAATAAGCTTTATCCAAATATTTTACAGATTTTTGCTGCATTCATTAAATAATATATTTATGATTTATTCTATCACCTCTGGTAGCTAAAGGATAGCAAGGGTTTTGGAATCCAGGAGGCTCACACCAACACCTAAATTGCACTTTATTTTTGTCCTAACCTCTCTAGATGGTTGTAATTAATAAAATTTAAAACCTCAACACAATCATGTCCTATTGAAATTGAGTTAAAACCTTTGAAAAAAAAATAATTGTGAAATCAAATCATAATTTTTGGCCACTAAGAATCCCAAAGAATAAAACCTTTATTTACTAATTCAAACTATAATTCACTCAAAATAAGTAACTGAAATTCCCTTTCCATCTTTTCAAGCTCTTGAATTTATCAGATTAACAGTCAAAAGGACAACACATCTTGCCACCACAACAAGCAACTTTTCAAACCACTCAATCCTGAAAACAATATCCCTCATGGACCCATACACCTAAGGAACTACAGAGCCAGCAGAAGGCATTGACCCAGAATATTTTTGCAGATATAGACATATCTTGGAGTGGGGGGATTGTCAGCTTGCTACTATATACAGAGCAAAACTGTCAAATAGTAACACAAAATATGAAAAATAAGAACTCCTCAATTAACAAAGGAAGGAGTGAGAAATACATAAATATTATTACAGGAATGGATACATCACCCAAAATTAGGTAGGGTCACTCACTGACCCCACCCTTGAATTCCAAGTCCTTATATTTTTAAAATAATTAAAAGGAAAAGTACTAAAAGTTACAATACCTGTATGGCACTTTCTGGCCATTCTAAAATTTCAAACGTGTTGTCACGTATAGTGTTTACACCTAAAATTCACTCAGAATTGAGATGTTGTGTATATTTTAGGAGTTACACGCGGAAATGTGTTATGTCACAATTCCCGCGCGCAGCACTGCATCATTAAATAACCCTACGTACTAGCAGCAGCAGGATCCCGCATACTAGAGACCTGCGCGCAGCTGATTCTGCCACGCACGCAGCGGATCCTATCCCGCGCGCATCTGTACTACTGATCCCCGCGCCTGGATCAGTCGTGACTAATCTGACAACCAGGTACCGCTCAGAGAGCTACAACCTAGTTAGGGTTGCCTAGCATATGTAACAAACGGACATATGCATTACTAATAAACTAAAAAGATCAAAACTTAAATAAAATTAATGAAAATTAAGTTTTAAACATTTTTTTATAATAAATCAAAGATCAAGGACTACCACGTAAACCACAGATCTTGATCTTTGAAGACCACAAAACACTACAAGAAGTGTTCATAAAAATTATTAAAAATTATCTAAATGATTAGCAGATGACGAAAAATTAGTAAACATCCACATCTGCATGCTTCAAAGCAATATAAATAGTACAAATGAAGGATGAGTACAGAATGATCAAATTTACGCCATAAAAAATTAACAGCTCCTGTGGCTAAAATAGTACAAAAATCCAGCAGATCTAAGAACAGCTGATTGACAGCACCAAGTAGACGTGCTAAACCTGCCCTGAATGGCTTGCCAGCCTCAGCCCACAAGCAGAACCCTCTCTACGTGCCCTGAGAAAGACCAAAATCACCCCAAAAAGGTATTTATACAGACCTCTTTGGATCTAATCAGTTAATCAGTTTACCAGGAATTATTTATTATCAATCAGACACTGTGTCATTGTTGATTAAGTTCTTATATGAAGATAAGCAAGTGATTTATGACTTAGTCTGCAGTAGTATTATTTTACCTTTATAACCAATCAACCATTGGAGTTTAGTCAAGCAATCCACCCCATCTGCTCTTAAACCCTTCCAATTATTCCAAGATTTTCGTGGTAAAGTGCTCAGAGTGAGTTTTACCCCTCCTTTCTAGGCCGCTTGTGCTGTTAAGCCCGGACATCAGTGGAATAAGTCCTTTCTGAGGCACCCATATTTATTCCAAGGTTCTTAAACTGCCTAAGGAGGCCCCTTGAAGAGAGGTTGATAGTCTGTAAAGATCCCCAGTAGTATAATACTGTGGCCCCTCTTTTATAATATATTGAAAACCATTTACTACCAAACCAATTAAACCTTGAAACTGCTCTTATTTGAGCTTCTAAGCGTTTATTATTGGAATAATAATTATTATTATCATTCAAGCAATTTTATCACTCTCTGTAGCTAAAGGGCTGCAAGGTTCCTGGTATCAGAGAGCTGACATCCCCTTTGCTCCTTGGATTCTGGTATTTGGGAACAAGATTTTACTGGTCACCCTCCTAAATTGGTTCTAAAAGGGTAACAGGAGGTCACCTTCTCTTCCTCTCATTTTTTATGGGATTAGTTGGTACTACTAAGAGTTTTAGTTCTTCCCAGCATCAGAATTAAACAAAAGGATCAAACTCTGTCTCAGAGGCATATTTTTCTTTTTCTTCATCATTTCCCTCTCATCCAAATAAGATGAAAAATCAAAAACATGAAAAATCCAAAAATCCTAAAAATATTTCTTCTCTCTCTGGATATGTTTTCTCTTCTTTTCCTTTTTATTGTCAGCCTTATCATCCTTCTCCTATTCCGGTTTTGAATCTCCGCAATGATTCTAAACTAGATCCCAATCTTGATTCTCTTCTTGTTGGTTTTGGTATGAAGGAATATGGCCTTAGGTGGAGGAAATTTGGGGTGGAAGTAACTCCTCCCAATTTTTCACCATCAGGGGCTCCTACTACTTTCATTTTCAAAACTCTACCCTGTGCCACAAATGTGAGAAATGCGTCATCTTTTGGATCACTTTTTATGGAAGAGGCACCTTCCAAGGATTTTGCGGAACATCAAAATTGGAAGATGTTGGAAATTGTTTTCAGCTTTTTTAGTCAGGTCTTGCTGGTAAATGCTCAAGCATTTCTCTCTTTTCCCGCTAAGTATAAGCCCGTTTAAAAAAATGTTCAACCATTCAACCAACCAATGCCTTTAAACCTCAATCCTCCTCTTATGTGTCCTCCTCTATCTTGTGATGTTTATCTCAATCTCTCACTGGTCCCTTTGTTCCCCGTGGTTGTGTTACTGAAGAATATCTGAAGGTGGTAAACTTTGGTCCAGATGGATGGCTCCTTCTTGATGAGTTAAATGATCAAAAAATTTTCAGCTCTTAGAGAAAAATCCATTGCTTTCTGTGAAGAAGAGAGAGGTCTCTTGAAAGAATCCTATGGTCTACCTTATATAATTCCAGTAGTAGAACATGATCCCTGGCAAAAGAAAAAGATCCCTATCCCTGCTGCTAAGTTCAAGTAGTTCATCAAGTTGGTGGGTGAATGAGTCTGTACCATTTTATACAGGCAGTAAACTTCCAGTTATTACAGTCCTGTCTTCTGTTTCCTCAAAACTCATTTTAGACTTAGAATATTTCATGATCTCCAGCCTCTAAATAAGGTTACTATTAAAGACTCTGGTATTCCCCCTGCTACTGAAGAATTTTTCAAATCCTTCTCTGGGAGAGCTTTCTATGCTCTTGGTGATATTATTGGTGGCTATGACAAACAATCCTTACATCCAATCTTTTTTCCTCTTACTACTTTCAATACTCCTCTTGGTTGATTCCAACTTACTTGTTTGCCCCAAGGTGCCACCAATTTGGTTGCAGTATATCAGGCTCAAATGGTTTGGATCCTTCAGGATGAAATCACTGATTTTTCTTGTATCTTTATTGAAAAGGCTGGAATTAAAGGTCAAGTTTCTGACTATAACAATGAGCTCTTACCTTGGAACCCAGGAATACGTTGATTTATATGGGCATATGTGACCACTTTGGAAAGGATCTTGTTTTGAATTGAGATTCTGGTCTCACTGTCTCTGGATCCATATTGGCTGCCTGTGTCCCTGCTCTGGAAATCATTGGTCATGTAGTCTGCAAGGAAGGAAGAAGAATGGCCCCATCAAAAATCAACAAAATCTCCTTTTTCCCCACTCCAATCAAGCCCAATGAATTCAAAGGTTTCTTAATTTTTGTCATTTATGTTTGGATCTTCATCCCTTCTTTATCCAAAATCTGTATTCCCTTCAATCGCTCAACCAGGAAGGATGCTGAATCGCTTTGGACCTAAGCTGCGGAACAATCATTTCCAAAGCTCAAAACAATTTTTGGAAAATACATTGTCTTGATTAATATCACTTATGGACCTGGAGCTGGCAAGATCAAGCTGGATTTTGATTTGAGATATCAATATGTTGGGGTTTTCCTTACCCAGGAAGACAAAAATGGTTTGGATTTTAATGCTTTGTATTAATCTCTCCTTTTTTAAGATGATGGAATCCAGAGAAAAATTGGTTCAGTATTGGAAAGATAAACATTCAAAGCAGATAAGGGACTCTTTGAATCCTGGTGATCTTATTTTAGCTTATAATTGATCCTTGAAAACTCAGTGGGGAAAGATTTTCTCTAATTGCTGGAATGGTCCTCATTGAGTGGTCCGCCAAGTCAGAGGTGGATCATATGTTTTGGAAAAACTGGATGGTACTCAGATGGCCAGGAGTTTCTCTGCTGATCAGGGCAAGAAATTTCATTTTTGTGGTTAGATCAGAAGAAAGTCCTCCCAATTGTGCACCACCAGGTTCATCTGCTGCATCTTTGTTGTAAAACTCTACTGTATGCCAAATATGTGAGAACCTGGGACGCCTCCCTTATTTATCTCTGTCACTTCTAGGACTTTTTTTTTGATGGATCACAATTTTTTTTTTCAATCACCCTCAAGATTAAATGGCCATTCCCTGGTTCCAATAATCTTTCATTCTTTTTATATATATTTCATCAAACTCAGATGCAGACTAGGGAAAGTCTGTAAGTTGGGGAGAGATGTGGTGACCAAATCCCAACACCTCAGAACAACTGCGCAAAAATTAAAAGTTTTTTGTGATTTTTTTATGCCTATTATTCATTATCAAAAAAAAAACAGAATGTTCCCCTATTTCTTTTCCAGTTACCAGCCTTCCCTTCTGCTATTTGGCTAGGAAGGGCTTCTTTGGGTTTTCAAACCGCGGGTATTTTGTTCAAATCCCCCTCTCATGGTCAACTTTGGCCAGTATTTTTGGCTGGGGGCCCACAATGATCACTGGCTTGGCTTTGGCTTGGCTTCGCGCCCCGTGCCAGAGCAGGAATTGACCTTGTCATCCTCACCAATCCATCATCATCCCTATACCCTCACCCATCTCTATCAAAGTGTAAAAAAATTGAATCTTGAAAGGCCTTCCTGGTTTGACCCTCTCCTGATAATCCTCATCAAGACTCCCAACCTTTATATAGCACCTTATGTAAAACTTGATCTACAAATTCAAAATTCCACAATTGCCAAGCATACCCCAGACTCAATTCCTTATATCATTATAATATCCTCTTGGAAGTAATTGTCTTTCTTTTAATATTGATCAAATTGGTTGCCTATCAGCTTATTAAGCATAATGTCCTCAACGGTCTTTGCGTCAACATATGGGATGGATTCTTCCTATTGTTGGGAAATTTTCATTGCCATCTGATTCCTACTATACCTTCTGACTCACTGTTATTTTACCCAAGAACCTCTGACGGTCATAGGAATCCCATTGATCCTATTCCTATGTGCAAGCTTACTCAAGATCTCACCCATCTCCCTACAAAACAGGGATGTCATTGGATCCTTTGGCACGTTTGGTCTATCCAAGTTTCAATTGTCTTTTCTTAAGGATCTTGAGGAAGAACCTTTGATAAAGACTGTTTTGAAATCAAAATCCTCATCATCCATCTAAAGATCTTATTGTCACCTGCGCATGATTGGTCATGGGAACAACCTTCATCACCTGACCCAATCCATTGTTCCCACAACAAATATTGCCTCTCATCTCCTCTCACAGGCCATCCAAGCATTGTTCATCCCTCATCCTATCCAGTCACCACGGTGACTGCTGTCACTGTTGCTCATCCCCAAGGTGCGCACCCCTAAAAATCCCCTGACCGCGCGGACCACAGGCAGTCCGCTTGGTTCTCATCCGCTACTCATCCCCCATGGCCATTGTTGGCCCTGTTTTTTATCCCTCTGTCCCTGTTCAGCTCTGTCTTTTTTGTTTTTATCATGATCAAAATCAAATCAAAAAAAAAATTCAATTGTTGTCTTTTTTGCTCTATCTGTGTAATCAATTGTAAATAGTCTACAGGGACCCATGGCCCATAAAAGGAGGGGCTCTCCCGTAGCTTATTCTCATCATCCATGGGAGTGTTTGTGTAGGTCCCCCCCAGTATTGTCAGCTCTCTGATACCAGGAACCTTGCAGTCCTTTAGCTATAGAGAGTGATAAAAATACTGGAATAATAATAATAATAATAATAATTCCAAAAATAAACACTTAGAGGCTCAAATAAATAATATAATAATTGCAGTTGCAAGGTTTAATTGGTTTGGTAATAAAAGGTTTTCAATATATATATAAAAGAGGGGCCACAGTATTATACTACTGGGGGTCTTTACAGACAAAGCAACCTATCTTCAACAGGCCTGATTAGGCATTTTAAGAACCTTGGAATGAAGATGGGTGCCTTAGAAAAGGCTAATTCCACTAATGGCCAGGCATAACAGTACAATGGCCAAGACAGGAAGGGAAACACTTACTCTGAGCACTTTAACACAAAGATCCTGCAATAATAAGAAGGGTTTCAGAGCAGTTGGGGAGGATTGCTTGATTTAGCTTCAGTTGGTTGATTGTTTTGAGAAATAAATAATAATAATACAGACTTGGTCATAAATCACTTGCTTAGATTCTTCATAAGAACTGGACTAATAATGACAGGGTTTCCGGTTGATAATGATAATTCCTGTTAAACTGATAATAGAATAATGGATCCAAAAAGGTCTGTATAAATACCTTTTTGGGGGGATTTTGAGCTTCTCAGGGCATGTAGAGAGGGTTTTTCTCATGGGCTGAGGCTGGCAAGCCATTCAGAGCAGGATTAGCACGTCCACTTGGTGCAGTTAATCAGCTGACCTTAGATCTGCTGGATTTCTGTACTATTTTAGCCACAGGATCTGTTAATCTGTTATGGCATGAATCTGATCATTCTGCACTCATCCTTCATTTGTAATATTATTATTGTTTTAAATTGGACAGATGTGGATGTTTACCAATTCCCCATCATCTTTTGATAATGTAGATAATTTTTAATAATTTTTATGAACACTCCTTGTAGTGTTTTGTGGTCCTCATAGATCAGAGTCAATGATTTACTTGGTAATCCTTGATCTTTGATTGATTATTAAAAAAATTTTTAAACTTAATTTTTATTAATTTTATTTAAATTTTTATCTTTTTAGAATATTACTAATGCAATTTTCAACTTGTTACATATGCCAGGCAGCCCTAACTAGGTTGTAGCTCTTCTGAGGGGTACCTGGTTGTCAGATTAGTCATGATGGATCCAGACACGGGGATCAGTCAGTACATCAGGTGCGCGCAGGGTAGGATCCGCTGCGTGTGTGGCAAAATTAGCTGCGCGCCGGTCTGTAGTACGCGGGAAACTGCTACTACAAGTACGTTGGGGTATATAATGATGCGGGGCTGCGTGCGGGAATTGTGACATAACACATTTCCGCGTGTATCTCTTGAAATATACACAACACCTCAATTCTGAGTGAATTTTAGGTGTAAACCAAATACATGACAACACATGTGAAATGTAAAAATGGCCAAAAGGTGCCATACTGGCGTTTTAATTTTTAGTACTTTTCTTTTTAATTATTTTAAAAATGTAAGGACTTGGATTTCAAGGGTGGGGTCAGTGAGTGACCCTACCTAATTTTGGGTGAGGAATCCATTTCTTTCATACGATTTATGTATTTCTCACTCCTTCTTTTGTTAATTTAGATATTCTTATTTTTTATATTTTTGTTTTGCTATGACAGGTTGCTCTGTACATAGTAGCAAGCTGACATTCCCCCACTCCAAGATATGTCTATATCTGCAAAAAAATTCTGGGTCAATGCCTTCTGCTGGCTCTGCAGTTCCTTAGTGTATTGGTCCATGAGGGATATTGTGTTCAGGCAACCATTCATCTTTATCAGCTGATTCTCCCTTGCATCTAACAAGGTAGAGTCTGACATCTTTTCCATTGATCCTTTATTCTTTATCTTTAAGGATCTTGCTAATTTTTTCTTTGTTGTTTTCAGATTCTTCTGCAATGGGTATTTCAGGTGAAGAAGTATATTCTACATTCCTTGGGTGGAAGTGTTTGATGAGACTTACTGGGAAGACTGGGTGTTTTCTAGAAAGCTCATCACTAACAATTGATTCCACAGAATTCTTACCATGAAGTTTTTTAATGGTGAAAGTTCCAACAAAAGCTGGTCTAAGCTTTCTATTTCCAGCTTAGTTGGTGAAGTTGGTGGTAGAGATCAAGACTTGATCACCAATCTTGAAATCAGGCTCCTTATGGGTTTTATCCCATCTTTGTTGGTTATACTCCACAGCATCATGGAGCATGTTTATTGGCTACATCAATCATGTTTTTGAAATCAAGTGATGTAGTCTGAATATTTGTTAGCTTTTGATTAAGGTTGTCCTTGGGTAATTTAGGAATCCATCCTCTTTCCAGTATGTAGGGTGCTTCCCTAGTGGTACAGTGCTTGCTACTGTTGTAAAACATCTCCAGTACAGGTAAATGGCTAACCCAATCATGGCAATACCATCAGAATTCTTGTATTCTAGACCAAAGCAACAGAATATCCTGAGCATGTCTTCCAGGGTCTGAATCATTCTTTCAGCTAAACCATCCGTCTGAGGGTGATAAGCCGTGGAGAAAGCTAAGGTGGTTCCCAGCATTTCATGAAGATTTCTCCAGAACTCAGAGGTGAATTTAGGATCTCTGTCACTGATAATGATCTTGGAAACACCAAAATCAGTAATTAGTCTATTCCAAAATAACAGGGCAACTTCCATAGCAGTTTCTTCCTTGTGATTAGGTAGAAACTTTGCTTTCTTGGAGAACCTATCTACCAAGACTAGGACTGAGTTATAGGAATAGGCTCCTCCAGGCTGCAGTCCGGTTAAAAAGTCCATGTTGATGATCCCGCATCTTTTCTTGGGTTCAGCAATCTTTTGCAGTAGACCAAACCTTTTCCCAGTGGTCCTTTTGGACTTCTGGCAAGTTTCAAAACTAGTAACATACTGGATAGTTGATTCTCTCCAATTGATCCTTCAAGCAGTTTTTTGAACCTTATCTGCGGTTCTATCAATAGATAAATGAACAGATGAGGAGTTATCATGGCATTCAGCCAGGACATGTTTGATATGATCATCCTTAGTTAAGACTATAACACTCGAATGTTGATGCCTGTAGTATACTAGACCATCCCATATGGTAAACCTTCCAGCTTTTTATGGTTTCAAGAGGAGTTCAGGTAGGCTAACAATCAATTCAGATGGTGGAGAAGTACTTTCCATAATGGTGATCAGGGTCTTCATGTTAGAACTGTAAGATTCTTTAATTGAGTTGAACAAGGATTCATCCAGTTCACAAATGTGGATTCCCATTATTTCAACTCCCAACAGGTTAATGTTAAGGATAGGGAAAATATCATTATATTCTGGATCATAAGCAGGGTTACTTGGGTTATTGGGTCAAGAATTACTGCTTAAACTATCAGCATTCTGGTGTTTAGTACCAGTTTGATGAAATATGGTCATCTGACCTCTGTACTGTTGTATGTCTATCTTCCACCTTAAAATATGCCTACTAGGGGTCTTCATGTTCATCAATTTTATGACAGCATTGCATTCAGTAATCACAGTGAAATCGGTGCCTTCCAAGTAATAATGGAGTTTCTCTAGAGCCCATACTAAGGCAAGAAATTCCATTTGACTTGCACCATACCTTTTCTCAGCGTGATGCTATGGTGACAGGTTCAAGCCCCCTCATTGCGCTTGAAACTTAATTCCTTTCATGTACGCATTCCTCCGGGCAGAGATCCATACAATGGAGCTCTACCTGTTGCGCAGGTGTTGATTCTGTTTTGATACATAGCATCAAAAAAAAAATGAGTAAGTCTTTTCTCAAAACTTTTGAGAAGAGACTTAAAATTATAAAAAAAAATATTTTTCATAAATTTATATCTTCAATGATTTTTTATATATATTTTAACTCACTTCAAGTCAAATCCAAGGGTACCAGCACTTGTTTGGAATCAGAACTGTCCTTGGGGGGTATTCAAACAGGTTCTGAGTGAGTTCCAATCAGATCCTGTAGTCCAAGGGTACACTGTCTGGGATGTTCTCTAGGAGGTCCTGGTCAATAAGATCACCAAAAACAAAATCCACTGAGATGGATAAAAAAAAATATAAGTTAAATATTGTTTTGTATTTTAATTTGATAAAGTGATGTTTTTAGAAAAATAATCACTTTTCTTAATTTTGGATTTTTCTTTATTTTCAGGATTATTGAGTTTATAAATAGAAATCTTCTTTTGATATATTTTCCACTCCTTATGTTGCCTTAATAAATAATTGTAATTGATAATTCTTTCAAGCTCAAGTTCCTTGTCTTTTATAACTTGGTCTTTATAATAAAGCAATTTCTCCTGTTGTTGCTCAGGAGTTATAATAACAGGGACAAAGTTACAGAGTTTTTCTTCTTTTTTCTTTTTAAGAAGTTTTAAATAATAATTGCCCAATTCTCTGTTGGTCTTAAGATCCACTAGAGAAACAAATGATCATAAATATTTTTTATAAGTATGTTAACTTATAAATAGACTGGTCCAAGGAATAAAAAATTAAAAATTAATTATTTAAGGATATTTCCCGGCCAGACCCCCAGTTGTCAGCTCTCTGATACCAGTAACCTTGAAGTCCTTTAGCTACAAAGAGTGATAAAAATACTGGAATAATAATAATTATTATTCCAATAATAAACACTTAGAGGCTCAAATAAATGATATAATAAGAGCAGTTGCAAGGTTTAATTGGTTTTGTAAAAAAAGTTTTTCAATATAATATAAAAGAGTGGCCACAGTACTATACTACTGGGGATCTTTGCAGAAAAGCAACCTCTCTTCAACGGGCCTACTTAGGCAGTTTAAGAACCTTGGAATGAAGATGGGTGCCTTAGAAAGGGCTTATTCCACTAATGGCCGAGAATGACAGCACAATGGCCAAGACAGGAAGGTAAACACTCACTCTGAGCACTTTACCACGAAAATCCTGCAATAATAAGAAGGGTTTCAGAGAAGATGGTGTGGATTGCTTGACTAAACTTCAAGTGTTGATTGGTTAATAAGAATAAATAATAATACTACAGACTAAGTTCTAAACCACTTGCTTATCTTCCTATAAGAACTTAATCAAAAATGACACGGTGTCTGATTGATAATAATAATTCCAGGTAAACTTACAATAGGAAATAATGGATCCAAAGAGGTCTGTATAAATACCTTTTTGGGTGATTTTGGTTGTTCTCAGGGCACGTAGAGAGGGTTCTGCTCGTGGGCTGAGGCTGGAAAGCCAGTCAGGGCAGGATTAGCACGCCTACTTTGTGCTGTCAATCAGCTGTCCTTAGATCTGCTGGATTTCTGTACTATTTTAGCCACAGGATCTGTTAATTTGTTATGGCGTAAATTTGATCATTCTGTACTCATCCTTCATTTGTACTTTTGATATTGATTTAAAGTGTGCAGATGTGAATGTTTACTGATTGTCCGGCATCTGCTGATCATTTAGATAATTTTCGATAATTCTTATGAAAACTTCTTGTAGTTTTTTGTGGTCTTCAAAGATCAAGATCCATGGTTTATGTGGTAGTCCTTGATCTTTGATTTATTATAAAAAAATGTTTAAAATTTATTTTCATTAATTTTATTTAAGTTTTGATCTTTTTAGTTTATTAGTAATGCATATGTCCTTTTGTTACATATACTAGGCAACCCTAACTAGGTTGTAGCTCTTCTGAGCGGTACCTGGTTGTCAGATTACTAACAACTGATCCAGGCGCGGGGATCAGTAGTACAGAGGCGCGCGGGGTAGGATCCACTGGGTGCGTGGCAGAATCAGCTGCGCGCGGGTCTCTAGTACGCGGGATCCTGCTGCTGCTGGTACGTAGGGTTATGTAATGATGCGGGGCTGCGCGCGGGAATTGTGACATAACACATTTCTGCGTGTAACTCCTAAAATATACACAACACCTCAATTCTGAGTGAATTTTAGGTGTAAACCCTATATGTGAAAATACGTGTGAAATGTTAGAATGGCCACAAGGTGCCATACAGGTGTTGTAATTTTTAGTACTTTTCCTTTTAATTATTTTAAAAATATAAGGACTTGGAATTCAAGGGTGGGGTCAGTGAGTGACCCTACCTAATTTTGGGTGAGGAATCCATTCCTGCCATAATAATTATGGATTTCTAACTCCTTACTTTGTTAATTGAGGCGTTCTTATTTTTCATATTTTGTGTTACTATTTGACAGTTTTGCTCTGTATATAGTAGCAAGCTGACAATCCCCCCACTCCAAGATATGTCTATATCTGAAAAAATTTGGTCTAATGCCTTCTGTTGGCTCTTTAGTTCCTCAGGTGTATAGGTCTGTCAGGGATATTATGTTCAGGCAACCATTCATCTTTATCAGCTGATTCTCCCTTGTATCTGACCAGGTAGAGTCTGACGTCTTTTCCATTGATCCTATCTTTCTTATCCTTAAGGATCTTGCTAATTTTATCTTTTTCCTTTTCAGGTTCTTCCGTAACAGGTATTACAGGTGAAGGAGTATGTTCTCCATTCCTTGCGTGGTAGTGTTTGATGAGTCTTACTGGGAAGACTGGATGTTTCCTAGAAAGCTCATCACTGAGGATTACTTCCACCGCATTTTTACCATGAAGTTTATTAATGGTGAAACGTCCAACAAAATCTGGTCTAAGCTTCCTATTTCCACTCAAGTTGGTAAAGTTAGTGGTAGAGATAAAGACTTGATCACCAATTTCAAAATCAGGTTCCTTATGGGTTTTATCCCATCTTTGCTGGTTATACTGCACAGCATCTTGGACACACTTCACAGCATGTTTTTTGGCTTCATCTATCATCTTTTTGAAGTCAAGTGATGTAGGGTGAATATTGGTTAGCTGGTGGTTAAGGTTATCCTTGGGTAGTCTAGGAATCCATCCTATTTCCAGTATGTACGGTGCTTCCTTGGTGGTAGAGTGCTTGCTACTGTTGTAAGCCATCTCCAGTGCAGGTAAAAGGCTAACCCAATTGTGGCAATAACCGTCAGAATTCTTTTACTCTATTCCAAAGCCAAAGAATCTTCTGGGCATGTATTCCAGGGTCTGAATCATCTCCTCAGCTAATCCATCCGTCTCAGGGTGATAAGCAGTAGAGAAAGCTAAGGTGTTTCCAAGCATATCATGTAGATTCCTCCACAACTCAGAGGTCAATTTAGGATCTCTGTCACTGATAATAATCTTGGGAACTCCAACATCCGCAATGAGTCTGTTCCAAAATAATAGGGCAACTTCCATAGCAGTGTCTTCCTTGTGATTAGGTAGGAACTTTGCTTTCTTGGAGAACCTATCCACAATGACTAAGAATGAGTTGTAGGAATAGGCTCCTCCTGGTGGTAGTCCAGTCAAAAAGTCCATATTAATGATCTCCCATCTTTTGTTGGGTTCAGAAATCCTTTGAAGTAGTCCAAACCGTTTCCCAGTAGTCCTGTTGGACTTCTGACAAGTTTCACAACTGGTAAAGTACTGTATAGTGGAGTCTCTCCAATTAACCCACCAAGCAGTTTTTTTAACCTTATCCAGGGTTCTATCAGCAGACAAATGACCAGATGAGCAGTTATCATGGCACTCAGCCAGAACATGTTTGATATGGTCATCCTTAGTTAAGACTATGACACTTGAATGTTGATGCCTATAGTATACCAGACCATCCCATATGGTGAACCTCCCGGCTTTGTATGGTTTCAAAAGAGGTTAAGGTAGGCTATTGATCAATTCAGGAGGTGGAGAAGTACTTTCCATAATCGTGATCAGAGTCTTAATGCCAGAACTGTAAGCTTCTTTGATAGAGTTGAACCATGATTCATTTAGTTCACAAACGTGGATACCCATTATAGGAGCTTCAATGTTTAACCTGTTAATATTAAGGATAGGGAATATGTCATTATCCTCTGGATCATAGGCAGGGTTACTTGGGTAATTGGGTAACACATTCCTTCTTAAACTATCAGCATTCTGATGTTTAGTTCCAGCTTGATGAACTATGGTCATCTGTCCTCTGTACTGTTGTAGAGCTATCTGCCATCTCAACATATGCCTGCTAGGGGACTTCATTTTCATCAAGGTTCTGACAGCGTTGCAGTCAGTAATAACAGTGAAGTTGGTGCCTTCCAAGTAATAATGGAGTTTCTCTAGGGCCCATACTAAGGCCAGGCATTCCATTTGGCTTGCACCGTACCTTTTCTCAGTATCTTTAATTTGTCTAGATATGAAGAGTATAGATTTTTCCACTGGTTTATCATCTTCTATGACTTCCTGGTGTAAAGCAGCTCCTAGACCTTCCATGCTGGCATCTATGTAGAGCTTGAAAGGTTTAGAGTAATCTGGCTGGATCAGTACTGGAGCTGAAGTCATTGGCATTTTGAGTTCCTCATAACTCTTGACTCTATCATGAGTCATTTCAAACACGGTGGTGCTGTTGCAGATCTCATACAAAAATTTGGTTAGGAGAGCAGACTTTGGTAAATACTTCCTATAGTAGCTGCAGAAGCTGGTGAAGGATAGGAGTTCAGTTTTATTCTGCGGCATAGGCCCATTCATTACTGCTGCTATCTTGTTTTGGTCAGCAGCTAAGGTTAGTCCAGAGACAATGTGTCCTAAGGCTTTGAGTTCCCCTTAGCCAAAGTTACATTTTTTCATTGATACTTTCAATCCTATGGCAGAGATGGTTTTGAGGACTAGCCTTAATTTTTCCATGTGAGTATCCCAATGATCAGAGTAAGTGATAAAATCATCAATGTATACCATAATCCATCCCTGTCTGATGAATAATCCTAGGAATGTGTCCATCATCCTTAGAAAATGAGAAGGAGCCTTTTCAATACCAAAAGGCATCCTAAGATACTTGTAAATTCCCAAATGACAGATAATTCTCATGAATTTCCCGCTATCAGGGCTGATAGGTATTTGGTGAAAGCCTTGCAGCATGTCCATGGTGGTTATGTACTTAGCCTTGGACAGCTTATGTAGAGCATGGTCAATTCTCAGAATTGGATAATAATCAGCTTGGGTGTAGTTGTTAAAAATTCTAAAATATCCAACCATTCTTGACTTATTATTGTGCCAAGCTATAATTGTCATGCTGTCATGCTCCACCCTTCTCTCAGACTTTCTCTCAGCCCGGCCGCACCACCGGTGCAAAATCTCCAAATATGAAGCCTTGCCATTCTCACGATCTGCCCCCTGCCTGATGCACACTCCTCTTTGATTGGATCCTTTGATGACCCTCATCTCCTCATTCTCATCTCCATCCTCATCCTCATCTCCATCTTTTCCGTATTCCCGCTTCATTCTCCCGGCTGTCGCTCCTCCCATCCTTCCTCCTATCCTTTCTTCCATTCCTCTTGTATTGCCAACCACTTTCCAACCTTCCAACATCCCTCACTCAACTCTCCCTTCCTCTTGTATTGCCAATCAATTTTGTCTTGTCATCTCCCTCTTGATAAATCAGCTTCCTCTAATTGCTTGACTTTCTCCCGCTTTCTCTCCTTGATTTCTCCCACGCTCAATCATCAACTCGACTCAATCACCTCCCTGTCCTCGCTTCAAGATCACAAGATCCACTGAAACATCAAAGTTGATCAGATGTGAGAATCACACTCACCGTTGCTACTATTTCCTTGTTCTAATTAATTTCTATTCTACTGTCACAGCCTCTGCTCTTGTCTCCACCGCTCCTTTCAATTTTACTTGTCATTTCTTAGTCCGTAGTCTTAAGTCAAAGGGATCCCGGGTAAGGGTCTCTTGATCTTCTCTTTTTTTCTCTTTAAAATCTTAAAATAACTTTGTGGTCCTTTCAGACCATTGGTCTTATTTTGAAATACAGCCAGATCTTTGTCTCAGCTTAACACGGTTAAAAGCCAAAGGATCAATTGACTTGCTCACCAACCAATCCAAGGACCAATGGATACCTCACAATCCCTACTCAAGACCTTGACGGACTCCATCCCCAGTCTATCTGATTCCAACTTCTCGCTATGGAGGTCCAAGATCCAAACAATCCTCTCCCTCAAAGGCATCTCACACTGGCTGAACTCATCGGAACCCAACAAATGTCCCCCCAAAGTCAATCTTGAAATTGTTGGATACATTCTTGCCAAGCTGGATAATTGTACTTACATCAACTGTGTGAAAGATAATCACCTCTCAAATGGAATCAAACTGTGGAAATCAATAAAAAAATACTACGCTTTGTCCCAAACGGCCAATCAATCCAGGGTCTTCTTTAACTTCCTCAATCTTCAATTTGACACCAAACGAGTTGAGAAATTTATCACCGAGGCCAGAGCCTCCCTTCTCCAAATTGCCAAAATTGGGATCTGAATGGACGACAACATTGTAGCCTACCTCCTGCTCTATAAATTCCCTCCTCAGCTGGAACACCTCAAAACAACCATTACGCATTCACTGGGCGATGCCAAAATTGATGCTGACTTGGTCCTCCAACACCTCAATCAGGTTAAAAATGAAGTGGTAGCTGGATCACACGCCTCCGCACTGGTAACTAGGACCAAGGTGATCAAGTGTCGAGCAACATGGCATAACCCTCAAGCCAACCACAATTGTAGCAAATGCTGGTGGCTGTACCCACACTTGCGACCTAATCCAGGCGGCTCTCTGAAGGCTGGAGCAACAACTAACTCCCCGGCACCTCAACCACCAAAAACTCCTTCCGCACATCTAGCCTACAACTTTGCCATGGTAATGTCACCTGCTCTCAACCGTGAACAAATACTGCTTGATTCCGGAGCGTCAAACTGTATGTTCAACAATGTGAACTTCTTCTCAAGTCTCCTTCCTGACAACACTGAGACAAAAACTGGCAATCCCAACGCCCCCATCTCCTGCTTGGGAGTTGCTTTTGCAAGCCTGATCACTCAACTAGCGACACTCAATCTTCAGAACTCTCTCTTTGTTCCTAATCTAGCTGTCAACCTTGTTGCCCTTGGCCAGCTCATTCAAAAAGGCTGTTCATTGACTATCCTGTCTCCAAACCAATTCGCCGTTGTCTACAAACAGCTGCAAATACTCTCCGGAGACATAGAGGACAATCTCTTTTTCATTGACAACAAATTGAACCACCCTAGCTCCATCTCATATATGTTTGTATCTCTTTCTACGATTCACAAATGGTTTTGTCATCCCCATCAAGAGCAAACCCTTCACTTATCCAAGGATTTCCCCAATCTGAAATGGGATTGAATTGAGTGTGTCTCTTGCGCAAAGGCCAAAATACATCAACAACCCTTTCTCAAACATCTGCCCTCAAGCTTGAACCCCTTTGATCTCATTCACGCTGATGTGTGCGGTCCCATCAACCCTCCTTCCTTGACTGGGTGCAGATACTTTCTGCTCCTCGCCAATGACTGGTCCAAATTCACAACATGCATTCCAATTTGGTTGAAGTCGGACATGACCAACGAAGTGATCAAATTCATCAAGCTCCACGCAAATCAAAAAGGAAGAATGCTAAAAGAGTTCCACTCTGACAATGGCAGAGAGTTTGTCAACCAGCACCTTAGTACCTTCTTTGCCAAAAATGGAATCAAGCGCTCAACGTTGGAACCATACACCCCTCAGCACAATCCCATGGCGGAAAGGGGAAATAACACTCTCTTGGAAGCCGCAAGAACCACGATGATCAATATGAACATACCAAAGTTTCTGTCACTGCCAAAAAAACTTGGTCAACTGCGTGCAGTTGACATGCAGTTACTCCTGCCATGCAACACTTCAAGCTCATGTCATGCTCCAGTTTTTTTGGTGGTAGTACGGGGTATTATGTGTTTAGATTAATCTGAGCATGCCTTTCTTCACAGCTCAAGGGAGTGCTGCTCTACACGGTTGGGTGGTTGAGCCAACTGACATGACTCAACACCAGTTACCCATTCAGCTCAGAGAATGTACATATCTCAGCCGATGACGTATCACCACTGTTGATTCTTACTCATTGGCCCGTTGGGGAACTCTTCCGCACCCTGAAAATATGGCTTGATAAAGAGGGCTTTTGAGAAATTGCGCCGGTCTTCACATTTGATTTTTACAGCCGAGACAATGATTTGCTTTACTTTTCTACGGAGCGGGTTGGTTATCCCTTCCACTATGATTTGATGCAGGAAGTTCCAGTGCTCCGGAAGGTTGTGGCGCCAGATTACGAGGAAGCTTATGCCCTCTTGGAAGGCTAAACTCAATGTAATGCAGCCGGAAGAAGAGACTTCATCAGTCGGCAAGCTTATTTGAACATGAAGACAGCTGGTAAATATTTTGTGGAGGACAAAGAAGGAAAAGGGGGAAGTGGATATGGCGCTTGGCCTACAAAGTTGAGGAACACAAAAGCTTGATGGGTAAGCCCATGCTTGGGGAAAGGGTACGTTGCTCTTATTGTCTCAATGTGGCTCAGGCACTCATCCTTGCTTTCCCAATTGCTTGTCTTGAATCATGAACAGGCTTTTATTCCAATTACATTTGCTTTTTCCCCTGAAATACTCAATCCTAGCCACGCCCAAAAGCCCTCTCTTCTAAATTCAATCATTAAAAACATTGGTTCAAAAAAGACTGCTATAGCTTTGGACGCGCAGGGCCGTCCAATAAGCCGTCCACAAGGCAAATCTTTCATTGGCTATCACTCCCGCAAACGGTCAGATTCTACTGCCAGGCTGTTGGGCACACCCCCTCGTCAACCATACCAGCCTAATCAACTCGTACCCGACTCTATCCCATCCGCCGACACCGTCCCTTCATCCAGGACAAGTGCTCGGTCATGTCACAACGATGAGCTCTCACGCGCCCAGGCTCACTTTTTCAAAACTATTGCACCTGCTTTGGCTAGTCGCTTGCGACCAGTTACCGCTTTTGACGAGCCCAACGCGACAAAGCAAACCTTACAAAAAGCCAAAACTAACGAGCAACTCCGACGTCCCTTCACAGCCAATGCAGCGCGCTATGCTCCTCCCAGTCGCCCACTTGGACCACTACCAATTGTCCCTGTTTTTGGCATGGCTCCTCAACCCACCCCTGCTACTCCTACAACAGCGTGAAATAGATTTCACAGTAGGCCCAAAACCGCAGATGATTGTCGACCCAGGACAGCCAAATCACAACTTGACGTCCGACGAATCGCGGCTGCCAGTTTTTATACCCCTTCCAGTGTGTCGCCTTAGCCTTGATCATTACTGGCTCTTGTTGAATCAATTTTTTTTGCCAAACGCTCAGAGCCGACTATGGTTGGCTTAGATTCTGAAGCTCTACGTGTCGCTCCAAACGCACTTTGTAAATGATCAAAAACCATACAATGGGCAACGGACCATTGCAATTCTTCTTTCCAGCAGTAGTTATCTACCACCGCGCAGGGCTCGCCTTTGACACGTGCTTACCCTTTGCCTGGCAGGAGCAATGATACCCTTCCTTCGGGCACACAAGCAGGACCCAATCCCTCAATCACACATTCCCCGTTGGAGCAAAATGCCGGGATGCCGCTTGCCCCATCTTCCACCCAACGTCAAATGAATACATCTGGCCAAGTTCTCCATGTACCATGTTTGTCAAATCAAACACCTCCGACAATCTGTGTAGCCATTCCACGCAGCTCAAATGAGTTCTCAACATATTCGCAAGCCGGCTCAACTGTTAATCAGTGAGCACTGTTTTCACAACAGTATACCCCTGGTAGACTTTCCCCTTCTGTCATGAATAGACGCGTTCAGGCTGAGCCAATTCAGTCCCCTCAAAGAAACAGCCACGAATGCGCTGAAAACGTGGATCGCTGCCTGAATCAATGGGAATTCTCCGCCGGCTCTGATGCAACTTTGACCTCTAACCTCCTCCCAAGCCGACCAGATACAAGCGAGGATATTGAAGCCAGCTTTTGTTTGCAAGAAAGCATGCCTTAAATCTTAGGCCTCTCGATTTTAGTTTTGCTTTCAAAATGCATTTTTCTTGGATACAATCTCCCTGGGTCACGCAAGATATGACGACAATTAATTTATGGAAAAGATTCTCATCCTTTGTATCACATTTAGTTGTTTTCCTTGCAGTTATGTTGTTTTTTGAATCGCTCTTTTTGGTCATCAAGGTTGCATGAGCAAAATCCCCCATCCCACCGAAAGCATTGGCTTGACTGATCTGATGGGTCTGGATAGATGGGTTGAAATATGCTTCTCGACAGTTACCTCCTGCCTTTTCTGTCTTCAAAAAGAATTTAGCTTTCAACTTCTCCCAGGTTTTTATAACTGCTTCGCAATCGTTTTTCTTCTTCGTCGTCTGTATTTTGAATTCCAACGCTCGATGTTATACCAAATCAACATACTATCAGGTAATGAGATTGTCTCCAGAATTCACACTCCATTCAGCCTAAACCCCAAATTGACAAATGAGGGCTTGGTCAATCTACAGATATTTTCCACTGAGCTTGAAGTATCTGCCTGATGAATGTATCTAGTATTTCTACCTCACCTTCAACTTGTCTTTCAATCACAGATGTCCTGTTAATTTTGGACCTAAGTATCCGCTGTTCAACAGTTCTTTTTCTTGAAAAGATGCTCCATCGGATTTCAATCTTGATACCATTTTTTTGTTCAAACTGATCTGCTTGTAACTTGTGCCAAATGCATTGAGCTTTAGATAGTTTTAGTCCGTTTGTCTTAATCTTAATACAATTATCTTTCCCTACTCAACGCGAGGCAGGCAGGCCAATAACCTGTTGGACTCCCTTCCAAAGGCATTGCGTCACATAATTTAGAGATGAGGCTAGTGACAATGATATTGGCTTTGGTCAATTGCAATTGTAGGCAAAGGTTGTGACGGTTTGGGCTTTCTATCTTGTACGCTCAGAAACTTCTGCAATATAATCTTGTTCTATTCTTTGGATTTTCATGACCGCTATCATCATTATCATGCGTCTTTGTAATTCTTCTAGTTGTCACAAAATTCACCATAATGCCATTGGTTGAACTGAGACTTAAAGCTATCATGATCACCTGCTTCATCACCATAACATAACATGCCCCATACTTGTGGTCTGCCAACCACCTTATCACTCTGATTCTTGTCCATGCCATTTGATATCTTGTTGAGTATTTATTTTACATTAGGCTGAAATTTTGGTGGTCTAGTTTTCCTTAAATCAACTGGAATCACTTGTCCTCTGGATGAAATAGAATCCATTGTTGTCCCTTCTATACAGTCTAACTCATTTGAGCCCAAATTCAAAACTTGTCCCTTCTGGTCCCCCAATAACAAATTGTAACCTTGATAAGAAGTTGAGATGATTTCTTTATAATGAAGCACTTCAAAGCAGTAATATTAAAATAAATGAAAATAAACTAGAATTGGAAATTATGAGATGCTTTGATTGGGAAAACAAGAAAAAAATAAAGACATCAGATCAGATGAAGAAATGTGGCATTTACCAATGTTTTTTCTCTTTTAAATTACAACATTCAGAGCCTCAGAACAGATTGCAGTTGAGCAATAAATTTAAGCCACCACTTAAGCAACATCAGAATCCTCCTGGTTACAGAGGTTGCTGTTGAGATTAGTTTCTCCTAGAGCTGGAAATGATCTGCAGAAGCAAGTAATCTGATTGCAGGGGGTCAAGCAGTGATTAAGTGAGGATTGGTAAAGCAGATGAGAGGAAGGTGGAATAAAAGGAAGGAAGAGGAGATCCAAGAGAAATAGAGAGAATCCAGATTGAAGGAAACTCCTGATGAGTTGAGATCTGTGATGCAAGTCAAAAGACACATTCAAAGCATCTAGGAGGTTCAGTGGAAAAAAGTGTTGTTCTGGGCCTAGAAAGGGAAAAACATTCTGTCAAAAGCTCCCCCAACCCTTGCTCAATATTGTTACTTTGTAATTTGAACTTGACAGGTCATGATCCCAGTGCTTTTGTTGCAAATTCAGATGTTCATTCAACACTTCTCTTTTTTGGTTGCCAGAATTCTCATTACTCCGCAAACTCCATTCACCTCCTAACCCCCAAAAGCTTCCTGGAGTTTCAAATTAAGATAAAAAATATCCTTTGTGAAAAATTATTTCTGTCAGCTTCCTGATGCCAGGAAACTTGCGGTCCTTTAGCTACAGAAAGTGATGCCATGATGGAATAATAATATTTCCACAAACAAACACAGTGGGAGCTCCCAAAGAATAAAAATAAAAGGAGAAACTGCAAGGTTTATAATGGTTTGGTTAAATGTTTTTCAATATGGTGTAAGAGGGGCCACAGTCTATATAAAACTGGGGATCTTTAAAAACTCTCTTCAGGGGGATTAAATTGGAATCTTTATCCTGGGAGAATGGGTTCCTTATGACTTAAAAAAAGGAGTAACACCTAAGGGAATGGTATGTTTGGCTGGGCTAGACAGAACACAAGCCCAAGCTGGAGAGGAAATAACTTGATTTTTAGTAGTTACTCACAAGATAACTGAAATGATTCATGGTTGAAGGGTCTCAGATGAAAGGTGGGGTGCTTGATGTTTTAAATTCAATGATAATAATAAGGGTGTTGAATTGACAATGATAATATCAGACTGAGGCCGTATATCACTTGCTTATCTCTTATGAGCACCTGATCATGAATGGCAAAGGTCCTTGGTTGATAACTGATGGATTCTGGGGTTAAAAAAACAAAAGGGTGCTGTAAAAATGCCTTTTTGGGGTTAAGGGAGCCATCTCATGGCACATAGAGAGGGCAGGGCTCATATTCTAAGTCTAGAAAGCTGGTCATTTCTGGTTTTGAACACATTCTTAGTGCTTTCACCCAGCTGTACCTTTCTCTGCAGTATTTTTGTGTGATATTTATGTCAAAACCTGTCTTTGTGTTAATTTTCTATTTTACAGTTTTAACATATTTCCTATTTTTATACTATATTTATTTGAAGTAAATGGTCAGAGGTGGGTATTTTTAGATTCTCTGTCATTTTATAATCATTTTATAATTTCACATAATTTTTATGGTGGTATTTATTTGAAATTAAAAGACACTCTCCAGTGCTGCTTGCCTTGTTTGTCACCCAAAAATGTATCTAGCATCTATCTAACCTATCTCTTTCTGACCTTCTATGAGGTACACATTGTCAATATGTCTCTTAACTTTTATTTCCTTCCCATGTCTTGTGGTCTTCCATTTCAAATTCTGCCCACCTCTCCAAACATTCCAAAAAGCATCTCCATCCTTCTCCAATCTATATTTAATTTCCTGAAATCCTCTTCACCCAACTCCCCCCTTCCTCACCTTGTGCTTGTTTTCCTTAACTCACAAGGTCCATCTGTGCTGCACCCATTCCCCACTTCATACCTGAGTATCTGATCATCTTTGTGGTCTCAAAGTTATTTATTCTTCAATCTCCCATCTCTGTCTCTCAATGCTTGTTCTTCTGTGATCTGTTGTTTTCATTTATCAATGCTCTCCACTTTAATCAATCTGCAATCCACCTCACATCATTCTTGTTTTCCTTAAATCACTAGGTCTGTCCATGCTTCTCCCTTTCCCTGCATCATACCTGAGGATCTAATATTCTTTGTGCTCTTGAAGGCCCGTCCGTGCAGCTCCCGTTCCCACATCATACGTGAGGATCTAATCTTCTTTGTGCTCTCAAAGTTCTTCCCTTTTAACGGATCATGAGACTGGAATAGCTCTCAAATACCCCCAAGAAATCCTTCAACATGGTAAAACTACCCATAGAACTCCTGTAAAAGTAAAAGCTGTCTGGGTCATAATATTTTCACTGGAAATTAAGAATGGAATTGATCCTCCAATTGAAACACCTTTTCAGACTAGTCATCCAGTTCAAATCTGAAGACAAGAAAAATCATCTTAACAATCTTGATCCCAACAGACTAGCAGACACCTATGCCATCATCTCACTCAAACTGTGATCCAAAGATCATCTCTCAATTCAGCCCCAAATCCCAAAGAGACCCTTCCAAAATATGGAACCTCCTTAAAAATTACTATCAACCTAAAACTATTCAAAACCAATCTAACTATTTTAAGCGCATCTTGACAATAACCTATCCTCTGGTTCACTCAAATAAAACTTAACCTTGCTTTCCAAAGACACTTGTCTTCTATGCAGTCTCATTGATGATACCACCTTCAAAACCTCTGTCCTCCTTAACTACATAATTTCTATGTGGGCCATTTTCAACCTTACCCCCAATCTTTTGTCACTGGAGAGCTTCTCATCAAAAAATGTGAAATCAAAGAGAAGTCCCCCTCCCTCAAAGATACGCTAGAAGAACTCAGAGCCTATATCCAATGGAACATTGAAACTTTGGAACACTCTAAAGCCCTTGCAATAAAACAAAGTTATCTCAGAACAAACTAACCCATCTGCTCAAACAACATCCACAATACTCTGACCAAGCATCCCAAATCTGAATGCAGCCAACTCAGAAAGAAGAACACAGCTAAGATTGTGAAAACCATGGTATCTGGGTTTGCCAATTCAATTTCCAAAATACTTCTGGACTCCAGGGCATTGGCTACTACTATGTTCAACTCCACCAACTACTTCTCAACCCATTCATCAACCAACAAAAATGTCTACCTTTCCAACAGAAATTCCATAAAAGCCACCAGAAATGGAACCGTCTCCCTGGACCTCCCTCTGATGAAAATCTCTCTCAACAACTGCCTCCTTGTACCCTCCCTGGACACCAATCTCATCTGCATGGGAAATTTCCTCCAAAAAGATCACACCATCTCATCCAGAGGGGAGAGAAAATTCTTAGTCAAGGACAACCAATCCAATATTGTCATGATGGGAAAGTTTCACTTGGGAAAATTTGTGGTCCACCAAGGGCAAAATGCCACCCATAGCTTTTTCACCTCATCCCCCTTCAGAAGCATGAACATCCATCAAGCTGCTGCTCACCCATCAGCCAAATAACTCTCTAAGATTTACCAAAACAACAACCTCTCCAAACTTTTCTGCTCCTCCTGTGACATCAAAAAAAGCCACAAGGCCACTTTCCTGGGAAATTTCCCTAGCCCCACAAGAAAGCTAAAATACCTGTACATGGAGCTCTGAGGTCCAATCTCCCCCACCTCCCTTTCCAGAAAGAAATACTTCCTCAGGCAAGTGGAAGGCTACTCACACTACGCATGAATCCATTTCCTTGACCTCAAATACAACACAGAAAACGTCCTTAGGACTCTGTTTAACAAAATTCAGATCAAAGGAAAGGAAAACATCACATACCTAGTAAGCAAAAATGGAACCAAGTTCAAAAACCCTGTACTTTCCAAATTTTACTCCTCCTTGGGTATCCAACAACTCACCACTGCCCGATATTGTCCCCAGAACAACCCTCTTTCCAAACAAGGTAATTGAACCACCATGGCCAAAGCTTGTTGTATTCTCAAGGACTCAGGGCTTCCACTAGGCTACTGGTCAGAAGCTGCATCCACTGCCATCTACCTAGAAAACCTTGGACCCTGTAGGACAATCAATTTCTCCACCCCTTGAAAGAAATTTTTTGGCAGAACCCCCTCCCTTAAACACTTTCAACCTTTTGGATGCAAAGTCTTCTACCACCTAAAAAAACCCAAAGGAAAATTTGGGGATCAAGGAACAGCCAGAATTTTTCTGGGGTATGGGAATGGGAACAGGACCTACCAAGTACTGGATACTGAGACAGGTAAAATATGTATTACCCACCATGTCAAATTCCATGAATCTAAATTCCCTCCCTTAAACCTGAAGTCCCTTTCAACACCAAAGACCTTCATATCCAGCTTCCTCTTGATTATCCACTCTCCTCTTCACATCCCCCCTGCTCCACCCCCTCTGAATTTACCCCACCCAGCTACTGGCCCCCTCCTTTGATACACCACAACTCCAGGAGACTCCCACCCCCAACCCCCCCCTCCTACCCTCCCTTCTCCTGCACCTGCAAGTCATCCCCCCCTCCACCTCTAACACCCCCACTGTCTGCCCTTCCAAAAAGCATTATACCCGGAGATCCAACCCTCTCTCTGAAAAATACATTGGAGATATTGAACCCTGCAATATCATCTAGTCTTAATGACAAAACCACACAGCTAATGCCATCTCCTATCTGACTCCAGATCCAAAAACCTACAAGGCGGCAGTCAATGTGTCCAAGCCCCACACTATATCAAGGCAATCAATGCAAAGCTGGCTAACGTGGACAAACATGGATTTTGGTCCAATACATTCTGGAGGCTCCATAATCCATTCTAGAGGGGTTTTAACCCTCCATAATACATTCTGGAGGGGTTTTAACCCTCGATAATACATTCTGGAGGGGTTTTAACCCTCCATAATACATTCTGAAGGCTCCATAATCCATTCTGGAGGGGTTTTAACCCTCCATAATACATTCTGGAGGCTCCATAATCCATTCTGGAGGGGTTTTAACCCTCCATAATACATTCTGGAGGCTCCATAATCCATTCTGGAGGGGTTTTAACCCTCCATAATACATTCTGGAGGCTCCATAATCCATTCTGGAGGGGTTTTAACCCTCCATAATACATTCTGGAGGCTCCATAATCCATTCTGGAGGGGTTTTAACCCTCCATAATACATTCTGGAGGCTCCATAATCCATTCTGGAGGGGTTTTAACCCTCCATAATACATTCTGGAGGCTCCATAATCCATTCTGGAGGGGTTTTAACCCTCCATAATACATTCTGGAGGCTCCATAATCCATTCTGGAGGGGTTTTAACCCTCCATAATACATTCTGGAGGCTCCATAATCCATTCTGGAGGGGTTTTAACCCTCCATAATACATTCTGGAGGCTCCATAATCCATTCTGGAGGGGTTTTAACCCTCCATAATACATTCTGGAGGGGTTTTAACCCTCCATAATACATTCTGGAGGCTCCATAATCCATTCTGGAAGGGTTTTAACCCTCCATAATACATTCTGGAGGCTCCATAATCCATTCTGGAGGGGTTTTAACCCTCCATAATACATTCTGGAGGCTCCATAATCCATTCTGGAGGCTCCATAATCCATTCTGGAGGGGTTTTAACCCTCCATAATACATTCTGGAGGCTCCATAATCCATTCTGGAGGGGTTTTAACCCTCCATAATACATTCTGGAGGCTCCATAATCCATTCTGGAGGGGTTTTAACCCTCCATAATACATTCTGGAGGGGTTTTAACCCTCCATAATACATTCTGGAGGCTCCATAATCCATTCTGGAGGGGTTTTAACCCTCCATAATACATTCTGGAGGCTCCATAATCCATTCTGGAGGGGTTTTAACCCTCCATAATACATTCTGGAGGCTCCATAATCCATTCTGGAGGGGTTTTAACCCTCCATAATACATTCTGGAGGCTCCATAATCCATTCTGGAGGGGTTTTAACCCTCCATAATACATTCTGGAGGCTCCATAATCCATTCTGGAGGGGTTTTAACCCTCCATAATACATTCTGGAGGGGTTTTAACCCTCCATAATCCATTCTGGAGGGGATTTAACCCTCCATAATCCATTCTGGAGGGGTTTTAACCCTCCATAATCCATTCTGGAGGGGTTTTAACCCTCCATAATCCATTCTGGAGGGGTTTTAACCCTCCATAATCCATTCTGGAGGGGTTTTAACCCTCCATAATCCATTCTGGAGGGGTTTTAACCCTCCATAATCCATTCTGGAGGGGTTTTAACCCTCCATAATCCATTCTGGAGGGGTTTTAACCCTCCATAATCCATTCTGGAGGGGTTTTAACCCTCCATAATCCATTCTGGAGGGGTTTTAACCCTCCATAATCCATTCTGGAGGGGTTTTAACCCTCCATAATCCATTATGGAGGGGTTTTAACCCTCCATAATCCATTCTGGAGGGGTTTTAACCCTCCATAATCCATTCTGGAGGGGTTTTAACCCTCCATAATCCATTCTGGAGGGGTTTCAACCCTCCATAATCCATTCTGGAGGGGTTTTAACCCTCCATAATCCATTGCAGGGCTTGCCTTTGACACCTGCTTACCCTTTGCCTGGCAGGCATGTTTTCAGGAAGCAGAATCTTTTTTGAACCCTGTATATTATTCAGACTACCTCCACCATTGAGTAAGAAATTGTGGTAATCAGGATTTTCTGCAGCATGCATATTTAAAGTAAGTTTCAAAACTTGAAAATCACTCCAGAAAGCAGAATTTACCAAACTTGGATCAAAATGTTGTGGAAATTGTGGTGGTTGTTTTAGAAATAGGCTCAGCAGTGAACAAGTGGGTATATAAAGATCATGCATGCAATTGGCTGGCAGTGAAGGATTTCTCAGTGCAACAAACCATGAGTATTGATCACCTTGTTTTGTGAGGATACTGGGGTTTTTGCAGAATTATGTATTCAGTATGAGCCAAAGATGCTTATGACAAAAAAAAGCTAGGGGTTTTAACCCTCCATAATACAGACTGGAGGCTCCAGAATGGATTATGGAGCCTCCAGTATGTATTATGGAGGGTTAAAACCCCTAGCTTTTTTTGTCATAAGCATCCTTGGCTCATACTGAATACATAATTCTGCAAAAACCCCAGTATCCTCACCAAACAAGGTGATCAATACTCATGGTTTGTTGCACCAAGGAATCCTTCACTGCCAGCCAATTGCATGCATGATCTTTATATACCCACTTGTTCACTGCTGAGCCTATGTCTAAAACAACCACCACAATTTCCACAAAATTTTGATCCAAGTTTGGTAAATTCTGCTTTCTGGAGTGATTTTCAAGTTTTGAAACTTACTTTAAATATGCATGCTGCAGAAGATCCTGATTACCACAATTTCTTCCTCAATGGTGGAGGTAGTCTGAATAATATACAGGGTTCAAAAAAGATTCTGCTTCCTGAAAACATGGTTATTCATGGCCATAGTGAAGATTAATCTTTGGATAGATTAATCAAGAATTATCTTTAAAACTTGGACCGTTGCTACCTTTAAAAGGCTTACCTAATGGACCATGCCATTTCATGTGGCAAAAATACAGCATTTCCAAACATAAATACATTGCTTATGGATTCTCTTCTTTGAAATGAAGAGAACCAAAATATGAAGACTAATTACAGCCAGAAATTTATTAAATATTGTTCTCAGAATCTATACCAACCAGAGTTCCTCAACACATTTTTTCATCCCAAATTTCCTCCTCACAGGTTCACTCTGAAATGTGGTTCCCCTGTGATGGTTTTGAGGAACATGGACCATAAAATTGGGCTTTGCAATGGAATTTGCTTGGTTTTTTTGAGATTGGGAAGCAATGGTGTAGTTGCCAAAATTGCCACGGGTCATTCAATAGGAAGGCTGGTTGCCATTTCCTGCATTCCCTTTGTTACTGTTCCTGATGAAAATAGACTCCCTTCCACCTTTATTTTCAAACAGTGTCCTGTAAATTTAACTTTCTAATCCCAAATCAAAAAATCTCATGTTCAGACAATTTCAAATATTGGTCTTTATCAGTAAGACCCAGTTTTCATTCATGGTCATTTATATGTAGCATTGTAAAGGAGAAGATCCAGCCGCTCAACAAAGGTAGTGGTCACACAAAGGACTGATAACCACATTCCATGTCAAACTGATCAAGTTGCTTGAAATGATGTTTTAAATAATATGAATCCTGGAAATTGATTCATTTGGAATGTACATTGTGTTTGAGGTACTCCTATATCAATAAATTGACATGTATTTTTTATCAAAACCATGATTTAAGTGATAATTAGAAAAGGTTTATATTTTTCACATTTTTCCAATCAAACCACATTGCATTCACTATCCAAAGAATTAAATTTGAATCAGTGCCCAAATTTTGGGGAAATACTCTAGTTGTTTTCATAATTATTTATTTAATTGATTATTTTTGGGTTGAAATATTTCAGACAATTTGAATTCCAAGAATCAAGCACATATGTGTAGCATTCTAGAATCTTGTTTTATTTTTGGTAAAAAGTTTTTTAAATTTCACCAGAAATATTCCATTTTGTGTAAATAAAATGAATTTTTAGCATTTTTCTTATTTCTCTGAATTGGAATAAATTTTGTTTTGAATGTGAGCTCAAATTTGAATTCCTTGCAAAAAAATGATATTTCCTGCATTTTTAAACATTACTTAAACCCAATTAGTGTCCATTTTTTAATTCTCCCAAACATTCTAACCCTTTTGGAGGCCTTATTTTAGCCCCCTGGGCCTCAATTAATGTTTAAAGGCCCTGGGGGGTGAAAGACTGCCTAGAAAAGTATTTGATCCTATCCCAGGTACCCCTTGAATCCTTAAAAAGGTGGGAAAACCAAATTGTCTAAACCGATGTCTTTTTTTTATCTGAGCATCTTTTTTGTTAGAATTTGAGTTTATATATATGTGACTTTCTCTGGAGTTTGAAGTATCTTTGATTGGATTGATTTGATTTTTATTATTGTTTTTATTGAAGTATTACAATAATGGGTAAAATATAACTAGGCTGTGTTATAACCAAGATAAATTATATCTGTTATTTAATAGAGGATCTTGTGTTGTAGTATTGTGATTGTCAGACTTTCTAATCATAGCATTTCACTTACCATGTCACTTAAACTGCTTATGCTAATTTTACCTTATTCATTTTGTACTCAACCACTTGTTGGCCAATCATGTATTTAGTCTATATAAACCATGGTACTCTCAAGTGGAATTGATTATCTGTTCAGCCAATACATCAACTGGAGTGCCCCTTTCCTCCTGATCTCAGATCCGTTACACTTGACGTTACAAGCCTCTTTCACTCATTTCTTATTGATCTTTTACTTCATTTGAGCTTAAGCTCTTTTTATTTTTTACATGGTTAAAAGCCTATTCTCAACATGAGCACACCATCTTTCATTCAAGTGGTCGCCTTCAATAGTCTCATCCTGAAACCAATCTTCGACTCTTTCGGCGGGGGGTGAGATGAGAATGAGCCTTGTCATTGAAAATTAAGCTCATCCCATCCATTCACCTCAATGCTCTGGAACGGCTATCAACAAAACTACGCAATATGGGTTGTTCCAATGGAAGCTAAATTTGACAACATGAACGCACTGGAGATTGTGACCGGTAGGATTTCCAAGGATCAAGCAGAGGGAGCCAAGAAAAGAGTTGAATTGCTAAAGTAAACTCAGCCAAGTCACCCGTTTGGCGGCCCATCAATGGCAATGTCTGCTACCAACATCCAAATCATCAATCAATCGACTGTCTCCGACTTGGATATCAGTCTACATCCTTTACCCATCCTCAATGTCTCCAACCATCTCACAAGGACGCAACTTCAATCCGACAGGTCAGACATCGAGATCTATGGCGCCCTGATTGGCACGCAGCTTGGAAAAAAACTCAAAGTTGTCAACTGTTTTGAAATCCTGATTGACTCAGACGGTAAAGTTGACCATGGATTCTTAAAAACTTGGAGGGAACAATGTCCGTATCACCACATCATTTTAATCTCGTGACATCAAACCAGATCCGTTCATAAGCAATCAAACCTGGCATTAGTAAGAACAACCCTATCGACCAACAAAAGATTCAAAGGACAAGCTGTTTGGAATCTCCTTTGCACAAAATACGCCGGAAACAACCTTGCTGCTTGATCTGCCACCCTCGAACCCTTTCTGGATCATCCGCACCTCAAGATTCCAATCGTTCATGTCGCTGGTACGAACGGGAAAGGCCTTAACTTGAATTGGATCTTGCTGTTGTTGAAGTCGGTCTTGGCGGTGAGATGGATGCAACTAACAATTTTGATGCTGAAGTCGGTCTTGGCAGTGAGATGGATGCAACTAACAATTTTGAGAGTCAAAATACTCTCCTCAGCTGTATCACCACTATCTCGATCTATATTCCATCAGTCGGCTCTCCCAATCATCTCGTTTGTTGCTTCACTTGACTTGCTTGGATTCGATCTGGAGACAAATCTCGAGAACATTGGTCGGACCTTTGATCTATCGTTCCCATCTAGCTCCGACCAACCACATTGATCCTGATCTCAAGCTCAAGATCACCTCAAGTCGATTGGATCCTTGATTCTTGATCCTATTTGGAACTTGAGCTCTAGTATCTTGGCTCAACAAATCCTTTGATCAAGCCAGCATTGCTTCCGTTTCCAACGCCCCATCGGGTGATCAATCAATCCATCAACCAATTAAGATCGGCAGGCATCAGTCAACCTAAGGCTCACTACCTCTTTGACCTCATCACCATCAATCTTGTTATTCCGTCCATTCAACCTGGAAGGATTGGTCTGTAGTTTTCTTGCTGCGTTCACACTCCACCTACATTTTTTTTTATCAATCATCCATCAATCTTTTTACTCTCATTTGAGTACTCAACTCAGAAAATCATCCAAATCAATTTTGTCTATCCAATGCAATCAAATCCAACCTTGAACAATTCAATGCATCTTACAAGTAATTCACCATTTGAACTGAAGAATATTCCAGCAAATAGTAGATATCATTAAGATAGCAGTTAGAATCAAATATGCCCCAGGGAGTTTACAAGTTATTCAGCTCATCTTATTAATCAGTCACTAACCTGTATGTAGAATTATTCCAACAGTTAGTAGAACATTATATTAATTAAAGAAAAAGAGTTAGATTCCTTTTTAGGACAGTAACTTCCTCCAGTTCAAGTCAAGCGGGTGTGTTAGAATTTGAGTTTATATATATGTGACTTTCACTGGAGTTTGAAGTATCTTTGATTGGATTGATTTGATTTTTATTATTGTTTTTATTGAAGTATTACAATAATGGGTAAAATATAACTAGGCTGTGTTATAACCAAGATAAATTATATCTGTTATTTAATAGAGGATCTTTTGTTGTAGTATTTTGATTGTCAGACTTTCTAATCATAGCATTTCACTTACCATGTCACTTAAACTGCTTATGCTAATTTTACCTTATTCATTTTGTAGTCAACCACTTGTTGGTCAATCATGTATTTAGTCTATATAAACCATGGTACTCTCAAGTGGAATTGATTATCTGTTCAGCCAATATATCAACTGGAGTGCCCCTTTCCTCCTGATCTCAGATCCATTACGCTTGACGTTACAAGCCTCTTTCACTCATTTCTTATTGATCTTTAACTTCATTCAAGCTTAAGCTCTTTTTATTTTTTACATTTTTAAGGTTTAAAAACCTTCCTGAGGTAGGAAAGCACACCACAAGGTGTGATTTTTGTAAAACAAGTCCCTGAATCATGCCTTTCTTCAAAATAGGCATGATTTTAAAAAGAGAAAATTCTAAAATGATTTCTTTTTTTGAAAAGGCATAAATTTATTCATTTTGAAGGCATCATGTCAGCCTGGGCCCAAAAAAAATTGCATCAAGTACAAAAATAATGAGGAAAAAGGTCAAAACCAGATTTATTGGAACAAAAATTCAGTATTTCTTATGGGATTTGAATACCTTTTTTACAAAAAAAAAATAAAACTTGCTGTTATGTGATTTAAATTTAAATCTGTGGAAATATTTCACCAATCCTTCAGCAAGAAAAAGAGAGAAAAAAAACACAATATTGAAAAGATGTTTTGTTGAATAAAAATTTATGTTTCTGATTGCATGAAGTACATAACATTTTACCAAACATAAGAAAAGAAAAATGATGAATTTAGATTTTTTTACAGGAAAAATTCAAGTAGTTCAAAGAAATTCAAGAAATAATCCATCTAGTGCAACAAAATTAAAAAAAAAAATCAGAAATTGATTTCTTTGAATAAAAATTGATATTTATGATGAAATGTATATACATGTATTAAAAATGAAAAAAGATTGAAGAATTTGAAATATACTTACTTGATGAGTAGAATCTAAAAAACTGAAGTTTTCTTTCACAGAAACTTTATCAAGTACTAGAATGTTGAGTAAAATGTCCAAAAATCAATTTTGTTGACAAAACCTAGAATTTCTGATGGAATTTATGTCAATTTTTACTTGATAAGAAAATAACTAAAAAAATTCTAAAGATACATTTTTTAAGGTAGGAAGTAATATAATTTCTCAAATTCCAAGAAAAAATTCAGAAATTATTGGAATAATTGAAAAAAGGAGGAAATTTGCACTCTTTTTATTCAAACGACTCAATTTTGTTGTTTATTCTTCTTGCAACTGATGAAGCTTTTCTTGAAATATTTCAAAATATTTGAACAAAGATCATTAAATCAGTATATTGATGTTTTTTTTTGTTGCTTCATGTTTGGGAATAGGCTGTTCCTATTAAGATTAATCTCTATGAAAAAAATTTTTTGATTCTATGATTACACTTCTGTTTCTTCTCATATTTTTGTTGAAATTTTTGAAAATATTTAAAATTCCCTCATCTGGTAGTTATATTGAGCATTTTTTCAATTTTTTTGTATTTTTTCCCCAAACAATCCTCCAGAGATCTTCATTTCTGTGCAACAATTTTTATTTTGGTATTTTTTACCATTATTTTCAAACTTTATGAAGTTTTTTTTTCAAAAAATTTCTATATTGATGAATTTTCTCCACAAAATAGGTATAGGAATCCTTTTCAAATCTTCTTCAAGTTTTTCTACAAATCTCTTTGTATTCTACTGGGAATATTCCCTTTTGTAAAAGGAAACATACTTTTGAAAATTCCCAGTATTTCTATGACATTGAATGAGGTTTTTGTTTAAAAATCCAAGCTGAGGTTTGAATTTGTTGCAAAAGATTGATATTTGGTATATTTCTACATTTTATTTTATCCCAAATGATTTCCATAATTGAATTCTCCAAAAAATTCCACCTCAGTCAGACCTAACAGGTACTTGGGCCTTGTTTTAGTGCCCCAGGGCTTTGATCAATGTTTGGAGGCCACAAAAGGCCCAAAAAAACCTCAAAAGGAATTTTTTGAACCCCAGGTTTTCCTTGGAACCTTTAGAGGCATTTTTTCATACTACAGCCAGTCCCTTGAAACTTTAAAGTTTAAACATGCCCTCAACAGGCTTGCTTTCCCACTTTGGGTAGCTCTTCAAAACTTAAAAAGGCATTCAAAGACGCAAATCTCAACAATCACAATTTTTTTTACATAAGCACAAATGTTAAAGGTCTAGTGGCCTCCCTGGAGTGGGACAAGACTCCAAAAGGTGTTATATTTAGCAATTTCTTTTGCTGAATACATGCCTTCTTATGGGAGGGCTTGAGGTCAGCCAAAAAAATTCTAAACTAAGGCATTTTTCAAATAAGGATTTGGAGTCAGTAATTTTGAAGGCAAAATATATAATTTGACCGGAAAGAAAATGAAAATATACTTCAAAAGGAGAAAAAGTCAATCAAAAATCCTCACTTGAAATTTATATTCCCCCTTTCCATTTTGATTCTATCTCTGATGCAAGGATGTTCAAATTTCTCTGAAACAATTCTTTTCCCACTTTCCATACTTCTCCAACATTTCCTCCCACTGCCTTCCTCAATCCAAAGTCTGGTAACTGTAAATAAGTTCCCCTCCTTTGGGGATAAATTTTACTATCTACCAAACCCTATATTCTGTGGTTGCCCCTTTTCTTGCTCAAATTTTCTTTAATAAATCCCAAAAGTTTTGAATCTTCTCATAACTAACACACATTGCCATATTTTCCCTAATGCTCATCCAGAATTATCCTGTTTGGGGAGGACTATGTAGGGGAATTTTATCAGTCAACATCCCAGCCCCAGATTTTGGCCTTTCAGATGGTGGTGCAGCAGTTGTTGGGGATGGTCCTAGAAGCCAAAATTTCTGTTCAAATAAGAGTTTTCCCTCAATATTGACCATTGAGAAAAAAAAATAATAATAAAAAGAAATTTTGTTTTTTTTTAGAAGTATAGAGGAAGAAGTTTAAAAATAAGGCCCCCAAATATATAAGGGAAGCAGTCAGATGTTAGCCCATAAAAGTGACTAATCCTGGGCCAATGGCCAGTTAAACTTTGTACTCTAAATTGGTCAAACTGACCATCTGATCTGAAATATTGAAATTTTTCTTCAATTTTTGTATCCTAGACTCTGCACTAAGTCCTCTTGGAACCTCTTCCATGATAAAATATTAGTCAGCCTACTGATACCAGGAACTTTGCAGTCCTTTAGCTACAGCAAGTGATATTGGTGTTGGAATCAATAATTCCAAGAAAATTATGGTAAAATGCTCAAATAATTGATTTAAAAGCAAGTGCAAATTTTGATTGGTTTGGTTGTATTAAATTGGTTTAAATATATTTAAAAGAGGGGCCACAGTTTATGCAAACAAGGGATCTTTATTGACTTAACAACCTCTCTTCAAGGGGCTCTTTTGAACCATTTAAAGACCTTGGGACAATGAGGTCTTGAATGATTGCTCACAAAAGACTAAATCAAGGTAATGGGTGGACTGGCTGTCTCACAGCACTTAGGCCTGGGATGCAAGGAGGAGATAACTTACTGGTTTAAGCAATCACTCCAATAAACTTGCAGAAATTCACGGTTGAAAGGGTCTTGGGACAAGGGTTGGGGTTATTTGCTGATATTCTTCACGGAATTAATGATGGGGTTAGAATTAATAATAATACTATCAGACTATAGCCACATATCACTTGTTTATCTTATATAAACACTTGATAACGGATGGCAAGGGGTCTGGATTGATACTTGAAAATTACTGGGGTTAAAACCATCTTAAAAAGGGCTGTTTATATACCTTTTTGATGTGATAAACATTTTCTCAGGGAACATAGAGAGGGTTACGCTGGTGGGCTGAGGCTAGCAGGCTAGCCAGGGTTAGGTTGGCACGTATTCTAGGTGCTGTCAATTTGCTAGCATTGCCTGTGTCATATTTTTATGTGAAATAATTGTTGGAAGGCATTTAGATATTAATTTGTTAATTTCATGGTTCTGACATATTTCCTTATTTTTTATTATTTTCTTTTGATTGAAATGGGTAGAAGTGGGTATTTGTAGATTCTACACCATTTTTTTCACATGTTGGTAATTTGTAATAATTTTTTGGTTAACTTTTTGATGTGTTTCGTGGTTCACAAAGATTTGTAAATATCATTTATGTGCCAACTTTATTATTGGTTCTCACATTTTATTTGCTTTATATTTTGATTTTCATATTTTTTATTCAATATTCTTAGGTTTCAGACATCTATCTATCCGGCAGTAAAGTTGTTACATATGCATGAAGTATGCATGCAGGTTGTAGCATGTTCCTGCTGTACCTGGCTGTCAGTTGTAGTGCAGCCTTTGTTGACGCCCGCAGGCTTGACAGCTGCATGCAGGAATCTATCACCTGCGGCCAGTCAGTCATTTTGCATGCTGGCCTTTGACATGCGCCTACATATTGAGTTTTAGACGTGTGTACACTTACAGTATGGATGCGGGGCTGCGCGCAGGAATGGTGACACAACACAAATACGCCTGTAACTCCTAAAATATACACAACACCTCAATTCTGACTGAATTTTAGGTGTGAAACCTATACGTGGAATTGTATGTGAAATATTAGAATGGCCAGAAAGTGCCATGGTGGTGTTGTGGCCTGTTGGTCATTTTCTTAAAAAATGAGTTAAAAATATAAGGGTTTGGAATTCAAGGGTGGGGTCAGTGAGTGACCCTACCTTATTTTGGGTGAGGAATTTAAATATTTAATAATAGTTTGGTATTTCTCAGTACTTCTATTTTTATCATTTTATTTTTGTTTCAAATCTGCTTTGACAGGTTGCCCTGTTCAAGTAGCAAGCTGACAATATTTGCAATTTCCTCTATCTTCATTCATATCTTTTTAGAAATTAGAAGTTGCTCTGCGTTTCTGTGTATTTTCTGCAATCTGGTTATCTCTGCATAAAGTTTCTATATATTTCCCAGTATTCCTATCTAGAGGTCTTCCTCATGTATTAAATACAGTCCCCATGAAATGAGAAACATAAATAGAAAAACCTCCCATCCTCCTGCACTTTTTTGCTCTAAAGATAATCACATGATCATAAATTATCATCTTGATAAGGGTTATTGGCCATTTTTTTTCATTTTCAACATCTTACTTGCTTATCTGTCATGGTGATGAATCCCTTTTTCAATTCTCTTTGACTAATAAAGCTTCCTTGCAATCCCCAAATTTACCTGCCCTTTTTCACAGAAAATAGCTCACTGATCTGATCAAATCTTCAATCCATAGTTGTTTTTATGCATGCATACATGGTTCTTCCACATTATACCACACCTTTCCCTAGCCCCCCCCACCTTTCAAGAATATTTTGGTCTTTGATCTGAAAAAATCAGAATCTGTTGTTCCAAAAGTAAACAATTCTCTGTTTCCAATCCTTTTTTTCATTCAAACATGTTCCTCAAATTTTTTATTTGAAGCCTTTTTTGCTTCTGGGTTTCTTGCTCTTGTAATCCACTCCACTCCCTTCTTTTCTTTTTTTAATTTTTTTTTTGTCATAAACTCAAGAGAGGTTTTCAAAAGAGGTAACACTTTTATTATTACTGCTTTTTATATCAAATTTGAATCCCAAAGTCCTATTAACCCATAGTCAGTTGCTCAGGCCCTCCCTGAATTCCCTCTGGTTGTCAAGATTGTTCAAGATTATTCATTATTTGCATCTGACCTTCCTGGTTCAGCTTTCTTTTCAATCAGCCTGAAATGGTGATCAAATTACTGTGATGTTAATTTAAATCAGTTGGAAGAGGAAAAGAGGAACATATCAAGGATAGGATAAGAAACCAATTTTCCCTTGTACCATTCAATAGGAATAAATGAAGCTACATATAATTTAATCAACATTCCACCCAAAAATAATTTGTGGGGAAATCAAGCTCAAAAACAAAACAAAAAAATACTCACCAAAGCAAAATCAAAGCAGAAAAATAAAAGGCTTGATGCTGAATACCAACATGACTGGTGCCATTGCAAAGCTAGATTGGACCGCAGGTTTTTGTTCAGAAAAAAAAATCATCAAGAGTGGATTAAATACATCAAAAAAAAAATTGAATCTTGACAATAATCTTTCCAAAATTTACAATAAGATCCCATTCATACCCCTACTTTGGATGGTGGGGCCAATTCTGTGAATATTGTTTGATGAAAGAATCCGTGATTGACCAGACTTGTGATTGTCACTCCCCATCACTTCCCAGGCTTCCTTCAGGAAATGTTTATAAAAGATTCCAATAAGAGACATTGCAACATCTTGCTCAATCATCCAGGTCATTTTTGGATTCTGGTGAACTCTTGAGTTGGTTACAAAGTAAAAGTAATAGGAAATCTTTCTTTGCGCTTGATTGAAGTAATCCTCCTTGGTGACAACCTTGACCGGTCCCAACAACCGCTTTCTGTCCTTGGGCTCAAAAATTAGATTCCAAACCCAGTCCAAAAGCTTCAGCTGAATTCTCCAGAGGGCTCTAAGGTCATGAATCTCATAGTGAAATCTCAGTAAGAAATAATGAAGTTGAAGAAGCCATCTTGTCAGGTTATTATAGCAAGTAGCTAAGTCTGCCTTTCAGTGGCAATTGCCATCATATTCTCTCAAAAACATCAATGCAGGAATGCACCCTGCCGCAATTGGTGGCCAGAATATGCCAATCATGCCATTGAGCTAGCGATGCAAACATACATCCCGTGAGCAAGATGTCGCGGGCTTAGGAGCATCCAGGATCCTGAATTTGGAGTCATTGATCCCCATCATTGTCAGAATATAGAGGTTTTGTATTCTGATGGAGAAGTAAGAACAAAAAGAAATGAAGCAAAGTAGATAAAGGTTGTTGAAAAAGGATGCAATGAAAGAGAACAATCAGGTGAACCAGGAAAGAAAGGTATGGAAAGGAAAAGATGAGGCGGAAAGATGAGTTGTGCAGATTGAGGGCACAGGTTGGTGTCAACTGGTTGCAACAATTGATGAGACCTATTGAGCCTTCAAGCAAGTGCAAGTGGCCTTGAGTTGTGTAAGACTTGCCCAGTGATCTGGCTTCTTGAGTTATAGTGGGTTACGTGCTATGGATGAGAGAAATGGAAGATTCAGCTTTCTGGATTTATTTAGCGTTTTGAGTTTGTAGGGTGCTCTGGGTGACAGTCAATGATGCTGATTGAAGGAAGACTTTTGTACCCGGTCTTTATAGATGACCGTGTTAGACAGAGTGGTTCTCAGCTCAATATGAGTTTCCCTTATGCTCATTGCTTGTGCTGCCGCTGAGACAACCAGTTGTGAAGAACTTATGAAAGAAAAGAAGGAAAGGAAAAAAAAAAGAAAACAAGTATGCGAGAAGAGAGAGATTGAAGGTGAAAGAAAAGAGGAGTGTCTTTGAGCTGGTTTGAGGTAAATGAAAAGGGAATCAGTCGAGTGCAAAAGAAATCAATCAAGCGCGTATGAGTGCAAGGTTTTCCAAAGTAAGAAAGTAGATAAGAATGAATTGGATGCAAGGATTTGGTGAGTTCCAGCTATCAAAGCTGCAGTTGGTTTATTCAGATCCGAGATAGGTGGTAGGCAAGATATTGAGGAGGTTAAAGCTTAAGTTGAAACAGAAGTAATTGTTTTGACAAGTTTCTTAGGATGCTGATGAGTGTGAGATGAGATGAACACATGAGCCTGAGTTTGATGAATCTGGTGTGTGTGTTTGTTCTTATAGATGATGGACTCACTAGTTGGGGACTCATCTGCTCTAGTTCTTGGAGGTAGTGTTGTGTTTGCCATGCTGGGTTGGACTTGAGTTCAGGCTGCTTTTCATGTAAGAAGTGTAAGAGATTGAGAATGAGTTTCGGTTATTAGACCAGTTGCTAGAGAGGAGAGTGCAGGGAATGATAGGAGAGATAAGGTGAGTTCTTACAGGTAACCAGGGCGATACCAAGTGAATTGGTTTGTTCTTGGGCGTTTGAATCCCTTGGTTGGATAGGTAGTGAGGGTGACAAGGGCGGCTTGATGGTTTGATTTTTTACAAAAGTAGGCAGGAATCCAACAAACTTGTAATGATTGATCACATGGTTTGTTGGGAGTTTGAACATTATTGATGAAGAGGCCATAGATTAAGGAATTTATTGTTTCCTTTAGGTTTTCAACCACTAGCTGGGCTTGGTACGGATTGTGAGCGGCTTGGTATGGATTTCTTGGGTTGTTTGAATTGGTCCAATAATGGATCTTAATGTTTTGATGCGCCAGTTGATACTTTGGTTCAGCCATGGAATTGGTAAACTGTTCAACTTGATCCCTGAGGAGAACACTGGCTCCTTCCATCTGAGTAAGAATCAACAGTGGTGATACGTCATTGGCTGAGATATGTATTTTCTTTGAGCTGAATGGGTAACTGGTGTTGAGTCATGTCAGTTGGCTCAACCACCCAACCGTGTAGAGCAGCACTCCCTTGAGCTGTGAAGAAAGGCATGCTCAGATTAATCCAAACACATAATACCCTGTACTACCACCAAAAAAACTGGAGTATGACATGAGCTTGAAGTGCAGCATGGCAGGAGTAACTGCATGTCAACTGCACACAGTTGACCAAGTTTTTTTTGGCAGTGTGAGCACAACTGTTTTATTTGTTTACCCAAATGCAGAAAAAAATGCAATGGACCAAGAGAGGATGTAAAAGTAATTAATGGCTGCAGGACCAGGTTGGACACAATGTTGTTGGAACAGCAGTGTGGAAACAAGAGGTGAATACCCCTGAATTTATCCCCAATATTTGGATGTTATTTATCCCTTGCATTTATAAGGATTTGAGTGTGCCATTCAACCGCCAACCAAGTAGAGAGAGAGTGAGAATAAAAATGAGATCCTTCCTTCTGTCATACCTCGCACAACTGCAAGCCAACTGAGAGGCAAGGCCTAACCAAAAGGCTATGAAACCGGCTGAAAGACCAGTTCATCTTGCAGTTGTTATGGTTTCACATACCACCGTGTGACAGTACCCCTGGTTTTAAGGGCACTTTGTCCCAAAGTGTGTATGGCTGGTGGCACTAACCCATCTTGCACTATGGGGCCATATCCAGACACACTCCTGAATGCCATAAGGAGCCACCAAGACTTGGGAGTCTTGCTGTTGACAGGCAAAAAACCCAACAATTGTCACAGGAACAAGCCATTCCCCAAAACTTGTCCTGATTGCAAATTTAACCCACAACAGGGCCAGCCGGTTTACTGTCATACCTTGCACAACTGCAAGCCAACTGAGAGGCAAGGCCTAACCAAAAGGCTATGAAACCGGCTGAAAGGCCAGTTTATCTTGCAGTTGTTATGGTGTCACATACCACCGTGTGACACCTTCCTTCCCAGCCCGGTGAGATGATGTCATGATCTTTCCTAAAAACCAGAGTTGAGGGTGAGGTATTAGCCCACCCCCTAAACCCCAACCTAGCTACAAGAACAACTACAAACATGCAGCCCTAAGAAAAACAACTGTCACAGAACAAAAACCCTAAGCTCCCTTCCCATCTACCCCATGCAATCCTTTATGTCTGCCTGCCATTACTTCCCTCCGGTTTTGTCCTTCTCATGACTTAACCTTGCGCTGTGTCCTAGTCAGAGCCCCTCCCACGCCTGTCTGTATCCGCCCAATGGGCTTACCTTTGAATCTCCAGAGTTCCTGCGGATTTGTCTGTGCCTGTGCCTGCGCATCTCTTGCCTCCCCCAAACAGCCCCACACAACCCTCCCTCTCCTACTTCCCCAAAATAGAAACACCTGCAAACTTGACTGGATATGCTTTGTTTCTTGATCCGTTTTCTCAGATGGGCCCCAGCCAATGCTGAGCCAACTGTACAGCCAATGCTGATCATGAAGCTGCTATTGCTGAGCCCACTTTACACCTGAAGCTGAGCGTGCAGCCTGCAACAAAGTTCCCAATCCCAAGGCTATATAATGCCACCACAGCGGAAGAAACAGACTAAAAGGATTGGAGGTGACAATAGGGGATTTTGGAAATTCCTGCAAGAGGTCACCCCAGAGTGACATCCAAAAGCCACTGGAGACATAAGTTTGAGGTGGGTCCACCCTGGCGCAGGAAAGTAATCAAAAGTGCTTGTCAAAATTTGTGAGGGATGGGTGGTTTTCCAGGTGCATATCATGAAACTGCCAACAGGTGGTAGAGATTGAAGGAGGGAAAGGATATTAGGGACTATACTGCATTTACCATTGTATTTAATATATAAATTGGGGTTTGTTTGAGGGGTTGAGGTCTATCAAACACAGGGATTTCAATCAAGGGTTTAATATAAAGGAATCATAAGGATTAAAATATAATCTAAGAATCTTTGGGAAAGGTTTTCAAAGCTTTTTTTGTGGAACCAATTAGTTTTACTGTGGAGACTTACTATTCTCTTTATTTATTTCCAGAACTAGAAAATAGGCACAAAAAGCAAAGAGAAGATTGTGGAAGGGTTAACCAAAAATTGGAGAAGACCTACTTTGTAAACTTAGCCTGGCTTTCTGCTTTGGAAAAAAAATGTGAATGCCCCTCAAAGTTATCCTCAGAGTATGGAAATTATTTTTCCCAAGGGTCTGTAAGGAGTTGAGCACGCTGTTCAACCAAATAATGGAAAGAGAGTAGGGGTAAGAAAAAGTAATAAAGAGAGTTGAGAAATATCCTTCCTTTCCAATCTAGTTGTGGTGGTAGCTTGTCTCCGTATGCTATGGTCTACCTACAACTCAGAGTTGAGAGCAAGTTATAGGAACCTTCCTCTCAAGCCTAACCTGGATATACTAACAACTAAGAACATAACCCTAAGCCCCACCCTCCACAACCCTAGCCTCCTGCCTGCCATTATGTCCATCAGGGTTTTTACTTCTCATTACACAGCCTCCCCACGCCCTACTCAGACTCCCCCTGCGCCTTTCTGCATCTGCCCAAAGTTCTTGCCTTTGGTTTACCTCCCCATATAGCCCTGTGCAACCATCCCATGCATATGTCCCCAAACTAGCTTCTCCCAAAACCCAAACCAATTTGCTTTTTTTCTTGGTCCACTTCCTTTGCACAGATTTTGGATGCACCCCAGTCAATGCTGAGACAGCTGCACACCTGATGCTGAGACACCTGATCACCTGAGGCTGAGCCTGGCTTAAATCAGAAGCTGAGTGCGCAGCAACAATGTGGTTCTCAGTCCCAAGGCTATAAAACTCCACCACACAGCACCAGAACACCAGGCCCCTTTTCTATCTGAAGAGACATAAGGTATGTATTTATTACTCATAGAACTCCAATGTTATATGAGTTTATTGTATAGTAGAAGTAATGATGTTATAATATGTTAGAAAATGATTTATTTGTTGGTTTTTGTATAACTTTTTCAGTTTTAAATGTAGGTAAATTGTAGAAATAGAGGCTTTATCCCTGAAAACAGGGAGGTTTGGCCATTTTCTGCTTTTTTATTCTTCTATAGTTCATTTCTTGAATTGGGATGGTAATGACTTTAGGAAAATTTAAATCATAGTATTTTTACTTATAAGATAATTGCGACCCCAATGTTTGATGTTCATTTTTTTCTGATACATTTCTATCTTTTTATTTTAATGTAGATAGCCAAAGACATTGAATCAGAAATTTTGTCCATTTATCTCTGATGCTTGAAGGGTTTGGAGTTCATTTGTATTAGATGCAATCTGAAATAGTTCCTAGCCAGTTCAACATCATGCAGGGGGTTCAATAGATGGTTTTTTAAATAAGGAATAATTAAGAAGTTTTCTTGTGGAATAATCAAGGGATTTCAAAAAAAAATTTAAACTTTAATTTTTATTCCTAATTTTTGAAATCATGCAAATATAACCAGCTGCCTTAGTTATAATCATTCCTCATTTCTTGAGATCCTTTTTGATTAAATATTGCTTCTTTTGTTTTGATTGGGTACCATTTCAAGATTTGAAGTTATATAAAAACAATCTTATAGCTCATCAGAGTTTCAACAAAAGATATTGGTTTACTGGTAATAATGAGGATCATCAGAGTGAATTTTTTGAGCTTAATCTATAGAATCAATTTTTGGAAAGGGAATTTCAGGTAAATGGGAGCCTTCACTAGAAATGAAATTTATTTTAAAACCTTATTCAATTCCTTATTTTCCTTGTAAACACAAGTTAAAAAACTTGGTTTGATCAAAAGAGGTAGAAGGAAAATCAAACCACTTTCAAATTTAATTTGAATAGTGAGAATATAAGTTCCAAACCTAAAATTATTGACAAATCAAGAATAATTTAACAAGGAAAGACTTAAATCATTCCTTTCAGGTCCTCTTTTGGATAATTATTTGAAAAAAATAAGAATGATAGTATCTTCTTTTAAAGATTTTTAAGATGAGTAGGATTTTCAAAGTATATTAAGGGAAGGAGGTGAGACAAAATTTTGCAACATACACTTTTTCTTGCAGGGAAGAGTTTGAAGTGGATGAGTGAAAGATAACATGCATCTAGATGGCAAAAGGCTCTTTATTTAGTTTCAAGATCAATAATCTTGATATGTAGGTCTAACTTCATTCCTAATTTATGATTAAAGCAAAAAAAAGCAAAAAAATCAGATAAGTGGGACATTTACACAGAAGTAAATAATTTCTTAAAATTGAATGAATGGATCAAAGAAATTTAATAGCCATACCAAAATTATGTGAGATGTAAAATATCAAAATTTTTGACTAATTACAAGATATTCATATCTTTATTGAAAGTGACTGAATTTTTGGGGGAATAACATTAGATTTGTAGGACTTGTCTTGTTAATGCTTAAAGGATTGATAATTTGATCTTCATTTTTCAAGAATTTATGGTTTACTTGGGATGACCAAGTAAAACAGATTTCATCAAATGAAAGGAATATCTCTAATAATTTTTTTTGAGGATCCACATTCAATACCACAGGAAAATGCAAAATATTGGAAAAGTCAAAAATATGGGGGTAGGAAAGGTTCAATGTTGATTTTTTTTTTTTTTGGAAATGTCAGGTTGCTTAAATGCAAGGGTTTTGGTGAAAGTCTTTGCATTCCAGATGAAATTCCAAGAGGTCTTTTTGATTTTTTTTTCAAAATTTTTGGTAAACATAAGTGTGATCTGTCACAGTTGAGCCGGTTGTGAACCTGAGAATGGAATGATTATTTTGAGGTGGAAGGAAGCTGGGTTGTAGGCATTGGTGGGTATTTCTTGGTTGGCAGAAGGTGGCTTGGGGTGGGGAAGGGGGTGAGCTTAAAAGCATTTGAAGGTGAGGTGGTTCAGTGGGAGGTTGTATCAGGGAGGACAGCAAGCCTTTTGGTAATTTAGACCAGGAGCAGGTTGGCTTGGTAATTTAGCAAATTCTGCTGTTTTGTATGTGGACCTTGCAAAGATAAAGAAAAATAAAAAAACAGAAATACTCTCTTTCTTTTCTTGCAGCTGTTTTTTCTTTCTTACTTTGTGGGCAAAATTCACGGAGGAGGGGCAGATTTGTTTTTCTGAGCCCCCATGCATCCTGCTCAAGGATAAAACAATAGATATACACACATATTATATTTTTTTTCTTTAGTTTTTCCATTGCCAGAGAAATCGCTGGTCAAGAGTAGCTTGGAGAAGGTTTTACCGGGATAGATTCAATTGGCAGTCAGATTGTTACCAATTTGCATCATTACTTAAGGGAGTGTTTTGTACTAACTCCAAAGGAACAATTGACCTTTACAAAACACTAAGACACATCACACGCACAACACTTTGATATGACAAGAAGATAATGGATAAAATAAGCAAAACTCTGGAGATCAAAGAACAAAAGGCGGTAAATCGCAAGAAGAAATGCAAAGTAGGTACTACTAAAATTCACAAAAAGACACAGACATAAATTGAACTATAGTGACAAGAAGTGAGATAGTGTGACATCAAGAAATAGCATACAGTATTCACCAGCAAACTGGATTGTTGCTCCAACAAGTTCTCAGAGATCCACTTTATTTACAAAGTAGGGAAAACCAGATGATGTTCTATCTTTGACAACTTTAGTGGGCAATAGCTACAGCAAAATTTCAATATGCATCCTGATTGGTGGCAGGGTTGGTAAGCACTATTTTACAAGACCAAAGAAAAATTTGAAGTAATGGTCAAGTTTCTTTACTCCCAGCAAATGTGCAAATGATGGTCAAAGTTGATTAACAGGAAGTTTTGGAGACTTGACAAGCAAAGCAATGCAAAGTTTTGACATTAATATGAGAATATCCGCGAGTCTTTGGATTTGCCATCCATACAACAATTTGACATTTGTTCCCGGTCTGGAAGTCTTGCGTATGGATGATAGCCATGGTTGTGGCCCAATCCCGAGAAAGGTGCGGGTGGGATCGGAGGTTGAATTATTGGGGCAGAAAACCTTCTCTTGGTCTTTTCACAAGCCGGATCCTCCTTCCAAATACCAAGAGAGGGCAGGTTGGGCAGGTTAGGACTGGTAAGTACCAAGGGGGAAGTTGTAGGAATGGATGTATTAGGATAAGAAGGGTCTTCGCATGTCACAGCCGATTTAATGCAAACTGAGTCCCAACTTGGCATGCTTGGTGGAAAGGAAACCCAGCGGTTCAACTTGGAGGGCAGTGGCTGACAGTCCGTGGAGCCCGCAGCCAAGGGATTTGTGGATGAAAGATTGCAATTGATTGTGGTTCCTCCAGGAATTTATCCTGACCACCAAGCAACAGGAGGTGTAGAACGCTTGCCATCCAGAGACCATCCGCGGTCAAAAGCAGCGCCTCCCCAACCTGTGGGCTCTTGAAAGTCAGCCACTTCCCTCCGAGTCAACCCGCTGTGATTCCTTTCTACCAAGCATGCCGAGTTGGGGAGGGTTAAAACCCCTCCAGAATGTATTATGGGTTTAGGAATGTATTATGGAGGGTTAAAACCCCTCCAGAATGGATTATGGAGCCTCCAGAATGGAATATGGAGCCTCCAGAATGTTTTATGGAGGGTTCAAACCCCTCCAGAATGGATTATGGAGCCTCCGGAATGTATTATGGAGGGTTAAAACCCCTCCGGAATGGATTATGGAGCATCCAGAATGTATTAGGGAGGGTTAAAACCCCTCCAGAATGTATTATGGAGGGTTAAAACCCCTCCAGAATGTAATATGGAGGGTTAAAACCCCTCCAGAATGTATTATGGAGGGTTAAAACCCCTCCAGAATGTACTATGGAGGGTTAAAACCCCTCCAGAATGTATTATGGAGGGTTAAAACCCCTCCAGAATGTATTATGGAGGGTTAAAACCCCTCCAGAATGTATTATGGAGGGTTAAAACCCCTCCAGAATGTATTATGGAGGGTTAAAACCCCTCCAGAATGTATTATGGAGGGTTAAAACCCCTCCAGAATGTATTATGGAGGGTTAAAACCCCTCCAGAATGTATTATGGAGGGTTAAAACCCCTCCAGAATGTATTATGGAGGGTTAAAACCCCTCCAGAATGTATTATGGAGGGTTAAAACCCCTCCAGAATGTATTATGGAGGGTTAAAACCCCTCCAGAATGTATTATGGAGGGTTAAAACCCCTCCAGAATGTATTATGGAGGGTTAAAACCCCTCCAGAATGTATTATGGAGGGTTAAAACCCCTCCAGAATGTATTATGGAGGGTTAAAACCCCTCCAGAATGTATTATGGAGGGTTAAAACCCCTCCAGAATGTATTATGGAGGGTTAAAACTCCTCCAGAATGTATTATGGAGGGTTAAAACCCCTCCAGAATGTATTATGGAGGGTCAAAACCCCTCCAGAATGTATTATGGAGGGTTAAAACCCCTCCAGAATGTATTATGGAGGGTTAAAACCCCTCCAGAATGTATTATGGAGGGTTAAAACCCCTCCAGAATGTATTATGGAGGGTTAAAACCCCTCCAGAATGTATTATGGAGAGTTAAAACCCCTCCAGAATGTATTATGGAGGGTTAAAACCCCTCCAGAATGTATTATGGAGGGTTAAAACCCCTCCAGAATGTATTATGGAGGGTTAAAACCCCTCCAGAATGTATTATGGAGGGTTAAAACCCCTCCAGAATGTATTATGGAGGGTTAAAACCCCTCCAGAATGTATTATGGAGGGTTAAAACCCCTCCAGAATGAATTATGGAGGGTTAAAACCCCTCCAGAATGAATTATGGAGGGTTAAAACCCCTCCAGAATGTATTATGGAGGGTTAAAACCCCTCCAGAATGTATTATGGAGGGTTAAAACCCCTCCAGAATGTATTATGGAGGGTTAAAACCCCTCCAGAATGTATTATGGAGGGTTAAAACCCCTCCAGAATGTATTATGGAGGGTTAAAACCCCTCCAGAATGTATTATGGAGGGTTAAAACCCCTCCAGAATGTATTATGGAGGGTTAAAACCCCTCCAGAATGTATTATGGAGGGTTAAAACCCCTCCAGAATGTATTATGGAGGGTTAAAACCCCTCCAGAATGTATTATGGAGGGTTAAAACCCCTCCAGAATGTATTATGGAGGGTTAAAACCCCTCCAGAATGTATTATGGAGGGTTAAAACCCCTCCAGAGTGGATTATGGAGCCTCCAGAATGTATTATGGAGGGTTAAGACCCCTCCAGAGTGGATTATGGAGCCTCCAGAATGTATTATGGAGGGTTAAAACCCCTCCAGAATGTATTATGGAGGGTTAAACCCCCTCCAGAATAGATTTGGAGGGTTAAAACCCCTCCAGAATGGATTATGGAGCCTCCAGAATGTATTATGAAGGGTTAAAACCCCTCCAGAATGTATTATGGAGCGTCCAAAATGTATTATGGAGGGTGAAAACCCCTCCAGAATTGTTTATGGAGCCTCCGGAATGTATCAGGGAGGGTTAAAACCCCTCCACAATGTATTATGGAGGGTTGAAACACCTCCAGAGTGGATTATGGAGCCTCCAGAATGTATTAGGGAGGGTTAAAACCCCTCCAGAATTGATTATGGAGCCTCCAGAATGTATGATGGAGGGTTAAAACCCCTCCAGAATTGATTATGGAGCCTCCAGAATGTATGATGGAGGGTTAAAACCCCTCCAGAATTGATTATGGAGCCTCCAGAATGTATGATGGAGGGTTAAAACCCCTCCAGAATTGATTATGGAGCCTCCAGAATGTATTATGGAGGGTTAAAACCCCTCCAGAATTGATTATGGAGCCTCCAGAATGTATGATGGAGGGTTAAAACCCCTCCAGAATGGATTATGGAGGGTTAAAACCCCTCCAGAATGGATTATGGAGGGTTAAAACCCCTCCAGAATGGATTATGGAGGGTTAAAACCCCTCCAGAATGGATTATGGAGGGTTAAAACCCCTCCAGAATGGATTATGGAGGGTTAAAACCCCTCCAGAATGGATTATGGAGGGTTAAAACCCCTCCAGAATGGATTATGGAGGGTTAAAACCCCTCCAGAATGGATTATGGAGGGTTAAAACCCCTCCAGAATGGATTATGGAGGGTTAAAACCCCTCCAGAATGGATTATGGAGGGTTAAAACCCCTCCAGAATGGATTATGGAGGGTTAAAACCCCTCCAGAATGGATTATGGAGGGTTAAAACCCCTCCAGAATGGATTATGGAGGGTTAAAACCCCTCCAGAATGGATTATGGAGGGTTAAAACCCCTCCAGAATGGATTATGGAGGGTTAAAACCCCTCCAGAATGGATTATGGAGGGTTAAAACCCCTCCAGAATGGATTATGGAGGGTTAAAACCCCTCCAGAATGGATTATGGAGGGTTAAAACCCCTCCAGAATGGATTATGGAGGGTTAAAACCCCTCCAGAATGGATTATGGAGGGTCAAAACCCCTCCAGAATGGATTATGGAGGGTTAAAACCCCTCCAGAATGGATTATGGAGGGTTAAAACCCCTCCAGAATGGATTATGGAGGGTTAAAACCCCTCCAGAATGGATTATGGAGGGTTAAAACCCCTCCAGAATGGATTATGGAGGGTTAAAACCCCTCCAGAATGGATTATGGAGGGTTAAAACCCCTCCAGAATGGATTATGGAGGGTTAAAACCCCTCCAGAATGGATTATGGAGGGTTAAAACCCCTCCAGAATGGATTATGGAGGGTTAAAACCCCTCCAGAATGGATTATGGAGGGTTAAAACCCCTCCAGAATGGATTATGGAGGGTTAAAACCCCTCCAGAATGGATTATGGAGGGTTAAAACCCCTCCAGAATGGATTATGGAGGGTTAAAACCCCTCCAGAATGGATTATGGAGGGTTAAACCCCTCCAAAATGGATTATGGAGCCTCCAGAATGTATTATGGAGGGTTAAAACCCCTCCAAAATGGATTATGGAGCCTCCAGAATGTATTATGGAGGGTTAAAACCCCTCCAAAATGGATTATGGAGCCTCCAGAATGTATTATGGAGGGTTAAAACCCCTTCAAAATGGATTATGGAGCCTCCAGAATGTATTATGGAGGGTTAAAACCCCTCCAGAATGGATTATGGAGCCTCCAGAATGTATTATGGACGGTTAAAACCCCTCCAGAATGGATTATGAGGCCTCCAGAATGTATTTTGGAGGGTTAAAACCCCTCCAGAATGGATTATGGAGCCTCCAGAATGTATTGGACCGAAATCCATGTTTGTCCACATTAGCCAGCTTTGCATTGATTGCCTTGATATAGTGTGGGGCTTGGGCACATTGACTGCCTCCTTGTAGGTTTTTGGATCTGGAGTCAAATAGGAGATGGCATTAGCTGTGTGGTTTTGTCATTAAGACTAGATGATATTGCAGGGTTCAATATCTCCAATGTATTTTTCAGAGAGAGGGTTGGATCTCTGGGTATAATGCTTTCTGGAAGGGCAGACAGTGGGGGTTTTAGAGGTGGAGGGGGGGGGATGACTTGCAGGTGCAGGAGAAGGGAGGGTAGGAGGGGGGGATTGGGGGTGGGAGTCTTCTGGAGTTCTGGTGTATCAAAGGAGGGGGCCAGTAGCTGGGTGGGGTAAATTCAGAGGGGGTGGAGCGGGGGGGATGTGAAGAGGAGAGTGGATAATCAAGAGGAAGCTGGATATGAAGGTTTTTGGTGTTGAAAGGGACATCAGGTTTAAGGGAGGGGAATTTAGATTCATGGAATTTGACATGGTGGGTAATACATATTTTACCTGTCTCAGTATCCAGTACTTGGTAGGTCCTGTTCCCATTCCAATACCCCAGAAAAATTCTGGCTGTTCCTTGATCCCCAAATTTTCCTTTGGGTTTGTTTAGGTGGTAGAAGACTTTGCATCCAAAAGGTTGAAAGTGTTTAAGTGAGGGGGTTCTGCCAAAACATTTCTTGCAAGGGGTGGAGAAATTGATTGTCCTACAGGGTCCAAGGTTTTCCAGGTAGATGGCGGTGGAGGCAGCTTCTGACCAGTAGCCTAGTGGAAGCCTTGAGTCCTTGAGAATACAACAAGCTTTGGCCATGGTTGTTCAATTACCTTGTTTGGAAAGAGGGTTGTTCTGGGGACAATATGGGTCAGTGGTGAGTTGTTGGATACCCAAGGAGGAGTAAAATTTGGAAAGTACAGTGTTTTTGAACTTGGGTCCATTTTTGCTTACTAGGTATGTGATGTTTTCCTTGCCTTTGACCTGAATTTTGTTAAACAGAGTCCTAAGGACGTTTTCTGTGTTGTATTTGAGGTCAAGGAAATGGATCCATGCGTAGTGTGAGTAGCCTTCCACTTGCCTGAGGAAGCATTTCTTTCTGGACAGGGAGGTGGGGGAGATTGGACCTCAGAGCTCCATGTACAGGTATTTGAGCTTTCTTGTGGGGGTAGGGAAATTTCCCAGGAAAGGGGCCTTGTGGCTTTTTTTGATATCACAGGAGGAGCAGAAAAGTTTGGAGAGGTTTTTGTTTTTGTAAATCTTAGAGAGGTATTTGGCTGATGGGTGGGCAGCAGCTTGATGGATGTTCATGCTTCTGAAGGGGGATGAGGTGAACAAGCTATGGGTGGCATTTTGTCCTTGGTGGACCACAAATTTTCCCAAGTGAATCTTTCCCGTCATGACAATATTGGATTGGTTGTCCTTGACTAAGAATTTGCTCTCCCCTCTGGATGAGATGGTGTGATTTTTTTGGAGGAAATTTCCCATGAAGATGAGATTGGTGTCCAGGGAGGGTACAAGGAGGCAGTTGTTGAGAGAGATTTTCATCAGAGGGAGGTCCAGGGAGACAGTTCCATTTCTGGTGGCTTTTATGGGATTTCTGTTGGAAAGGTAGACATTTTTGTTGGTTGATGAATGGGTTGAGAAGTAGTTGGGGGAGTTGAACATAGTAGCAGCCAATGCCCTGGAGTCCAGAAGTATTTTGGAAATTGAATTGGCAAACCCAGATACCATGGTTTTCACAATCTTAGCTGTGTTCTTCTTTCTGAGTTGGCTGCATTCAGATTTGGGATGCTTGGTCAGAGGATTGTGGATGTTGTTTGAGCAGATGGGTTAGTCTGTTCTGAGATAACTTTTTTTTATTGCAAGGGCTTTAGAGTGTTCCAAAGTTTCAGTGTTCCATTGGATATAGGCTCTGAGTTCTTCTAGCGTATCTTTGAGGGAGGGGGACTTCTCTTTGATTTTACATTTTTAGATGAGAAGCTCTCCAGTGACAAAAGATTGGGGGTAAGGTTGAAAATGGCCCACATAGAAGTTATGTAGTTAAGGAGGACAGAGGGTTTGAAGGTGGTATCATCAATGAGACTGTTGGAGTCAAATCTGCTCTTATGCAGACTGCCACCCAAGGGTTCTAAGTCTTGGTACTGAAAGCTTGAACAGCATTGTCAAACGACACATCAGGTCTTTACAGCTAAATCCAAGCAAACCCTTTTTGATTGTACAGGCACAATGGCCCATCTGGCAATGGCGCACTTAGCTTAGTGGTTAAAGCATCACTCATGAATGTTGAGGTCATGGGTTCAAATCCCATAGTGCACAACTACATTTTGGATTCTAACATGGTAGCAAGAGTCCTCAGCCAAACGGCGCACCCTGACAGGTGGAAAAAGAAAAGATGAACAGAACCAACTTGGGTTGTGAATGGCTGTATGCACCCTGCACAGAGCAAGGGGGAGTGTTGGAGTCAAATCTGCTCTTATGCAGACTGACAGCCAAGGGTTCTAAGTCTTGGTACTGAAAGCCTGAACAGCATTGTCAAACAACACATCAGGTCTTTACAGCTGAATCCAAGCAAACCCTTGTTGAGTGTACAGGCACAATGGCCCATCCGGCAATGGCGCACTTAGCTTAGTGGTTAAAGCATCACTCATGAATGTTGAGGTCATGGATTCAAATCCCATAGTGCACAACTACATTTTGGATTCTAACAGAGACCGCATAGAAGACAAGTGTTTTTGGAAAGCAAGGTTAAGTTTTATTTGAGTGAACCAGAGGAGAGGGTACTGGTGAAGATGCGCTTAAGATAGTTAGTTTTGTTCTGAATATTTTTAGGTTTATAGTAATTTTTAAGGAGGTTCCATATTTTGGAAGGGTCTCTTTGGGATTTGGGGCTGAATTGAGAGATGATCTTTGGATCACAGTTTGAGGGAGATGATGGCATGGGTGTCTGCTAGTGTCAGCTCTCTGATACCAGGAACCTTGCAGTACTTTAGCTACAGAGAGTGATAAAAGAATTTGGAGCAATAATATTCCAAAGAATAAACACTTTACAGCTCCAATACTGGTATGGTAAGAACAAGTGCAAGGTTTAATTGGTTTGGTTATAAATATTTTAAATATAATATGAAAAGAGGGGCCACAGTAATATACTAATGGGGGTCTTTACAGACTCGGCAACCTCTCCTCAAGGGGCCTCCTTAGGCAGTTTATAACCTTGGAATGAAGATGGGTGCCTTCTAAGGCCTTATCCACTAATTTTGGCGGGCAAAACAGAACACAAACCCAGAGCAGGAAGGGAACAACTTACTTGGGAATTAATCCACAGAAATCCTGCAAAGATTCAGGTAAGAAGCTTCAGAACAGATGGGGTTGGTGGCTGGTTCAAACTTCTGGTTCTTGATAGTTATTTAGAAAATAATAATAATAATACTTCAGACTAGATCATAAATCACTTGCTTTCTTCTTGATAAGCACTTGACTAAAAATGACACAATGTCTGATTGATAATAATAATATCTCTGATAACTGATGGATCATTGGGAACAAAAGGGCAAAAAGAGCCTGTTTAAATATTCCTTTTTGGGTGCTTGAGGGCCTCTAGAAGGGGTATTAGCCATGGGCTGAGGCTAGGGGGAGAGTCAGGGCAAAATTGGCACGCCCTCAAGGTGCGGTTAGCCTGCTGGCCTTAGATATGTCAAGGAACAGCTCCTTTTTAGCTGCAGGATCTGTTAATCAACAGATTAATCATTTTGCTGATCCTGCACTGATCCTCAATTTGTACAGTAAGTACTGGTCCAAAGTGAGCAGACGTGGATGTTTATTGATCCTCCATCATCTGCTGATCCTGTATGTAATTTTTAATAATTTTTACGACCACTCCTTGTGTAGTTTTGTGGTCTTTGAAGGTTCTGATCAACTCATGTCGTGGTGAGTCTGAATCTTTATTTAATTAATAAAAAAATACTAAGAATTAGTTAATAACTAATTTTAATTGATTTTTAAGGTTTTTAAACTATAATCTATGCTTGTGTGGTAGCTTTACATATGTAGTGTAGATCTTACTATATTGTAGCTCCTCTGAGAGGTACCTGGCTGTCAGACTGATCAGGGCAGGAGGCACGGGGATCAGTCCATTCAAATGCGCGCGGGGACTGATCTGCTGCTCAGATGCGCACGGGGACTGATCCGCTGCGCGCGTGACTAGGTCATGGGATTACCTGCGCGGGAGTCCAGCGCTGTAGGGATGCGGGGCTGCGTGCGGGAGTTGGCGTACGCGGGAGTCCAACGCTGTAGGGACGCGGGGCTGCGTGCGGGAATTGTGACAAAACACAATTCCCCGTGTAACTCCTAAACTACACACAACACCTGGATTTCGACTGAAATTTAGGTTTGAAACCTATACATGACATATCATGTGAAATATTAAAATGGCCAAAAGGTGCCATACTGGTGCCGTGCTCATTTACCATTTTCTATTAAATTAATTAAAAAATATAAGGAGTAAGAATTCAAGGGTGGGGTCAGTGAGTGACCCTACCTTATTTTGGGTGGGGAATCCATTTCTGCAATAATATTTATGGATTTCCTACTCCTTCATTTTATAATAATTTTATTTATTTATTTATTTTTTGTTCTTTTTATTTTTGTTAATATTATTATTGTTTGTTTCTTTTTCAGGTTGCTCTGTGCAAAGTAGCAGGCTGACAGCTAGTCTGTTTGGATCAAGATTGTTAAGATGATTTTTCTTATCTTCAGATTTAAACTGGATGACGAGTCTGAAAAGGTGTTTCAATTGGAGGATCAATTCCATTCTTAATTTCCAGTGAAAATATTATGACCCAGACAGCTTTGACTTTTACAGGAGTTCTATGGGGAGTTTTACCATGTTGAAGGATTTCCTGGGGGTATTTGAGAGCTATTCCAATCTCATGATCCGTTAAAAGGGAAGAACTTTGAGAGCACAAAGAAGATTAGATCCTCACATATGATGTGGGAATGGGAGCAGCACGGACGGGCCTTCAAGAGCACAAAGAAGATTGGATCCTCAGGTATGATGCAGGGAAAGGGAGAAGCAAGGACAGACCTAGTGATTTAAGGAAAAAAAGCATGATGTGAGGTGGATTGCAGATTGATTAAAGTAGAGAGCATTGATAAATGAAAACAACAGAACACAGAAGAACAAGCATTGAGAGACAGAGATGGGAGATGGAAGAAGAAATAACTTTGAGAGCACAAAGAAGATCAGATGCTCAGGTATGAAGCGGGGAATGGGTGCAGCACAGATGGAACTAACTGGTGAGTTAAGGAAAACAAGCACAAGGTGAGGAAGGGGGGAGTTGGGTGAAGAGGATTTCAGGAAATTAAATATAGATTGGAGAAGGATGGAGATGTTTTTTGGAATGTTTGGAGAGGGGGGCAGAATTTGAAATGGGAGACCACAAGACATGGGAAGGAAATAAAAGTTAAGAGACATATTGATAATGTGTACCTCATAGAAGGTCAGAAAGATATAGGTTAGATAGATGCTAGATACATGTTTGGGTGACAAACAAGGCAAGCAGCACTGGAGAGTGTCTTTTAATTTCAAATACATACCACCATAAAAATTATGTGAAATTATAAAATGATTATAAGATGAAAGAGAATCTACAAATACCCACCTCTGACCATTTACTAAAAATAAATATAGTACAAAAATAGGAAATATGTGAAAACTGTAAAATAGAAAATTAACACAAAGACAGGTTTTGAAATAAATATCACACAAAAATACTGCAGAGAAAGGTACAGCTGGGTGAAAGCACTAAGAATGTGTTCTAAACCAGAAATGACCAGCTTTCTAGACTAAGAATATGAGCCCTGCCCTCTCTATGTGCCATGAGATGGCTCCCTTAACCCCAAAAAGGCATTTATACAGCACCCTTTTGTTTTTTTAACCCCAGAATCCATCAGTTATCAATCAAGAACCTTTTCCATTCATGATCAGGTGCTCATAAGAGATAAGCAAGTGATATACGGCCTCAGTCTGATATTATCATTGTCAATTCAACACCCTTATTTTTATCATTGAATTTAAAACATCAAGCACCCCACCTTTCATCTGAGACCCTTCAACCATGAATCATTTCAGTTATCTTGTGAGTAACTACTAAAAATCAAGTTATTTCCTCTCCAGCCTGGGCTTGTGTTCTGTCTAGCCCAGCCAAACATACCATTCCCTTAGGTGTTACTCCTTCTTTTAAGTCATAAGGAACCCATTCTCCCAGGATACAGATTCCAATTTAATCCCCCTGAAGAGAGTTTTTAAAGATCCCCAGTTTTCTATAGACTGTGGCCCCTCTTACACCATATTGAAAACCATCTAACCAAACCATTATAAACCTTGCAGTTTCTCCTTTTATTTTTATTCTTTGGGAGCTCCCACTGTGTTTGTTTGTGGAAATATTATTATTCCATCATGGCATCACCTTCTGTAGCTAAAGGACTGCAAGTTTCCTGGCATCAGGAAGCTGACAGAAATAATTTTTCACAAAGGATATTTTTTATCTTAATTTGAAACTCCAGGAAGCTTTTGGGGGTTAGGAGGTGAATGGAGTTTATGGAGTAATGAGAATTCTGGAAATCAAAAAAGAGAAGTGTTGAATGAACATCTGAATGTGCAACAAAAGCACTGGGATCATGACCTGTTAAGTTCAAATTACAAAGTAACAATATTGAGCAAGGGTTGGGGGAGCTTTTGACAGAATGTTTTTCCCTTTCTAAGCCCAGAACAACCCTTTTTTCCACTGAAACTCCTAGATGCTTTGAATGTGTCTTTTGACTTGCATCACAGATCTCAACCCATCAGGAGTTTCCTTCAATCTGGATTCTCTCTATTTCTCTTGGATCTCCTCTTCCTTCCTTTTATTCCACCTTCATCTCATCTGCTTTACCAATCCTCACTTAATCACTGCTTGACCCCCTGCAATCAGATTACTTGCTTCTGCAGATCATTTCCAGCTCTAGGAGAAACTAATCTCAACAGCAACCTCTGTAACCAGGAGGATTCTGATGTTGCTTAAGTGGTGGCTTAAATTTATTGCTCAACTGCAATCTGTTCTGAGGCTCTGAATGTTGTGATTTAAAAGAGAAAAAACATGGGTAAATGCCACATTTCTTCATCTGATCTGATGTCTTTATTGTTTTCTTGTTTTCCCAATCAAAGCATCTCATGATTTCCAATTCTAGTTTATTTTCATTTCTTTTAATATTACTGCTTTGAAGTGCTTCATTATAAAGAAATCATCTCAACTGCTTATCAAGGTTACAATTTGTTATTGGGGGACCAGAAGGGACAAGTTTTGAAGTTGGGCTCAAATGAGTTGGACTGTATAGAAGGGACAACAATGGATTCTATTTCATCCAGAGGACAAGAGATTCCAGTTTATTTAAGGACAACTAGACTACCAAAATTTCAGCCTAATGTAAAATAAATACTCAAAAAGATATCAAATGGCATGGAAAAGAATCAAAGTGATAAGGTGGTTGGCAGACCACAAGTATGGGGCATTTTATGTTATGGTGATGAAGCAGGTGATCATGATAGCCTTAAGTCTCAGTTCAACCAATGGCATTATGGTGAATTTTGTGACAACTAGAAGAAATACAAACACGCATGATAATGATGATAGCGGTCATGAAAATCCAAAGAATAGAACAAGATTATATTGCAGAAGTTTCTGAGAGGACAAGATAGAAAGCCCAAAACATCACAACCTTTGCCTACAATTGCAATTGACCAAAGCCAATATCATTGTCACTAGCCTCATCTCTAAATTATGTGATGCAATGCCTTTGGAAGGGAGTCCAACAGGTTATTGGCCTGCCTGCCTTGCGTTGAGTAGGGAAAGATAATTGTATTAAGATTAAGACAAACGGACTAAAACTATCTAAAGCTCAATGCATTTGGCACAAGTCACAAGCAGATCAGTTTGAACAAAAAAATGGTATCAAGATTGAAATCCAATGGAGCATCTTTTCAAGAAAAAGAACTGTTGAATGGCGGATACTTAGGTCCAAAATCAACAGGACATCTGTGATTGAAAGACAAGTTGAAGGTGAGGTAGAAATACTAGATACATTCATCAGGCAGATACTTCAAGCTCAGTGGAAAATATCTGTAGATTGACCAAGCCCTCATTTTTCAATTTGGGGTTTAGGCTGAATGGAGTGTGAATTTTGGAGACAATCTCATTACCTGATAGTATGTTGATTTGGCATAACATCGAGCGTTGGCATTCACAATACAGACAACAAAGAAGAAAAACAATTGCGAAGCAGGTATAAAAACCTGGGAGAAGTTGAAAGCTAAATTCTTTTTGAAGACATAAAAGGCAGGAGGTAACTGGCGAGAAGCATATTTCAACCCATCTATCCAGACCCATCAGATCAGTCAAGCCAATGCTTTTGGTGGGATGGGGGATTTTGCTCATGCAACCTTGATGACCAAAAAGAGTGATTCAAAAAACAACATAACTGCAAGGAAAACAACTAAATGTGATACAAAGGATGAGAATCTTTTCCATAAATTAATTGTCGTCATGTCTTGCGTGACCCAGGGAGATTGTATCCAAGAAAAATGCACTTTGAAAGCAAAAATAAAATTGAGAGGCCTAAGATTTAAGGCATGCTTTCTTGCAAACAAAAGCTGGCTTCAATATCCTCGCTTGTATCTGGTCGGCTTGGGAGGAGGTTAGAGGTCAAAGTTGCATCAGAGCCGGCGGAGAATTCCCATTGATTCAGGCAGCGATCCGCGTTTTCAGCGCATTCGTGGCTGTTTCTTTGAGGGGACTGAATTGGCTCAGCCTGAACGCGTCTATTCATGACAGAAGGGGAAAGTCTACCAGGGGTATACTGTTGTGAAAACAGTGCTCACTGGTTAACAGTTGAGCCGGCTTGCAAATATGTTGAGAACTCATTTGAGCTGCGTGGAATGGCTACACAGATTGTCGGAGGTGTTTGATTTGACAAACATGGTACAAGGAGAACTTGGCCAGATGTATTCATTTGACGTTGGGTGGAAGATGGGGCAAGCGGCATCCCAGCATTTTGCTCAAACGGGGAATGTGTGATTGAGGGATTGGGTCCTGCTTGTGTGCCTGAAGGAAGGGTATCATTGCTCCTGCCAGGCAAAGGGTAAGCACGTGTCAAAGGCAAGCCCGGCGCGGTGGTAGATAACTACTGGTGGAAAGAAGAATTGCAATGGTCCGTTGCCCGTTGTATGGTTTTTGATCATTTACAAAGTGCGTTTGGAGCGACACGTAGAGCTTCAGAATCTAAGCCAACCATAGTCAGCTCTGAGCGTTTGGCAAAAAAAAATTGATTCAACGAGAGCCAGTAATGATCAAGGCTAAGGCGACACACTGGAAGGGGTATAAAAACTGGCAGCCGCAATTCGTCGGACGTCAAGTTGTGATTTGGCTGTCCTGGGTCGACGATCATCTGCGGTTTTGGGCCTACTGTGAAATCTATTTCCCGCTGTTGTAGGAGTAGCACGGGTGGGTTGAGGAGCCATGCCAAAAACAGGGACAATTGGTAGTGGTCCAAGGGGGCGACTGGGAGGAGCATAGCGCGCTGCATTGGCTGTGAAGGGACGTCGGAGTTGCTTGTTAGTTTTGGCTTTTTGTAAGGTTTGCTTTGTCGCGTTGGTCTCGTCGAAAGCGGTAACTGGTCGCAAGCGACTAGCCGAAGCAGGTGCAATAGTTTTGAAAAAGTGATCCTGGGCGCGTGAGAGCTCATTTTTGTGACATGACCAAGCACTTGTCCTGGATGAAGGGACGGTGTCGGCGGATGGGATAGAGTCGGGTACGAGTTGATTAGGCTGGTATGGTTGACGAGGGGGTGTGCCCAACAGCCTGGCAGTAGAATCTGACCGTTTGCGGGAGTGATAGCCAATGAAAGATTTGCCTCGTGGACGGCTTATTGGACGGCCCTGCGCGTCCAAAGCTATAGCAGTCTTTTTTGAACCAATGTTTTTAATGATTGAATTTAGAAGAGAGGGCTTTTGGGCGTGGCTAGGATTGAGTATTTCAGGGGGAAAAGCAAATGTAATTGGAATAAAAGCCTGTTCATAATTCAAGACAAGCAATTGGGAAAGCAAGGATGAGTGCCTGAGCCACATTGAGACAATAAGAGCAACGTACCCTTTCCCCAAGCATGGGCTTACCCATCAAGCTTTTGTGTTCCTCAACTTTGTAGGCCAAGCGCCATATCCACTTCCCCCTTTTCCTTCTTTGTCCTCCACAAAATATTTACCAGCTGTCTTCATGTTCAAATAAGCTTGCCGACTGATGAAGTCTCTGCTTCCGGCTGCATTACGTTGAGTTTTGCCTTCCAAGAGGGCATAAGCTTCCTCGTAATCTGGCGCCACAACCTTCCGGAGCACTGGAACTTGCTGCATCAAATCATAGTGGAAGGGATAACCAACCCGCTCCGTAGAAAAGTAAAGCAAATCATTGTCTCGGCTGTAAAAATCAAATGTGAAGACCGGCGCAATTTCTCAAAAGCCCTCTTGATCAAACCATATTTTCAGGGTGCGGAAGAGTTCCCCAACGGGCCAATGAGTAAGAATCAACAGTGGTGATACGTCATCGGCTGAGATATGTACGTTCTCTGAGCTGAATGGGTAACTGGTGTTGAGTCATGTCAGTTGGCTCAACCACCCAACCGTGTAGAGCAGCACTCCCTTGAGCTGTGAAGAAAGGCATGCTCAGATTAATCTAAACACATAATACCCCGTACTACCACCAAAAAAACTGGAGTATGACATGAGCTTGAAGTGTAGCATGGCAGGAGTAACTGCATGTCAACTGCACGCAGTTGACCAAGTTTTTTTGGCAGTGATACTTGAGCTTGCTAAAATCCTTCGGACAACCCAACAAGTGGGTCAGGTGGGGGTGGGACGCCCCAGATAGTGAAGAACGGTGATGAGCGACTTTACCCCCAATGTGGGTCGGAGTAGCGGGGTGAAGATGAGGGGTGTCAAGTGAAGAAGTCTCTGAATCGAGTGAGTTGGACGAAGGAACAGAATGTGGAGTGTCAAAAAAGCCAACAGGTTGGCGAGGCGCTGGTTTCGACCGCGGATGGTCTCTGGATGGCGAGCCTTCTACACCTCCTGTCGCTCGGTGGTCAGGATAAATTCCCAGAGGAACCACAATCAATCGCAATCTTTCATCCACAGTCGGAGTGGGAAGTTGTCCGGAGTCCAAAGCTGACTTGGAGTAGTACGCAATCAGGTGTAGGCGATTGCCATCCAGAGTGGTAGACAAAAACAATTGCTTGAGCAATGGGTCAGACAGGTGTGTATGTGGGTTGCGAGATGAAGCCAAGAGAAGCTCCGAATAAATTAGAAAAGCACCTGAAACTCTGGAAGCTGGCAGAGATGATTAGATGTCAGAGATAGGTGAGTCATTGATTCCACACGCTGAAGACTTGTAAAAGAAACTGGCCACGATAGAAGACTTCGACCTCATAGATAGGACTGGTAAAGGGAAAGTAGGCAGGAATCCAACAAACATGTAATGATTGATCACTTGATTCGGTCGCGAGGGGGTCCTTTGCTTTACCCTTCTTTGATTTTTTGAGAGATAAGGGGTCAGAAGCGGTTGACAGAGTTGCTTGAGAATCTTATTTGCTCAAAGTTGGATGGTTGATGGGATGATGGGAATGGGTATGAGGACATGGAGGATGAGAGAGGGGGATGAAGATGTGGTGATCGGTTGAGGATGGAGGGACATATGGGATGGAAGGTTGGGGGAAGGATTGGATTGAGGAAGGGTTGTTGGGGAGGAGGGAAGTGAGGGTTAATCAAAGAGGGGGACGGTGGAAGTTGAGGAAGACTTGAGGTTGATGGGACAACTCCCTTTTGCAAGGAATGTTAAGTGATGAGCACTCAGTGTACGTTGGATGCTTGCACAGGTCTCCTGAGTATGCACATAGTAACAGTTTGAAGTTCTTCTTGAGGGGCTTGGTGCGTGCAGCAAGACCCAATGCTTGAAGGGAGCTTGCTGCATGTCAACTGGGGGCAGTCGACCAAGTTTTGTTGGCAGTGTGTGGGATGAAATTCTGATCAGCGTTTGCTCCATTCTCAACTTTCATCCATCCTCCAAATCCAAAACATCCTCTCATCAACTATGGACCGGCCACCCTCCTAAGACACATCTCATTAGGATCCTCGGCTCTCAGACCATTGTTCTCAATCAAGCCTTGTCCCCTGGCAAGTTTGAAGAGAAAGGAATGGAGGGTGTTTTGGTTGGGTTTGATTTTGACCTAAACTCCTATTGAATCTACTGTCCCAACTCCAAAAACATTGTTTGTTCTAAACATGTCAAAATTTTCGAAAACTCCCCTCCTTCCTTTACTCTCTCCGATGACTCCTCAATCTCCGATAACTGCTTTGATCCCCTTCTAACTGATGATTCCTTACTCATTGACACTCTCAACTCCAATCTACCCACTGTCTTACCCTCCGATAATCCTTCCGACGACCAAAATCCCATCTCTCCAAATCCGGAATTCCACACTCCTGAATCTCTTCCTGCAAACCCTCATAACCTCTCTCAGCCCAATGACATCTGATCTAATCCTAACGACTCTAGCTCAGATGATGACGACTCTAACGTGGCCGCTCAACTCAGAGTTGAATCATCTTGTAACCTTTGGGATTGCTCTACCCTACAGAAACCTCAACGTTACGGCTTCCTAGCTAGGACCGTTCCCAAAAGCTACTATGAAGCCACCCACTGTGACGATAAAGAAAGATGGATAGCCTCGATGGAGTCCGAACTTAACGGAATCGACATCATGAAAGTCTGGGAGGGCTGTCACTCTCTCCCCAACGGTAAAATCGCCCTGTCAACTGTGTGGGTCTACCAAATTAAAGATAATCCTGACAAAACGGGAGTCTCATTCAAATCTAGACTCTGAGTACAGGGATTCAAACAAGTGAAATACTTTGACTACGGTCAAACCTATGCTCCAACGGGCTCCATCACCACGCTTTGAGTTCTATTGGTATATGCCCTACATCACAATCTCACTCTCTGGAAGATGGACATCAAGTCTGCTTTCCTTCACACGCCACTGGACAAGGAACTCTTCATAAAAGCCCCCTTAGGATGTAATTCTCCGTTCCCTTACTTCAAGCTCAACAAATCACTCTATGGTCTGAAGCAAGCACCTAAAAGCTGGTACAACACCCTCAAAAGCTGGCTCCTCAAGGAAAACTTCACAACATCGAGTGCCAATCCTTGTCTCTACATCAACACAGCTACCAATGTTCAAGTGTTTGTATACGTTGATGATCTGTTGATAGTCGGTAACTCTGTTGTGTTCAGAAATTGCCTAAAAACTCAGTTCAAGATTTCCCAAGACGGTCCTCTGAGTAAGATACTAGGAAATCAACTTGTGAATGCCAAAGATGGACTCGGACTTCTGCAGGCTAACCACATTGACACCGCACTCAATGAGCTGGGCCTAATCAATTGCAAGCCAGTCAGCACACCCTTCACTCCCAACATCAAACATCTCTCCGCCACTGATGAAGAACATCAAGACTTTCTCAAACTTAACATCAATTATTGTTTGTCAACCGGTTACTTGAACTTTATTGCCAGTCAAACTCAACCCAATCTAGCCTACGCTGTCTCAAATATCTCTTGGTTCAATAACAAACCCGGAATGCCTCATTGGACTGAATCCAAACATGCTTGGCGGTACCTTAGCACTTCAAAACATCTAGCTCTCCGCCTTCAGAACTCCTCATTCAAATATGAAATTGAAGCCTTCAGCAATTCAGACGCTGGCAACAATCCCAAATCTTGTAGAAGTCATACTGGATATCTAATTCTCCTTTATGGCTGTCCCCTCTCATGGAACAGTAAACTCCAACCAACCATTTCCCTTTCATCCACAGAAGGGGAACTCAAAGCTCTCGTCCTGGCCACGCAAGAGAAGTTGTGGCTGTCACAATTAATTACCAAAATAAATCCAAACTTGAAGTTCACCAACTGCTCTTTTGTAGACAACAAAGCCCTACATGATCTAGTAAATCAAGAATCTCATCACGGAGCTCTCAAACACGTTGAAACTCAAATTAAATGGCTGCGAGAGCAACAAGATAGTCACTCCCTCATCACTCATCTCATCCCCTCCAATCAAATGCTAGCCAATTCACTAACAAAGGCCGCTCTTCGTGCCTCTGTCGCCAATCTTACCTACTTCACCTTGTCATCTCACATCTGATCACAGCAGTGTGTCATTCTGTCATGCTCCACCCTTCTCTCAGACCTTCTCTCAGCCCGGCCGCACCACCGGTGCAAAATCTCCAAATATGAAGCCTTGCCATTCTCACGATCTGCCCCCTGCCTGATGCAAACTCCTCTTTGATTGGATCCTTTGACAACCCTCATCTCCTCATTCTCATCTCCATCTTGTCCGTATTCCCGCTTCATTCTCCCCGCTCATCTATTTCAATCCACGCTGTTGCTCCTCCCATCCTTCCTCCTATCCTTTCTTCCATTCCTCTTGTATTGCCAACCACTTTCCAACCTTCCAACATCCCTCAATTGACTCTCCCTTCCTCTCGTATTGCCAATCACTTTTGCCTTGTCATCTCCCTCTTGATAAATCAGCTTCCTCAAATTGCTTGACTTTCTCCCGCGTTCTCTCCTCAATTTCTCCCACGCTCAATCATCAACTCGACTCAATCACCTCCCTGTCCTCGCGTCAAGATCACAAGATCCACTGAAAACTGAAAGTTGATTAGATGTGAGAATTACACTCACCGTTGCTACCATTTCCTTGTTCTAATTAATTTCTATTCTACTGTCACAGCCTCTGCTCTTGTCTCCGCCGCTCCTTTCAATTTTACTTGTCATTTCTTAGTCCGTATTCTTAAGTCAAAGGGATCCCGGGTAAGGGTCTCTTGATCTGCTCTTTTTTTCTCTTTAAAATCTTAAAATAACTTTGTGGTTCTTTCAGACCATTGGTCTTATTTTGAAATACAGTCAGATCTTTGTCTAAGCTTAACAATAATTACTGGTGTAGTAATATCCACTTGTTCATTGTGGCCTACTTTCCTTAAGACTTGTAAGTCAACCAACTCTTGAATATGGGTTTCCAGAGCAGCTCTAGATTTTGGACTCAAAGGGTAAGCAGGTCTCCTGAGGTTAGGTGGGTAAGGAGGCTTAATAGTTAGAGTTAGGATCATTTCTTGTCCTTTGATGTTGCCAATGGGGTGATCTTTGGTACAGAAAGCATTCTGATTTTCAAAGCATACTTGTAGGATATCCTTTTTCTGTTCTTCATTGAGAAGGGAATTCAAAGAAGCTTGAGGAAAGTATTCCTGATTGAACTTCTCTAAGTGTTTTTCATAAGTTGAATCAGAAGTTTGAGCATTGACATGACATATTTGGAACTTCTTATTCCAGTCTCCCCCTACGGTGAAGTATCTACCTTTGCTTTGGAATACATCTATACCATATAGGCAAAGAGAATCATTCCCAAGGATAAAATAATCACATACTCTGTTTTGGAGCACTACAAATTCAATGTTCAGTTTGAGTGATCCTTTAGAGTGAGGGAGTATGATATCAGAAGACCATACTCCAACAGCATTGAGAGCAGAATTACAACTGCTGAACTTAGCCTGAAGTACTGGTATTAAGTTCAGTTTCCAGTTTGGGCCTAGTTTCTCCAGATAAGTTGAACCAACACACAAGCAGAAGGCTCCACTGTCTAGAAGTAACTTAAAAGGGGAACCTTGGATTGAACCAGTAGCATCGCATTTTTTGCCTGAAGTGTAACTTTTAATGGCAGAAGGTTTTAGGGTTAAATCCTTAGCCTCAGAGATGTGGTGAATCTTCATTTTGGGATTCCATTTTTGAGGTAAGTTAGAATCCTCATTGACGGAATTTATTTCCAGAGAAGACTCAATACTACCTTCAATAACATTGATAGGGTAAGTGATTATTATATCACAATCAGAGAGTGATCCGTCAGTATCATCAAGGTGAAGGTCAGGATTGTCATACTCTTCTCCTTCAATAAGTTTAATCCTTTTCCTAGCTAGAGGACAATCAGTTTTTACGTGTCCTGTTTGGTTACAGTTCCAACATAATTTCTCTTTTGATTCTGGAGTATTCTTTAATTCCAAAGTAGATGGATTAGTAGCAGGGGATTCCTTAGTTTTGGCGGTATATTCTTCTCTATCCCTAGTATCTTGTTCCCTTGGAGGTCTATTGACCCTTTTTTCAAGACCATTCATATCAATAGTTTCTTCCAATACACCTATTAAGGTGGAAAGATACGAATCCATAGTCATTCTACACCTTACACTGTGGTTGATTTGTCTGGGACATAAGTTGAGGATTCTTTCATTGACCTCTTCTTTATCAGCATCAGGGTAGAAACAGTCCAACCTCTTTTTCTGGTCTAAGCACCACTTGTGAGGTTTGTCCTTGGACGGATCAAAATGGGAAGTTTCAAAAGTTTTCATCATCTTTCTTTTCCAAATCCTGGTACCAAACTGCACTTTGATCAATTATTTCCAAGAATTCCAGGATAAAGATCCAACCTCTTCTCTTTTATTGATAAACCAATCAAGAGCTACTCCTTCAAATAATCTGGGCAATCTTACCACAGCTATTGCATCAGGGAGCTCATAGGAAGAAAGAGTATAGTCAATAAACTTAATTAAACTGACATGGTTGTATTCTTCTTCTCCGGAGAATTTAGGCCATTCAGTGATGGGAGGAAGTAGCTTCAAAGCATGCTCCATTTCCGGAGTAGGACTGGGTCTGAAAAACTCATTCCTAGTTATCCTGGTCCTGGGAGGAACACTAGGAGTACTGGTGAACCTGGCAGGTCTAGTTTATTCTAAGTCAATGAACGGAGAGTTAGTAGTGTTGATTTAAAGATCTCTGGGATCATTCTTGATCATACCTAACTCTAAATCAAGTTTGTTGCTTAATAGGTCAATTTTGTTAGTCAGATGAGCTGAAGGAGTAGGACTAGTTTTCTTAACTTCTTCTTTAAGCTTGTCTATGGTTGCAAGAATATCTTCCTGAAGAATTGATTGATGGTCATCAATATTCTTCATCAGGTCAAACTTACTAGCTCTTATACTATCCTTGATTTTTTGTATTTGCAACTCATCAATTTTCATAATCTGAGACTGGGTGTCAATCACTCTAAAAATACTTGAACTTAATTTGTCCAATTGGTGATAAACTTTGTCAAAGCATTGGCTAATAATAGTAAAATTGTGAGACAAATTTACAGAAAAGCTATTAAGAGATTCTACATCTAATTGTGGTACACCTTTTTCCACTTCTGGTCTAAGGATATTATGTTGTCCCAATCCTTTGGGTTCCTTAACTTCTGATGGGCTGAGGACCTCCTCTTTTTTGGGGTCCTTTCCCTTTAAGGAAGCTAACTGATCCCAAGGATCCCAGTTCTGCACGTAGCCTTCTACTTCTTTCTTTGGGATCAACCTTTGCAGAGAAATCTGAGATTTCATTGCCTGAGAAATGGCTTTTCTCATACCTGGTTGATCCTCCTGGGTCTGAGCCAACCTGAATTGTTACCAATAGCTCACATGCTCTTTCACTAACACTTTGACCCTTTCCTGTTGGGATAGTCTGAGGATATTCCAAGATGAGAGTCAGACAGAATAGAAGGATGAATTTCATAACATGAAATGATGAAAAGTAAGAATGAAATAAAAAGAGAACAAAGAAACTTGAAAAGAAAAGGAAATGAGAAGATACAAGTACTCCAAAACCCCCCCTTGCTGAGCACATCATACAAGATTAAAGAGAAGCCGGTGCTTCTGGAGGAGGACTCTGCCAAGAGGCTTAGTCAACATATCAGCTAGCATGTCCGCAGAGGCAACATGGCGGACGGTGAAAACACATCTGGCCACAAATTTGCGGATGAAATGGTGCCTAGCGTCGATATGTTTTGTTCTTGAATGATGCAGAGGATTCCTTGCCAGAGCCTCAGCACCGCTGTTGTCAACGAGCAGTGTGACAGGAGTAGAACCGCGGAGATTGAGTTCTGATAGGAGATTTCGGAGCCAGAGACCTTCTTTGCACGAGTCGGACAGAGCCTTGTATTCAGCTTTGGTGCTTGAGAGGGAAATGGTCGGTTGTTTCTTTGACTTCCACGAGATGGCACCTAGACCGAGTTGGAATGCGTAGCCAGAGGTGGACCTTCTATCACCTTCATCTTCCGCCCAATCCGAATTGGCGTATCCGGTGAGGTTTAATTTTTGATGTCCCAGGACGAGCCGCAGATGGCTGGATCCTTTGAGATATCGGAGAGCTCGGAGCGTGGCGTTCCAATGATTGAGCAACGGATCTTGCAGGAATTGACTAAGCTTGTTGACAGCGAAAGCAATGTTGGGGCGCGTGCATTGGGAGACCCACAGTGAAGACCCAATAAGTTGATTGTATTTGGGAGGGGACGCAGGAGAATCCGGTAGGCGTTTCTGCAGGTGTTTGAAAGATACAGACGTGGGCAATGGACATGTTTTGGAATCAGCTGGAGAGAGGAAGCAATCACATACGGAGGCAATGTAGTGAGATTGCCCGACAGAGACCGTTTTGTTTTTTTGATCACGCTGAACGGACAGGGATAGAAACAGATGAAGATCTTCATCTGAACCAACCTTGAATTTCCAGCTGATGTCCTTGACAAAGCCACTTACAAAACAGGCCGTTCCAACAACAGCAAGATTGTCAACATGAGCTGCGACCACCCCTACAAGATTACCATTGTGGAGCTTGTAGTAGAGAGATGGGTTGTATGAAGATTGAGATAGACCAAGTGACGTTATCGCGGAGCTTAGCTCAATATTCCATTGGCGGGGGGACTGTTGGAGACCGTAGATTGCTCGTGAAACTTCACAGACCCAGTTTGGCCTTGTTGGATCCTTGAAACCTGGGGGCTGAGTCATATGAACAGGCTTGTCCAAAAGACCATTCAGAAAAGCGGTTTTGAAGTCAATTTGCCAACCGACCCAATCCTTGTGACCAAGAAGTGAGAGAACAAGTCGAAGACTTTCAAGACGTAGAGTCGGAGCAAATACCTCAGAGAAATCAAGCCCATGGACTTGAGAAAAACCCATGGCGACCAATCTTGCCTTCAGTTTCAAAATCAAACCGTCTTCACATCTTTTAACTCAGAAAACCCATTTGCAACGAATGATTTTCCTGCCCTTTGGCGGAGGGACTAACTTCCAGGTGCCCATGCCTTGAAGAGAGGACATCTTTTCCTGAGCGGAAATCAGCCAGCGACGTTGGTGTGGAGACTTGAGAAGTTGCTTCCATGTTGAAGGAGCCGTCAGGTTGTCTTTGACTGAGGCAGATTGAGAGTAGTTACTGTAACGGGAAGGGGACTGTCGGCGTCTGGAAGAACAGCAAATGGGAGGAGGCGGAGACGGAGAAACATGTGGTTGAGTGGTAGGAACCACTGGAGAGACAGGTGCAGAGGGAGGGAGAACAGGGGAAGATGGGGAAGGAAGGGACAAGGGAATGGGAGAAACCGGTGAGGTAGGAGAGAATGACGGCATATTGGATTCATGTAAAGGAGGAATCCATTCTGAGCTGGAAGAATCTATACTTGCCAAGCGGTGCCGTAGTAGTGAGGAGGGGCGAGAGGAAGAGGGTGTGATAGGAGGAAGAGTGGAGGAGGTTGTCAATGAAGATTGGGGAGGTGGTTCATTTTATATAGTTGGTGGAGGGGAAATAGGAGGAAGAGAGGAGGAGGGTGTCAAGGAAGATTGGGGAGGTGGGTCATTTGATATAGTTGGAGGAAGGGAAACGGCGGGTGTTGGAATGGGTGGAAGATTTATGGTGGACGGTGACTGAGCGTTTTCCCTGGCAGTGGAGGTATGAAAGTTTGGAAAGACGGTGTTGTTGAAGATGCAATTGCAAGACTTAACTAATTTCTGGTTTTCGGAGTTGAGAATGCAATAGCCGTTTCCATTGGGAAGATAAGATAGGAGAGCTCCGCTTTGACCCTTTTTGTTGAGTTTGAGACGATTTGGTTCAGGAATTTTATACCAGACAAGGCAGCCAAAAGGGTGAAGATAAGAGAGAGGAGTGTCTTTGTGTCAGAGGAGAGAGTTTGGAGATACAAAGCCTGATGGGGTTTTGCAAGGAAAAGAATTAAAAGCAAAAGTTGAGTGGCGGAGAGCATCAACCCAAAACAATTTGGGAAGATTTGACGAAATGAGAGAGGCTCTGATCATGTTGCAGATGGTAAAATTAGAATGTTCGGCAATGCCGTTGAGTTCAGGGGAGTGTGGTGGTCCAGGATTGATTGCTATTCCCTTAGATTTGAGATAGATTTTCATAGAGTTATTGATGTATTCTCCTCCCTTGTCCATGCGGAGAGTGGTGACTTGGGCTTGATATTTATTTTCAAAGAAAGGAATGAATATTTTTGTGCAGTTGAAAACATCAGATTTTTGTTTGATAGGATAAGCAAAAAGAGCCTTTGAGTAGTCATTGATGAAGGTAACAAAGTATTGGTATCCTTCTTGAGACGTAGTTTCGAAACTGCAAACATCAGAATGAATAAGTTGTCCGGCTCTGGTGGATCTGTGACTGAGACAAGAGTGGAAAGGAGTTTGGGTCATTTTTGATTGAATACATGTCGGACATTGTTGTACTTCCAGGTCATTGGACGGGTTTGGTGAAATATTCTGAGATTTTAGAAGTTTCTTGAGAGATTTTATGTTGAGGTGAGACAGTTTGCTGTGGTATCCAAAGAGACTGTTGTCAGAGGAGTGGGTAACAGAAGTGGAGAAGGAATTTTGTCCGCTTACAACCTGTCTGGGAAGATAGTACAGATTACCATTTTGATATCCGGATTGAAGAGGTTGGTCTGTTAGGTTAGTGGTGTTTCTGCCGTAGATATTGCAAACTTTTTTGGAGAACACTACTAAGAAGCCTAGGTCGCAGAAATTTGACACAGATAGGAGAGGCTCATTGAGCTTAGGAAAGACAAGAGATCAAATTTGACAAAAAGGGAGATGGAGTGATCCTTCTGCTGTAGAAGTGATAGTTGATCCCTTGGCAAGTCGTATAGGAGTCAGATTAGGCTTGCTATTGGTGATCTGATATTTGTGGGGAGTCATTGAGACCGAACATCCCAAGTCTATGTTGAAATCACCCTTCAGATTTGAAGTTGAGTGGGTCAGATTGCAGGTGGTCAAACCGGCATGGACAATGATTTGTGAGTCGGAGAAATCATCGGAATCGTCCTCTTCGGAGTCATTTTCAATCATATCCTTGTTTGTTTTTATGTTTGAATGCTTAGATTTTCCGCTCTTTTCATTTGACCTTTGAAGATTCTTTTTCTTAGACCGATCAAGTATTTCAAGAACTTCAGGGCATCTGGAAAACGAGTGACCTTCTGTTTTACAATTTGTGCAGTAATACACCCAAGAGAAGCGGCTAGAGTTTTGGACAAAGTTTTCTTTCTTTTTTGACAGTAGTTTTGATTCAAATTTTGTGTTTGCCAAGTGTACTATTCCATCTTTGCTTTGAGTCTGTCTTCTTAGATGTTCTTGTTTCAAGGCCGTTATTATTCTGGATGATGGAAGGGATTCTTAATTCATCATGCTAAAAACACATCCGAGCCAGTCTTTGGGTAGGGAGAGCAGGATTGCTGTAGATTGAAGATTGTTGGTGGTAAAAGGATTCTTGGGTGTGATCAATGATTTGCGTTTTTTGCCATATGAAACTATTTCCGAGAGGTGAGTCGGCATGTCCTTGTTGTTCAGTTTGGTGAGGAGAAGTTTCCTGAGCCAATACATTCTTCCTCCTGAAGAATTATCTTGATGAGCTTCCTTGAGAGCTTTCCACATTCCTAATGCCCTTTCCTTGTGTTTTTGAATATATTGGTAATTTCCTGGAAGGATCGATCTTGAGATTACTGAACAAACCGCTAGATTTTCTCTTGATAGAGTTTCTGGATCGGTTTTGATTTGTTTGTTGCTGAAGAGATAACTAACTCCTGAGGCTCTGAAATGAATACAGAGGATCATAGCCCAGTTGAGGTAGTTAGATTCTGATCCTGGAGAGTTCAGAGGAACAATGGATGGTGTTTTGAGGACCGGGTGAGATGTATTAGACTTGTCCATCGTCGGCAGTGAATAAGAATTGATAATTGATAGTTTAACGACTCAAGATTGAGTCGGATCCTTCTAAAGTTGGTTTAAAAGATAAATGGTAAGTTGGTACGCTCTGGGCTCATAACCTGTTGGGATAGTCTGAGGATATTCAGAGATGAGAGTCAGACAGAATAGAAGGATGAATTTCATAACATGAGAATGAGAAAACAAATAGAAGAAGAGATACAACTTACCTGAGGATATTCGGATATGAGAGTCAGACAGAATAGAAGGATGAGGAAAGAGTCCGTCTGTCTGGCTCCCATTCTGTCCTCAGGTATAGGCGGAGCTGTTAATTGTCACAGAATGTGTGACATGATAGCTAGTAGCGCGCGGACATGGCAACTATGTGTGCGCGCCAGATGAATGTGAGAAGCAGACTGATGAATGATAACTATGTGAGACTTGATGAATGGAATGAAATAATAAAGTAAGAATGAAATGAATAATGAAATGATGAAAAGTAAGAATGAAATAAAAAGAGAACAAAGAAACTTGAAAAGAAAAGGAAATGAGAAGATACAAGTACTCCAACATTTCCTCCTTGGTTGAGTCCAGCTGGGGTGGCGTAGGAGGACCTGTACCCTCCTGGGATAACCTGGTGGGCATGGAGGGCTCTCCAACGGTCTGTTGGTTGAGTTGGCGGCCATGGTTGTTGCCATTGTCGTCCCGTGTGACGCTATGGTCACGGGTTCGAGTCCCTTCATCGCGTTCGCGACTGGAGTCCTTGCGCGTATGGGTTCCTCCAGTCAGAGATCCATATGACGGGGCTCTACCAGTGGCACGGGTGTTGCGCCTATTTTGATACATAGTACCAAAAAAATATGTAAGTCTTTTGTCCAAACATTGAAAAAAGACTTTAAATTTATAAAAATGATATTTTTTGTGTGTTTTATATTTTTAATAATTTTTTTATAAATATTTTAACTTACTTAGAGTTAAATTCAACGGTACCAACACTTGGTTGGGATCACAACTATCCTTGGAAGGTATTCCAACAGGGTCTGAGTGAGTCCCAATCAGATCCTGGTATAAATCCAAGGGTAAATCCAATGTTACACTGTCTGGGACATCCTCTAGGAGGTCCTGGTCAATGAGATCACCAAAAACAAAATCCACTGAGATGGATAAAAAAAATATAAGTTTAATATATTTTTGTATTTTTACGTGATAAGATGATTTTTAGAAAAAATAATCACTTTTATTATTTTTGGATTTTTCTTTATCTTCAGGATAATTTAGTTTATAAATATAAAGCTTCCTTTGATAAATTTTCCACTCCTTATGTTGCCTTAATAAAGAATTGAAATGGATAATTCTTTCAAGCTTGAGTTCTTTGTCTTTTATAACCTGCTGCTTATAATAAAGCAATTTCTCCTGTTTTTGCTCAGGAGTTATAATAACAGAGACAAAATTACAGAGTTTTTCTTCTCTTTTATTTTTTAGAAGTTCCAAATAATAATTGATCAATTCTCCATTGTTCTTAAGATCCACTAGAGAAACAAATGATCAAAAATATATGTTATAAGTATGTTGCTTATTTTTTAAAAATAAATAGACTGGTCCAAGGAATAAATAATCAAAAATTAATTATTTAAGGATATTCCTGGCCAGAACCTCCGTTTTCAGCTCTCTGATACCAGGAACCTTGCAGTCCTTTAGCTACAGAGAGTGATAAAAGGGCTGGAATGATAATAATAATTATTATTCCAATAATAAACGCTTAGAAGCTCAAATAAGAGCCATTGCAAGGTTTAATTGGTTTGGTAGTAAGTGTTTTTCAATATATTATAAAAGAGGGGCCACAGTATTATACTACTGGGGATCTTTACAGACTAGGAACCTCTCTTCAAGGGGCCTCCTTAGGCAGTTTTTAAGAACCTTGGAATAAATATGGGTGCCTGGAAAGGACTTATTCCACTGATGGCCGGGCTTAAAAACACAAGCGGCCTAGACAGGAAGGGTAACACTCACTCTGAGCCCTTTACCACGAAAATCCTGGAATAATTGGAAGGGTTTCAGAGTAGCTGGGGTGGATTGCTTGACTAAACTTCAATGGTTGATTGGTTATAAAGGTAAAATAATACTACTGCAGACTAAGTCATAAATCACTTGCTTGTCTTCATATAAGCACTTAATTAACAATTACACGGTGTCTGATTGATAATAAATAATTCCTGGTAAACTGATTAACTGATTAGATCCAAAGAGGTCTGTATAAATACATTTTTGGGGTGATTTTGGTTTTTCTCAGGGCATGTAGAGAGGGTTCTGCTTGGGGGCTGAGGGTGGAAAGCCAGTCAGGGCAGGATTAGCACGCCTACTTGGTGCTGTCAATCAGCTTTCCTTAGATATGCTGGATTTCTGTACTATTTTAGCCACAGGATCTGTTAATTTGTTATGGCGTAAATTTGATCATTCTGTACTCATCCTTCATTTGTACTATTGATATTGCTGTTAAGAGTGCAGATGTGGATGTTTACTGATTTTCCGGAATCTTTTGATCATTTAGATAATTTTTAATAATTTTTATGAACACTTCTTGTAGTGTTTTGTGGTCTTCAAAGATCAAGATCTGTGGTTTACGTGGTAGTCCTTGATCTTTGATTTATTATAAAAAAATGATTAAAACTTAATTTTCATTAATTTCATTTAATTTTTGATCTTTTTGGTTTATTAGTAATGCATATGTCTGTTTGTTACATATGCTAGGCAACCCTAACTAGGTTGTAGCTCTTCTGAGCGGTACCTGGTTGTAAGATTAGTCACAACTGATCCAGGCACGGGGATCAGTAGTACAGATGCGCAAGGGGTAGGATCTGCTGCGTGCGTGGCAAAATCATCTGCGCGCGGGTCTATAGTATGCGGGATCCTGCTGCTGCTAGTACACCGGGTTATGTAACAATGCGGGGGTGCGCGTGGGAATTGTGACATAACACATTTCCGCGTGTAACTCCTAAAATATACACAACACCTCAATTCTGAGTGATTTTTAGGTGTAAACCCTATATATGACGATACGTGGGAAATGTTAGAATGGCCAGAAAGTGCCATACAGGTATTGTAATTTTTAGTACTTTTCCTTTTAATTATTTTAAAAATATAAGGACTTGGAATTCAAGGGTGGGGTCAGTGAGTGACCCTACCTAATTTTGGATGAGGAATTCATTCCTTTAATAATAATTATGGATTTCTCACTCTTCACTTTTTTAATTGAGGTTTTCTTATTTTTCATATTTTGTGTTACTATTTGACAGTTTTGCTCTGTATATGGTAGCAAGCTGACAGGGGTACTTCAATCTTCCTTCCATCAAAATCAGGGAGAAGAATTCTCTCCCCTGAATTTTCAGAAAACATTAGGGTTGAACAAAATCCATTAAGGCCTTCCCAAGATCATAGGTCCATCCAAAGGAGTAATCCAGAAATGACAGGTGCCAACAATATTTTTTCCAATTAAAACCAAACATCCTCAGCAATACCAACTAATTCTCATGACAGGTTCCCTATACCATATAAAGCAGAGTTAAAGCTGAGCCTTGGGTTGATTTTGAGTTTGCATGCCATCACATCAAAAATTCAATTGAGCTGGGAACCAGAATCCACCAGAACAGAAACCGTTTTAGCAGAGTAACCAAGATAGCAGGAGAGGAAACCAAGAGGACAGGAATACAAGTTGGCATCTGAAGATGGATCTGTTCCACCAGAGTCCTCCATCAAATTACCAGAAGAAACTTTGAATTCCTCTGCACCAATCTAAACTTGTGAAAAAGAAACCCATTTCTTCATCCCTTCAGCCACAGACAGATCAGTAATTTTTAGATCAGAGATTTTTCTTAATACTCCTTCCACAGTATTGGAGTGAGCTTTGGAAATTCCCTTCTTGAATAAAAATTTGGGCTGGGTGGAGGCAGGATAATCAGGTTGAGCAGGTACTGGAACAGGATCAGAAGGTTGAGGAGTTTGAAAAGATTTAACAGGAGGAGGATCAGAGTGGTCCTGGAAACTTTCCATAAGTGTTTCCTTTTCCACCTCAATGTCTTCCACATCAGAGGAATGGAGCTCAGGTGAGGATGAAAGTTTGACAGATTTTTGCAGGATTGAAGATGGGACTGGAGGAGACTTGTGAGGTTTGGGTTCCTTACGATGTTTCCTACCTGTATCAGACTGACAAGTGCCAGAGAAGCTGGAAGAAGTGACAGCTGGAGGATACCAAGGTTTTAGAGTGTCACAGGATGACCAAAAATCCAAGGAAAACAAAGATGCCTTCTTGGGAGTTGGTGGTTGATAAGAGGCAACCACATGACAGATTGGATGAGACAAATTGAAAGGAATCAAAGCACCATTAGGAAGAAAGAAATTGTATCCCTTCTGCTCCACCAATTTTTCCTCATTTTCCATCTGGAGTTCAGGAAATCTCCCAGAACCATGGCCTTCCCTATGACAGTAATAGCAGAATAGAATGGTTTTAGGAACAGATTTAGAAGGTTTAAGAGTGGCTAAAGAAGAAATTTTCTGATCTATTTTGCTTTCAAAGGGATGAAGTAATTTATTACTCTAATCTATGGTAGCAGTTTCCTTATTGTCCTGGGGATTTGGTTTACGTCTAAGATTTGCTTCCATCTTGTTCATTATTTTGTTGGACTCTTTAAAGGAATGAGCATGTACTGGTTCAGTGACTCTATTTTGTTCAAAAGTGAGAGATTTTTGAGCTTTGATCACTTTATTCACTGCACTCCTCAGGAACAGAGAAGAATGGATCTTGAACCAATTACCTCTATTAGTAATCATAGATCCAGATTTAACTAATTCATCTCTAATCCTTTCCTGCACTCCTGGAGAAGAAGACTGGAAAAATTGAACTCAAATTTTGTCCACCGTGTCAATGTGATTGTTTCTGAGGAGGCAAGACTGAATAGGATCCCAAGATTTTCTAAAAGACTGATAATCAGAGGCTGAAGAGACACCACAATTGGAGATCCATTGACAAAACAGAGAATCCAAGTCCTGTAAGGTAAAACTAGCCACATCTACATTTCCCCAATAAGCCAACATAGCCTCCTTCAAGAGCCTCCAGTTAAGAGTTTTCAATCCATCAATGTCAGATTTCTACTATTGCGGGGAAAGCTGCAAAAGTAACATAAATAACATAAGAATAATAACTATAAAATTGACCTAAGTATTGCAAAAATGGATTCTCCACCCAAAATTAGGGAGTGTCACTCACTGACCCCACCCTTGAAATCCAACTCCTTATATTTTTAAATAATCAAGGAAAGAAAGAAAAAAATACCATGGCACCACTATTGAACTTTTTCCAATTAAATATTTCACATTTATCTTCACGTATAGGTTTCACACCTAAAATTCAGTCAGAATTGAGGCGTTGTGTATATTTTGGGAGTTACAGACGGAAATGGGTTCTGTCACAATTCCTGCACGCAGAAGCGGCAGTCAATGCACACACGCGGGGCTGAGCTAAAGCTCTGTCACTCTGTAAAAGTTGTGTATGCAGCCCGGGGCCTCTGAAAAGTAAGCAGCCAAGGGACTATGGTTTGACAAAGTGACAGGCGGCCTGAGAAACTTGAGTACCACGTAAACATGCTACAACCTACATGGGAACATCCTACATATGTAATAAATGTTCCCATGGATAGTAGATAGTATAAAAATACATGGAATTATATAAAAATACTTAAATAACCTTCATATGTATTTTTTATTAAATATAACTCAAATTACCAAAACTTTCAAAAATAAGATTATTAATACTTCTTAAAATATTTTAAAATACTTTAATATACTATTATAAAAGTTTCTAGACATCAATATTTTTGTGAAATACTGAGAAAACTTATGATTTAAAAATATTACATGAATACCCATGACTTACACTTTTAAGTAATTCTTTTAGTAAATCAACTGAATTTTTAAAATAAGGAGTAAAATCAATATCATGACTTTGCTCCAATTATTTAATACATAATGAGAACTCACCTGAAATTTTGACATACTAAAAAGACTTATGATGTGAAAATATTACATGAATACCCATGACTTACATTTTTAACTAATTATTTTATTAAATAAAATGGATTTTGAAAATGAGGAGTAAAATCAATATCATGAGTTTACTCCAAATAGTTAATACATAATGAGAACTCACATTATATCAGGATATCCGTAGGAATGTCTATAAAAATAATTTTTAACTTACCTGGAACATTTACTAAGGATAATTAATTCAATAATAAATAAAAAGGACAGATTAATGTTATTCACACGTCCAAACATAAATTATAAAGTAGAATAATTCCCATAACCTGTGGAATTAGATTCTACCCTTGTAAAAGCACCAAGAAAACGTGAAAGACTACCACTGGTTACCCTGATAGCCCCAGTGTCCTTCTTTTTGAGCCCCTGTACCCCTCAGAAGGACAATATTGGGACTCCAAAAGCTATAAATAAAGATCTCTTCAGTGCATGTCCCAAACAGATACCCAAATGATTTAATAATATACCAGTTAGTCTTAGTATCCTTTCTCTGTCATGGCAGATTGGTTAAAAAGCCCTGCACTCCACCCTGTATTTTATATACATATTGTCTTTGGGAAAAATATCATTTAAACTAAAGGGCCCAAAGTAACGGGGCCTACGTGTTTTCAGAAGTAATTCCCTGAAGAGAGGTGTTAAAGATACCCAATAAAATTGTGGCCCCTCTCTCAAAATATTTAATAATCAATTTATCTATATTGATTTATAGCAAGAAACCATAACAAAACCAATTAACCTTGCAATAAGCTTCATCCAAATATTTTACGGATTTTTGCTTTATCTATTAAATAATATATTTATGATTTATTCTATCACCTCTGGTAGCTAAAGGATTGCAAGGGTCTTGGCATCCAGGAGGCTGACAATTGGGTGTCTGTCTGGGAAATATTCCATTTTATTATATTTAATACATTGGACCAGAAATTTCCCGTAAAATTGGATCAAAGATAAATTTATCCAACTTTTTAACTGTGATTCATCATTAAATTATTTTGCAGTGGGTTTAAAAAGCAATACAGAATTAAAAATATATTATTTAAATCTTTTAAAGATAAGAAAAGAAGAATATATCAAAAATTATAAACCTACTTGTTGGGAAGCTTTAACTCAAGCTGAGCAACTTGATATCTCTTCTGCACGTAAACAGTTAGATAAAATCCTTGAAAAAGAAGATCTTGAGAGGCTTATCAAATTCCAGGCCCTATTAATAAAACATAAACCTTGGAAGAAATACCCTATAAATTACTTTTGAAAATATAAAATTAATTATAAAACTTGTATTACCATATTTTTATTATTAAAATAATATTAATATATTTTTGACCAATAAAAAAACCTTTTATCATCAGTGGACCCTCCTATACCAGAAACCACCACCACTGAAACTGATTTATTGGATCAAGAAGTCCCAGGTATCTCTGGAAGGCCTCAAAATATTGATTGTGCGGGTGGAGACCTCATTGGGGCACACCAAGACCTGGTAGGATTACCTATTAAGGACCAATTTAATCCCAATAAAGTCCTGTTACCTTTGAATATCAACTTAGAAAGTTTTAAATAAAACTTATTTTTACGGATTTTATTCTGTATAAATATACTCATAAACATTTTATTCAATCTGAATAGAGGTAAGAAAAGAGCCTCAGGGAGAATTCCCTCCTATGTATCTTTTCCAGGAGCCCCAAGTAACTGTGAGACCACCAATAATGACAACCATGAGGGGACTGGAACCCGTGACTCAAATTGTGATGGACAAGGAAAAGCCCCAAGTACTTTGGCCCTCCCCCAACCTAGAGCTGGAGAAGGTAGTAGAATTAAGCCATCCTCTATTACAAGAAGATTCCCTGCAGCCACTGTCAGCTTGCTACTATGTACAGAGCAACCTGTCATAGCAACACAAAACTATAAAAAACAAATTCAACAATAATATCTAAATTAACAAAAGAAGGAGTGAGAAATCCATATATATTATTAAAGAAATAGATTCCTCAACAAAAATTAGGTTAGATCACTCACTGACCCCACCCTTGAAATCCAAGCCCTTACATTTTTAAAATAATTAAAAAGAACAGTACTAAAAATTACAACACCAGTATGGCACCTTTTGGCCAATTTTACATTTCAAATGGGTTATCACGTACACGGTTTACACCTAAGATTTACTCATAATTGAGGTGTTGTGTATATTTTAGGAGTTACATGCGTAAATATGTTATGTCACAATTCCCGCGCGCAGCCCTGCATCCTTACATATCCCTACGTACTTGTAGTAGCAAACTACCGCGTACTAGAAACCCGCACGCAGCTAATTCTGCCACGCAGGCAGCTGATCCTACCCCGTGCGCATCTGTACTGACTGATCCCCGCGTTTTGATCCATTGTGACTAATCTGACAACCAGGTACTGCTCAGAAGAGCTACAACCTAGTTAGGGTTGCCTGGAATATGTAAAAACTTGACATATGCATTAGCAATAGTCTAAAAAGATCAAGACATAAAAAAATAAATAAAAATTAAGTTTAAAACATTTTTTAATAATAAATCAAAGATGAAGGATTACCATGTAAATCATTGACTCTGATCTTTGAAGACCACAAAACACTACAAGGAGTGTTCATAAAAATTATCAAAAATGATCTAAGTAATCAGCAGATGATGGAAAATTAGTAAAAACCCACATCTGCCCGCTTTAAAGGAATACCAGTGGTACAAATGAAGGATGAGTACAGAATGATCAAATTTATGGCATAACAGATTAACAGATCCTGTGGCTAAAATAGTACAGAAATCCAGCAGATCTAAAGTCAGATGATTGAAAGCACCAAGTGGACGTGCTAATCCTTCCCTGACTAGCTTTTCAGCTTCAGCCCATGTGCAGAACCCTCTCTACGTGCCCTGAGAAGCCCAAAATCACCCCAAAAAGGTATTTATACAGACCTCTTTGGATCCATTATTCCGCAGATTATCAGTTTACCAGCAATTGTTTTTATCAATCAGAATCCATGTCATTGTTAGTAATGTGCTTATGAAGAGTCTAAGCAAGTGATTTATGACTTAGTCTTTCTTATTATTATTTATTTCTTAAACCAATGAACCAATTGAAGTTAAACCAAGCAATCCTCCCTAAATGCTCTGAAATCCTTCTTATTATTGCAGGATTTTTGTGTTAAAGTTCTCAGAGTGAGTTTTCATCTTCCTGTCTTGACCCTTATGCTGTTTAGCCCGGCCATATTAGTGGATAAGTCCTTTCTAAGGCACCCATCTTGAATCCAAGGTTCTTAAACTGCCTAAGGAGGCCCCTTGAAGAGAGGTTGTTTTGTCTGTAAAGACCCTCAGTGATATAACACTGTGGCCCCTCTTTTATATATATATTAAAAAACTTTTATTGCCAAACCAGTTAAACCTTGCAACTGCTTTTATTATATTATTTTTTTGAGCCTCTAAGTGTTTATTTTTGGAATAATAATAATTATTATTATTCCAGTATTTTTATCACTCTATGTAGCTAAAGGACTGCAAGGTTCCTTGTATCAGAGGTCTGACAGCCACCCCAGCGGAATTTGGCCAAAGAAGCCAGGATCAAAGACTTAGTCAGAGAGGAAGTGAAATATTGGGAAGAGTTAAAAGAAGCCCAAGAAAAAGAAGACATGGTATCTATGAAAAAGATAATCTCCCAGGCAAAAGCTACCCTGATAGCTCTTCAGAAAATGATTCCAAGAAAAGAGGTAGAATCCTACGTAGAAAAGTGGAATACTTGGGATAAATTAGGTCAACTGAAAGGCAAAAGATCAGGAAAGAAGAGATCTTCTTGCTATGCAAAGCCAAAGGGAAAGAGGGATTGGAATAAGATAATATACTTAGCTCAAAAGTGGAAAAAGGTGTAAAGAAATTGGACTCTAATTCTGAACCCAATAACTTGTCTAAACCAACCTCTGATTCAATTACTTCCTTTTCTAATGATATGCGCCATAATTTCAAGATTCTTTGTGGAAATTAGGATGTTGTTTATAACCAGATTGATAAATTAACCTCAGTAGTAGCCAAATCAATTAATAACCAAACAAAAACTGTAGGAATGGAAGATATTAAAGAACATACATAAATATTATTTGGAACAATTAATCAAGGTAAAATCAGACAGACTCAAACAATTGAGAATATTTTTTCTGGTATCCAAGAAGATTTTGTTGTGTCTTTTCAAATTTTAAAAGAAGAATTTGTAACCACCACTAACGGCTCCATTCTGTACCTTAGTGAGAAATTAGACCTGCTCAAAAATAATGTGGACCTGCAACTTAATATGATCAAGAATGATCTCAGAGACTTAAAATTCCGTCTGACCAACCCCTTGGGGAGTAACACAGATGAACCAAAACCTCCCAGAAAAACAACTACACCTTGTGCAGCACCCTTACTAGGAATGAATAGGAGTGACACCTTCAGGCCAAGTCCTACCCCTGAAATGGAACAAGACCTCAACATTTTACCCCCAATTGCTGAATGGCCTAAGTTCTCTGGTGAAGGAGAATACAATCATATAAATTTCATTAAATTTATTGACTATACTATAAACTCTTATTACTTACCAGAAGCTACAGCTGTAGTCAGTTTGCCCAGAGTATTTGAAGGAGTAGCTTTGGACTGTTTTATCAGTAAAAGAGAAGAAGTAGGATCCTTCCCATGGAATTTTTGGAAACTTCTAATTAAAGAACAATTTGGTTCTAGAATGTGGAAAAGAAAAATGATGAAAAATTCCAAAAATTCCTCATTTAACCCCTCCAAGTATAAGCCTCACAAATGGTGCTTGGAACAGAAGAGAAGACTAGATTGATTCTATACAGATGCTGATAAACAGGAAGTTAATGAAAGACTCCTCAACTTGTGTCCCAGAAATCTTAACCATAGTGTAAGATGCAGGATGAGTGTGGATGCTGACTTACCAACTCTAATCAATGTGTTAGAAGAAGTCATAGACATGAATGGGTTAGATAAGAAGGTTCCTTCTTGACCCAAAGATAACTTCAACCTTTACAAAACCAGAGATCAACCCCCTCCAATAAATACCTCTGATAATAAGAAACCTAATGAGAACAGGGACAAAGAGAGAATGCCTGCAACTTTTTTGGATTCTAAAAAGACAGGACTTATGAGACAAGACTGCCCATTACCAAAACAAAAGATAGCAGTCTTGGAAGGAGAGCAGGAGGTTTAAGGGAATCAGAACTATGAAGATATAGCTGATACCAAAGGATCCTTTTCTGAATGTGAATTGATCCTGGCCAACCCTGTTAATTTTATAGAAGGAGATATAGGAAATTTTATAGAAATCAATGACATCCATGGGGACTCTAGATTTCCCCAAAAATGGGATCCTACCATAGTTCATGGACATATCACAAATTTTAAACCATTAACAGTCAAACCTATGAGTGGTAAGAGTTATACTACTGGTCAAACTAGCTATGCAACAGGATTCTATAGAGACAGACCTTTAAGGTTATTACTGGATAGTGGATCTTTCTGCTCATGTGTCTGTACTGAATTCTTAAACATATGGGATCCCAATTGTAAAGAACACCTTCTTCCCGTCCCAAAAGCCAAGTTTAGCTCTTTCAACTCTACCATGAATGCCATTGGATTATGGACTGCTCCTATAATATTACCCCATACTAAAGGATCTTTGAGAATACTAGTGGAGTTTGTGGTATTGCTCAATGAATTATGTGACTACCTGATAAAAGGTAATGATGCTTTATGTCTATATGGTATAGATGTGTTCCAGAGAGAAGGGAGATACTTTACAGTGGGTGGTAATTGGGACAAGAAGTTTAAGATAGGCACCATCCAATCTAACTTCCCCTCTTCCACTTATCAAAAGCATTTAGAAGACTTTAATCAAGGACACTTCTCTCAAGCAGCTCTGAATATGAAACTTTCTGAGGAACAGAAGATAGATATATTGAAAATCTTCCTTGAGAACCAAAATGCTTTTTTTAATAAAGATCATCCCATTGGTGATATCAAAGGACACTACATGGTATTAACATTGACTATTAAGCCTCCTTATCCTCCAAAATTAGGAAGACCAGATTATCCCCCTAGTCCTAAGTCTAGAATAGCTCTTGAGGAACATATCCAACAACTGATAGACTTACAAGTGTTAAGGAAAGTAGGGTACAATGAGCAGGTAGATGTGACCACACCTGTAATCATAGCTTGGCATAATTACAAGTCAAGAATGGTAGGAAACTTCATAATGCTCAATAATTATACTTGGGCAGATTATTATCCTATACACCGGATGGATCATGCTCTACATAACTTTTCCAAGGCAAAATATATCACTACTATGGATATGCTTGAAGTTTTCCAACAGATACTTATAAGCCCTGAAAGCAGGAAGTTCATGAGAATAAGCTTTAATTTGGGAATATATGATAATCTTAGGATGGCCTTTGGTATAAAGAATGCCCCATCTCACTTCCAGAAAACAAGGATACAGTTCTAGGTACATACATCAGAAAAGGATGGATGATGGTATATATAGATGATTTTATTTTATATTCTGATGATTTCAACCAAATAAGATTAGTAATCCAAACTATCTCCAAAGCAGGATTTAAAGTATCCATGAAGAAATGCAACTTTGGATATGGAGCATTGAAAGCCCTATGGCATATAGTCTCTGGTCCAACTCTAGCTGCTGATCAAAATAAGATAGCTGCTGTAATGAACAGACAAATGCCTCCAAAAAAAGCAGAGTTACTGTCTTTCATTAGTTTTTGCAGTTAATACAGACAATAAATAACAAAATTTTCTATGCTAACTATAAGTCTGTATGAAATATGCAACAAGAACAATCTATTTGAAATGCCACATGAGAGATTGAAAAACTATGAGGAAATAAAAATAGCTATGACCTCAACTCCTTTACTCATTCAACCAGATTACTCCAAGCCCTTTAAACTGTACATTGACCCCTGTATGAAAGGGTTAGGAGATGCTCTACATCAAGAAAGAATAGAAGAAGGAATGCCAGTGGCGAAACCAATACTCTTCATATCTAGACAGAACAAAGATACAGAAAAAATATATGGAGCCAGTCAGTTGGAATGCTTGGCTCTAGTATGGGCTCTAGAAAAGCTAGAATATTACTTAGAAGGCACCACTTTTCAAGTAATCACAGACTGTAATGCTGTAAGAACTCTTGTGAACATGAAAACCCCCAGCAGACATATACTCAGGTGGCAAATTGCTATACAACAGTATAGAGGTCAGATGACTATAGGTCATAAAGCTGAAGCTAAACATCAGAATGCTGATAGTCTAAGTAGGAATGATTTGCCTAATGACTCTAGCAATCCAGCATATGACCCTGAGGATCAAGATATCTTTCCTATCTTGAACATCAATCTTTTTGCATTAAATGCTCCAATCATCGGGATCCACTTATGTGAATTAGATAATGCTTTCTTCAATCTAGTGAGTGATTACTACTCCCCTGAAATCAAGCTTCTGATAACCATTATGGAATGTGAATCCCCAGAAGCAGCTCTGATAAATAGTTTACCTGCTTCATTAATCAAATCCTATAAAGCAGGAAGGTTTACCTTTTGGGATGGTCTCCTTTACTACAGACACCAACATTCCAGTATATTAGTACTAAGCAACAAAGAAAATATACCACACATAATCCAGGAATGCCATGAAAACTATTCATCAGAGCCTTTATCCACTGAAAGAACCTTTGAGAAAGTAAAACAAACTTCTTGGTCAATAGAATGGAAAGAGATCACTATTAAGTATGTTACTAGCTGTGAGACTTGCCAAAAATCTAATAAAACTACTGGTAAACCATTTGGACTCCTACAGAAAATCTCTGAACCCAAAACTAGTTGGGAAATCATTAATATGGATTTTGTCACCAGCCACCCCCCTGGAGGTACTCATTCATATAACTTGGTCCTTTGTATAGTTGACAGATAATCTAAGAAGGCAAAATTCTTCAATAACCACAAAGAAGATACTGCTATTGATGTAGCTCTACTATTTTTGAATAGGATCATAGATGATTTTGGTATAACCAAGATTATAATCAGTGACAGAGACCCCAAATTCAACTCTGAGTTTTGGAGGAATCTTCATGATATAATGGGTACTAATCTAGCATTTTCTACAGCATGCCATCCCCAAACTGATGGATTAGCTGAAAGAATGATACATACCCTAGAAGATATTTTAAGAAGGTCCTGGAGCTTTGGTCTAGAATAGAAGAACTCAGATTGTTATTTCCATGATAGGGTAAGCCTACTCCCAGCTCTAGAGATGGCTTATAACAGCAGTAAACATTCTACTACCAAAGAAGCCCCTTCAATAATGGAAAAAGGATGGATTCAAAACTCCCTAGGAATAACTTAAACTAAAACTTATCCAGAATTCATCCAAAATTTCTGGAATTTAAGAAAATGATAGATCTGGAAAATTATCATGCTCAAAAGTGTGTAGAAGAAGCAGTAGAACACAACAAACACAGATGGGACAAATCAAATAGGGAACCTGACTTTAAAAAAGGAGATCAGATTGTGATATCCACTACCAAATTGAACAATCTAGCAGGAAACAGAAAGCTGAAAACAGCCTTTGTTGGACCATTTGTTATCAAAAAGATGCATGGCAAAAATGCTGTAGAACTAATCTTGAGTGAAGAATTATCAAGAGAAAACCCAGTATTTCCTGTTAGCCTAATAAAAAACTTTCAACCAAGAGAAGGTAGTAACCTCCCTCCAGCAATAATCACAATAGAAACTGACCCTGTGAAAGAAAAAAATGAAAGTCAGCAGGATATTGGTAGACAAGAAAGAGAGAGTGCAAGGAAAAGATGTTAGAATATAATGGGTAAGCTACAAAGGAGAATCTGTGGAAAAAGATGAGTGTTTACCAGAGAGTAATATACCTGATTGACCAATACATCTTAGAAACTACAGAGACAGAAAAAGGAACTGAAACACACCTGGAATTAATTTTTTTCCCAACATGATCCATATTTTCTTCAGATATGGCAATATCCCGGAGTGGGGGACTGTCAGCTTGCTTCTATTTCAGAGAAAGCTGCAAAAGTAAGAGAAATAACATAAAAATAATAATAAAAAAATAAAGCTAAGAAGTAGTAGGAAACCCATAAATATTATTACAAAAATGGATTCTCCACCCAAAATTAGGTAGGGTCAGTCACTGACCCTACCCTACAAATCCAACTCCTTATATTCTTAAATAATTAAGGTAAGAAAGAGAAAAATACCACAGCACCACTATTGAAATTTTTGGCCAATTAAATATTTCACATGTACTTTCACTTATAGGTTTCACACCTAAAATTCAGTCAGAATTGAGGTGTTGTGTATATTTTAGGAGTTACAGAAGGAACTGTGTTCTGTCACAATTCCCGCACGGAGCCGCGGCAGCAAATGCACCCACGCATGGCTGATCTGCAGCTCTGTCACTTTGTGAAGTTGTGTACGCAGCCCAGGCCCTCTGAAAAGTACGCGGCCGCGGGACTATGGGTTGACAAAGTGACCGGAGGCCTGAGAAACCTAAGTACCATGTAAACATGCTACAACCTACACGGGAACATTCTTAATATGTAATAAATGTTCCTGTAAATAGTAGATTGTCTACAAATACATAAAATTATATAAAATTAATTAAATAACCTTTATACGTATTTTTCATTAAATATAATTCAAAGTACCAAAAATATCAAAAATAAGATAATGACTACTTCTAAAAATATATTAAAATACTTTAATAAAATATTATGAAAATTTATAGAGATAAAACTTTTTGTGACATACTAAGAAAACTTATGATGTGAAAATATTACATGAATACCCATGCCTTACATTTTTTACTAATTTTTTTAGAAAATCAACTTAATTTCGAAAATGAGGAGTAAAAATCAATATCATGACTTTACTCCAAATATTCAATACATAATGTGAATTCACCTGACATCAGAATATCCGCAAGAGTGTCTATTGAAATAATTATTAACTTACTGGGAACATTTCCTAAGGATAATTAATTAAATAATAAATAAAAAGACTTATTATTGTTATCCACACATCCAAACATCAATTATAAAGTAGAATAGTTCCAATACCCTGTGGAATTAGATGCTACCCGTGTTACAGCGCCAAGAACACGTGACAGGCTACCACTGGTTACCCTTCTAGCCCCATTGTCCATCCCTTTGAGCCCCTGTACCTCTCCAAAGTACAATATTGGGAATCCAAAACCTATAAATAAAGAGCTCTTTTGAGGATATTGATACCCAGAGACCCAGTTATATTTATATCCAGACACCGTGCCAAGGTAATCAAGTAATTATAAGAGGTAAGTCAATGATTCATTGCTTTAGTCTGATTAATAATATCCATCCTCAACCCTCTTTTTATCAATTTGAACTGCTGAACAACCTTATAACCCCAGTATACAGGTTTAACCCATCAGTGCACGTCCAAAACAGATATCCAAAAAATTTAATAATATAGCATTGAGTCTTATTATCCTTTCTCTGTTTTGGAAGCTTGCTTACAAAGCCCCGCCACTCCACCGTGTATTTTATATACATATTATCTTTGGGAAAAATAACCTTTAAATTAAAGGGCCCAAAGTAACCAGGCCTACATGTTTTCATACTGAATTTCCTGAAGAGAGGTGTTGAAGATCCCCAATATAATTTTTGCCCCTATATAAAAATATTTAATAATCAATTTATCTATATTGATTGATGACAATAAACCATGAACATACCAATTAACCTTGCAAAAAGCTTTATCCAAATATTTTACATATTTTTGCTGTATTTATGAAATAATATATTTATTATTTATTCTATGACCTCTGGTAGCTAAAGGATAGCAAGGGTCTTGGCATCCAGGAGGCTGACACAGTGATTTTGGAAGTGGTGCTATGGCTAGTAAGACATTGTATGAAATACTGTATCATTGCTATCTCTTGTGCCAAGTCATCATTGGGGTTTGTTGGAGCTTCATATGCTGGTAAAGATGTGATATCCTTAGCAAACAGTGCAATGGACTGGAAAATTTTTTTTTCCCAATTTTTCTGTTGATTCTTGCTAGGATGGAACAACATATTGAGCAGTTTAATTTATTCATGACCCAGTAAATTTGATGGAGCAGTGTTATTTTCTATTGCGGGAATTTTCCAAACACCTGGTTTCAAGAGTGGTTCATTCAAAAATGGGTTGAAAAAATTGATTCTTGTTTGAAATAAAACAAAAATAATTCAAATCAAAATTGAGGATTTGATTCAAAAATAAAGGTTTGAAAGACTATCATCCAGCATTTTGTTAAACCACTTTTTGATACCAGTTTTCTTCAGTGTATGGAATAAAATCATTGATGGAAGGTTATTGGTGTAGCTGCTCATTGGCTGGATTTTATTTATTTGCTTGGTGTGAAGCTTGAATAAAGATTCATGTGCCATGGGACAAGCATCATAGAGGAGTGTTGAAGAGTAAAGTTGAATTATAGGAAGGATTTCCTTGGTGTATTTCATTAATATGGTTGATGCAATGGATTGTTGGCTAGGTTGGCCTTTCAAAGATTCTGACAGTGTGGAGGATAGAGCATTGGCTGTTGGAGGTGGATTGGGCTGAGACTTGCATGTAGATTGGAACTGGGAATGTTGGTTTGCTTGGGTTTCAGAAGTTTCTGTTGGTTTTGCCAACAAAGGATAAGATGTTGCAGGTGGAATAGGTTGAGGCTGGGGCTGATGGGGGACTTCACTGGGAAGTTGCACCATATCAGGGATAAATGGTTCCAGGTTTTGGGGGTGGCCAATATTCATTTGGGGTAAAGCTTTGAAAGTTGGATGGGAAGGATACCTCAAAATTCAACATTTGGACACTGGTTTTGGGATTGTCATCAGTTGTGATCTGCTGGCTTTCAGGAAAAATGACATTGTCATTTGTTGCACTGGAATTTGATGTGAAAAATGCCATCTTTTGGAAGGCCGGAGAGTACATTTGGATTGATGAGAGCGTTTAGATAGCATATTTCCAGAGCCTATCTTCACCTGCTCTTCAACTGGAAGATCTTGACCACTTGAAACAACTTTTAAAATAAAAAATTATTGGTCATCATAGGGTGATTGGAGAAAAATGGATTTCAATAAATGTGCTTACCTCTATTGGATTTTTCTATGGAATCCATAGCCCTTTGTGCATGGTAAGAAACTGACTTGGGCAAGGTCTTATCATTGGGGGCTTTTTCAAAGTGGTTTCACATTAGTTGGATATTTTAAAGAAAATCTTCCCGGGGAACTACAGAGATCTCTGAATCATCTAGGAAGGTCCCTGTCATTGGTGGAGGTGGGGGGGCTGAAAAAGGTTCAAGATTGGATCTTTGTTGTGCTTCTGGTTGTAGCCATTGGGGTACAGAAAGGTCGGTAGAGGTTGCATTTTATGGGCTGTTGATGATGGTGGTTGGGATGTTTCATTTGCCAAAAGTGGCATGGTAGGTGGGAGACAGGATTTGATGAGGGATTGAAAGGAGCGGTGTTTGGGGAATCAAAGAGTTTAACTTATTCAAATGTTAATGAGTCTATGAATGACAAATCATCAGCAAAAAGGTCATTCTATGTTGCATGAGAAGGGTTAATTTCTGGGATCTGGGTTAAGAAACATGGCTGGGCAAGTCACTAGCTAGGAGATTATTTTTTTCAGGATCAAATAGATCACAAAGGTGAGGCAAGGGATTTCCATTGTTGGGGGGTGTCATAACCACACTTGACTAAGTCTCCTCAACCTCACTCAGCCCTCAGCCAATCTCAGTCCAGCTCAATCACACTCTACTGCTGAATATCCTGAAGTATCCCCCTGCACATCCTGCAGCCTTTAGGCAATCTCCCAGGCATACCCTCTACCTCTCTATGGCTTGGTGCATCCTCATCTCTCCTTCAACTCTATCTGGCATGAGAAGTACATACAGTAAACCCATAGTACATACTCCTGGCTGGACAACCCATACTCCAGTTCAGTACATGATCTTCCTGGACAGTCCCATTACTCAACCTTTCAATCTGCAACCTCCAACCCCATTGGTCCACATTTAATGCCACGGGCCTCCCAGCCCAGCACCAGTCATCCAATCCTCAAGGCCTCCTCTCAGCTCTCACATATACTGGCCTCTCCTCACCTCTTGGACTAATTCCCCCAAGTAATTAGTATACTACTTCTTATTGGTTAGTCCCTCATCCAATAGGTGTCATCTCAGCACAAGGAAGCAAACCAGCCTACCATACCCATCTCACCTATCCCTCTGGTGTTACTCTTACAGGATTCCCTCACCACAATCCTTCAAAGCCTTACTCCTGGATTCTCCTCCTCATTACTGTCTTTACTCTAAATCTCTTCTTCACATGAAATCAATCTCTATATCTCTATCCTGATTTCTGTGAGCATTAGTGCCTGTGCCTTCAGCCCCTTGCACGCCAGGGGCAGTTGTGACAGGGGTAAAGGACATTAACTGACTCACAAGCGCCTTATATAAGAAATATTTAGTACACAGGAAAGGGGGGAAATTTTGATGAGGAAGGGATGGGAGATCCACTGGATCCTGGTATTTAAGGCAACCGTGGGAACCAAGTGAAGAAAAAAAACTGTAGTTTGTGGGCAAGCATATTTACAGGAAAGCACGTAGAATATGCATTATGATGATTCACACAAGTCAAATCCAAGCATGCAATGAATTGTGACTGATCAATTGTGATATTGTAATGGTGGCAACAAAATGTGTGGAGAATTTTTTAATATAAACAAGGTGTGGCAATCAATATAGATGGAAAAACTAACATCTGGATGAACAAGCAAGGCAATTGATAACAATTTCCTCCCTTGCACTATGTCCACCAAAATTTCCTGAACCTGTTACTTGTGCCTTCTTGCAAACCTCAGCCAGGTTTATGTTAATATGGACTGAGATTCCTAAGCATGTGAAAGGACTGCCAGGGGTCTCAGCAATTGGACTGTCTGATGGAACAGATAATTTGATGCCCAGATTACATCAGTCCAACCATCATTGAATTGAAATTCAATATAAGTCTGAATCCCAGGAAAGAGAAATTGTACATATTGAAAATCAAAGCCCTGGTGTCTATGGGCAGGTTCCCCTGTCTCCCCAAAAATACCACAGAAGCCACCATAAGCCATACCACTGATGTCATTATCAACATGGGCTGAATTATGAAATTCATTCCAAGTTCCAGTTAATTTGCCAGAAAAAACTTCTTCACAGACAGACCCATATTCTCTGGATGCAAATCTTGGTATTGAAAATTGATGCACTTTATCAATGGATTGCATGTTGAAACCTTGATCCATGGCTTTGAACCAATTTCCCAATATTTGTTCAATCCTTGGTAGACAGTTCACAAGGTCAATCCAATGCACATGTTTCTGGGTTGTGTTTACTGAGGCAGGAACTGGCACATACTGACCTGGGACAATTGTTTTTCAGGAAATATGATATAGCCAATTACAATGATTTAAAATTTACCAGATTTTTCTCCATGATAGCCATAACATGGATGCCAACCATATGCTTTCATGATCCCTGACAAGAAGGAGCCATTTTTCCGATTCCATATAAAGACCCCAACTGGACAAGAGTGGTGGTGATAAAGCAGAGGTAAGCATATTCCACCAGACTCATATCCCTCCATTGAGTAAATTTCACTGCTAGGACAATTTCCTTTTTTCCATTCAAATGCACAACAGCAGGCCCTGGTGGCCTGAGATACTTTTAACATTGTATTACCTCCTGTGTATGGTGGATGGAATGCACATCTGGACATTGGATGGACCCGAGGTTGTTGGGTTGGTTGAAAGAAAATGACAATCCTGGTAACTTCTGTAGCATTTCAATTGAGGCCTGTTTATAAAATTTGTGTTTGTTCCCATGATTACATCTATTTTCAGGGAATGGTGTGGCCATGACATGTTTTGCAGAGTTTCTCCGTGGTGGATGCACACTCATAGAGTGGACATGGATGTGATGCTGAGCTTGAATCTCTGTCATAATCCTCTGCATGTCATCCTTTTCTTGACGTCTCAGGGCAGGGTGTTCAAGGGCTCCTACTGAGCAATGACATTCATTTTTATGCCAATCAAGAAAGAAACGTCAATGAGTTTTGTTCAAGTGCCTTTGAGAAGTATTTTATTGGAATGAGATTGGTGATATTAGGAAAACCAAGGGGCAAATAAAGGAAAGGTTCAATGTTTCAGGCATGGCGTGTCCACAGCCCAAACAATCAAATACCATCATCAATGAGAAAGCACTTTGCATGGTTTCCTTAATGACGCATTCACACAAGGAATTCAATATCCAGCATGCTTTGGTTGAAAAACCAAAGCACCTTCTGGGAAAAAATCAATAATTGAAGGAATGGGTTATTCAATTTTGTCAAAAGAGTAGCGGATGGATTGTTCATTATAGAATTTAAATGGTTGGGGGGGAGAATGTTGCTAAGAGGAAAATCAAATAGATGCAGGCTTTTATATTAACATCAATGGGGGAAACCAGCCTGTGGGAGCATTCATCTTGGCTGGCCCCTGTGAGCCTGCTTTCAGCATGAGTCAAGGGGAAATGCTGGAATTTGTTTGTTTTTTAGGATACAGCAGCAGGTGCGCTTTTAGAAGAACAAAGGGGTAAAGCTCAGATGCTGTAGCAGCACCAAATTTGATTTGCTGAAGATGGGGGAAAGGATGGCTTGGTGAAGTTGTCTGCTGTCACTAGTGATAGCAAACAGATTTGCTCTCACACCGCGGCAATGACTGGATTCACTGCTGACAGCGGACATCTTTATTGAGTTTTCCTGTCCGCTGTAACCAGCAAATAGGGAACCAATTCACTCTGGCACCACCCTGAAAAGTGTATTTGCTGAGGAAGCAAAAAGGATAGCTTGATGAAGCTGTCTGCTGTCAGCAGGAAATTCTCTCTTTCCCCGCCCTGGATTTTCTGGTTGCAGCAGAAAGCTTCATCAAGTTTTCTGGTCCGCTGCCACCAGAAAAACTTGTCCCACTGAAAGCTGGAGAAGGCCAACCACCTGTCAAATTGGATGAATTGAGTGAAATGATAAAACTACCCTCACCAGACTATAACTCTCATAAGCTTTGGCTGGTAAAAGGATAAAGTAATACAAGCTTGGGCAGGCAACCAGGTGGTGGGATATCTCAGGATGAGCTTGTTTAGTAAACCAAATCCGGTTTGCTAGATGGCAAGCAATCAATCTGGTGGGAGCTGGGGATCAAATAATTTGTAAGCTTTGGCCTGTAACACGCCAAGTGTCAGCTTGGTACTATTTCAGAGCAAGCTGCAAGAGTAACAGAAATAACATAAAAATAATAATAATAAAATTAACCTAAGAAGGAGTAGGAAAAACATAAATATTATTGCAAAAATGAATTTTCCGCCCAAAATTAGGAAGGGTCACTCACTGACCCCACCCTTGAAATCCAACTCCTTATATTTTAGTGGTAGTGCAGGGAGATTTTGGATTTCAGTTCCTTTGAAATCCATGAGGAGCCTGGCATGTTGATGGAAAATTGTCTTCATGATTTCACTTCCATGTGGAAGCTCTCCTCTAAGTTCCTTCATCCTCTTTTTTTGGGTTTGAATTTTGGATGATTGGGCTTCTTTCCTGAAAATTCCTTGATGTTGACATTCTCTAGAGTCTGCAGCATAATCCTCAACTTCTACTTGGCCAACAAAAATTTGTGAAATAACAGTCAATTGTTTTTTCCAACAACCAGGCATACACTACAAAAAAACTTTCCCTGATCATCAGATAAATGTTCATCTTGAATCAAATGTTGTTCATTGATTGTGCTACAAGCAAAAATAATAATTAGCAAATGAAATAATTCTCAACATTCTATTGAAACCAATGGCTTACATGGATTTGGTTCAGGATGAATTGCTTCTCTGGGTGGTTGTTTTAAGTTTGAATTATGTGTCTCATTTGCATGAGGAGGATCTTGCAACGTCACAGCTCCAGAAGCACGTGGGGTGGGGAAAGGTGTGGTTCTCCATTCAGGGGCTCTTCCGGTGAATATACGCTTAGGAGTACCTGTGGGGCATTGTTCACTTGCACTGGCAGTAAATTGCACTTCTTGGTTTGTTCTTCCTTGAATTGGTGATTGAATGGTTCCTGGGATTTTTATATGGACTGCAGCTTCTTGAGCCCTAGAAATGTTTTCCTAAAGTGAGGCCACTTCTATTTACCAATTCAAAATCAATTAAATAATTGGATAATATCTATTCTTGTGATTATTTTGTTACCTCTGGGACCTGGATCCCGTATTACTCTACTCTGGCTTGAACCCTGTGCTAATGCACTTACAGTGAATATGGAGTGTAATTGCGCAACTTCCACAGATATATCTGTGTTTGATCCTAATGCTTAGCTCTTGAAAAAATGCTTGAACATTGAAAATCCTCACCTGGGCTAATTCCCCTTTGCTTTCCTTTGTTGATCCTTGCAATAGTAGATCATAATTTGTCTTCTAAAACATGGGCTATGGATTAGATTCATTGTGGTCTAGCTTATGCCATATGAAATTTCAGGGGAAAAAATACCTTCTCCACTCTCTTCCAGATATTCAAAACTTCCTTTCTTGGGAATCCTGAGGAAATCATCTAATTAAAAATATCCCAAATATTTTAATTTTTGATTCTTTGAAAAACCTCATTTTATGAATATTTACCTTATGTTGAGTTGGAAATGCATCTTCTGCAAGTCTTTTGGATCTCCATTGAGATCCTGATTTTAAAGGAGGAATTATTCTAGGAGGTTCTGAGATCCTCCAATGGTTGCCTAAATTATTTTTCTTAATCCTTGAAGGCTGATTGCTGCTTCCACCTAAAAAAATGAAACATGCTACCAATTAGGTTGTTTTCCTCTTTCTAGATTTCAAATCAAACTTTTATCTTTTTTCCAAATTCCCATTTGAATTTCTCTATCAAGATCTTGGAGCCATATAGACATTCTCTTTGATATCTCCCCAGCAGCAGCTTTAGATGATTTTGTCAGCAGGCAGTAATTCATTGACTAAACAGTGCATTTACATTCCATCTTTGAATTCTCTGGTTGCTGTGCTTTATTTCCAAGTGTGTAATTGCTCTGGCTATTCTGGTTCTCACATCCTTAAATGAAATTTTTATCACCACTGGGCTTTCCCGCAACATTATTAATGCAAAGCTAGAATTTGTACCATCCAATTCACATTGCTCCCCACTCTCAAAACCTTCATTATTTCCCAGGTAGCCATCCATATTCCTTGAATCTTCCTGAGATTTAAAAGCAACATCATTCACATTTGAACAGTTTCTCATTTTGTCTGCTTTTAGCCTTATCACTTAGGTATGGATTTAAAAATAAATCACTATTACTGTTTTCAGGAATGGTATCAATTCATCACATACTTTCAACATTTTCTGTGTTTTCATCAATTTTTTCCCAACCTTCTGCATCACAACGTATCAGGGTACTTGTCTCAAATCCTTTTCCACTGTCAGATTTTTTATTATCCCAGATATTGTGTGATTGTTTTTAATAGCTGGAACAATCTAAATTGGTAATAAATAAGCCATTGTGACCATACACATAATTATGAAAAACCACGTTTTTCAGCTTGCCACTATGTACAGAGAAACCTGTCAAAGTAACAGAAGAAATATGATAAAAACAATTAAATAAGAAAAGTGAAATTAACTAAAGAAGGGATGAGAAATCCACAAATATAGAAATGGATTTCTCACCCAACATTGAGTGGGGTCACTCACTGACACCACCCTGGAAATTCAACTCCTTCTATTTTTAAATAATTAAATAAAAAAGGGACCAAAAGCCAAAACACAAATATGGCAACTTTTGGCAATTTCAATATTTCATTTGTATTTTCACTTATAGGTTTTACAACTAAATTTTGCTCAGAATTGGAGTATTGTGTATATTTTAGGAGTTACACACGGAAATGTGTTTTTTCACAATTCCTGGGCACAGCCCTGCATTGTTACACTATCCTATGTACCCATAGCTACAAATCCCGGCGTACAAAGGTCACGCCCACAGCTAATTTTTCCATGCACGCAGCAGATCCTACCCCGCGCCCATCTGAATTTACTGATCCCTGTGCCTGGATCAGTTGTGACAAACCTGACAACCAGGTACCGCTCAAGGTAGCTACAAACTAGTAAGGCCTATCTGGAATATACAATAACCTTAGATATGCATTACTAATAGTATAAAAACTATAAAACTTAAATAAAATTAATAAGAAAATATGTTTAAGTATTTTTTAATCATAAACCAAATATTGAGGATTACCATGTAAATCACTTATCCCAATCCTCAAAGACCACAAAACAATACTAAAGGTCATCATAAAAATGATTGAAAATTACCTAAGTGCTCAGCAGGTAATGGAAAATTAGTAAATGTCCACATCTGTCCACTTTAAAACAATATTAATAGTAAAAATGAAGGATGGGTGCAGAATTCTCACATTTATGCCATAACAGATTAACAGATTCTGTGGCCAAAATAGCAAAGATATCCAGCAGATCTGATTTATGCTGATTGAAAGCACCATTTGGATGTGCTAAACTTTCCCTGACTTGCTTGCCAGGATCAGGTCAAGAGAAGAACCCTCTCTATGTGCCCTGAGAAGCTCATAGTCACCCCAAAAAGGTATTTATACAGACCTCTTTGGACCTATTATTCCCCATCAGCTTTCCAGGAATTATTATTATCAATCAGACACCTTTTCATTGTTAGTCAAGTGCTTAGAAAGAGATAAGGAAGTGATCTATGACTTAGTCTGGGATATTATTATTTATTTCTGAAAAACAATCAACCAATTGAAGTTAGTCAAGCAAATCTAACCCATCTGCTCTGAAACCCTTCCAATTATTGTAGGATTTTTGTGGTAAAGTGCTCAGAGTGAGTTTTTCCCTTCCTGCCTTGGCCATTGTGCTGTTTTGACAAGCCATATCAGTGGAATAATCCCTTTCTAAGGCACCCATCTTCATTCTAAGGTTCTTAAACTGCCTAAGGAGGCCCCTTGAAGAGAGGTTGTTTGTCTGTAAAGACCCCCAGTATTATAATACTGTGGCCCCTCTTTTATAACAAATTGAAAAACCTTTTTAACCAAAACAGTTAAACCTTTCACCAGAGCTTGAAATATTAATTGCTTGCACTTTTCACGTGTTTATAATTGGAATACTGTTATTTTTACTATTCCAGTATCTTCTATCACTCTCTGTAGCTAAAGGATTGCAAGTTTCCCGGTATCAGAGAGCTGAAAAAATTACTCACCCTGGGAATTCAATCTGCCACGCCAAAAATCACCATTTACTTGCACTGGTTGTAACAGATTCAGCCAGATTGATTCTTCCAACTCAACTCCCCTGGATGAATCTCTCCCACCCAAACCAGAGCCCTCCCAAACACCAGGGACATTTCCCAAACCTGTTGGGATTAGAATATTGCACACATTGCTGGAAATGGATTCATAAGGGCTGCTATCATGCAATTCAGAAACAGGGGGCCTTAATGATCTCTCCACAATTGAGCTTGTTGATCTCTGATCAGATTTATCCTTTTATTCCCCAGAAATTTGACTCCCAGTGCCTGAACCTACATTTAAGGTTAAAAAGAATTTCTGATTAAATTTCATAAGTGTGTTAAATTTCTGAAAAAAATTACAATCTGTGTCACCACCGGATGGCAAGGATTTGTTTTGATCTGCGCAATAAAACTTTCAGTTTTATAATTTCAACTCAATGTTTGAGAAAAACACGCCTATGAAATCAATATTCCAACCTAGAATATGTGTCATGAAATCATCCATAGATTTTCTCCCCAAGCTTGATTCTCAAATTGAACCAGCAGCTTCAAGTTTGTCATGTTTTTTCTTTTTGGCCCCTGATGGTGTTTTGGAACATTGTGGTGGGTTTTCTTCCATGCCTAATTTGAAAATTTTAATCAGCCAAAAGTTTAAAAGTCACAAATGATTTCCACATAACTGTTGAAATTATTGTTGGTATGGTTTTTGTCAATGCCTTAGATGTGGAAAATTTAGATGAAGCCACTATAAAAAAAAATTTGTAAATGTGAAGGATTCTAAGAAAATTCTCCTGCTTCACTCACAAGTATTGCTAGTCTCTCTTATTTATTCAAGCAGGTTTGCTAGTCTATCTTTTGAAAGGAATTTAAACCAATTATCAGTCATTTTGTTTGATTCAAGCAAATTTAGATACACTAATGTTTATCTTCCATATCCAAATTTTGTTGCAAGGCAATGCCCACCAAGGTGACTCCTGAGGCTTCCAACTTATTTGAATCTGCACCATTTGATTCCATTTCCTTTGTTGAGAAGACAGAAATTCCAATTACCTCTTTGTTCTTTCCGCATTGGAATATGGATTTTAAACTCCTTGTTGCTGCTTCAGCTTGTCTTTGTGCATTTTTTCTTTCCTTTTCAGAAGTAGTCACTTTTAATAAAAAGTGGAATGTGATAAATTTACAAGGAAGTATTTAGGAAAACTTTTATGAATACCTACTTTGACTTCCAGATGGAGCCACTGGGGACCTTGGAGTGCGGACTAGATCAAGATTGCATTATTAAATAAGCCCACAAACATCTCTCACATAAATAGGAGAACATACAAATTTTTGGATAAACATTTCCTGCCTTGGGTACTCTCTTTTTTGAAGACCCCAACCCAGTTGACTCTTTTTTTTCCTGTCAGGCTGAAATTGGGACAGACCTGCACCAAAAACATTGTCAAAATTATTCTGTGATTAATTCATGCCATTTTGAAAATTTGAACTTCCCACTTGGCCTATTGGCTTTATGAATACTCTTTTCCAATGAACTCATTGGAAAAGACTCTGTATATTGATTTGTAACTGCGTTATATATAACTTCAATCAAGCATTAATCTTCTAGATCTGGAACCCATGTGCTGCAATTGACACACAGATTAACTTTCCATAGCTTGAGTTAGCTTTTAACAATTCAAAGCGCATAAGTTTTACAAAATTGATTTTTAATACCACAAAGCAACTCACAATCAACTGGACCTTTGGACATGAGATGAGAATAGATCTCCAATAGTAAAAATTTTGTTTTAAATGGTTCAAAAGTGAATCATAGAGGATACAGAGGATGCCCAACAACCAAGGATGAACCTATTTATATTTTTTTAAAGCCTGAAAGCTAAATTTCTTTTATTGCAGATCAAGTATGAAGCAATGCCATCCTTGGATATTGGAGCCAATCTAAAATGAATGATTTGTCACAAATTAGTACCAAATCTTCAAATAAACATTTTTCAAGTCCCAATTCTGATTTTTCTCAATGGAAATGAACAAAAGTGCATTGGTGCCTATTTCTCCTGATGCCTGAGCAGGTAAAACTATTAATTTTGGCTTTTGTTTGTAAATTTTTGCCAAGTCAGACCATTATGAAACAATCAGTAAAAATGCAAGGGCACTCATAAACATCAATGTGAAAAATTCAAAAATTGGTGTATCATGCTTGTTATACATATCACTTATTAATTCAAATCCAATCCATGTCACTTATATTGTGAAAATCCTTGCATAAAAACCTGCAATACATTGTTTATAATGAATTGGGGAAAAGCATAACAAAGTTTCTGGCAGTTGAACCAATATTGACCCATTGCATGTGGGTTTCTATAAATGTTGAGCGAGACTGCTTAGCGCAAGGTGTACATCAAAAAATTTTAGGCATGTTTTTTTCAATGCCCAAGAGAATCTACCACTGTCTTGAAAAATTTGACAAGTTTTTGAGGCATGCAAGGTTGGATAAATGTCAAAACATGATTTTGCTTCCTTGTTGCAATAAATCAGGACCAAAAAACAGTTATCCAGTGCTTAGGGAGCTGGACCCACAGTTGTTGCTTCCATGAAGCCCTGCTCAATAACAGTTGGGACTGCTCCAAACATGGCAAAAAAAAAGTAATAGGATCATTTTGAGTTCAAAAAGAGAAGAAAAAAATTAAACCAATTGGGAAGAATGTATGTCAAGCCCTATTGGGCAGACAATGGTGGCTTGATGGGATAAATCCTCAATAAGCCCATGTCTCAAGCAAAATTATGAAGACAGTGGTACATTCTCTAAAGATTCATTTAAATTTTTTAGCTTTCAAATTCAATTCCATAGTGTTGTGATGTACAGCTTTCTCCAAGCAGTTGTACCTCAATGGTCAGAGCAAGCCGCTTGCAATGCTTTAATGTGGGTGGTATTCCCAGTCACTGCATTAGTGTTCTTCCCATCATTACAGATAACATACAATATGAAAACATGATTCCCCATTTATTTTATCATTTTAGATTTTAAATTATTCCCAAACTTTCTGATCAAAGTTTATGAGCAGAATTAAAATTGGCATGTTACCCACAAACCCAAATGAAAATTTGGAGAACAAGTGCAAGTTTCCATCAACAAAAGTATCATGAAGGATAAAATATTTTTCAGAAATGGAACCAGATGTCAGACGCAGTTGAAAGGCTGGAAAAACCATGGTGAAAATTGTGATAAAGACTTGGTAATTCCAAAAAAAATAAATTTGAAATGAACTGGAAGATATCAGTTGTTTTATAAATGGTTACATGAATCAGAATGCAACTGGCCATTGAATAAAAAATTGAAAACAAAAATTTGAGCTTGGATATCAAAATACACAATATTTTATTGCCAATTTGTATTTGATGGTGAATTTCAAGTGAGTGTCAGTTGGATCAACATGAACATCCAAGTGAGTTCAGGTTTTTTCATTGAGGAATTAAAAGTGAAATTCATTTTCCACCATGGTTAATACAATGTGAATCATATTTTATTTTTGATAAGAGAGGTGAACTCAAGTATATTCATTGGTGAATAGAATTTCTTTCTGAATATAATAAATGGACCAGGAAATGGGACTGGATTGTGACATGAAGTCACTGGAAAGCCAGAGACCCCAATTTGGCCCTGGTGAAACAGTAACTGATTTCAACAGGGATAAACTCAACACTTCTCAACAAACTCAAGAGTAGGCTGCGGAATGCAAATTTGAGAAATAGCAGGAGGTATATCACTCCAGGTTTTAAGCTTAATAAAACCTCTTTAATCAAAGGTGATTGGCTCTGGAAAAATGATGAAGCAAGGATGAAGACCAGTATAGTCAGAGAAAGGGATCAAAGAGTGGTGCAACACACTCAAGAATTAAAACAAAAAGAATTCTCTTAAACCAGCAAGGCTATGGTTGGTCATAAGGATCAAGCCACATAGAGGAAAAGGCTTAATTATCAATGGAACAGAGGGAAATCAAGGATATACACAGGATAATGATGAAGATTACTATGATTATGGGGGGACATACACACACACTCCCATGAATGATTAGGAAAAGGTAGGGGAGATTTCAGCTTTCTACTATTGCAGAGCAAGCTGCAAAAGTAACAAAAATGACATAAAAATAATAATAATACAATTAACCTAAGAAGGAGTAGAAAAAACACAAATATTATTACAGAAATGGGTTTTCCACCCATAATTAGGAAGGGTCACTCACTTACCCCACCCTTGAAATCCAACTCCTTATATTTTTAAATAATTAAGGAAAGAAAAACCAAAATACTACGGCTCCATTATTGAGCTTTTTGGCCAATTAAATATTTCACACACATTGTCACGTATAGGTTTCACACCTAAAACTCATTCAGAATTGAGGTGTTGTGTATATTTTAGGAGTTACAGGCAGAAATGTGTTTTGTCACAATTCCCACACGCAGCCGCGGCAGCCAATGCACCCGCGCGCTGCTGAGATACAGCCTTGTCACTCCGTTGAGGTTGTGTACGCAGCCCCGGGCCTCTGACAAGTACGCAGCCGCGGGACTACGGGTTGACAGAGTGACAGGTGGCCTGAGAGGCTCAGGTACGGCATAAACATGCTACAACCTACACGGGATCATTCTACATATGTAATAAATGTTCCTGTGGATAGTAGAAAATCTAAAAATACATAATATTATATAAAAATACATAAATAATCCTTATAGGTATTTTTTATTTAATATAATTCAAAGTACCAAGAATTTCAAAAATAAGACAATGAAAACTTCTAAAAAGATATCAAAATACTTTAATGTACTTTTATGAGAGTTAATAGACATAAATATTTTTGTGACATACTAAAAAAACTAATGACGTAAAAATATTACATGAATTCACATGACTTATATTTTTAAATAATTATCTTAGTAAATCAACTTGAACTCAAAAAAAAGGAGTAATATCAATATTATGATTTTTAATCCAGTTATATAATACATAATGAGAACTGACCTGACATCAAGATGTCTGTAGAAATTTCTAATTATATAATTATTAAATTACTGGGAAAATTTACTAAGGATAATTAATTAAATAATACATAAATAGGACAGATTAGGGTTATTCATACGTCCTAATGTCTATTATAAGGTGGAATAATTCCCATATACTGAGGAATTAGATGCTACCCGAGTTATAGCACCAAGAAAACATGACAGGCTACCCCTGGTTACCCTGCTAGCATTAGTGTCCATCCCTTTGAGCACCTAAAACCCTCAGAAGGACAATATTTGGACTCCAAAAGCTATAAATAAAGACACCTTTTGAGGATATTGATGGGCAGAGACCCAGTTATATTCATATCCAGACACCGTGCCAAGGTAATCAAGTACTTATAAGAGATAAGTAAGTGATTTATGGCAATTTCTGATAAATAATATCCGTCCTCAACCCCTTTTTATCAATTAAAACTGCTGAACAACCTCATAACCCCAGTATACAGGTTTAACCCACCAGTACACGTCTCAAACAGATACCCAAAGGATTCAATAATATACCATTAAGTTTTATTATCCTTTCTCTGTCGTGGTATCTTGGCTATATGGCCCTGCTACACCACTGTGTATTCTATATACATATTATCTTTGGGTAAAATCTCCTTTAAACTGAAGAACCCAAAGTAACCAGGACAACGTGTTTTCATACTGAAATCCCTGAATAGAGGTGTTAAAGATCCCCAATATCATTGTGGCCCCTCTAAAAAATATTTAATAATCAATCTATTCATATTTATTCAAAACAATAAACCATAACCAAACCACTTAACCTTGCAATAAGCTTATCCAAATATTTTACGGATTTTTGCTGCATTTATTAAATAATATATTTATTATTTATTCTTAGCTAAAGGATAGCAAGGGTCTTGCATCCAGAAGGCTGACAGAAGAGCCCCTCCTTTTATGGGCCATGGGTCCCTGTAGACTATTTACAAGTCATTAAACAGATAGAGCGGAAAAAAACAACAATTGAATTTATTTTGATTTGATTATGAAGAGGAGAAAAACAACAAAGAAAGAGCTGAACAGGTACAGAGGGATACCAACCGGGGCCAATGATGGCCGTGGGTGATGAGTAGAAGATGAGAAACGCGCGGACCACAGGCAGTCCACCCAGTCAGGAGACTTTAAGGGGCACTCTGTGGTGACCAAACCTGGACACCCTGGACCAGATGTGGAAAATTCAAAATTTTTTACAATGCTTTTATTTAGGTGTCATTCAAAAAAGAAAAAAAAAAGAAAAAAAAAAGAAAAAAAAAAGAAAAAAAAAAGAAAAAAAAAAGAAAAAAAAAAGAAAAAAAAATTGGTTTTTTTTTGTATGAGTATCACTCCTCCAATTTCCTCAACCTTCCAAGCATTCCTCTGTCCAAGTGGCCTAGAACAGGTCTCTCTTTGTCTCATCACCTAGGCATCGCGTTCAATTCCTTCTCTCTTTGTTGCCCCATTCCTTTTGGCCAAACGCACGGGCCAAGACCCCCTTGGCCCAAGATATTCCCACCATCCAATCCTTCATCCATCCCAACAACATCCTCTGACCCCATTCACTTGCCCAGACTCTCTCTTCCTCAATGACTGGGAAGATGGCAACCAATTGGCTCCTGCCCCATGACGCCCTCTTCAACTTTGTTGTATGTGGTCAACTGTTCAAATTGACCTAAAAACAAATCAACCTCATGACCGGCCCATCACCACATGATCACCTGCACAAGATTGTTCATGGGAAAAATAAATCCCATTACCAACCTTGCACCAACCTAACAGCAAGGTTGATGTCAGCTCTCTGATACCAGGAACCTTGCAGTCCTTTAGCTACAGAGAGTGATAAAAATGCTGGAATGATAATAATAATTATTATTCCAATAATAAACGCTTAGAAGCTCAAATAAGAGAAGTTGCAAGGTTTAATTGGTTTGGTAGTAAATAATTTCCAATATAACATAAGAGAGGGGCCACAGTATTATACTACTGGGGATCTTTACAGACTAGTAACCTCTCTTCAAGGGCCCTCCTTAGGCACTTTTTAAGAACCTTGGAATAAATATGGGTGCCTCAGGAAGGACTTATTCCACTGATGGACGGGCTTAACAGCACAAGCGGCCTAGACAGGAAGGGTAACACTAACTCTGAGCACTTTACCACAAAAATCCTGGGATAATTGGAAGGGTTTGAGAGCAGATGGGGTAGATAGCTTGACTAAAATTCAATGGTTTATTGGTCATAAAGTTAAAATAATACTACTGCGGACTAATTCATAAATCACTTCCTTATCTTCATATAAGCACTTGATTAAAAATGAAATGGTGTCTGATTGATAATAAATAATTCCTGGTAACTGATTAACTGATGAAATAATGGATCCAAAGCGGTCTGTATAAATACCTTTTTGGGGTGAGTTTGGTCTTCTAAGGGCACGTAGAGAGGGTTCTTCTTGTGGTCTGAGGCTGGAACAACAGTCAGGGCAAGGTTAGAACGTCAACTTGGTGCTGTCAATCATCTGTCCTTAGATCTGCTGGATTTCTGTACTATTTTAGCCACAGGATCTGTTAATCTGTTATGGTGTAAATTTGATCCTTCTGTACTCATCCTTCATTTGTACTATTGATATTGTTTCCAAGCGTGCAGATGTGGGTTTTTACTGATTTTTCATCATCTGCTGATCATGTAGATAATTTTTCATAATTTTTATGAACACTTCTTGTAGTGTTTTGTGGTCTTCAAAGATCAAGATCAGTGATTTAAGTGGTAGTCCTTGATCTTTGATTTATTATAAAAAAATGTTTAAAACTTAATTGTCATTAATTTGATTTAAGTTTTGATCTTTTTAGTTTTTTAGTAATGCATATGTCCGTTTGTTACATATACTAGGCAACCCTAACTAGGTTTTAGCTCTTCTGAGTGGTACCTGGTTGTCAGATTTAGTCACGACTGATCCAGGCGCGGGGATCAGTAGTACAGATGTGCGCGGGGTAGGATCCGCGGCGTTCGTGGCAGAATCAGCTCCGCGCGGGTCTCTAGTACGCAGGATCCTGCTGCTACTAGTTCGTAGGGTTATGTAATGATGCGGGGCTGCGCGCGGGAATTGTGACATAACACATTTCCGCGTGTAACTCCTAAAATATACACAACATCTCAATTCTGAGTGAATTTTAGGTGTAAACCCTATACGTGAAAATACGTGTGAAATGTTAGAATGGCCACAAGGTGCCATACAGGTGTTGTAAGTTTTAGTACTTTTCCTTTTAATTATTTTAAAAATATAAGGACTTGGAATTCAAGGGTGGGGTCAGTGAGTGACCCTACCTAATTTTGGGTGAGGTATCCATTCCTGTAATAATATTTATGGATTTCTCACTCTTTACTTTTTTAATTGAGGTATTCTTATTTTTGTTACTATTTGACAGTTTTGCTCTGTATATAGTAGCAAGCTGACACTAAAACCACTGAACCAGTCCATGCCCCCTCTTTCAAAGAGTCAAAAGAGATTATGAATAAAATTGAATCTGATTGCAGGCCCAAGAAATCTCAGCCTAACCAAGAAACTGCTACAATGGACAAGATCTCTAAACTGCTCAAAGCCTTTGAGAACAAAATGGATCAAAAGATTTCCTCCCTTGTTTTTCCTAAACCTTCTAGTGCTGTTCCTAAAAATACTCTAGTCTGCTATTATTGCCACAGGGAAGGCCATGGATCCGGTTGATTTCTCAAACTCCAGAAGGACAAAGAGGAGAAATTGGTAGAGCAAAAAGGGAATAACTTTTTCCTTCCTAATGGTGCACTAATCCCCGTTGATTTGTCTTTCCCCATTTGTCATGTGGTGGCCTCTTACCAGCCACCCCCTCCTATGAAGGCATCCTTTGCTTCTGTGGACTTCCAATCTTCTTGTGGTATTTTTCAACCCTGGTATCCCCCAGCTATTTCCTCCTCCACTCTGGTTGGTACTTACCAATCCGATCCAGCTAGGAAGCAACAGGAGGACCCCAAACCTCATAAAGCTCCTTCCTTGCCAACCTCAATCTTTCCAGAGCCCTATTCTGATGTAGAAGACATGGAGGTGGAAAAAGAACCACTCATGGAAAGGTCTCAAGATCACCCTGATCCTCATCCCTCATCTATTAAACCTGCTCACTCCCCAAAGCCTGTTCCTGCTTCACCCAATCTTCCCCCCTCCACCCAGCCCAAAGTTTGTTTTGAGAGGGGAATTTCCAAGGATCACCCCAATGCTGTGGAAGGGGTATTAAATAAAATTTCTGTTCTTAAAATTCCTGATCTATCTGTAGCTGAACTCCTATCAATCTCTCCATCTGTTGCTGAAGGAATGAAGAAATGGATTTCTTGTCAAAGTGTGGAAATTGGTCCTGAAGAACTCATGGTCTCTTCTGGAACTTTCATGGAGGATTCTGGTGGAAAAAATCCCTCCCCTGAGTCCAGTCTTTACTCTTTTCCTCTTGGTTTTCTCCCCTTCTATCTTCGTGAATCAGCAAAAACGGTCTCACTCCTTGTTGACTCTAGCTCTCAGCTCAACTTGATCTCAGATGCTATGGCCTGCAAACTTAAACTCAGCCCTAGGGTCAGCTTCACCTCTTCAGTGTATGGAATAGGAAACCAGTCTTGTGAATTGGTTGGAATTGTTGAAAACGTTCCAGTCAGGATTGGCCAAAACATCATTGGAACATGTCATTTCTAGATCACACGCTTGGATGGACCTATGGTCTTGGGTTGACCTTTCTTAATCAATTTTGGAGCAACTCTTATGTTTTCCAATCAAGTTGGGGAGAGAATCCTCCTCCCTGATTCTGATGGTAGAAAGGTTGAGTTTCCTCTTTGTTCTTTTGATTCTGGTTGCTGGGAAAGAGATTTCCCCCATCATTTTCCTAAGTCATCTCTAAGGGGAAAACAGAAGGATAATTCCAGTTCCTCTCATTTTTTATGGGATTAGTTGATCCTACTATAAGTTGTAGTTCCTTTTAGCCTCAAACTTCAACTCAAGTTTCAACTCTCATCCCAGAGGCTTATTTGTATTTCTTTTCAACGCTTTCTTCTGATCTCAAAAATATCAAAAATCAAAAACAAATCAAAATGGGAAAATCCAAAAATATTTCTTCTTCACCCGTTGTTCCTTCTTTTCCTTGTACTCTTATTCCTAATCAATCTTCTCTTGGTTCTGGTTCAAATCTCCGCAATGAGTCTAAACTAGATCCCAATCTCAATTGTATTGTTGGTGGCTTTGGTGTGGAAGAATATGGACTTCAGTGGAGGCAAATTGGGATGGAGGTAAGTCCTCCCAATTGTGCACCACCAGGGTATCCTACTACTATCATTTTTGAAACCCTACCTTGTGCCACACATGTGAGCAATGTATTATCTCCTGGGACTTCTTTTATGGAAAAGGCACTTGTCAAGAACGTTGAAGAGCATCAAACTTGGAAGGCATTAGAACTTAGTCTCAATCCTAGTAGTCAGATCTCTCTGGTCAACTCTTGGTGAAAACAAGAACCGCTCTCTTTTTCCTCCAAATACAAACCAGTTGCTAGGAAAATCCAACAAGTCAAACAGCCAATGCCTCTCAATTTAAAACCTCCTCTTAGCCATCCTCCTCTATCCCGCAATCCTTACTGTGGTTTACCTAGGTTGCTCACTGGTCCATTCATCCCCCCTGGTTGTGTCACTAAAGAAAGTCTGGTAGTAGTCAACTTTGGACCAGATGGATGGCTTCTACCTGATGAGTTGTATTTGATAAAAAATTTCTTGGCTCTTAGGGAAAAAGCTATTGCTTTCTGTGAAGAAGAGAGAGGTCTCTTGAAAGAATCCTATGGTCTTCCTTATATCATTCCTGTAGTAGAACATGATCCCTGGAAAAAGAAAAAGATCCCAATTGCTGCTGCCAAAGTCAACAAATTCATCAAGTTGGTCCGGGAACAAGTCCAAACCGGTTTATACAAACATTCAACTTCTAGCTATTCCAGTCCTGTTTTCTGTGTCCTTGAAAGTAACCGTAAACTTAGAATAGTTCATGATCTCCAACGGCTAAACAAGGTTACTATTAAAGACTCTGGTATTCCCCCTGCTACTGAAGAATTTGTTGAATCCTTCTCTGGGAGAGCTTGCTATGTTCTAGGTGACATTATGGGTGGCTATGAAGAATCGTCCTTACATCCAATTCCTTGCCCTCTCACTACATTCAATACTCCCCTTGTTTTTTTCCAACTTACTCAATTGCCTCAAGGTGACACCAACTTGGTTGCAGTCTATCAGGCTCAGATGGTTTGGATCCTCCAGGATGAAATCCCTGATCATGCTGGTATCTTTATTGACAATGGAAGAATTAAAGGACCTGTTTCTGATTATAACAATGAGCCCTTACCCTGGAATTCAGGAATCCGTCAATTTATCTGGGAATATGCAACCACTTTGGAAAGGATCTTGTTTTGAGTCAAAGAATCTTGCCTCACTTTCTCTGGATCCAAATTGGCTGCCTGTGTACCTGCTCTGGAAATTTTTGGTCATGTGTTCTGCAAGGAAGGTAGAAGGATGGCTCCATCCAAAGTCAACAAAATCCTCTCTTGGCCTATGCCCATCAATCCAACTGAAGTCAGGGGTTTTCTAGGTGTTTTTACTTATGTTCAAATCTTTATCCCATCTCTATCCAAAATCTGTGCTCCTCTACATTGCCTGACCAGAAAAGATGCTGAGTGGATCTGGACCCAAGATTGTGAACATTCTTTTCAGCTACTTAAAAAGATGGTTGGAAAAGACATAGTCTTGATAAAGATTGCTTATGGACCTGGAGCTGGCATGATTAAATTGGCTTTTGATTCTAGTTATCAATCTTTTGGGGCTGTCCTCACTCAGGAAGATGAAAATGGTTGGGACCGTCCTGCTCTCTATGAATCCTTGTTATTTTCAGATGTAGAATCCAGGTACTCCCAACCAAAACTGGAACTCTGTGGTGTGGCTCAAATGTTGAAGAAACTCCAAACTGTCCACTGGGGTCAAAAATATGAGTTAAAAGTCAACACACGGTCCATCATCAAAATGATCAATGCTCCCAGCCTCCCAAATGCTTCTATGACTCGCTGGGTGGCCTTTATCCAACTTTTCTCTTTTGATATTGTTCAGAGGCCTGGAATATCCTTCACCATTCCTCATGGTTTATCTTGACACCCCCTTGTAGATGCAGAATTGGATGTTGGAGTGGAATTCGATGAGGAGGAGCCTTTAATTTGTCCAGTCTTCACCTTTTCCTCCCAAGATTATTCTGGCTTCCAATAAGGTTTCTGGCTATAATTAGAGCATTACCTTTCCACTCTCCAAAGGCCTCCTGATCTCTCTGCTAAAGATTTTTGATTACTCAAAAGGAAGTCCTCCAATTTCTTTGTCCAAAGTACTAGGCTCATGAAAAGAGGCAATCCTTGTGCTCTTATTGTTGTCACTATCCTCTATAAACAAGATTCAATCCTCAAAAGTCTCCATGAAGGCCTTGGGCATTGTGGGGAAACCAAAAACTATCAATGTATATCCAAACAATTCTGGTGGCCATCTTTCAAGAAATCAGTCTCTCAATGGTGCAAGAGTTGTGAAGTATGTCAGAAACGTGATCTTAGGCGCCCGGCTGAAATTCTTATCCCACTGGAGATTCCACTTTCTGTGGAAGGATTGCTATGGATGTGTTTCACATTAAGGCTGGTGGAGCTAAGTACCACATTGTGGCTAGGGTTGATTTTTCTAGATGGTTGAAGCAAAATTTCTTAAGAATCTCAGCTCTGAATCAGTAGCAGCCTTCCTTTATGAGACTTGGACAATTTGTTATGGCTTGGCTCAATCTTATTCAACTGATGGTGGATCTGAGTTTGGTGGAATACTTGCCAAAATTATCTGATTGCTTCCTGGTCAACATAGGTTGACCACTCCTTATTATGCTGAAGGACAAGGCATGGTGGAAAGAGGCCATGCCCCTTTGAAGGCTGCTCTAGTCAATTTGGCTGGTGAAAGTGGAAAGAATTGTTGCAAATTTGGTCCTCTAGTACACTTCTCTGATCAAATTTCAACTAAACAAACCACTGGCTACTCACCTTACAAAATCCTCTTTGGTCAAAGGGTTGTCCTTCCTCTTGATCTGGAAATGGAATCTTTCTTAGGTATTTCTTGGGAAAAAGTTTCTTCCACCACTGATCTATTAGTCTCCAAATGGAAACAAATGGAGTGAGGTGAAGATTTTTATTACAAAGCTTATCAGAAAATGATGGAGTCAAGGGAAAAATCAGTCCAGTATTGGGAGGATAAGCATTCCAATCGATTCAGTGATCCCTTGAATCCTGGTGATCTAGTTTTAGCTTATAATCAATCCTGGGAAACTCAGTGGGGAAAGCTTTTTTCCAATCGCTCGAATGGTCCTTATTGAGTGGTCCGTGAAGTCAGAGGTGGATCATATGTTTTAGAAGAACTGGATGGTACTCACATGGCCAGAAGGTTCTCTGCTGATCAGGTCAAGAAATTTCATTGTCAAGGAGGCAATTTGATCAGAAGTAATGTCAGCTCTCTGATACCAGGAACCTTGCAGTCCTTTAGCTACAGAGAGTGATAAAAATGCTGGAATGATAATAATAATTATTATTCCAATAATAAACGCTTAGAAGCTCAAGTAAGAGCAGTTGCAAGGTTTAATTAGTTTGGTAGTAAATGTTTTTCAATATAATATAAAAGAGGGGCCACAGTATTATACTACTGGGGATCTTTACAGACTAGCAACCTCTCTTCAAGGGGCCTCCTTAGGCATTTTTCAAGAACCTTGGAATAAATATGGGTGCATCAGAAAGGACTTATTCCACTGGTGGCCTGGCTTAAAAGCACAAGCCGCCTAGACAGGAGGGGTAACACTCACTCTGAGCACTTTACCACGAAAATCCTGGAATAATTGGAAGTGTTTCAGAGCAGATGGGGTAGATTTCTCGACTAAACTTCAATGGTTGATTGGTTATAAAGGTAAAATAATACTACTGAAGACTAAGTCATCAATCACTTGCTTATCTTCATATAAGCACTTAATTAAAAATGACACGGTGTCTGATTGATAATAAATAATTCCTGGTAAACTGATTGAATAATGGATCCAAAGAGGTCTTTATAAATACCTTTTTGGGGTGATTTTGGTCTTCTCAGGGCGCTTAGAGAGGGTTATGCTCGTGGGCTGAGGCTGGCAAGCTAGTCAGGGCAGGATTAGCACGTCTACTTGGTGCTGTCAATCAGCTGTCTTTAGATCTGCTGGATTTCTGTACCATTTTAGCCACAGGATCTGTTAATTAGTTATGGTGTAAATTTGATCATTCTGTACTCATCCTTTATTTGTACTATTGATATTGCTTCAAAGCGTGCAGGTGTGGATGTTTACTGATTTTCCGTCATCTTTTGATCATTTAGATAATTTATAATAATTTTTATGAACACTTCTTGTAGTGTTTTGTGGTCTTCAAAGATCAAGATCCATGGTTTATGTGGTAGTCCTTGATCTTTGATTAATTGTTAAAAAATGTTTAAAACTTAATTTTCATTAATTTTATTTAATTTTTGATCTTTTTAGATCATTATTAATGCATATTTCCGTTTGTTACATATACTAGGCCACCCTAACTAGGTTGTAGCTCTTCTGAGTGGTACCTAGTTGTAAGATTAGTCACAACTGATCCAGGCGCAGGGATCAGTAGTACAGATGCGCGCGGGGTAGGATCCGCTGCGTGCGTGGCAGAATCAGCTGCGCGCGGGTCTCTAGTACGCGGGATCCTGCTGCTGCTAGTACGTAGGGTTATGAAATGATGTGGGGCTGCGCGCGGGAATTGTGACATAACACATTTCTGCGTTTAACTCCTAAAATATACACAAGACCTCAATTCTGAGTGAATTTTAGGTGTAAACCCTATACGTGAAAACACGTGTGAAATATTAAAATGGCCAAAAAGTGCCATACAGGTGTCGTAATTTCCAGTGCTTTTCCTTTTAATTATTTTAAAAATATAAGGACTAGGAATTAAAGGGTGGGTTCAGTGAGTGACCCTACCTAATGTTGGGTGAGGAATCCATTCCTGTAATAATATTTATGTATTTCTCACTCCTTGCTTTTTTAATTGAGGTATTCTTATTTTTCTTATTTTGTTTTACTATTTGACAGTTTTGCTCTGTATAGAGTAGCAAGCTGACAGAAAGCATACTTGTAGGATATCCGTTTCTGTTCTTCATTGAGAAGGGAATCCAAAGCAGCTTGAGAGAAGTATTCCTGATTGAAACTTTCTAAGTGTTTTTCATAAGTTGAATCAGAAGTTTGAGAATTGGCATTACATATGTGGAACTTCCTATTCCAGTCTCCACCTATAGTGAAGTATCTACCCTTGCTTTGGAATACATCTATACCATATAAGCAAAGAGAATCATTTCCATGGATAAAATAATCACATACTCTGTTTTGGAGCACTACAAATTCAATGTTCAGTTTGAGTGATCCTTAAAGTGAGGGATGATGCTATCAGAAGATCATACTCCAACAGCATTGAGAGCAGAATTACAACTGCTGAACTTAGCCTAAGGTACTGGTAGTAGGTTCAGTTTCCATTTTGGGTCTTGTTTCTCCAGATAAGTTGAACCAGTGCAACAGCAAAAGGCTCCACTGTCTAGGAGTAACTTAACAGGGGAACCTTGGATTAAACCAGTAGCATAGCATGTTTAGCCTGAAATGTAACTTTTACCAGCAGAAGTTTTTAGAGTCAAGAGCTTAGCCTCAGAGATGTGGTGAATTTTCATTTTGGGATTCCATTTTTGAGGTAAGTTGGAATCCTCATTGACGGAATTTATGTGCAGAGAACACTCAATACTACCTACAATAACATTGATGGGGTTAGTGATCATTAGATCACATTTGGAGAGTGATCCATCAGTGTCATCAAGGTGAGGGTCAGGATTGTCATAATCTTCTTCTTCAATAAGATTAATACTTTTCCTAGGTAGAGGACAATCATGTTTTACGTGTCCTGTTTGGTTACAGTTCCAACATACATTCTCTTTTGATTCTGGAGTCTTCTTGACTTCCAAGGTAGATGGATGAGTAGCAGGGGATTCTTTAGTTTTGGCAGCATATTCTTCCCTGTTCCTAGTATTTTGTTCCCTGGGGAGTCTATTGACTCTTTTATCAAGACCATTCATATCAATAGTCTCTTCCAATACTCCTATTAAGGTGGAAAGATCTGAATCCATAGGAATCCTGCACCTTACACTGTGGTTGATTTGTCCGGGAAATAAGTTGAGGAGTCTTTCATTGAATTCTTCTTTATCAGCAACAGGATAAAAACAGTCCAACCTTTTTTTCTGGTCTAAGCACCACTTATGAGGTTTGTCCTTGGATGGATCAAACTGGGAAGTTTCAAAAGTTTTCATCATCTTTCTTTTCCAAATCCTGGTACCAAACTGCACTTTGATCAATTCTTACCAAGAATTCAAGGATAAAGATCCAACTTCTTCTCTTTTATTGATAAACCAATCAAGAGCTACTCCTTAAAATAGTCTGGGCAATCTTACCACAGCTATTGCATCAGGGAGCTCATAAGAAGAAAGAGTATAGTCAATAAATTTAATGAAAATGACGTGATTGTATTCTCCTTCTCCAGAAAATTTAGGCCATTCAGTGATGGGAGGAAGTAGCTTCAAATCCTGCTCCATTTCAGGAGTATGACTGGTTCTGAAAGACTCATTCCTATTTATCCTGGTTCTGGGAGGTGTTGAAGCAGCGGGTACAGCAAGTCTCTGTATGCTCTCGGCCCAACCTCATCAAGATGTCACACAGAAGATGTCGCAGAACACTCATGTAATCCATTCTACGGATCTCAGCAGCGACAATCCCCGATTACCCAAAGTACAGGCCAAGGAGCATGCTGAGCATGCCCGACTAGCCTTGAGCTATCGAAGGAAGCAGAAGGAGAAGAAAGCAGCAATACAAAAGAGAATAGAGACAAGCGATGAAATGTCTGCGCAAATTGATCACAATGCGCGTCAGTTAGCACAAAAGGTAAGAGTGCTTTGTAGTGCAAATGCGCGTAAGAGAAAAGCACTATTCGCCGATACAAACGCAAAAAAGAAACGGCGGGTTACCAGCGGAAAGTACAAGCTGAGGAAGATTAAATGCACAGAGAAAGCCGTTGCATTTCTCTGGTGCTTTAACTGGCAAAGAGGGAGCTCGGGCCTAGTACACACGCATGTGAGGAGAGCCATTGGATAAATAGAGCGGGACTCTACGGTTGGAAACCGATTCAATTTCTTCATTACCACCTTTTTGTATATACATTGTACTTATTAGCACCTAGTCTGGTAGCATTGCTCAACAGACTCATAACCTGAAACATACATTACATATTTTACAACGTAAATTTAACACATTATCAGTACCAAGCATTAAGTTAAATCAATTACACAAGCAAACATGGACAGCACCGAAACAACTAAGCGTTATCGACTGGATAACAAGAACTATGCAACTTGGGCCACAATGATGCGGGCCGAGATGTATGGCATTGGATGTTTACCTTTGATCAAGCGTCAACCTGTCGAGGGAATTGACGACAAGAACATGAAGCTGTATGTGCTTATAATGAAGCACTTGGATGAAGAGCACATAGCGATAGTAAATAGCAAATTTGGATCAGAAAAGGAAGGAGAAGGACTCGAACTATGGGATCTTTTTAAAGAAAAATATGCTGGAAGCGATGCACATCATCAAATGCTAGCGTTAGGCAAATTTATTGACCTAGAGTTCAAAGAAACCAAGCAGTTTGTCAAAGAGATTCGCGACGGGATTAGCTGGATTAGGACGTCAGGATTAGATGTCAAAGAGCAAGTCTTAGGTCTATTAATTTTAAAGAAACTACCAAAGGAATTTGAGTCATTAATTCAAATTATCATACAAGATAAGGAGAGCCTAAAAGTTGAGGATGTGATCCATAAGATAGAACGAGACCACCTACAGTTCCAATTGAAGAAAACCGACAAAGTCGCCATGGTCGGACAGCAGAAACAACCAGCGAAGAAAACAGGAAGATGCTACAACTGCGATCTAGTCGGCCATTCAGCAAAGGAATGCCGCAAGCCCTGGACCAATTAAAAGTACGCACCGCCCAAGGCCAACGTTGCCAAAACCAAAGGCATTAATATCTCTTTTATTGCCTTAACAAACAACAAATCTGAGAACCCTGTTCAAGAAGAAAAAATCAGCTTTTATGAACCAATTGCAACCGAGCTTGAGATATTTGGAAATCTAGGGAACGATGGGTTCTATAGCCCGGATCAGATTAAAAGGGCCATGGAGATAAACAATCACTGCGCGTTGAACGGTGTGGTATCAGCAAACAATGCCATGGCTTCCAGGGACGCAATTATTCTTGATTCGGGCGCATCCAATCACATGTTCAACAAGAGAGAGGACTTTTTCAACTATGTCAGCCACAGTGGCAAGGTTGAGATTGGCAAAGTGGGGAGAAGCCTCGAGATTTTTGGGAGAGGCGACATTGTACTTACCTCAGATAATAACACCATTACGCTGTGCAATGCATACTATGTTCCATCTTTGCCGTATTGCTTGATATCCCAAACTGCGCTTTGGAATAAGGGGGCTCAGATAATTAAGACCGAAGGTGATACCTTTGAAGTTAGAGTAAGCAACAAGAAGATATTCCTTGGAAAGATTAAGAATCGTTTACCATTTCCTGACCTCGAAAGAAAGCAGAACATCTGTCAAATTTCTCTTGAAGAACATAAAAGAATGGGACATTCTGGGGGACAGAACGACTGTCAATCGTGCAAGTTGGGCAAGCCGACTCGACAACCCTTCTCCAATCATAGAGAACGTACCAACATTGCCGGGGAAGAGATATTGGCAGATGTAGTTGGACCCATAGATCCGGTTTCCTTGGGAGGAGCCAGGTATTTCCTCACCGTCGTGGATACAGCAAGTAGATACGTGTGGCTGAGGGTGCTGAAGGCTAAAAGTCAAGCTGAGCAAGAATTGAAGTTTGTCGTGAATCAGATAGAAAATAAAATCGGTAAGAAAGTCAAGCGCATCATTACGGACGGAGGCGGAGAATTTGTGAATCAAGACATGAGCTCGTGGGTGGAAGAAAAAGGTATTACACACCTTGTGACTACAAGAAATACTCCACAGCATAATGGTACAGCTGAACAAATAAATCGTACAATTATGGAAAAGGCTCGGACAATTCGCATTGATGCCAGTTTGGAGAAAAACCTTTGGGCCAAGCTAGTATCTACCATACATCACTTTGCAAAGATCGGAAAAATGGATCCAAGATGTTGTAAGGGAGTGTTGGTTGGTTTTGATGAGGAAATGAAGTCCTACCGCATCTGGGACCCAGAGACTAGGAAAGTTGTTTGTTCCAGAGATGTATTGTTCACAGATTACAATGATGATACCGGCGAAATATTTTACAACAAGTTTGAAGCTAGCGAGTCAACAGAAACAGGGAATTCGGAGGATCTAGCAGAACCAGCAACAAGTAAAGAAGCGGATCAAGCCAACAATATCGGAGCGGGCGGTTCATTGAATACTGAAGATCAAATGGAACCGACTATAAATCAAGAAGGGGATATGAGACCTGTAATAACAGTGATTGATAGTCAGTCCGTTGCTAAAGAAACTCGAACAAGCAAAAGAGAAAGGAAACCAGTCGATAGATACGGTAACTGGTCATCTTACCTATCAGTCAAACAACAGATTGAAGAATCCAACCGAGATGATCTTTATTTCGAGGCGATGGCCATGCAAACTTTTGTGAAAGAGAACATGATTGTACCGGATAGCTTCAAGACCGCACAACAATCGACTGAATGGCCCCTATGGAGAAAAGCCATATTCACTGAACTCGATTCAATCATTGAGAATGGAGTGTTTGAGATAATCCCTAGAGCCGAACGTGATAAAGACAAGACAGTAATCAACACGCGATGGGTATTAAATAAAAAATTTGACACTGAAGGCAATCTGAAAAGACACAAAGCACGATGCGTTGCAAGGGGATTCAAACAAAAGGAAGGGATTGATTACAAAGAAACATTCTCACCAACCGGACGTCTAAATACCATGAGGTACATACTTTACCATGCAACTCAAAGGAAGATTAAACCACGACAAGCAGACTTTGTCACCGCGTACCTAAACTCAAAACTAGATGATGACAAAGCAGTCTACATCAGTTTACCGGAAGGATTTGTTGAATGGCAGAAAGAGACTAAAAAAGAGAGTTACACTAAAGAACTATCTAGAGCATTGATCAACGAACCCGGACTATTTGTCATAAAATTAAGGAAAACCCTGTATGGATTAAAGCAGGCTGCTCGAGGATGGTACACCACCATGACCGACTGGTTTGTAGGACACGGATATTGAATTAGCAACGCCAACCCCTGCCTATTTATATCAGACCAAGGGGATATAGCGTTTGCATGGGTAGATGATTTGATCCTGGTAGGAGACAATACAGATAGCCTAATCAGCAATCTGGGAAAGGATTTCAAAATAAAATATTTAGGAACAGCCCAACACATCCTGGGGATGAAGATTGACTACCTTACCAACAATCAAATGTTTATAAACCAAGCTCAGTATGTAAGGAACCTATTTGAATAGTATGGACTTGAAGATGGGAAAACTACAGGCACGCCAATGCAATCAAACATTAAGTTAGTGAAAGCAACCGATGAAGAAAGCAAAGTGTTCAAAGAGAAAGGTCTGGACTATCGATCAGCCATAGGATCACTTAATTACCTGTCACAGTGCACTAGGCCTGATATCACATACGCGGTTGGGAAATTATCTCAATTCCTAGAAAATCCAAACGAGACCCACTGGAGCGCGTTCAAGAGAGTTGTACGATATCTCAAGGGAACCCAGGACTGGGGAATACTTTACCAACCAAACCGTGGCCATGAGATTGTCGGGTATGTTGATTCTAGCTGGGCAGAAGACAAGCAGAGCTTGTCAACGAGCCGCTACAGTTTTCAGTGCGGAAGCGGTCTGGTGTCATGGCAAAGTAAAAAACTGGGGGGACCAAGCTCGTCATCAACCAAAGCGGAATACCGGGCGTACCTATCAGCGTCGCAAGAAGCCCAATGGCTCCGAAAACTCACTTTTGACATACATTGTCATGTACCAGAAAAAACAAGGATCTGGTCCGATAATCAGGGTGCCATCCAGCTAGCAAAAAACCCAGTATTTCACGGTAGAACAAAACACATAGGCGTGCACTTCAATTTCACAAAAGACTTAGTAGCGAATAGAGAAATAAAAATAGAATACGTACCGACAGAAGATATGATTGCCAATATCTTCACCAAAGCCTTAGAACGGGAGAAACACGTCAAGTTCTTGTTGATGATGGGACTTCTACCGCTGTCGATGATCGAGCCAAGAGCAAGGGGGTGTTTTGAAGCCGCGGGTACAGCAAGTCTCTGTATGCTCTCGGCCAGACCTCATCAAGATGTCACACAGAAGATGTCGCAGAACACTCATGTAATCCATTCTACGGAGCTCAGCAGCAACGATCCCTGATTACCCAAAGTACAGGCCAAGGAGCATGCTGAGCATGCCCGACTAGCCTTGAGCTATCGAAGGAAGCAGAAGGAGAAGAAAGCAGCAATACAAAAGAGAAAAGAGACAAGCGATGAAATGTCTGCACGAATTGATCACAATGCGCGTCAGTTAGCACAAAAGGTAAGAGTGCTTTTTAGTGCAAATGCGCGTAAGAGAAAAGCACTATCCGCCGATACAAACGCAAAAAGAAACGGCGGGTTACCAGCGGAAAGTACAAGCTGAGGAAGATTAAATGCACAGAGAAAGCCGTTGCATTTCTCTGGTGCTTTAACAGGCGAGGAGGGATCTCGGGCCTAGTACACACGCATGTGAGGAGAGCCATTGGATAAATAGAGCGGGACTCTACGGTTGGAAACCAATTCAATTTCTTCATTAACACATTCAAAGCAGCTTGAGAGAAGTATTCCTGATTGAAACTTTCTAAGTGTTTTTCATAAGTTGAATCAGAAGTTTGAGAATTGGCATTACATATGTGGAACTTCTTATTCCAGTCTCCACCTATAGTGAAGTATCTACCCTTGCTTTGGAATACATCTATACCATATAAGCAAAGAGAATCATTTCCATGGATAAAATAATCACATACTCCGTTTAGGAGCACTACAAATTCAATGTTCAGTTTGAGTGATCCTTAAAGTGAGGGATGATGCTATCAGAAGATCATACTCCAACAGCATTGAGAGCAGAATTACAACTGCTGAACTTAGCCTAAGGTACTGGTAGTAGGTTCAGTTTCCATTTTGGGTCTTGTTTCTCCAGATAAGTTGAACCAGTGCAACAGCAAAAGGCTCCACTGTCTAGGAGTAACTTAACAGGGGAACCTTGGATTAAACCAGTAGCATAGCATGTTTAGCCTGAAATGTAACTTTTACCAGCAGAAGTTTTTAGAGCCAAGAGCTTAGCCTCAGAGATGTGGTGAATTTTCATGTTGGGATTCCATTTTTGAGGTAAGTTGGAATCCTCATTGACGGAATTTATGTGCAGAGAACACTCAATACTACCTACAATAACATTGATGGGGTTAGTGATCATTAGATCACATTTGGAGAGTGATCCATCAGTGTCATCAAGGTGAGGGTCAGGATTGTCATAATCTTCTTCTTCAATAAGATTAATACTTTTCCTAGGTAGAGGACAATCATGTTTTACGTGTCCTGTTTGGTTACAGTTCCAACATACATTCTTGTTGGTCGTAAGATCCACTAGAGAAACAAATGATCAAAAATATATGTTATAAGTATGTTAACTTTTTTTAAAAAAAAATAAATAGACCGGTCCAAGGAATAAATAATTAAGAATTAATTATTTAAGGATATTTCCCGGCCAGACTCCCAGTTGTCAGCTCTCTGATACCAGGAACCTTGCAGTCCTTGAGCTACAGAGAGTGATAAAAATCCTGTAATGATAATAATAATTTGTCAGCTTTCTACTATTGCAGAGCAAGCTGCAAAAGTAAATAAAATAAAATAAAAATAATAATAATGCAATGAACCTAAGAAGGAGTAAGAAAAACATAAATATTATTACAGAAATGGGTTTTCCACCCAAAATTAGGTAGGGTCACTCACTGACCCCACCCTTGAAATCCAACTCCTTATATTTTTAAATAATTAAGGAAAAGAGAACCAAAATACTACTGCTCCATTATTGAGCTTTTTGGAAAATTAAATATTTCACACACATTTTCACGTATAGGTTTCACACCTAAAATTCAGTCAAAATTGAGGTGTTGTGTATATTTTAGGAGTTATGGGCGGAAATGTGTTTTGTCACAATTCCTGCATGCAGCCGCAGCAGCCAATGCACCCGCGCGCGGCTTGGATACAGCTGTGTCACCCCGTCGAGGGCGTGTACGCAGCCCTGGACCTCTGACAAGTACGCAGCCGCCGGACTACAGGCTGACAGAGTGACAGGCGGCCTGAGAGGCTCAGGTACCGCGTAAACAGGCTACAACATACACAGGAACTTTTTACATATTTAATAATGTTCCTGTGGATAGTAGACAGTCTAAAAATACATAATATTATATAAAAATACATAAATAATCTTTACACGTTTTTTTTTTTACTTAATATAATGCAAAGTACCAAGAATGTTGAAAATAAGACAATGACAACTTCTAAAAATATATTAAAATACTCCAATCTACTTTTATGAGAATTGCTATACATCAATATTTTCGTGACATACTAAGGAAGATAATGATATAAAATTATTACATGAATTCTCATGAGTTACTTCTTTAAGTAATTATCTTAAAAAATCAACTGGAACTCGAAAATAAAGAGTAAAATCAATATTATGACTTTTACTCCAGTTATATGATACATAATGAGAACTTACCTGACATCAAAATGTCCGTAGAAAGGTCTATTAATATAATTATTAAATTAATGGGAACATTTACTAAAGATAATTAATTGAATAATGCATAAATAGGACAGATTAGTGTTATTCACACGTCCTAATGTCTATTATAAGGTAGAATAATTCCCATACGCTAAGGAATTAGATGCCACCCGGGCTATAGAACCAAGAACACATGACAGAATACCTCTGTTTACCCTGCTAGCCTTAGTTTCCGTCCCTTTGAGCACCTACAACACTAAGAAGGACCATATTGGGACTCCAAAAGCTATAAATAAAGACACCTTTTGAGGATATTGATGGGCAGAAACCCAGTAATATTCATATCCAGACGCCATGCCAAATTAATCAAGTACCTATAAGAGATAAGTAAGTGATATGTGGGAATTTCTGATAAGTAATAACCGTCCTCAAAACTCTTTTTATCAATTAAAACTTCTGAACAACCTTATAACCCCAGTATACAGGTTTAACCCATCAGTACACGTCTCAAACAGATACCCCAAGGATTTCATAATATACCAGTGAGTTTTATTATCCTTTCTCTGTCGTGGTAGCTTTGCTACAAGGCCCTACCACTTCACGGTGTATTTAATATACATATTACCTTTGGGTAAAATATTCTTTAAACTAAAGAGCCCAAAGTAACCAGGACTACGTGTTGTCATACTGAAATCCTTGAAGAGAGGTGTTAAATATCCCCAATATAATTGTGGCCCCTCTATAAATATTTAATAATAAATTTATCCATATTGATTCAAAACAATAAACAATGACCAAACCATTTAACCTTGCAATAAGCTTAATCCAAACATTCTATGGATTTTTTCTGCATTTATTAAATAATATGTTTATTATTTACTCTATAACCTCTGGTAGCTAAAGGATAGCAAGGGTCTTGGCATCCTGGAGGCTGAAATAATTATTATTCCAATAATAAACACTTAGAAGCTCAAATAAATAATATAATAAGAGCAGTTGCAAGGTTTAATAGGTTTGGTAATAAATGGTTTTCAATATAATATAAAAGAGGGGCCACAGTATTATACTACTGGGGATCTTTACAGACTAGCAACCTCTCTGCGAGGGGCCTCCTTAGGTAGTTAAAGAACCTTGGAATAAAGATGGGTGACTTAGAAAGGACTTATTCCACTAATGGCTGGGCTTAACAGCACAAATAGCCAAGACAGGAAGGGTAACACTCACTCTGAGAACTTTACCACAAAAATCCTGGAATAATTGGAAGGGTTTCAGAGCATACGGGGTAGATTGATCAACTAAACTTCAATGGTTGATTGGTTAATAAGGGTAAATAATACTACTACAGACTAAGTCATCAATGACTTGCTTATCTTCATATCAGCAATTGATCAACAATGACACAGTGTCTGATTGATAATAAATAACTCCTGGTAACTGATGATGGAATAATGGATCCAAAGAGATCTGCATAAATACATTTTTGGGGTGATTTTGATCTTCTCAGGGCACATAGAGAGGGTTCTGCTTGTGGGCTGAGGCTGGAAAGGAATTCAGGGAAAGATTAGCACGTCCACTTGGTGCTGTCAATCAGCTGTCCTTAGATCTGTTGGATTTCTGTACTATTTTAGCCACAGGATCTGTTAATCTTTTATGGCCTAAATTTGATCATTCTGTACTAATCCTTCATTTGTACTATTGATATTTCTTTGAAGCAGGCAGATGTGAATTTTTAATGATTCTCAATCATCTGCCGATCTTTAAGATAATTTTTAAAAATTTTTATGAACACTCCTTGTAGTGTTTCGTGATCTTCAAAGATCAGGATCAGTGATATAAGTGACAATCCTTGATCTTTGATTTATTATTAAAAAATGTTTTAAACTGAATTTTCATTAATTTTAATCAAGTTTTGATCTTCTTAGATCATTAATAATGCATATGTATGTTTGTTACATATACTAGGCAACCCTAACTAGGTTGTAGCTCTTCTGAGTGGTACCTGGTTGTCAGATTAGTCACGACTGATCCAGACGCAGGGATCAGTTAGTACAGATGTGCGCGGGGTAGGATGAGCTGTGTGCGTGGCGGAATCAGCTGCGGGCAGGTCTCTAGTACGCAGGATTCTGCTGCTACTAGTACGTAGGGTTATGTAATGATGCGGGGCTGCGCGCGGGAATTGTGACATAACACATTTCCGCGTGTAACTCCTAAAATAAACACAACACCTCAATTCGGAGTGAATTTTAGGCTTAAACCCAATATGTGACAAGATTTGTGAAATATTAGAATGGCCAAAAAGTGCCATACTGGTGTCGTAATTTTTAGTACTTTTCTTTTCAATTATTTTAAAAATATAAGGACTTGGAATTCAAGGGTGGGGTCAGTGAGTGACACTACCTAATTTTGAGCGAGGAATCCATTCCTGTAATAATATTGATGGATTTCTCACTCCTTATTTTTTTAATTGAGATATTCTTCTTTTTCATAGTTTTGGGTTACTATTCCAAAGTTTTTCTCTGTACATAGTAGCAAGCTGACAAGTAAGTCCTCCCAATTGTGCACCACCAGGGTCATCTGCTGTGTTTTGTTGTGAAACTCTACTGTATGCCACATACGTGAGCACCTGGGACACCCTCTTCATTTTATTTCAGTCAACTCTAGGATTTTCTTTGAATGGATTAAGATATTCTTTTAAAACCACCTTCAAGATCAAATGGCCATTCCTTGTGTTCAATCATCTTTCCTTTCTTTTTTTATGACATAAAGCTCATATGCAGACTAGGGACAGTCTGTAAGTTGGGCAGAGATGAGGTGACCAAATCTGGACACCCTGGACCAGATGCCAAAAATTCAAAATTTTTTACCATTCTTTTATTTAGGTGTCATTTAAAAAAAAAAGAAAAAAAAAAAAGAAAAAAAAAAGAAAAAAAAAAGAAAAAAAAAAAGAAAAAAAAAATCGGAATTTTTTTCATCAGTATCACTCCTCCAATTTCCTCAACCTGCCAAGCATTCCTCTGTCCCAGTGGTCTAGGACAGATTCCTCTTGGTCCGATCCCCTAGGCATTGCGTTCAATTCCTTTTCTCATTGTTCCCCTCTTCCTTTTGGCAGAACGCGCGGGCCAAGACCTTCTTGGCCTGAGATATTCCCACCATCCAATCCTTCATCAATCCCAACAACAGCATCTCACCCCATTCACTCGCCCAGAATCTCTCTTCCTCAACAACTGGGAAGATGGCCACCAATTGGCTCCTACCCCACAAGGCCCTCTTCAACATTGTTGTCTGTGGTCAACTGTTCAAATTGACCTACAAACAAATCAACCTCATGACCGGCCCCATCACCACATGATCACCTGCACAAGATTGGTCATGGGAACAATCAATCCCATTACCAAACTTTCACCAACCTAACAGCAAGGTGGATGCCGACTTGTGACAGCCGTCATTGCCTCGCTCAACCTCATGACCAGCTCCTTCAATCCATCTCCAAAGGGGGGAAACTGACATTTTTGTCTGCAACCGTTGGAACCCTTCTCATTTGCTTTTGAAGCTTGCGCGCGACCATCTCTGTTGGGCGCCTGACCAACCATCCACCAACCATACTCCAACAATCCACCTTGACCCTCCTTTGAACAACAGCGGCCGCAGCCGGCCAAACCTGCCATCCACTGCCAATGTTGTCCTTGACGTGGGAAGGTCTCCCCCTTTTCATGCATTGTTCTTTTTTTTTTGTTTTTCATTCCTCTCTCTCCCATTTCAGGCTGTTCCTGTTGCCAATCTTCTTCATCAATCAAAAAAAAAAAAAAAAAAACTTTTTTTCTGCTCTATTTTTAGTATCTCTTGTAAATAGTCTACAGGGACCCATGACCAATATAAGGAGGGGCTCTCCCCTGCCTTTTTGCATGGGGGGGGGGTTTCAAATCGTATCCTATCAGAGAAATATCATCACTATCATCTTGAAATAAATTATCTGTGGGGTTGCATTCCCCTTTATCTGAGACTGAATTCTGGGTATATCCATGATTGCCCCTTGATCCTTGAGCTTCCATACTTAAACCCTGATCCTTGATCTTTATCACCAACCAATAGCCTGGCTGGTTTAAGAATAATTTGACTTATTGAATACTTTAGTGTGTTACACCACTCCTGATCCCTTTATCCAACCATACTGGTCCTGATCATCCCTTGATTATCTTTCTGGAACCAGTCAAGTTTGACTGAAGGGGTTTTATTAAGCTTAAAACCTGCAGTGTTAAAACTCCCTTATTTCTTTTTGAAGTTAAATTCCGCCACGCTACTCTTGAGTCCCTTGAGAAGTGTTGGGTTATTCTTGTTTAAATCAGTTATTGTTTTGCTTCTAGAGCTTCTTCAAAACATTTCCTTTGTCATTTGCAGCCACCCATGGTTATCTGGTACCCTTCAAGCGCTTGATTGCATAGAGTTGGGAAGGTTCATTGAGAACATGGAGGTTGTTTGGGATTGAGTTGATCTTTCCTAAGCTTCTGCTGACAAGCAGAGCTATTAGCTTGTGGGTGTTGTTACTTACAATTGCCTTGTCCTGTTGAACTCTGAACAATCCTTGACCTCTTCTATTCAAGTTTTCCCCGGCATCATCTTGCCTCAGATAGTGTTGTTTCCCAGCTACTGACTACTATCATCTTTATCCTTTACTCTTTAGACCCCCATTTACCAGGTTCTGGACTTTTTATCTTGGTTACATTTAAATATTTTTTGTAACACTCAGGGGGGCAGCCTAAACAGCACCTTTCCCCTCCACAGAAATGCCACGGCCTAGAACCATTTGGAGTCTTACGATGCACCTTGGGGATGGGCAACAGCAAAAGCTGTCGCCAGGGTGACTGGATAGGATGAGGCATGATTTATTGCTGGATGGCCAGTGAGAGGAGATGAGAGGTGAGATTGGTTGTGGGAACAACCAATTGGGTCAGGTGATGAAGGTTGTTCCCATGACCAATCTTGCGCAGGTTACAATAAGATCTTGAGATGGATGATGAGGATAATCATTTCCAAACAGTCTTGATCAAAGGTTATTCCTTGAGATCCTTACAACAAGCCAATCAAATCTTGGATAGACCAAACATGCCAAAGGATCTTATGATCACTCCATTTCTTAGGGAGAAAGGTGAGATCTCAACTAAGCTTGCACATAGGAATAGGGTTGATGGGATTACCATGACCATTGTCAGACAGAGGACTTTTGGAGGTGCTTGGGTTGAATAACATTGAATAAGAAGGTATTGTAGGAATCTTATGGCAATCAAATTTCCCTTTAATAGGAAGAAGCCATCCCATAAGTGGACCCAAAGACCATTGAGGAGATTAAGTTTAATAAACTGATAGGCTCCCAATTTGATCAAAGTTGACAGCAAGAAAATGGCAGAGAGAGGATATTATAATGATATAAGGAATCAAGTCTGGGGTATGCTTGGCATTTGTGAAATTTTGAATTAGCAGATCAATTTTTATGTAAGGTGCTATATACAGGTTGGGAGTCATGATGAGGATAACCAGGGGAGGGTCAAACCAGGGAGGCCTTTCAAAATTCACGTTGTTTACGCTTTGATAGAGATTCCAAAGTGGATAGGGATGATGGTGAATTGGTGGGGAGGAAAAGGTCTGGCGCCGGGTGCAAAGCAGAGCCCAAGCCAAAAAGGTCATCATTGTGGGGGTCCGCCCAAAACAACCGGCCAAAGTTGAGCATGAAAGGGGGATTTGAACAAAATACCCCGTTTTTGAAAACCCACAGAGGCCCTTCCTAGCCAACTAGGAGAAGGAAAGCCTGGGAACTGGAAACTAAATAGGGGGAAATTCTGGATTTTTTTTTGATGATGAATGATAACCATAAAAAATGTTTAAATTTTCAGAAGTAGTCCTGAGGTGTCCGGATTTTGTCACCACACCGGCCCAACCGGGTTTGAGGGCAGCTATTTTGGGAATTTAGAGCAGGGCTATCCAGGCTATAGGAGTGGGGAAGGAAATCATGGGGATTGCCTGGTGGATACAGACAACATGGGGGGCTCCAAGTAGGGTGCAGAAGAGGGCTGCTTCATAAGAACGACAAACCAGGTGTGCGTAATGGTAGGTGGGCCTGGGGGTTGTTGGGGCATGGAAAAGGGTCAGGTTTGGGCTAGTTTTATGGTTTTTAGTGTTTCTTTTCTATTTGTTTTTGGGCTTTCATTGAGCTTGTACATAGTTTAGTTTTGAGAGTGTGGGCATAAAGTCTGCATGCCAACCCCAGCTTTGGGAGATATATACTAGATAGATACCATGTCACGTCTGACTGAAAGGAAGGCAAAAGAAGGAAATTCATCACTCTCTCTCTCTCTTTAAACGGGCCCATCCTTATCCTTAAAGACTCTAGGACCATTTGTTCCAGAACTTGGCAACAACTTGGAGAGTACACCTCTATTCTTTCCCCACTGTATGCAAGATTTTCTGGTACAGAATATTTGGTATAGCCTTGACTGGAAAGCTTATGGCTCCCTTGTGCTTCACCAGAATGATTTCTGCCTTAAGTCGTTGCATGAAATCAAGATGGATTCAGAAAAATTGGTCAAGGTTCCAGCCCCCCTGAATCTGCATCATCTCATCTCAACCAGATCCCCTGAATTTGACCTGAATATTTTTAAAAGAGCAGTGGGGATCCTAATTTATCTTTCAATCAACACAAGAATCAACATTTCCTTTACCTTCTACATTCTCTTGTGCTAGGCCAACTCCCCAACTGAGGCTCATCAGAAAATTGCAAAGCACCTTCTATGGTATCCCAAGGCCACCCTTTCCATGGGAATGTCCCTTTGGGCGCTCCAAAGAAATGGAAAAGAGGCTCTGTGTATGTGATGGCACAAATTATGGCACCTTGCAAGTCAGCAGGAACTCTAAAACTGGCTACTTCATAGCTCTCTTTGGAAATATGATCTTCTGGGCCCCAAGAAAGCAACCCATTTTTGCTCACACAAAAACAGAGGAACATTTTGTGGAAATGAATGTTTTTTGCCAAGGAAATGCGCAGGCTTTCCAGCTTTCTGCCGGTATGGGAATCCAGATTTCTTTACTCATCATCATCAAAAGCAACCAAGGAGCCAAATTCCTAATCAAAGAGGCTCAACTGAAACCAAACTCAATACAAATAAATGTTTTCTAGCAATATCTCTGAAAAATGGTGGTAAATTCTCTGCTTTTGTTCATGCACTGCTCATCCAAGGTGATGGTTGCAAATATACTAACTACGCCGCTGGGGTATGTAAATGTCAAAAAATCCAGAAATATTCTCAATCTTTTTCCAGCTGTGTGAATGAGGAGTTTCAGCTGATTCCCCAGCTGTAAGCCAGAAAACTGCAGCGGATCACAGAAGCTGTTTAACATCAGGGAACCAAGGACCATCAAACCACATCATAGCATAGGAAGAGAGTATAGAGGGAAAGGAGAAAGGAAGGAGGAAAAAATAGAAGTGCAGGAGCAGAGGAGGTAAAAGATGCCAATTAAGCCCTACCTCAAATAAAATTGGCTGAAGATCTACAAACAAAGGTCTCACCTGGAGACATAAATTTTGGAAAAGCCTAGTGCAACTCACTTCAATTTATTTTATACATCCCAAGAAGTAAGATCAAGCTAGTTGAGAAGTATCAGAAGGTAGTTTTGACTTTCATCTTCTCAATCCATTTCTTTCAGCTTGTTTCCCCATCTTTTACTTATTTTTTCTGATTCATCTGTTTTTATCTCAAGATTTTATTATTTCTACAAGAGCTATTTATTCCACATATGACTCCAATGAAGAACTCTATTGAATTATCACAAGGAGAAAAAAATTCCCTAATTTGAACCATAATTATCTTGAAACAAGTGATTCACATGGACTTTCAATTTTTTAAAGCTCTCAAATTTGTAATCATCTATATTGAAAACCCCCTAAACAAACCATTTAAACCTTTCACAATTACCACTAATATTTATCCTTTTGGGGTTTTTAAATTTTTAATTTTTAAGAATATCATTTTTCTTTAATTCTATCACTTATTGTAGCTAAATTATTTCAAGTTTCCTGGAAACTAGAAGCTGGAATTAGAATTGATGGAATGCATTGGGGCTGGAAGACTTTCCCTCAAATTTTGGCTGGTCAGTTTCAAGGAAAAGAATCTTACAAAACAATGTTTTTAGATTAATAAGCTTCATTAAATTGAGGAGTCTGGCCCTATATCTTGAGCTCACATTTAACGCACAATGAAATCAATCTATTCAAAAAAATTCACATTTTAGATGAATTGTTCACAGTTATTTTTTTCATTTGTCATATTCCTTCTGTCTTTGACTTTTTGAAGGTTTTTTTTTGCGTTTTTCTGTTAAAGCACATTATAAAATATTTTGTTCAAGATAAAAAATCATCATATTAACTTTGAATAATATCTGAATTGTGAAATTTAACACAAAAGGATTTTTTCCCATAATCTTAAATTTAAGCTCAATAGACCGCAAGCCAAGTTCTCAAGAAACTTTGGGAACCAGCCATCAAGGAAATATAAAGAGATTTGGGATTTTTGTAGGGGCTTTTTGGAATAATCTCTAAACCCAGTAGAATTGGTTTAAAAGTAGATATTATAAAGATTGTTAAGTGCTGTATAAACCTTTATATTATTTTTTTGGAGGAACAGTCTCCCTATGATCCTTTTCTTAATGATCTTTTCTCAAAAATAAAAACAATAATCTCTCTTGAAATGCTCATGATTCTGTTTCCTTCCCTCCTTTTCAATAATTTGGTTAAAATACTTTTAGGTTTAATGATTTGGGCCATTGCCAGCTTTCTGATTCCAGGAACATTTCAGTCCTTTAGCTCCAGAAAGTGATGCAGTGATGGAATAACAATATTCCCAAAAATAAACACAGTGAGGGCTCCCAATGAAATAAAGGTAGATGGATCAAGTGCAAGGCTTATATGGTTTAGTTGAAAGGGTTTTAATATAAAATATATGAATGGTAAATAAAAGCCACAGACTATACCAAACTGTCTCAGCTTGCTACTGTTTCAGAGCAATCTGCAAAATTAACAAAAAAACATAAAATACCAAAATAAAGAAAGAATTATGAAGGAAGAAATGATGTTTAATTTTTTTTAAAATTCAAATTCTCCACTTAATTTAAGGTTGGGTCACTCAATGACACCTACCCCAAATTCCCACCCCTTGTATTTTTAAAATATTAATGAAAGATTAGACACAACCTTGAGGTTTTTTACATGTTGATATTTAAAATGAAAAACCACTTTGTGGTAGACCAAACCTTTCTAATAGAAATCAGACTCACTTTTGTACTATAAAAATGGCTCAAAACCTCAAATGAACCTCAGAAATGGATTCTTCATCCAAAATGATCAATATTATTTCAGCCAAAGTAAAACCCTACCTCTCATGGATTAGAAGTTCCATCCCAAGAAACAGCTTCAACTGTGACAAACTCATACCAAACCAGGTGTCACATCTCTGTGGAAGAAATAATGGATAACTTGAAAAACTTCAAGTAAATCCCAGTGGAAGCTTACCCTCAACACCAAAACCATAAACCAGATCCTGTCACCTTATCAGAATACAGAAATTCAGATGCAGGAGGAAGTGCAACAAGTCAGATACTGTCACCTCACCCAGAATACAGCAATACAGACCCAGCAGGCAGTGCAACCAGTAAGATACTTTCACCTCATCAATAAAAAAGAAATCAATATGCAAGAGGCAGTTCAAAAAGTCCAGATCAAGTCACCCCAGCCAGAATAAAGAAATAAAGATACAAGAGGTGGTGAAATCATTCAGATGATATCACCGCAGCCACAATATACCAGGCTGTGCAGAAGTATACAATAGGCAGGAGGAAGTCAAACCAGTCTCAAGAAGAACCAAATAAACACACAGGAAATCCACATACAAGAGGCTGTGCAGAAGTAATACAGGAGCAATATACATATGGGAGGCTGTGCAGAAGTATATAGGAGCAATATATGCACAAGAAACATGAACCAGGCCTAAAAAGGGCCAAAAAAACCACCAGTATTGCACATTGATACATGTAGGTAGAATCAAGTAGAACTGAATAAACTAAAATTAAATTACGGAAATATATCTTATCTGCACTATGCAGCAATATATGCAAGGCTGTGCATGCATGAAACCCCTTTTAAAGCTTTTTAAAACCAGAAGAAATGCCTCATGTAACTGTACAAGATTTCCAAAACCAGCAAAAGTTTCTAATGTAATTGTATCTCACCGTTCCTCACCAGCACAGGGAGAAACCTCAGGGGAAGCCTTGAGCATCCCCTGTGGTAAGATTTTTCTATTTAAGGAGGGCCACAATTGTTAAGTTAAGAGACTGAAATAAAGATTTATTTCATGAGTTCAAAGAAAATGAATACAAAGAGGAGATCAATCAGGATCTATAAAAGGAAAGAAAAGAACCTCAAATATAGCCAAGCAGTGGTGAGGATTAAACAATGGTATTAGTAAGTTAGGGTACCACCAATCTTGTGCAGCCATATTTAGTAGGGTTGGATGATGAAGATCCTGGATTGGTTGAACTAGATGACGGATTTAAATAATTGAGGGTCTGATCAAGCTGCAGGAGATAAAAGTTGAGGACTTACCCAACGTGGAGGACTGAAGATCCCCAAGGCTAATCAGGATACTCTATGCACGTTAGTCATAGTCTTGAGTGTTTCAAGTTTGGAGTGTAGACAGCAGGTGATTTTTGTGCGGGCCAAGCAGTTGCGCAGGTAAAGAAGAGTAAGCAAAATTCCAATTAAGTAAGTAGGATGAAGGATAAGAAATAAGGAAACATAACAAACAAAGAAACAAAATCAAGACAAGATGAAAACAGAAATAAAGAATGGAAAATTTCACAGCCTCCCTTGTTTTCATCTCGAAGTTATTCAAAGTTTACTAGCTTGAGGGAGGCTTCCAACTTGATTCTGGCTATAGATTTAGTAAGAAAGTCTGCTGAATTAGCTGATGAGGATAAATTTACTAGGATGACTTCCTTGGATTTGATTTCTTCCCAAACAAAATGGTACCATAGGTCCATATGTTTGGTGATCAAGCCAGAGTGATTTCCTTGTTGCATTGCAAGCTTAATACAGCCCTCAATATTTTGATGGATTTAGTTAGGTGCACTCAGAGAATCTTGAAATTCCTTGAAAATAAAGTGCTTTAACCACTTGATCTCTGTGATGCCGTCAGCCACAGACTTGTACTCCGCTTATGTGGTTGACAAGGAGACCATGGGTTGCTTGCGTGACTTCCAGCTAATAAAATTACCTTTCCAGGTGACTCATTCCCTTCACTGATTGTCTTGGCATTGGGAAAGTGGCCAAGTTGGAGTCAACAAGGGTGGCAAGATGCTCTTCAGTCAAGGCCTTCTTGAAGACTATTCCCTTATTGGGCTTATGTTTAAGGTAGTTGAGGACAGTCAACACCACATTGTAGTTGCTTTTTTTTGGTTTTTTGAGGACCTGAGAAAGGTAGTTAGTCGGGAGGGTGATTTCTGGAAATTAATTTACAGTAATTCCCCCACAATAATTGTGTAGTTCAGGCCTAGAATTTCAAACTCATGGGCTTCCATGTCCATTGCACTTTGAAGTTTTGCCTTTGGCTTGAAAGGGGTGGAGCGCAGCTTGTAGGCAGGAAGAGAATATTGATCCGCCAAATTAGAGATATATGAGTGTTGAGGGAGTTTGAATCCGTTGTTGAGACAGCAATGTTGAGTCCTGACAGTAGTGAGGCTTGAACTAAATACTTGCATTGGCATTTTGACTTGATAAGCTGAGCAAAGGAGCTGGGATACTTACTGAATAGGGCAATGTCATCAATATGGATGTAGGGCCAGGTGTTATTTTTTCAGAAAACACAGTTGTTGCTTGCACTTTGAGTAAAGCCTACCTTGGCCAGCCACAAGCTGAGGGTGTCATTCCAGGCTTGAGGTGCTTGCTTGAGGCCAAAGAGAGCCCAATTCAACTTGGGGGGTTTTCCAGTTCATATGGAGATTTTGCCCAGGAGGAGAAATAAAAATTCTTTTGGATAGTGGTGCATTAAGAAATGTAGATTTCATGTCAATTTGATGCATGCTGAGGTTGTTCTTAATGAGGAGTTTGAAGGAGGTTTTATCTCCAGTGGGAGAGCAATTACAGTTGAAGTTAATTCCTTCTTCTTGCCTGAATCCTTGAACACACAATTGTGCTTTGAATTTGGAAATGTGATTGTTGGAATAGCACTGGGTCTGGAAGACCCAGACACACCCAAGTTTAGAAAAATTGTGATAGTTGTTGATGTCTTCTTGCACCTTGAAGCTAAGAAGATTGGCTGTTTTGCAGGCAATGGCCGCCACCAATTTGTTCCCAAACCTGCAGGACATGGCTTGAGGTAGAGTCTTTGGATCTTGGTAACTGTTTTCAATAAGTGTCAGCTCTCTGATACCAGGAACCTTGCCGTACTTTGGCTACAGAGAGTAATAACAATACTGGAATAATAATAATAATTATTATTATTCAAAAAATAAACACTTAGCAGCTCAAATATATAATAAAATAAGAGCAGTTGCAAGGTTTAATTGGTTTGGCAATACAAGTTTTTGAATATATATATTAAAGAGGGGCCACAGTATTATACTACTGAATGTCTTTACAGACAAAAAAAAATCTCCTCAAGGGTCCTCCTTAGGCAGTTTAAGAACCTTGGATTCAACATGGGTACCTTAGAAAGGGCTTTTCCACTAACATGTCCGGGCTAAACAGCACAAGGGCCAAGAATAGAAGGGAAACACTCACTCTGAGCACTTTATGACAAAAATCCGGCAATAATAAGAAGGTTTTCAGAGCAGTTGGGGAGGATTGCTTGATTTAACTTCAATTTCTTGATTGGTTCAAGAAATAATAATATTACTACAGACAAAGTCACAAATCACTTGCTTAGAATTTTAATAAGCACTTGACTAACAAGGGAATGGAGTATGATTGATAATAATAATTCCTGGTAAACTGATAATATTTGGAATAATGGATCAAAAGAGGTCTGTATAAATACCTTTTTGGGGTGATTTTGAGCTTCTCTGGGCAATTAGAGAGGGTTCTGCTAATTTTCTGAGGCTGAAAAGCCATTCAGGGCAAAATTAGCACCTCCACTTGGTGCTGTAAATCAGCTGACTTTTGATCTGCCGGATTTCTGTACTATTTTAGCCACAGGATCTGTTAATCCTTTATGGTGTAAATTTGGTCATTCTGCACTCATCCTTCATTTTTACTTTTATTATTGCTTTAAAGTGAACAGATGTGGATATTTGCTAATTTTTCATCATTTTCTGATCAGGCAGATAATTTTCAAAAATCTTTATGAACACTCCTTGTAGTGTTTTGTGGTCTTCAAAGAACAGAGTCAATGATTTACATGGTAATCCTTGATCTTTGATTTATTATTAAAAAATTTTTTAAAATTAATTTTTATTAATTTTGTTTAGTTCTTGATATTTTTAGACTATTACAAATGCATATGTCAACTTTTTACATATTCCAGGCAATTCTAACTAGGTTGTAGCTCTTCTGAGCGGTAGATGGTTGTCAGATTAGTCAAAATGGATCCAGACGCGGGGATCAGTCAGTACAGATGCCCACGGGGTAGGATACGCTGCATGAGTAACATAATTAGCTGCGAGAGGGTCTCTAGTATGCGGGAATTAGCTACTACGAGTAAATAGGGATATGTAAGGATGTGGGGCTGCGCACGGGAATTTTGACATAACACATTTTGGCGTGCAACTCCTAAAATATACAAAACACCTCAATTCTAAGTGAATTTTAGGTTTAAACCATGTACGTGACATCACATGTGAAATTTTAGAATGGCAAAAAGGTACCATAGTGGTGTTGCAATTTTTAGTACTTTTCTTTTTAATTATTTTAAAAATGTAAGGACTTGGATTTCAAGGGTGGGGTAATTGAGTGACCCTACCTCATTTTTGGTGAGGAATCCATTTCCTTAATAATATTTATGGATTTCTCACTCCTTCTTTTTTAATTTAGATTTTCTTTCTTAATTTTTTTTTATATTTTTGTGTTGCTATGACAGGTTTCTTGGAACATGGTAGCAAGCTGAAAATCAGATAGACCAGAGGCCAATCTCACCAGGTGTGGGAAAGGATGTTGTTGGTGGAGATAATATCCAAACTGGGTTTAGCTGGAGACAGGTAAATACCAAAGTCAGAGTTAGAAGCATGAATGGGTGCAGGAGCAGAAGAGGTAGGAGCAACATTGGAGGAAGGTATAGGCGCAATATCAATTGTATCTTCCTGAGGATAATGAGGAAATAGAATAATGTCTGAGGAAGAGGATTGGGAGGTAGAGGAGTTGGAGGAAAGGGAACCAGGAGAGGAGTAAAACAATTCAGATTCAAGGAATTTAGCATTGTGGTATTCTTTAAAAGACACAATTCATAATTGGCTGCGCGCTGCGCGCTCAGCAGGGGGTGTGGCTTTGCCGCAGAAGGTTGCGCTGTGGGCTCAGCATCAGTCAAATTGGGCTGAGCATCTGGAGATGGGGGAGGTATTAGATTGGATCAGATTGGACGGATTGCGCGCAGATTGCGTTTTGCAAGATGGGGATTGGATTGGGAAGATATATCTCAGATATCTGGAATGTTGCATTGGGCGGAAACAGACATGCACTATCCACCCCCGCAAGAGTTGACGGAGGAAGGTCCAAACAGGTCTAGGTGAATGGCCTCAAGGGGTTGATTGACTGGTTTGAAGTGGCTGGTGAAGGGATCTCTAATTGGTTTGCAATGAAGACAGGTTGAGCAGTTGGACTCGGAAATTGGTTTGAGTTGGGGATAGATCTTGCTAATGAATCAATGGCCAAGATGCCCTATTCAATTGTGGATGTTATTCAGCAAGGCATTACAGTGCAAGATTAGTGCCTTGTGGGACTTGAAGTGGATACCAAGTAGTTCAAGGAGTGATTTTTGCCTGGAACCAATAATATTGAAGTTGTGTATATAGGTTTAAGAGCCCCAATGGCCAATTTTGTTGATTTTTGTGAAGGAGGTATTAAGTTTGTACAGTGATATCAGGCATCTGTTGAGTTTTGGAACAAGCATTATGTCATGGAGCTTCAGAGTCCATCCTTCATGGATGATGAGAACAGCCTTTCCTATTTCAGTTGCAATGAGTGGAGCGTTATTGTTGCCCTTGCCTATGGTGATTCTAGTGGGTAGGACGTTGGTGACATACTTGGCTTGATTGATGATGTGATGCATAGCAAGTGAGTTGAGTACTGGGAGTAGGAATGAGTTGGTAGGACAATCAGACTTCAGGTAGAGTTGTGCATTGTAATAGGCTTGGGGAGTGTCTGGTTGAGGAGTATCTGGGGCGGTATTGGATTCCATAAGATAGGAGCAGCTATTGAATCTTTCTGGGTGCAGATGCGGATGGAGATGCCAACAATGGCTTTCAGGGTGTCCAGCAAGGGGGTTATGGTGTCCCTTGGAGCAGGGCTGCTTTGGTCCAGTTTTCTTGCTCTTCACTTTGGTTTTCAGAAGGGCAGTCAAGGTGGAATCTCCATTTTGCAAGGGAATTTGGGATCTGGATGCTTCCAGGTGAGTTAATTCCCTGATTTTGTCAAGAAAAAGAGAGGGGCTTTGTAAGACGCTGTTGTTCAGAATTATTGAAACAACAAGATGATAAAATTTGGCTGTCAGCTTCCCCAGTATTGTGTGCATAAGTATGTCTGTGGGGATTTCCAAACGGACAATTGACAGTGTCACACAGAGGCTTTGCATGAAGCCAGGGTGGCATTAACTAACAGTAGGAAGGAGACTAGTACCGGAAGAGATCCAAGATGGACCAGGATGAAGGTTCAGCAAAAGGGAGTAAAGACTCCAAGGTGGGTGAAAACCCAAAGAGGACTCAAGATGAGTCAGGATGATACTAGTAGGAAGGATACTCCAGAAGGAGTGGACTGAGAGCTAGGGTGCAGAACAAGAAGAGTTGATTTCTTAAGGAAAGACTTGAAAGTGTAGGATAATTCAAGTTTAGATAGTGCTAGGTACAACCTGTGATACTATTGGCTCGTAACATGTCAATGATATCTGAGAGGCTGACTAATCACATGTATTACATAATCACAACTACTATATGTGTCATAGGTATGACAGACAGTTTGTTCATGAGCTTTTGGAATTCTTGGATGTGGTTGGGAGGTCTCCATTGATATTGATAGCGGATGAAATTCAACCAAATTTGGCCACAATTGTTGGTCAACTGAGAGGGGCATAGCAACTTTGGATGTTGGTCCATATCACATTTGTTTTTTTTGATTGGTTTGGTTGATGTTGGCATTGAAATATTTGTCCCCAAGGTGTTTAATGATGATGTCTGCTGCCACGTAAGCTTTCTTCTGTTTTGGTGCATTAGTGGGGATAAGAAGTTTGCCTTCTTCAGTATTCTCAATGTTTTGCATCAGTCCACAACATTGTAGGTGAATTTGGATATAGAGAGCCCAGGAAGCAAAGTTTATTTCATTTAGAAGCTCAAAGTTTAACCATTTGTTTGAATATTCATTGTCTGACATTTTGTCAGCTTGCTACTATTGCAGAGCATGCTGCAAAGGGAACAGAAATAACATAAAAATACTAACAATAAAATTGACCTAAGAACTAGTAGGAAAACCATAAATTTTATTGCAAAAATGGATTCTCCATCCAAAATTAGTTGGGGTCACTAATTGACCCCACCCTTGAAAAAACACTCCTGATATTTTTAAATAATTAAGGAAAGAAAGACCAAAATACCACATTGTGGTGCCCAATCTGGGACACCTCTGGACCATTATGGAAAAATTAAAATTTTTATGAACTTTTCTATAGCCTCCATTTAGATCCAAAAAAAAAAATTGATCTGGAATGATTCCCATATCCAGTTCCCAAAAATCCAGCTCTCACTCTCCTAGTCATCTAGGATCATCTCTTGGGTGCCTAGCGCCTGGTCCTATGTTCACTTTGCCCTTGCTTTGCGCTGCTACCCACCGTTTTTGGTGAATGCGCGGATGAAGACCAGCTTGGCTTGCAGGCTTCTATCCGGAACCGGCACCCCCAATTGGCCATCAACCTCTAATCTCATTTGCCATCAACCCCCAATCTCATCAGCCATTGAGCTCCCCAAAACATCCCAATCTTGCTCTCCATCCTTGCCGCCATTGACCAATGACCGCAGGAAATGCTTTGGGTCGTTGGTGACCTCATGAACAGCCCCCCATCCTCCCTCCAATCCTCCTTCTGAATGCCCATCATCTCTGATCCTCTGTGTGAGATTGGTCATGGGAAAAATCTGCCCCACCTGACCCTATTGGTCATCCCCATGACCAATCTAACCTCTTCCTTGTCCTAGCCTTCTAGGCAGGATCCCCTCTGGTCTCCCTACTTCACAATTGCAAATCATCTAAATCATCACCCTTGCCGCTGTCATTGGCACCAGAGATGGCATTGAAAGCAACAAAAACAACGGCATCAATGCTGTCATTGATTCCCCCCCAACTTTTCCTTCATCTGGCCGGACGTCCTGGTTTTTGCTGACTGTCTTTCCAGCCCGTGAATGCCATCAATCCATCATTGGAATACTGCAAGCAATGTTTGCGATTGTTGGATTCCTGTCCCAAACCAATAATCCAACTCACCTTCCCCACATCATCACCACTGTGATCCAAGCCCCTCATCCATCAATCAAATGCCAAGATTGCGCAATCAATGGTTGGAGCTCTCACTACCCTTACAAATGCCTTTGCCTGTTGCAACGGCCACCATCCCCCAACTTCCTTGATCATTAGCTGATCATCCTTGACTACGCAATCCTCCCACCCGTCTTGCAAACCACTGCAGCAGACCAATCAATCCCACATCCAACACCAACCAATCAGCAGACTGCAGTCGCTCGCTCATCCTCCTCCGCCAAACCCACAAGCAAATGCTGTTGAAGGTGTTGGTCCTTGTACTGATTCTCACCTACCAACTCAACCCACCACCTAAACTTTTTTTCTGCTCTATTTTTAAATCTCTCTTGTAAATAGTCTACAGACCTCTTGTCTACAAAAGGAGGGGCTCTCCACTGCCTTTTCCAAGAATCCATGGGAGTGTGTGCATATGTCCGCCCGTTATCATTGAAATATAATCCTCATCCTCATCCTGTGTATTTCTATGATTGCCCCCTGATCCATTGATCCTTATTCTTTGCCCCTCTGTGGCCTGATCTTTCAGCTTGTTACTATGTACAAAGCAACCTGTCATAGCAACACAAAACTATGAAAAATAATAATATCTCAATTAAAAAAGAAGGAGTGAAGAATCAATATATATTATTAAATAAATGGATTCCTCACCCAAAATTAGGTCGGGTCACTCACTGACCCCACCCTTGAAATCTGTTGAGATTTCACGGCAGAGGAATCACGTTCACTCAAGGCCACTCAACTTACACTCCCGCCCCTGGAACTGTCACAACCGGGGACCCAATTCTCACTGGCTTACCTCCCTCTCAGTCAGGGCTCATTGGGGCAAAACCAACATGAACCAGCTCATCGCCCTATCTCGACCTAACCACAAACCATCAAACCGACTCACTCACCAATTCATCAAAAAGTCCACATTCGACCACCACAGTCTCCTTGCTGCTCCTCATATCTTTTCTTCTTTCATTTCTATTTTCTTTGCTTCTTATTCTTCATTCTCCTCTCAATTCATACCTGCCTGAAATCGTGCCTGGTGAGATCTCTCTCGTGCTGCTCAATATACATGCATAAACATCACCTACTCACCCTACCTGCTGCTCTAGCTTGCTCAACTTCAACCTCACCTCAACCTCAAGAACCTGCCAACCAAATGATCTACTTTCCCTCTCGTCTCCAACAATGACTCCTGCAGTCTTGTTTTCCTGTTTTTCATCGTGTCTCAAGCCATTTTCTATTGCTCGTGATTTGTTCTGATCTCTTTCTATCTCAATGTTCTTAGCTCTCAGCTATGGGATCAATTCAAGCTTGTATTCTCTCTTTAAAATTCAAGTCCTTACATTTTAAAAATAATTAAAAAGAAAAGTGCTAAAAATTACAACACCAGTATGGCACCTTTTTGCAATCTTAACTTTTCACACGTGTTATCACGCATACGGTTTACACCTAAAACTCAATCAGAATTGATTTGTTGTGCATATTTTAGGAGTTACACGCGGAAATGTGTTATGTCACAATTCCCACGCGCAGCCCCGCATCAGTAAATACCCCTACATACTCATAGTAGCAGTTTCCCACGTACTCAAGACCCACGCGCAGCCAATTCTGCCAAGCACCCAGCGGATCCTACCCCACGCGCATCTGAACTGACTGATCCACGCGTCTGGATTTGTTGTGACTAATCTGACAACCAGGTAACGCTAAAAAGAGCTACAACCTAATTAGGGTTTCCTGGCATATGTAAAAAGTTGAAATATGCATTAGTAATAATATGAAAGGATCAAAACTTAATTAAAGTTAAGAAAAATTAAGTTTAGAACATTTTTAAAAATTAAATTAAAGATCTAGGATTACAACGTAAATCATTGACTCTGATCTTTGAAGACCACAAAACACTACAAGGAATGTTCATAGAAATTTTTAAAAATTATCTACCTGATCAGCATATGATGGAAAATTAGTAAATGTCCACATCTGTTCACTTTGAAGCAACAATAATAATACAAATGAAGGATGAGTGCAGAATGATCCATTTTATGCCATAATAGATTAACAGATCCTGTGGCTAAAATATTACAGAAATCCAGCATATATAAGGTCAGCTGTTTAACAGAACCAAGTAGATGGGCTAATCTTTCTCTGACTGGCTTGCTGTCAGCTTGCTACTATTGCAGAGCAAGCTGCAAAAGTAACAAAAGTAACATAAAAATAATGATAATACAATTAACCTAAGAAGGAGTAGAAAAAGCATAGATATTATTACTGAAATGGGTTCTCCACCCAAAATCAGGTAGGGTCACTCACTGACCCAACCCTTGAAATCCAACTCCTTATATTTTTAAATAATTAAGTAAAGAAGAACCAAAAAAATACGGCTCCAGTATTGAGCTTTTTGGCCAATTAAATATTTTACACACATTGTCACGTATGGGTTTCACACCTAAAATTCAGTCAGAATTGAGGTGTTGTGTATATTTTAGGAGTTACGGCGGGAAATGTGTTTTTTCACAATTCCCAAATGCAGCTGCGGCAGCCAATGCACCCGCGCGCGGCTGAGATACAGCCTTGTCACTCCGTGGAGGGCTTGTACGCAGCCCCGGGCTTCTGACAAGTACGCAGCCGCGGGACTACAGGTTGACAGAGTGACAGGCTGCCTGAGAGGCTCAGGTAATGCGCAAACATGCTACAACCTACACGGGAACATTCTACATATGTAATAAATGTTCCTGTGGATAGAAGACAGTCTAAAAGTACATAATACTATATAAAAATACATAAATAATCCTTATACATATTTTTTATTTAATATAATTCAAAGTACCAAGAATTTCGAAAATAAGACAATGACAACTTCTAAAGATATATTAAAATACTTTAATATACTTTTATGAGAGTTACTAGGCATCAATATCTTTGTGACATACTAAGAAAACTAATGATGTAAAAATACTACATGAATTCACATGAATTTTATTTTTAAGTAATTATCTTAGTAAATCAACTGGAACTCGAAAATAAGGAGTAAAATCAATATTATGACTTTTACTCCAGTTATATAATACATAATGAGAACTGACCTGAAATCAAGATGTCTGTAGAAATTTCTATTTATATAATTATCAAATTACTGGGAACATTTACTAAGGATAATTAATTAAATAATACATAAATAGGACAGATTAGTGTTATTCACACGTCATAATGTCTATTATAAATTGAAATAATTCCCATATCCTGAGAAATTAGATGCTACCCGTGCTATAGAACCAAGAAAACATGACAGGCTACCACTGGTTACCCTGCTAGTCTTCGCGTCCATCCCTTTGAGCACCTACAATCCCCAGAAGGACAATATTGGGACTCCAAAAGCTATAAAGAAAGAGCTCTTTTGAGGATAGTGATGGGCAGAGACCCAGTTATATTCATATCCAGACACCTTGCCAAGGAAATCAAGTACTTATAACAGATAAGTAAGTCATTTATGGCAATGTCTGATCAATAATATCCGTCCTCAACCTCTTTTTATCAATTAAAACTGCCAAACAACCTTATAACCCCAGTATACAGTTTTAACCCATCAGTACACATCTCAAACAGATACCCAACGGATTTAATAATATACTAGTAAGTTTTATTATCCTTTCTCTGTCGTGGTAGCTTGGCTACAAGGCCCTGCCACTCCACTGTGTATTTTATATACATATTATCTTTGGGTAAAATATTCTTTAAACTAAAGAACCCAAAGTAACCAGGACTAAATGTTTTCATACTTAAATCCCTGAAGAGAGGTTTTAAAGATCCCCAATATAATTGTGGCCCCTCTATAAAAATATTTAATAATAAATTTATTAATATTTATTTAAAACAATAAACCATAACCAAACCACTTAACCTTGCAACAAGCTTAATCCAAATATTTTACAGATTTGTTTTGCATTTACTGAATGATATATTCATTATTTATTCTAACACCTCTGGTATCTAAAGGATAGCAAGGGTCTTGGCAACCAGGAGGCTGACAATTGGGGGTCTGGCAGGGAAATATTCCATTTTATTATATTTAATACCTTGCACCAGACATTTCATGAAAAAATTAAATGAAATATGAATTTATCTGACTTTATAACCGTGATTTATCATTAAATTCTTTTGCAGTCGATTTAAAAACCAATGCAGAATTAATAATCTATTATTTAAATATTTTAAAGATAAGAAAAGAAGAATATATTCAAAATTATAAACCTACTGGTTGGAAAGCTTTAACTCAAGCTGCGCAACTTAATATCTCTTCTGCACGTAAACACTTAGATAAAATCCTTGAAAAAGAAGATCTTGAAAGGAGTATTAACTTTCAGGATCTATTAAGGAAACATAAAGCTTGGAAGAAATACTGTATAAATTACTTTTTGAAATATAAAAGTAAGTATACAACTTGTATTACCATATTATTTTTTAAAAAAAATAATAATACTCATATATTTTATTAACCAATAAAATACATCTTTTAACAGTGACCCCTCCTGTACCTCAAACCACCGCCACTGAAGTTGATTTATTGGATCAGGAAATCCCGGATATCTCTGGATGCCCTGAAAATATTGGTTGGGCAGGTAAAGACCTCATTCAAACACACCAAGACCCTGTAGGATTACCTAATAAGGATCAATTTAACCCCAATAAGGTCCTGGTACCTTTGAACATCAATTTAAGTGAGTTTTGGAATAAAACTTATTTTTACGGATTTTTTCTGGAAAATACTTATAAACATATTATTCTAAAAATGAATTGACGTAACACAAGAGGCTCAGGAAGAATTCCCTCCTATGGATCTTTGCCAACAGCTATCAGTAACCATGAGACCACCAATAAGCACAACCATGAAGGGAATAGAACCCGTGAATCAAATGTTGATGAACAAGGAGCAGCACGAATCACTTCTGCCCTCTCTCAACCTAGATCCAGAGAAGGTAGTAGAATCAAGCCACCCTCCTTTACAAAAATATTCCCTGCAGCCACCCCAGCAGAATCTGGCCAAGGAGGCCAGGATCAAAGACTTAGTCAAAGAGCACATGAAATATTGGGAAGAATTCAAAGAAGCCCAAGCCAAGGAGGACATGTTATCTATGAAAAAGATAATCTCACAGGCACAAGCCACCCAGATAGCTCTTCAGAAAATGATTCCAAGGAAAGATGTAGAATCCTACGTAGAAAAGTGGAATCCTTGGGATCAATTAGCCCAACTGAAAGGCAATGGATCAGGAATGAAAAGATCCTCTTCCCATTCCAAGACAAAGGGAAAGAAAGACTGGGACCAGATAATATCCTGAGCTCAAAAGTGGAAAAAGGTTTACAACAAATAGCTTCTAGTTCTGAGCCCAAACAAACCTCTGATGTAATTACTTACTTTTCTAATGATATGCGCCATAATTTCAAAATTGTTTGTGAAAATTTGGAGGGTGTTTATACCCACATGGATAAATTAAAATCAGTGGTAGCCAAATTGATTAATAACCAAACAAAGATGGTAGGAATGGAAGAAATTAAAGAACACACAGAACAGTTATTGGAGAAAATTTATCAAGGTAGGATCAAACAGACTCAAATAATTGAGAATATGTTATCAGGAATCCAAGAAGATTTTATTATGTCTGTCCACCCCTTAAAAGAAGAATTGGCAACCACCACTAAAAGCTCTATTCTATCCCTTAGTGAAAAATTGGATGTGCTGAATAGAAAAGTGGACCTGCAACTTAATCTGATCAAGAATGATCTTAGAGACTTGAAAGTCCGTCTGACCAGCCCCTTGGGGAGTACTACAGAGGAACCAAAACCTCCCAGCCAAACACTACTCCTTATGCACCACCCTTGTTAGGAATGCATAGGAGTGATCCCTTTAGGCCTAGTCCTACTCCTGAGATGGAGCAGGCACTCAAACTGTTAACACCTATTTATGAATGGCCCAAGTTCTCCAGTGAAGGAGAATACAATCATATAAGTTTTATTAAGTTTATTGACTAAACCATGAACTCTTATGACTTACCAGAAGCTATAGCTGTACTCAGGCTACCCAGTTTATTTGAAGGAGTAGCATTGGACTGGTTTATCATTGAGAGCGAAGAAGTAGGATCCTTACCATGGAATTCTTGGAAACTTCTGATTAAAGAACAATTTTTTTCTAGAATGTGGAAAAAAAAATGATGAAAAATTTTGAAAATTGCTCACTTGACGCCTCCAAGGATAAACCTCACAAATGAAGCTTGGAACAGAAGAAAAGGTTGGATTGCTTCTATCCAGATGCTGATAAAGAGGAAGTAAATGAAAGAATCCTCAACCTGTGTCCTGGCAATCTTTACCATAGTGTAAGATGTAGGATGAGTATTAATGCGGACTTGCACACTCTAATCAATGTGCTAGAAGAAGTAATAGACCTGAATGGGTTGGACAAGAAAGACCCTTCCAGACCCAAAGAGAAATATAACATCAACAAAACCAGAGAACAACCTCCTCTGAAAAATGCCTCTGATAATTAGAAACCTAATGAGAATAGGGATAAAGAGAGGATGCCGGCAACATGTTGGAATTGTTACAAGACTGGGCATATGAGACAAGACTGCCCATGACCAAAAAGGAAGATAGCAGTCTTGGAAGGAGAACAGGATGTTTTATGGAATCAGAACTATGAAGATATAGCTGATACTTAAGGATCTCTTTCTGAATTTGAATTGATCCTGACCAACCCTGTTAATTTTATGGAAGGAGATATAGGTACTTCTGCAGAAATCAATAACATCCATGGGGATTCTAGCTTGCCCCAACAATGGGATCCTACCATGATTTCTGAGCATATTATGCATGTCAACCCATTAACAGTTAAACCTATGAATGGGAAAAGTTACACCACTGGTCAAACTTGTTATGCAACATAATTTTATAGAAACAGACCTATAAGGTTATTACTGGATAGTGGAGCCTTTTTTCATGTGTCTGTGCCAAATTCTTAAACAAATGGGACCCCAATTGGAAAGAAGACCTTTTGCCTGTCCCAAAAGCCAAATTCAGCTCTTGTAACTCTACCATGAATGCTATTGGAGTATTGACTGCTCCTATAATACTACCTCACACTAAAGGATCTTTGAGAATACAAGTGGAATTGGTAGTATTGCTCAACGGACTATGTGACTACCTGATAGTGGGTAATGATGCCTTATGTCTATATGGTATAGACTTGTTCCAGAGTATAGGAAGATACTTCACATTAGGAGGTAATTGGGACAAGAAGTTCAAGATATGCACCATCCATTCTAACTTCCCCTCCTCTACTTATCAAAGAATTTAGAAGAATTTGACCAAGAATATTTCTCTCAAGCAGCTCTGAATATGAAACTTTCTGAGGAACAGAAGAAAGATATATTGAAAGTCTGCTTTGAGAACCAGAATGCTTTTTGTACTAAAGATCATCCCATTGGTGATATTAAAGGACATGATATGGTATTGACATTGACCATTAAGCCTTCTTATCCTCCTAACTTAAGAAGGCCAGCCTATCCTTCTAGTCCTAAGTCTAGAAAAGCTCTTGAGGAACATATTCAAGGACTGATAGACTTTCAAGTATTAAGGAAAGTAGGGCATAATGAACAGGTAGATGTGACCACACCTGTAATCAAAGCTTGGCATAATGACAAGTTAAGAATGGTAGGAGACTTCAGAATGCTCAACAATTACACTCAAGCAGATTATTATCCTATACCCCCGATTTATCATGCTCTGCACAACTTGTCCAAGGCTAAGTACATCACTACTATGGATATGCTTAAAGGCTTCCACCAGATACCAATAAGCCCTGAAAGCAGGATGTTTATGAGAATAATCTTTCATTTGGGAATATATGAAGATCTTAGGATTCCCTTTGTTATAAAGAATGCTCCATCACACTTCCAGAGAACACTGGATACAGTTCTAGGTACTTACATCAGACAAGGATGGATGATGGTATATATAGATGATGTTAACATATACTCTGATGACTGGGATACTCATATTAACCAAGGAAGATTAGTACTACGGACAATCTCCAGAGCAGGATTAAAGGTGTCCATGAAAAAATGCAACTTTGGCTATGGAGAATTGAAAGCCTTAGGACATATAGTCTCTGGAATAGCTCTAGCCGCTGATCAAAATATAATAGCTGCTGTCATGAATAGACCTATGCCTCAAAACAAGACAGAATTACTTTCTTTTATTAGTTTTTGCAGTTATTACAGACAATACATACCAAAGTTTTCTATGCTAACTAATAGTCTGTATGAAGTATGCAACAACAACAACCTATTTGAAATGACCCATGAGAGATTAAAAAACTATGAGGAATTAAAAATAGCTATGACCTCTACTCCTCTAATTATCCAACCAGATTACTCCAAGCCCTTCAAACTGTACATTGACGCTTGCAGGGAAGGGCTAGGAGCTGCTTTACATCAGGAAAGGATAGAAGAAGACAGACCAGTAGAAAAACCCATGCTCTTCATATCTAGACAGATCAAAGATACATAGAAGAGATATGGGGCCAGTCAGTTGGAAAGTTTGGCACTAGTATGGGCTTGAGAGAAGCTACACTATTACTTAGAAGGTACCACTTCTCAAGTAATCACGGACTGCAATTCCGTAAGAACTCTTATGAAAATGAAAAATCCCAGCAGACATATTCTCAGGTGTCAAATTGCTATACAACAGTATAGAGGACAGATGACTATAGTGCATAAAGCTGGAGCTAAACATAAGAATGCTGATATTCTAAGTAGGAATGCTTTGCCTAATGACTCTAACAATCCAGCATATGACCCTGAAGATCAAGATATCTTTTCTATCCTGAACATCAATCTTTTTGCAGTGAGTGCTCCAATAATTGGGATCCACCTATGTGTATGAGATACTGCTTTTTTCAACCTAGTAAGGAATAGCTACTCTCCTGAAATAAAGCTGCTGATTACCATTATGGAATGTGAATCCCCTGAAGCAGCCTTGATAAATAGCCTGCCTGCTTCACCACTTAGACCCTATAAAGAAGCAAGGTTTACCTTTTGGGATGGTCTGCTTTACTATAGACACCAACATTCCAGTGTATTAGTACTAAGCAACAAAGAAAATATACAACATATACTCCAGGAATCCCATGACAACTGTTCATCAGGGCATCTATCCACAGAGATAAATTTAGAAAAAGTAAAACAAACTGCTTGGTGGGTAGACTGAAAAGAAATCACTACTGAATATACTACTAGCTGTGAAACCTGCCAGAAATCTAATAAAACTACTGGAAAAAGGTTTGGACTCTTACAGAAGATACCTGAACCTACAACCAGATGGGAAATCATCAATATGGATTTTTTCACCAGCCTCCCCCCTGGTGGTACTCATTCATCTAACTATCTCCTAGTTATAGTTGACAGATATTCCAAAAAGGCAAAATTATTACCTAACCACAAACAAGATGGTGCTATGGATGTAGCTTTACTATTCTGGAATGGGATCATAGCTGATGTGGGTATACCCAAGATTATAATCAGTGATAGAGACCCCAAATTCACCTTTGAGTTTTGGAGGAATCTACATGATATACTGGGTACTACTCTAGCATTTTCTACAGCATACCATCCCCAAACTGACAGATTAGCTGAAAAGATTATACATACCCTAGAGGATAGGCTAAGGAGGTTCTGTAGCTTTGGTCTAGAATACAAAAACTCAGATGGTTATGGCCATGATTGGGTAAGCCTAATCCCAGACCTATAAATGGCTTATAACAGCAGTAAACATTCTACTACCAAAGAAGCTCCTTTCATACCAGAAAGGGGTTGTATTCCAAAACTTCCCAGGAATAACTTGAACTATAAATTAGCCACTATCCATCCAACATCTCTTGAATTTAACAAGATAATATATCTGGCAAATAATCATGCTCAGAAATGTGTAGAAGAAGCAGTAGGATACAACAAAGAAAGACGGTACAAATCACATAACAAACCTGAATTTAAAATAGGAGATCAGATCTTGATATCTACAACAAATTTCAACAACCTGGCAGGCAACAGATAAGTGAAACCAGCCTTGGTTGGACCATTTGTTATCAAGAAGATGCATGGAAAAAATGCTGTGGAAGTAATCTTGAGTGAAGAATTATGAAGGAAACATGCATTATTTCCAGTTAGCCTAGTCAAACACTTTCAACCAAGAGAAGGCAGCAACCTCCCTCCAGTAATAATCCAAATAGAACCTGACCCTGTGAAAGAAAAAGGGGAAGTCAGCAGGATATTGAGAGATAAGAAAGAGAGAGTACAAGGAAAAGATGTTAGACTATACTTAGTGAGATACAAAGGAGAATCTGCAGAAAAAAATGAATGGTTACCAGAAAATAATATACATGATGGACCAATACATCTCAGAAACTACAGAGCCAGCAAAAGGAACTGAAACACACATGAAGTTAATTTTTTCTCCTAACTTCCTCCAGTGTTTTTTCAGATATGGCCATATCTTGGAGTGGGGGAATGTCACCTTGGTACTTTTGCAGAGCAAGCTGCAAAAGTAACAAAAATAACATAAAAATAATAATAATACAAATAACCCCAGGAAGGAGTAGGAAAACATAAATATTATTGCAGAAATGGATTCTCCACCCAAAATTAGGTAGGGTCAATCACTGACCCCACCCTTGAAATCCAACTCCTTATATTTTTAAATAATTAGGAAAGAAAAAACAAAATATTAGGGCTCAATTATTGAGCTTTTTGGCCAATTGAATATTTCACAAAAATTGTCATGTATAGGTTTCATACCTAAAATTTGGTCAGAATTGAGGTGTTAAGTATATTTTAGGAGTTATGGGCGGAAATGTGTTTTGTCACAATTCCAGCATGCAGCCACAGCAGCCAATGCACCAGCGCGCGGCTGAGATACAGCCTTGTCACTCCGTCGAGGTTGTGTACGCAGCCCCGGGCCTCTGAAAAGTATGCAGCTGCAGGACTACAGGTTGACAGAGTGACAGGAGGCCTGAGAGGCTCAGGTACTTCTTAAACATGCTACAACCTACACGTGAACATTCTACATATGTAATAAATGTTCCCATGGATAGTAGACAGTCTAAAAATACATAATATTATATAAAAATACATAAATAATCCTTATACGTAGTTTTATTTAATATAATTCAAAGTACCAAGAATTTCAAAAATAAGACAATGACAACTTCTAAAAATATATTAAAATATTTTAATATACTTTTATGAGAATTACTAGACATCAATATCTCCGTGACATACTAAGAAAACTAATGATGTAAAAATACTACATGAATTCACATGACTTAAATAAGGAGTAAAACCAATATTATGAATTTTACTCCAGTTATATAATACATAATGAGAACTTAGCTGACATCAAGATTTCCATAGAAATGTCTATTTATATAATTTTTAAATTAATGGGAACATTTACTAAGGATAGTTAATTAAATAATACATAAAGAGGACAGATTAGTGTTATTCACACGTCTTAATGTCTATTATAAAGAGGAATAATTCCCATACCCTGAGGAATTAGATGCTACCCGTGCTATAGCACCAGGAACACATGACAGGCTACCCCTGGTTACCCTGCTAGCCTTAGTGTCCGTCCTTTTGAGCACCTACAACCCTCAGAAGGAAAATATTGGGACTCCAAAAACTATAAGTAAAGAGCTCTTTTGAGGATATTGATGGGCAGAGACCCAGTTATATTCATACCCAGAAACCATGCCAAGGTAATCAAGTACTTATAAGAGATAAGTAAGTGATTTATGGCAATTTCTGATCAATAATATACGTCCTCAACCCCTTTTTATCAATTAAAACTGCCAAACAACCTTATAACCCCAGTATACAGGTTTAACCCATCAGTATACATCTCAAAAAGATACCCAAAGGATTTAATAATATACCAGTAAGTTTTATTATCCTTTCTATGTCGTGGTAACTTGGCTACAAGTCCCTGCCACTCCACTGTGTATTTTATATACATATTATCTTTGGGTAAAATATTCTTTAAACTAAAGAGCCCAAAGTAACCAGGACTACGTGTTGTCATACTTAAATCCCTGAAGAGAGGTGTTAAAGATCCCCAATATAATTGTGGCCACTCTATGAAAATATTTCATAATCAATTTATTCATATTGATTTAAAACAATAAACAATAACCAAACAACTTAACATTGCAATAAGTTTAATCCAAAGATTTGAGGGATTTTTGCGGCATTTATTAAATAATAAATTTATTATTTACTCTATCATTTCCAGTAGCTAAAGGATAGCAACGGTCTTGGCATCCAGGAGGCTGACACTTGCCAGCCTCAGCCCATGAGCAGAACTCTCTCTAGGCGCCTTGTGAAGCCCAAAATCACCCAAAAAGGTATTTATAAAAACCTCTTTGGATCCATTATTCCATCATCAGTTTACCAGTAATTATTATTATCAATCAGGCACCGTGTCATTTTCATTCAAGTTCTTATGAAGAATCTAAGAAATTGATTTATGACCAACTCTGTAGTATTAATATTTATTTCTTAAAACCAATGAAACCTTGAATTTCAGCTCTCTGATACCAGGAACCTTGCAGTCCTGTAGCTACAGAGAGTGATAAAAATGCTAAAATGATAATAATAATTATTATTCAAATAATAAACACTTAGAAGCCCAAATAAATGATATAATAAGAGCAGTTGCAAGGTTTAACTGGTTTGGTAATAAATGGTTTTCAATATAATATAAAAGAGGGGCCACAGAATTATACTACTGGGAATATTTACAGAATAGCAACCTCTCTTCAAGGGACCCCTTGAGCAGTTTAAGAACCTTGGAATAAAGATGGGTACCTCAGAAAGGACTTATTCCACCAATGTCCGGGCTTAACAGCACAAATGGCCAAGACAGGAAGGTTAAAACTCACTCTGAGCACTTTACTACGAGAATCCTGGAATAATTGGAAGGGTTTCAGAGCAGATGGGGTAGATTGCTTGACTAAACTTCAATGTTTGATTGGTTAATAAGGGTAAATAATACTACTACAAACTAATTCATAAATCACTGGCTTATCTTCATATAAGCACTTGATCAACAATGACACTTTTTCTTATTGATAATAACAATTTCCGGTAAACTGATCCTGGAATAATGAATCCAAAGAGGTGTGTATAAATACCTTTCTGGGGTGATTTTAAGTTTCTCAAGGCATGTAGAGAGGGTTCTGCTCGTGGGCTGAGGCCTGAAAGGAAGTCAGGGAAAGATTGGAATGTCCATTGGTGCTGTCAATCAGCTGACCTTAGATCTGCTGGATTTCTGTACTATTTTAGCCACAGGATCTGTTAATCTGTTATGGCGTAAATTTGATCATTCTGTACACATCCTTCATTTGTACTATTGGTATTATTTTATAGCGGGAAGATGTGAATGTTTAATGGTTTTCCTTCATCTGATGATCACGTAGATAATTTTTAATAATTTTTATGAACACTCCTTGTAGTGTTTTGTGGTCTTCAAAGATCAAGGTCAGTGATTTACGTGGTAATCCTTGATCTTTCATTTATTATTAAAAAATTTTCTAAACTTAATTTTCATTAATTTTATTTAAGTTTTGATCGTTTTAGATTTTTAATAATGCCTTTGTCAATTTGTTACATATGCTAGGCAACTCTGACTAGGTTATAGCTCTTCTGAGCCGTACCCGGTTGTCAGATTAGTCACAATGGATCCAGACGCGAGGATCAGTTAGTACAGATGTGCGCGGGGTAGGATCCGCTGCGTGCGTGGCAGAATTAGCTGCGTGCGGGTCTTGAGTATGCGGGAATCTTCTACTACAAGTACGTAGTGATATGTAATGATGCGGGGCTGCGCGGGGGAATTGTGACATAACACATCTCTGTGTGTAACTCCTAAAATATACCAAACCCCTCAATTCTGAGGAAATTTTAGGTGTAAACGCTATATGTGAAAACACGTGTGAAATTTTTGAATGGCCAGAAGGTGCCATACTGGTGTTTTAGTTTTTAGTACTTTTCTTTTTAATCAATTTAAAAATGTAAGGACTTGGAATTCAAGGGTGGGGTCAGTGAGTGACCCTACCTATTTTTGGGTGAGGAATCCATTTATTTGGTAATATCCATGGAATTCTCATTCCTTCTTTTGTTAATTGAGATATTGTTATTTTTCATAGTTTTGTGTTGCTATTTTCAGGTTGCTCTGTACATAGTAGCAAGCTTACATTCTAGTTAGTCAGGCAAAACACCCCATCTGATCTGAAAACCTTCCTATTATTGCAGGATTTTGGAGTGGGGGAATGTCAGCCTGCTACTTAGAACAGAGCAACCTGACAAAGCAACAACAATAATAATATTCACAAAAATCAAAAGAACAAAAAATAAAATTATTATAAAATGAAGGAGTAGGAAACGCATAAATATTACTGCAGGAATGGATTTCCCACCCAAAATAAGGTAGGGTCACTCACTGACCCCACCCTTGAATTCTTACTCCTTATATTTTTTAATTAATTTAATAGAAAATGGTAAATGACTAGGCACCAGTATGGCACCTCTTGGCCATTTTAATATTTCACATGATATGTCATGTATAGGTTTCACACCAAAATTTCAGTCAAAATCCAGGTGTTGTGTGTAGTTTAGGAGTTACACAGGGAATTGTGTTTTGTCACAATTCCCGCACGCAGCCCCGCGTCCCTACAGCGCTGGACTCCCGCATATGCAAACTCCCGCACGCAGCCCCAAGTCCCTACAGCGCTGAACTCCCGCGCAACTGAACTCCCCCTCAGTTGATCCCTCCCGCATGCAGGTAATCCCGTGACCTAGGCACGCGCGCAAAGGATCAGTCCCCCGCGCGCATCTGAGCAGCAGATCAGTCCCCGCGCGCATCTGAATGGACTGATCCCCGCGCCTAGCCTGCAGTGATCAGTCTGACAGCCAGGTACCGCTCAGAGGAGCTACAATATAGTAGGATCTACACTACATATGTAAAGCTACCACACAAGCATAGATTATAGTTTAAACACCTTAAAAATCAATTAAAATTATTTATTAACTAACTTTTAGTATTTTTTATTAATTAAATAAAGATCCAGACTCACCACGACATGAGTTGATCAGAACCTTCAAAGACCACAAAACTACATAAGGAGTGGTTGTAAAAATTATTTAAAATTACATACAGGATCGGAAGAGGATGGAGAATCAATAAAAATCCACGTCTGCTCACTTTGGACCAGTACTTACAGTACAAATTGAGGATCAGTGCAGGATCAGCAAAATGACTAATCTATTGATTAACAGATCCTGTAGCTAAAAAGGAGCTGTTCCCTGACAGATCTAAGGCCAGCAGGCTAACGGCATCTTGAGGACGTGCCAATATTGCCCTGAATGCCCCCCTAGCCTCAGCCCATGGCTAATACCCCTTCTAGAGGCCCCCAAGGACCCAAAAAGAAATATTTAAACAGGCTCTTTTTGCCCTTTTGTTCAAAGGATCATCAATCAGTTATCAGAAATATTATTATTATCAATCAGACATTGTGTCATTGTTAGTCAAGTGCTTATCAAGAAGAAAGCAAGTGATTTATGATCTAGTCTGAAGTATTATTATTATTATTTTCTAAATAACTATCAACAACCAGAATTTTGAACCAGCCACCAACCCCATCTGTTCTGAAACTTCTTACCTGAATCTTTGCAGGATTTCCGTGTATTACTTCCCAAGTAAGTTGTTCCCTTCCTGCTCTGGGTTTGTGTGCTGTTATGCCCACCCAAATTAGTGGATAAGGCCTTAGAAGGCACCCATATTGATTCCAAGGTTATAAACTGCCTAAGGAGGCCCCTTGAGGAGAGGTTACCTAGTCTGTAAAGACCCCCAGTAGTATATTACTGTGGCCCCTCTTTTTATATTATATTTAAAATATTTATAACCAAACCAATTAAACCTTGCACTTGCTCTTACCATACTATTATTGGAGCTGTAAAGTGTTTATTCTTTGTAATATTATTGCTCCAATTTCCTTCATCACTCTTTGTAGCTAAAGGACTGCAAGGTTCCTGGTATCAGAGAGCTGACATGCTCAGAGTGAGCTTTTTCCTTCTTGTCTAGGCCATTATGCTGTTATGCCTGGACATTCCTTGAATAAGCCCTTTCCAAGGCATCCATCTTCATTCCAAGGTTTCTAAACTTCCTAAGGAGGCCCCTTAAAGAGAGGTTGCTTCATCTGTAAAGACCCCCAGTAGTGTAATACTGTGGCCCCTCTTTTATATACATATTGAAAACCTCTTATTACCAAACCAATTAAAATTTGCAACTGCCTTTATTATATTATTAATTTGAGCCTCTAAGCATTTATTTTTGGAATTATTATTATCATATTATTATTATTATTATTATTATTATTATTATTATTATTATTATTATTATTATTATTATTATTATTATTATTATTATTATTATTATTATTATTATTATTATTATTATTATTATTATTATTATTATTATTATTATTATTATTATTATTATTATTATTATTATTATTATTATTATTATTATTATTATTATTATTATTATTATTATTATTATTATTATTATTATTATTATTATTATTATTATTAGTATTATTATTATTAGTATTATTATTATTATTATTATTATTATTATTATTATTATTATTATTATTATTATTATTATTATTATTATTATTATTATTATTATTATTATTATTATTATTATTATTATTATTATTATTATTATTATTATTATTATTATTATTATTATTATTATTATTATTATTATTATTATTATTATTATTATTATTATTATTATTATTATTATTATTATTATTATTATTATTATTATTATTATTATTATTATTATTATTATTATTATTATTATTATTATTATTATTATTATTATTATTATTATTATTATTATTATTATTATTATTATTATTATTATTATTATTATTATTATTATTATTATTATTATTATTATTATTATTATTATTATTATTATTATTATTATTATTATTATTATTATTATTATTATTATTATTATTATTATTATTATTATTATATTATTATTATTATGATTATTATTATTATTATTATTATTATTATTATTATTATTATTATTATTATTATTATTATTATTATTATTATTATTATTATTATTATTATTATTATTATTATTATTATTATTATTATCATTATTATTATTATTATTATTATTATTATTATTATTATTATTATTATTATTATTATTATTATTATTGTTTGAGTATTTTTATCACTCTCTGTAGCTAAAGGACTGCAAGTTTCCTGCTATCAGAGAGCTGACATGATCCTTATCACCAACCAATGGCCTTGCCAGTTGAAGAGAATTCCGTCTGTTGGAATTAATGAGTGTGTTATACCAATCCTTGGTCCCTTTCTGTGATCATACTGGTCTTGATCCCTCCTTGATCATCTTTTTGGAGCCAATCACAATTGATTGAAGAGGTCTTAGTAAGCTGGAGAACTGGATTGTTATACCTCCCTTATTTTTTTGGAGTTGCATTCTGCAAGCCTACTCTTGAGTTCCTTGAGAAGTCTTGAGGTTATCCTTGCTTCAAATCAGTTACTGTTTTTCTTTTAGAGCTTCTTAAACATAGTGCTTTGCCTTGTCAATCACCCTCAGTTATCTGGTACCCTTCAAGCGCTTGATTTCAGAGAGTTGGGCGGGTTCATTGAGAACCTGGAGGTTGGTTGGCTTTTAGTTGATCAACCCCAATATTCTGCCAACAAACAGAGTTATTAGCTTCTGGGCATTGTTTAGATGCAACAGCTTTGTTCTTTGAACATAAAACAAACTTTAGCTTCTTTTTTCCAAGTTTTCTTTCCCACATAATCTTGGCTCAGATAGTGCTGTTCCATTGGTATTAAACTACTATCATCTTTATTCTTTACTACTTGATTCCTCATTTACCAGGTTCTGGATCTTGATCTTGCCTACATTTGAATATTTTTGTAACACTCAGGAGGGCTGCCTAAACAGCACCTTTCCCCTCCAAAGAACTGCAACGGCCTAGCATGATTTGGATTCTTACAACGGCATCACTATTGAACTTTTTGGCCAATTAAATATTTCACATGTATTATCACTTTTAGGTTTCACACCTCAAATTCAGTTGGAATTGAGGTGTTGTGTATATTTTAGGAGTTACAGATCAAAATGTGTTCTGTCACAATTGCTGCACGCAGAGGTGGCAGCCAATGCAACCGCGTGTGGCTGAGCAACAGCTCTGTCACTCTGTCAAATTTGCATACACAGCCCCGGACCTCTGAAAAGTATGCAGCCGTGGGACTACGGGTTGAGAAAGTGACAGGTTGCCTGAGAAACTTAAGTACTGCGTAAACATGCTAAAACCTACACGGGAACATTCTACATATGCCATAAATGTTCCTGTGGATAGTAGATAGTCTAAAAATACATAAAACTATATAAAAATACTTAAATAACCTTTATACTTATTTTTTGTTAAATATAATTCAATGTACCACAAATATCAAAAATGAGATAGTGACTACTTCTATAAATATATTAAAATACTTCAATGTACTAATATGAGAATTTCTAGACATAATAATTTTTGTGAAATACTAAGAAAACTTACAACTTGAATATATTTCATGAATACCCATGACTTACATTTTTAAGTAATCATTTTAGTAAATAAACTGAATTTTGAAAATAAGGAGTAAAATTAATATCATGACTTTAGTCGAATTATTCAATACATAATGAGAACTCACCTGAAATCAGAATATCCGTAGGAATGTTTATTAAAATAATTATTAAATTGCTGGGAAAATGTACTAAGGATGATTAATTAAATAATACATTAAAAGGACAGATTAGTGTTATTCACAAGTCCAAAAATTGGTTATGGAGTAGGATAATTCCCATAGCCTGTGGAATCAGATTCTTCCAGTATTACAGAATCAAGAAAACGTGACAGGCTACCACTGGTTACCCTTCTAGCCTCAGTTTCCGTCCCTTTGAGCCCCTGTACCCCTCAGAAGGATAATATTTGGACTCCAAAAGCTATAAATAAAGAGCTCTTTTGAGGATATTGATACCCAGAGACCCAGTTATATTTATAACCAGACACCATGCCAAGGTAATCAAATACGTATAAATGATATGTAAGTGATTTATGGCTTTAGTCTGATTCATAATATCCATCCTCAACCCTCTTTTTATCAATTTAAACTGCTGAAAAACCTTATAACCCCAGTATGCAGGTTTAACCCATCAGTGCACGTCCCAAAAAGACACCCTAAAGATTTAATAACAACCCAGTGAGTCTTATTATATTTCCTTTGTCGTGGCAGCCCGGTTATAAAGCCCTGCCACTCCACCATGTATTTTATATACATATTATCTTTGGGAGAAATATCCTTGAAACTAAAGGGCCCAAAGCAACCAGGCCTACATGTTTTCATACTGAATTCCCTGAAGAGATGTGTTAAAGATTTCCAATATAATTGTGGCCCCTCTATAAAAATAATTAATAATCAATTTATATATATTGATTTACAACAATAAACCATATCCAAACCAATTAAACTTGAAATAAGCTTTATCCAAATATTTTACAGATCTTTCCTGCATTTATTGAATAATATATTTATTATTTATTCTATCACCTCTGGTAGCTAAAGGATAGCAAGGGTCTTGGCATCCAGGAGGCTGACACATGTCTTCAAGTCTGCTTGACTGAGGCTGAACTGATTGGGACTGTAAATGTGTTAAGGTAAGAGACTGAAATTAAGATTTATTTCATGAGTTCAAAGAAAATGAATAAAAACAGGAGGAAAATCAGGAGCTAGAGAAGGCACGAAAACAACCTGAAATAAAGCCAAGCTGTGGTGAGGCTTAAACAAGGGTAATAGTAACTTAGAGTACCACTCATCTTGTATGGCAATAGTTAGTTGAGTTGGATGATGAAGATCCTGGGTTTGTTTAACTAGGCAACGGATTTAGATACTTGAGGGTCTTCTCAAGCTGGAGGAGATGGAGGTTGAGGACTTACCCAACGTTGAGGACTGAAGAGCCCTGAGGCTAATCAGGATCCTTTAGGCGGGTTAGTTATAGTCTTTAGTGCTTCAAGTTTGGAGTGTAGACAGCAGGTGATGGTTGCAAGGGTCAAGCAGTTGCACGTGTCAAGCAGAGTAATCACAATTTCTATTAAATAAATAGGAGAAAGGATAAGAAATAAGGAAACATAACAAAGAAAGAAAAAAATCCAGACAAGATGAAAAAAGAAATAAAGAAATAAAAAATTCCCACTTATGCCCTATCCAAGTTGGATCTGATCCCATTCATCTCATTCCATTGGGCTCATCACCCACCTATCCTCACAGATAAGGCCCTCTTGGCCAGATAAATAGTATTAGTGACCCAATGATAAAGGAAACAGGAAATAAGAAACCAATTTATAACACACCTTCAACCAACTAAACCATCCAACAGGTGCTTGAATAATTTTTCTTCTGTGATCTGAATATTCAGCACCAGATTAAAGGAAAACCACCCCTTAATCAATAAATAAACCTTACAAGGAAAGAGAGCGCAATAAAAAGGAACTACCAACCTTTCCTCTACCCAGACCCCTGTAGTTAAACCCATCCTAGGTTTCTATCCTGACCATTGCTTTAATTAACCCTTGAACCCTTCATTATTGAGATCTTGGTTAAGATAACATATATATCATCAACCGCTAACCAATAATCCAATACATCTGGTCCATTCATTGATAAATCCTACAAATAAAAAGTAAATAATTAACCTAGGTCTGATCTGAAACATATATTAAGTCTCAAAGAAACCAGCCATGAATTTAAATAAATTATTTTGAAGACTTAATATAGTACATGAAGGGCAGGAAATTCAAAACCAATCTGATTTTTACTCATAATGTAATGGAGTAGAATTAATACTAATATGACCTTCAAGGACAGCCAGCAAGCTATTGCATACTTTATATATATAATCCCACAGGAGTCTCTACAATGTATGGTTTTCACAGTGAAGATTGTGTCAGAATCCATGAATGCCTTGAGTTGGAGGAGTTGTGTGTGGAATTTGATTTGTCAAAATTCCCAAACGCAGCTGTGGAAACAAAGAAATCTGTTCATTTCTGAGCAGGAGGACCAGCCTCCTGTCTACATAGTCTGAAAAGCTTAGTAAGCAGTCCTGGGCACCTCATAATTATGCAGCCCCATGAATGCAGGCTGACAAGCTGACAGAAGGAATGAGAGCTGAGGTACTGCTTAAAGGTGCTACTACCAAAACAGGGACCTAATGTCAGCCACCTGGATGCCCAGAACCTTTCTATCCTTTAGCTACCAGAGGTGATGGAATAAATAATAAATAGATTATTCAATAAATGCAGTAAAAATTCATAAAACAATTTGAAAAAGCCATGGCAAGGCCGATTCTTTTGGTTATGATTTCATATTATTGTCAGCTTGCTACTATTGCAGAAAAGACTGAAAAATTAAAATAAATAACATATAAATAATAATGATAAATTTAATCTAGGAATGAGTACAAAAAGCATAAATATTATTGCAAAAATGGATCATCCACCCAAATTAGGTAGGGTCACCCACCAACTCCACCCTTGAAATCCAACTCCTTATATTTTTAAATAATTAAGGAAAGAAAGACCAAAATACCACAGCACCACTATTGAACGCTTTGGCCAATTAAATATTTCACATGTATTTTCACGTATAGGTTTCACACGAAAAATTCAGTCAGAATTGAGTTTTTGTGTATATTTTAGGAGTTACAGAGGGAAATTTTTTCTGTCACGATTGCTGCACACAACCGCTGCAGCCAATACACCCATGCACGGCTGAGATACAGCTCTTTCACTCTGTCAAAGCCGTGTATGCAGCCTTGGGCCTCTGTTAAGTTAAGTGTTGAATTTCTTATGACTAAAAACCAGCAGACTATGGTTTAAAGGATCAGAGACATGAAGAAAAGGCTTAAGACAAGATAAATAGAAAGGAAAGAAGAAATGAGAGAAGAATACAAACGGTCTGACTATCTTCAGGACAGATAAGAATGGAAGAGCAGATGGAGAACAGATGAGACACAGCGAAGCAGACAGAGGACTACATCCAAGGTACTGAGGAGATCAGACTTTGTCAAACTTGTATGATCTTGAGGAGGAGACTCTCAACAGGCAAGATTCTGATGGAGAAAGACTAGATTGAAGTCTTGAGGAGGCTGAGAGTTTGAGTAAAGACAAGTTTGGTGATTGGAGGGTGAAGTTGAGTTGAGTTTGGGTGGGTGACATAGTGTGAATAGAAACAGAATAAAAAAATAAAAATAAATTTAAGCAGACTGAAAAATAGACAACGGAATAGAATAAGAAATAAAAAATGGAATAGAATAAGAAATAAAAATCATAAGAAGGAAGAATCAAGAAAAGATTGCCCTGCGACCGGTCACAGAGAACTTGGCAAGGAGTCAAGAGGTCCAGGAACCAAGGGTCTCTCCCCCCGGGGGAGGGGAGTTATTTCCCAGGGCGGAGTGTTCCCACTCATCCTAGAAGATTGCGCGCGCTGCGTGCTTGAGAGTTTGAAGTAGAAGGAAGCTAGCAGTGTATTTATTCTTAATATTCTTAAAACCCTGCGTGACTGGTAAGGCGGCTAATCCAAAAGGTCTTTTGGAATGAAGATTACCATCTTCTTGAGGAATTCTAAAGAGCTCAGAGAGGAGGCCTTCGTGAGGGAGTCTGCGATCATAGTTTGACTTGGAATAAGTGCGAGGTTGAAATCCTGATTTGCAAAATCCTCACGCAGTCCTTTTGTTTTTATTTCTATGTGCCTTGATTTGGAATGGGACCCAAATTTCTTGATTTTATCCTCGATTCCCTTATTGTTGATGTATAGAGAAGGTTTTAATTCCGGAGCGTACGTGATTTGGCCAATGAGATGTTTCACCCATTTGAGTTCCAGGTAGTAGATGAGTAACACATTTAATTTGGATTCCGTGGAAGAGTAAGTGATATTTTGCTGCCTAGTAGAGTTCCAGATGACCGGGATTTCATAATGAAAGATTATATACCCCGTTTGAGACTTGCGGAAGGTAGAATTGTCTACTCACGTAGCTTTGCTAAAGCTTGAGAGCGCATCATGATTTGGATTTTATTTACTAGCAAGTTTAAAATCTTGAGACGTCTTGAGATACTTCCACACCTTTCAAACCTCCCTCCAGTGATTCATACTGGATTTAGCATTAAATCTAACCAGGCTTTAGACTGCAAACAAGATGTCCAGCCAATTATACTGCGATAGATGGTTGAGAAGTCCTATAGCAGACCGGTAATTGATATTTAGTTGGAAGAACTGAGCGTGATCATTTTCCGAGGCAAGATTGAGGTGAAGATTTTGAGTTAGTGGTGATTGTACTTCCTTGCACAATAGTAGGCCTAATTCTTTGAGACCGCGGGTTATGTGATTAGGTTGAATTAAGAGAATTCTGTTTTCTTTGACCTTTATGAGCATTCCAAGTATTGTGTTGGGCGGATGACAGGACAAATTCTTGAATCAATCCAGAAAGTTAGATTTGAAAACATTAGAATTACCCACTTGTATCAGATCATCTACATGGAAGTAAACAATCTCTTTTGTTTGCTGCTAATATAAAGACATGGGTCACTGGTTAACTCTTGAAAGTCTTGAGATTTGATCCAGGCTGTTAAAGTCTTGTACCGATTCTTGGGGGACTGCTTTAGGCCATATAGCAATTTCTTCAACTTCAGGTATGGATATTTTTGATTAGATCTTTCCGGAGTTTTTATGATAACAGTTCCATCTAGGGGTGCAAGTAAAAATTCACCCTTAACGTTGAATTGAGTAAATTTCATCTTTTCCTTCAAACCATATAGAAGAGCCAATCAAAGCAAGCTGATCTTCCCAGTTGGCTCCCAAGTTTTGTTGTAGTTGATTCCTTCAATTTGATCAAAGCCTTGGACGCAAAGTCAGGCTTTGTACTTGACTGGTTTGCCATGGAAGTTCTCCTTAACTTTAAAGACTCACGTAGTGTTTAAAATGTTATCAGGTTTTCCGTAATATTCTTCCCATACTTCTTGTAATTCTATAGATTCCAATTTGTCCTCCAAGGCCTTTTTCCACTTTGGCCATTCAGGGCATTTCTGCGCGGCTTTGTAGGACGGCAGCACATAGTAATGATGGAAAGCGTATTGCTGAGGCTTCCTAACCTCGCGTCTAGGTCTTTGAGATGTGGATTGCACGACCGGTTCAGGAGACACTGATTGAGTTGGAGATGGTGAGCTTATGCAATTGACTTTTTTTTGTTCTGATTCTGTATTGGATTTGGTAAGATTGTTATGAGAGTCTCAAAATTTGTATTGTTTGTCTGCCGAGGAGAAGTCAGATTCCTTTGCTTCTGAGCTTTCTTGGGAGAATATATCCAGGCCTGGTGTTTTGAGGAGTGGAAATTCAGAAAGATGATTCTTGAGGAACTGAACATGTTTGGTTTCACAAATAGCACCAGATGAGCTTAAAACAAGATAAGAATGAAAAGTGGGATTGAACCCAACTAAGATTCCTTCTAGCCCTTTTTCATCAAACTTTCTCCCTCTTTGCAAACAGTTCCTTAGATAGATAACGGATGATCCTAAAGGTTTCAAATAGCTAGTAGGGAGTTTGTTTTTGAACATAATATCCCAACTGGGAATTTGATTCAACATGAAGCAGCAGATTTAAATTACAATATGCCAGTAGTATTTTGGCAATCGCGTTGATGAGAATGTAGATTGAGCTGACTCAATGATAGTTTGGTTGGCCCATTCCACTCGACTGTTGTGCTGAGAGTGGTAAGGCTTGGATGTTAGTAGTTTGATGTGTTTTGAAATTGAAAAGTCTTTCAACGTCTTGTTGGTAAATTTGGTCTCTTTTTCTGAGAATATCTCTGTCGGGTAGTAACCCAACCTTTTATACTCAGTCTCAAGAACATTGATGATGACGTCTGGGGTTTCCTCTTTAGATAGCAGAGGGAATGCGGCAAGATATCCGGAGAAGTTGTTGATGAGAGTTAAGACATAACGGTGGCCTTCCTTAGATTGAGGGGTGATTGGCCTGACTAGGTCAAGATGGATCCTTTCAAGAGGTTTCAAAGCTAGAGTTGATGTTGACAAGAAAGGTAATTTCGTGATCTTGCTCTTAAAACAGCTCTCGCACTGGAATCTATCCAATTCTTCCTTTGGGAAGCAGCCTTTGAGGATGGGCTTGAGAGTTAATATTGACGCGTGTCTGTACATCTTGTGAAAGTCAGATAGTGAACTCATTTTGGTGGGCGTCAAATTAGTTTATTGGTTAATCAGATTAACAAAGAGATTGTTGCCTGCAATTTGGGGTTTCTCTAAAACAAATAATTTTTTCCGTATCAGACCCTTCAGAACTGTTTTGCTATATTGAGTGATAGAGAACCGGTCTTGCTCTTGATAAAGGCTGCATCCTTTTTCCACAAGAAGTACAGGGCTGATCAGATTGACAACTATATCTGGTACGTACATACAATCCTCAAGAGTTATAACAGATTTGTTCCATTCAATCCCAACCGTACCCATTCCTTGTATTTTGAGATTTGCATAGAGTTTTTCTGTCTTAATTTTTTCTGGCTTGTCTTGAAGGTTAATTGAGAAAAAATATTTAAGGTTGTTAAATATATGAATATTTGCGCCGGAATCCAAAAGAAGATGTGGAGTATTGTCGGTGTTAATCCAGAGAGTAAGGAGAGCGTGGTAATTTATGGTTGGTCCTTTCTTAATTCTGTTCTTCCATTCATTTTGCTTTGCTACCCACCATCCTGGTTCAATTTGAGGATGGAGGTGGAAACACAAGGATTCTGAATGAGGTGCGTTTGGGTCGTGATAGCCTTCCTTAAATTGGATTCAAATCTTTTTATCATCTTTTTCTGTTCTGCTCTTTGTCATCAGTAGGGTGACGTCCGGAGTGGTTTTGACTGTTTTTGAATGTGCTTTTTGTTTGTTATTGTATTGATTTAGGTGGTTGAAAAATACATCTACTGTAAAGGATTTTTCTACATGCATTATTTGTTGCTTGAGGTTCTCTAGGATAGGGGGAAACTTGAATAATACAAGGTATGCTAAGATATCCTTTGGTAACTCAATCCCAACATCGGCCATACAAGTGAGAGTTTTCCAGATTTCAGTTATAAATACTTCTATTGCCTGTTCATTGAAGGGAGCATGGAGGAATTGATTGAAGATTCAAGCCCTATTTGCCGTTTCCAATGAGGCAAATCAACAAGTGATCTCCACACAGAGCAGCTTAGAAGATGAGATGTTTGTAGCATTGACCAAATTCACGTGAGTAATACTATTGAGCTTGGACAGGATGATTGCACGTATTTCCCGGTCTTGCTTGATTGAGAGTTGTCCTCAGTTTCTAGTTATGACATCTTTAATATTCTTGAGGTCAAAAAGCATCATCATTTTGTTTCTCCATATAGATTAGTTATCATCCTTTAGGGAAGGAATGGCATTGACCAAAGCTTTCAGAGCAAAATGATGGAATTAGTCGTTGGCCCCCGCTGGTTTGTTCATTTTTGTATATTTAGAGTTGTCTTTTGGCTTTTAACCATGTTAAGTTAAGTTTTGAATTTCTTATGACTAAAAACCAGCAGACTATGGGTTGAAGGATCACAGACATGAAGAACAGGCTTAAGACAAGATAAATAGAAAGGAAAGAAGAAATGAGAGAAGAATACCAACGGTATGACTATCTTCAGGATAGATAAGAATGGAAGAGCAGATGGAGAACAGATGAGACACAGCAAAGCAGACAAAGGACTACTTCCAAGGTACTGAGGAGATCAGACTTTGTCGAACTTGTATGATCTTGAGGAGGATACTCTTAGCAGGCAAAGATTCTGATGGAGAAAGACTAGATTGAAGTCTTGAGGAGGTTGAGTCAAGACAAGTTTGGTGATTGGAGGATGAAGTTGAGTCGAGTTTGGGTGGGTGAGATAGTGTGAATAGAAACAGAATAAAAAAAAAAATAAATGGAAGCAGACTGAAAAATAGACAACGGAATATAATAAGAAATAAAAAATGGAATAGAATAAGAAATAGAAATCATAAGAAGGAAGAATCAAGAAAAGATTGACCCGCGACCGGCCAGAGAGAACTCAGCAAGGAGTTGAGAGGTCCAGGAATTGAGTGTCTCTCCCCCTGGGGGAGGGGAGTTATTTCCCAGGGCGGAGTGTTCCCACTTGTCCTAGAAGAGTGCGCGCGCTGCGTGCTTGAGAGTTTGATGTAGAAGGAAGCTAGAAGTGTATTTATTCTTAATATTCTTAACAGCCTCTGACAAGTACACAGCCGCAGGACTACGGGTTGACTAAGTGACAGGCAGTGTGAGAAATCTAGGTACCGCATAAACATGCACAAACTACACGGGAACATTCTCAATATGTAATAAATTGTCCTGTGGATAGTAGATAGTCTATAAATACATAAAATTATATAAAAATACTTGAATAACCGTTATATTTATTTTTTATTAAATATAACTCAAATTACCAAAACTGTCAAAAATAAGATAATTAATACTTCTTAAAATATATTAAAATACTTTAATATAGTATTATGAAAATTTCTAGACATATATATTTTTTTGAAATACTAAGAAAACTTATGATGTATAAATATTACATGAATACCCATGACTTACACTTTTAAGTAATTATTTTAGTAAATAAACTGAATTTTGAAAATAAGGAGTAAATTCAATATCCTGACTTTGCTCCAATTATTTAATACATAAGGAGGAATCACCTGACATCAGAATATCCGTAGGAATTTTTATTAAAATAATTATTAACTTACTGGGAAGGATAATTAATTAAATAATAAATAAAAAGGACAGATTAGTGTTATTCACACATCCAAACATCAATTATACAGTAGAATAATTCCCATACCCTGTTGAATAAGATGCTACCTGTGTTAGAAAACCAAGAACACGTGACAGGCTACCACTGGTTACCCTTCTAGCCTCAGTTTCTTTCCCTTTGAGCCCCTGTACCCCTCACAAGGACATTATTGTAACTCCAAAAGCTATAAAAAAAGATCTCTTTTGAGGATATTGATACCCAGAGACCCAGTTATATTTAGATCAAGAAACCTTGCCAATGTAATCAAGTACTTATAAGAGATAATTAAGTGATTTATAGCTTTATTCTGATTAATAATATCAGTCCTCAACCCTCTTTTATCAATTTAAACTGCTGAACAACCTCATAATCCCAGTATACAGGTTTAAACCATCAGTGCACATCCCAAAAAGGTACCCAAAGGATTTAATAATATACCAGGGAGTCTTATTATCCTTTCTCTGTCGTGGAAGCTTGGTTACAAAGCCCTGCCACTGCACCATTTATTTTACATACATATTATCTTTGGGCCAAATATCCTTCAAACCAAAGGTTCCAAAGTAACCAGGCCTACATGTTTTCATACTGAATTCCCTGAAGGGAGGTGTTAAAGATCCCCAATATTATTGTGGCCCCTGTTTAAAAATATTTAGCAATCAATTTATTTCTATTAATTTATAACAATAAACCATATCCAAACCAATTAACCTTGCAAAAAGCTTTATCCAAATATTTTACCAATTTTGGCTGAATTCATTGAATAATATATATTCATTCTTTATTCTATCATCTCAGGTAGCTGTAGGATAGCAAGGGTATTAGAATCCAGGCAGGCTGAAAATTGGGGGTCTGGCCGGGACATAATCTATTTTATTATATTAAATACCTTGGACCAGACATTTCACGTAAAATTAAATCAATGATAAATGTAACTGACTTTTTAACTGTGATTCATCACTAAATACTTATGCATTGGATTTAAAAACCAATGCAGAATTAATAATCTATTATTTAAATCCTTTAAAGATAAGGAAAGAAGAATATATTAAAATTATAAACCTACTGGTTGGGAAGCTTGAACTCAAGCTGAGAAACTTAATAAATCCTCTGCACGTAAACAATTAGATAAAATTCTTGAACAAGAAGATGTTGAGAGGCTTATAAACTCCCAGGTCCTATTAAGAAAACATAAATCTTGGAAGAAATACTGTAAAAATTACTTTTTGAAATATAAAAGTAAGTATAAAAATTGTATTACCATACTATTTTTATTGACCAATAAAATAACCTATTAACATCAGTGAACCCTCCCATACCAGAAACCACCACCACTGAAACTGATTTTTTGGATAAAGAAGTCCCAGATATCTCTGGAATCCCTGAAAATATTGATGGGATGGTTTAATACCTCATTGGCACACACCCAGACCCCATAGGATTACCCATTAAGGGCAAATTCAATCCCAATAAAGTCCTGGTACCTTTGAATATCAACTTAAGTGAGTTTTAAATAAAACTTATTTTTACAGATTTTTTTCTGTAGGAAAATATTTAAAAAAATTTTTTTCAATATGAATAGACATATCACAAGAGCTTCAGGGAGAATTCAATCATATCAATCTTTTCCAGGAGCCCCCAGTAACCGTCAGACCACAAATAATTACAACCATGAGGGCACTGAAACCTGTGAATCAAATGTTTATGGAAAAGGAACAGCCCCAAGTACTTCTGCCCTCCTCCAACCCAGAGCAGGAGAGGGTAGTAGAATTAAGCCCCCGTCCATTACAAGAAGATTCCCTGCAGCCACCAAAGCAGAATCTGGCAAAGGAAGCCAGGATCAAAGACTTAGTCAGAGAGCACATGAAATATTGGGAAAAGTTCAAAGAAGCCCAAGCCAAGGAGGACTTGATATCCATAAAAAAAATAATCTACCAGGAAAAAGCTACCCAGATTTCTCTTCAGAAAATGATTTGAAGCAAAGATGTAAAATCCTATGTAGAAAAGTTGAATCCTTGGGATCAAGTAGCCCAACAGGAAGTCAAAGGATCAAGAAGGAAGAAATCTTTTTGCCATCGAAAGCAAAAGGGAAAGAGGGATTGGGATCAGATAATATCCTTAGCTCAAAAGTGGAAAAAGGTGTACAACAATAATCCTCTAATTCTGAACCCGGTAACTTTTTTAAAAAACCATTGATGTAATTACTTCCTTTCCCAATGATATGCGCCCTAATTTCAAGATTTTTTGTGGAATTTTGGACGTTTTTTATACCCAAATGGATAATTTTACCTCAGTAGTAGCAAAATTAATTAGTAACCCAACAAAAACTGTAGGAATGGAAGATATTAAGAAACATAAAGAAAAATTATTGGAGACAATTAATCAAGGTAAAATCAGACGGACTTAAACAATTGAAAATATGTGATAAGGTATCCAAGAAGATTTTATTATGTATTTTAAAGCATCAAAAGAGTAATTGTTCAATACCACTAACAGGTCCATTCTTTCCCTTATTAGGAGATTAGATCTGCTTAATAATAAAGTGGACCTGCAACTTTATCTGATCAAGAATGATCTTAGAGACTTTGAATTCCATGTGACCAACCCCTTGTGGAGTGACACAGAGAAAACAAAACCTCCCAGAAAAACAACTACACCTTATGCACCACTCTTACAAAAAATGCATAGGAGTGACACCTTCAGGCCTAGTGCTACTCCTGAAATGGAACAAGCCCTCAAACGTTTACCCCCAATTTCTGAATGGCTTAAGTCCTCCAGTGAAGAAGAATAAAATCATATAAATTTCATCAAATTTATTGACTATACCATAAACTCTTATGACTTACCAGAAGCTATAGCTGTAGTGAGGCTGCCCAGAATAATTGAAGGATTAGCTTTAGACTTGTTTATCACCAAAAGAGTAGAAGTAGGATCCTTACCATGAAATTCTTGGAAACTTCTAATTAAAGAACAATTTGGTTCTAGAATGTGGAAAAGAAAAATGATGAAAAATTCCGAAAATTACTCATTTGATCCCTTTAAGGATAAGCCTCACAAATGGTGCTTGGAACAGAAGAGAATGCCAGATTTCTTCTATCCAGATGCTGATAAAGAGGAAGTAAATGAAATACTACTCAACTTGTGTCCTGGAACTCTTAAGCATAGTGTAAGATGCAGGATGAGTATGGATGCTGACTTACCAACTCTAATCAATGTGTTAGAAGAAGTCATAGACATGAATGGGTTAGACAAGAAGGTTCCTTTTAGAACTAAAGAGAACTTCAAAATTAAGAAAAACAGAGAACAAGCCCCTCTGAAAAATATCTCTGACAATAAGAAACCTAATGAGAACAGGGACAAAGAGAGAATTCCTGGAACTTGTTGGAATTTTCACAAGACAGGGAATATGAGACAAGACTGCCCATTACCAAAAAGGAAGATATCTGTCTTGGAAGGAGACCAGGAGGTTGAAGGGAATCAGAACTATGAAGATATAGCTGATACTAAAGGATCCCTTTCTGAATTTGAATTGATTGTGACAAACCCTGTTAATTTTATGTAAGGAGATATAGGCACTTGTATCGAAATCAATAAAATCCATTGGGACTCTAGTTTGCCCCAAAAATGGAATCCTACCATAATTCCTAGACATATCACGGATTGTAAACCGTTAACAGTTAAACCTATGAGTGGTAAGAGTTATACTACTGGTCCAACTTGATTTGCGCCAGGATTGTATAGAGACAGACATATAAGGTTATTACTGGATAGTGGAACTTTCTGCTCATGTGTCTGGACTGAAATCTTAAACAAATGGGATGCCAACTGGAAAGAACACCTTCTTCCCGTCCCAAAAGCCAAGTTTGGCTCTTGCAACTCTACTATGAATGCTATTGGAGTATGGACTGCTCCTAAAATATTACCCCATAATTTAGGATATTTGAGAATACAAGTGCAATTTGTGGTATTGCTCAATAGATTATGTGACTACCTGATAAGAGGTAATGATGCTTTATGTCTATATGGTATAGATGTTTTCCAGAGGAAATAAAGATACTTTACAGTGGGTGGTAATTGGGACAAGAAGTTTAAGATATGCACAATCCAATCTAACTTCTCCTCCTCCACTTATCAAAAGAATTTAGAAGAATTTAATCAATAATACTTCTCTCAACCAGCTCTAAATATGAACCTTTCTGAGGAACAAAAGAAAGATATATTGACAATCTGCTTTGAGAATCAAAATGTTTTTTGTGCTAAAGATCAACCCATTGGTGATATCACAGGACATGACATGGTATTAACATTGACTATTAAGCCTCCTTATCCTCCAAAATTTAGAAGAAAAGCTTATCCCTCTAGTCCAAAGTCTAGCATAGCTCTTGAGGAACATATCCAAGAACTGGTAAACTTACAAGTTTTAAGGAAAGTAGAGCACAATGAGCAGGTAGATGTGACCACACCTGTAATCATGGCTTGGCATAATGAAAAGTCAAGAATGGTAGGAGACTTCAGAATGCTCAATAATTATACTTGGGCTGATTATTATCCTATACCCTGGATTGATCATGCTCTACATAACTTGTCCAAGGCAAAATATATCACTAATATGGATATGCTTAAAGGGTTCCACCAGATACCTATATGCCCTGACAGAAGAAATTTTATGAAAATAATTTGTCATTTGGGAATATATCAATATCTTAGGATGCCCTTTGGTATAAAGAATGCCCCATCACACTTCCAGAGAACAATGGAGACAGTTCTAGGTACACATATCAGACAAGGATGGATGATGGTATATATAGATGATTTTATCATATATTCTGATGATTGGGATACTCATATCAACTAAATAAGATTGGGACTCCAAACTATCTCCAAAGAAGGATTAAAAGTATCCTTGAAGAAATGCAACTTTGGATATGGAGAATTGAAAGCCCTAGGGCATATATTCTCTGGTCTAACACTAGCTGCTGATCAAAATAAGATAGCTGCTGTCATGAACAGACCCATGCCTCAAAATAAAACAGAGTTATTTTCTTTCATTTGTTTTTGCATTTAATAAAGACAATACATACCAAAGTTTGCTATTCTAACTGGAAGTCTGTATGAAATATGCAACAATAACAGTCTCTTTGAAATGACACATCAGAGATTGAAAAATTATGAGGAACTAAAAATAGCTATGACCTCTACTCCTTTAATCATTCAACCAGATTACTCCAAGCCCTTTAAACTGTAAATTGACGCCTGTATGAAAGGGTTAGGAGCTGCTCTACATCAAGAAAGAATAGAAGAAGACAAACCAGTGGAGAGACCAGTACTCTTCATATCTAGACAGATTGAAGATACAGAAAAGAGATATGGAGCCAGTCAGCTGGAATGCTTGGCTCTAGTATGGGCTTTAGGAAAGATACACTATTACTTAGAAGGCACCACTTTCCTAGTGATCACAGACTTTAATTCTGTAAGAACCCTCATGAACATGAAAACCCCCGGCAGACATATGCCCAGGTGGCAAATTGCTATACAAAAGTATAGAGGCCAGATGACTATAGTGCATGAAGCTGGAGCTAAACATCAGAATGCTGATAGTCTAAGGAGGAATAATTTCCCCAATGAATCTAGGAATTCAGCATATGAACTCAAGGATCAAGATATCTTTCCTATCTTGAAAAGAAATCTTTTTGCATTAGATGCTCCAATCATGGGGATCCACTTATGTGACTTAGATACTTCTTTCTTCAATCTAGTGAGGGAAAACTACTCCCCTCAAATCAAGCTGCTGATTACCATTATTGAATGTGAGTACCCAGAAGAAGCTCTGATTAATAGTTTACCTGCTTCATTACTTAAACCCTATAAAGCAAAAAAGTTTACCTTTTGGGATGGTCTCCTTTACTACAGAAACCAACATTCTGTTAGGAATTTCACTTGTCCCCGAGCCTGAAGGACAACTACAATCTATTTGAATGCTTCTCTGAAACCTAACCCCAGGAGATCACCCCTGGGGGGTCTTGGACAACTCCTGTTTTGCCCTCTCACCTTTCTCGACTTCTCCTTTGGACAAACAAGACTCATACTCTTTCTATCCAAATCTTTTCTGTTCTTCCTTTTCCTCATTTTTCTTTTCTCATCTTCTCAATCTTTTCTTCATTTTTTCTCAAAAACTATCTTTCTCTTCTTCTTATCCTATTTGCCTATCCTTTGCTTGTTGTCTTGCCTCACTCAACTATCCACAACCTCAACCAACTCCAAGTCTTCACTCGCTGCCATTCCTTTCCTGGTAAGATTATCTGCATCTCTATCTCCATGATCAATCACCAAATTATGTGCCTGCCAAACAAGCCCCTATCTCACCTCTGCCTCAAATATGTTTTTTCTTGGCTACTCAATCTTCTGCGTCTCGATTGCCTGTTGGTTTTCTTTCTTCTCTTTTATCCAGTCCCTTTTCTATTAGTGATTCTGACTCTTTTAATTTAGTATTCTGGTTCTTAGATCTTGAATTAAATATTCAAAATTTTTTCACGGTTAAAAGCTGAAACCGGACAACAAAACTCACCATCAAGATGAACAAACCACCAGGAGCTATGGACTACTTCTATCAAGTCGCATTGAAGGCCGCCGTTGATGCAATTCCACCTCTTAACAAAGGAAATTTCTGGATTTGGCAAGATAAGATGCTGATCCTATTCAATCACAAGGATATAAAGGATAACATCACGAGAAACTCAGGACAGCTCTTAATAAAGTATGATAGGGAAATTAGAGCAGTTATCCTCTCCAAGTTGGATAACACAAAGCACACCAATGTTGTCAATTCCACCAATATAAACTCATCCAAACTTCTATAGGCGGAAATCACTTGACAATTTGCCTCATCGGAAACCACCAATAGAGCACAAGTCTTCAACTCCTTTCTCCACTTCACCTTCAAAAAAAGCGCCATTGAAGGATTTGTGACCAATAAAAAAAAGGTCCTAAACCAAATGACTGACGTTGGCATCTAATTACCCAACAATATCCTCTCCTACCTGGTTCTAGAAAAGCAAAACAAATGAAGAGCAAAATCAACAAACAAACCACCATCAATTACCATGCTCTTCTAACTCTCTGGATAAATGACAACAGTAGCCCAAACTTACTCCTGGATTCAGGGGCCAATATTCATATATTTAACAACAAGAGATACTTCTCCTCCCTAGCAATGCAAGATATATTAGAAGAAGTGAAAACTGGAAAGCTCAAAGCCAACCTAAAGATACGCAGCACAGGGACAGTAAAACTCAAATGGAAGGATTCAATAATCACATTGGAAAACTGCACTTATATCCCGGATATAGTTGTGAACCTCATCAGCTTGGGACTACTAGCAACCAAAGGGTGTGACCTCACACAAAATTGTGATCAATTTTGCATCACGAGGATGGGACAAACTATACTCAGAGGTTTGATTAGAGATAATCTTTTTGTTGTAGAGAAGCCTAGGATAATAGGGAATGGAACATCAGTCAATCATATCAGTCACTCCTCAAGGTCGACGTTGGATCAAAATTTATCTCTGGAAGAAATTCATAAGATGTATGGCCACACCACAATTTCTACTCTCAAACAAATTCTCAAGGGTCTTTTCACTAATGACAAAATGAATCATTTCCAATGTGACAGTTGTGCGAAGAGCAAGATTGTTAGGTCCCCCTTCTCAGCTGTTTCCACTTCTTCAAGTAAACCCCTTGAGAAAATTCATCTCAACCTTGTCGGACCAATTTCTCCACATTCAAAAAACGGACATCTATATCTCCTGACTATGGTAGACAATTACTCCCACTACCTAGCTGCCTTCTTGCTCAACTCCGAAGACGAGACCCCGGGAGTGATAATCAACATCCTCAAGACAGAATCTAAGAGAATTGGCTACTATCCCTCTAAGGTCTTCTCTGACACAGGCACAGAATTTTCCAACTCAACCCTCAAAGACTTTGCCAAATCAAAACACATCAATCTTATGACATCCAAAACTTACCATTCCCAAAACAATGGCCAGGCAGAAAGAGCAAATCGCACCATAGTGGAATCAGCTTGAGAAACCTTCTCATCTTCTCGCCTATTAAAGACTTACTGGCACATAATCACAAGGAGTTGTTGCTTCATGCTCAACCAAATCCCTTGGGAAGGTAACCACCTCTCCCCTTGGGATCTCATGTTCAATAAGAAACTTCCAGCTAATTACCTGAAACCTGTAGGCTCATTGCAGATATATCTCAAGAATCGTTTCCAAAAAGGGAGGAATTTTGATTAAAAGGGAGATGAAGGACTATTTGTTGGGTTCAATCCCTCTTTCCACTCATATATCATTCTCAATTCACTAGGGTCTATCATTGAAACAAAACACGTTAAATTTCTTAAGGCAAAACTACACAACTTCCCCGTCTTAGAATCAACCGGTGTGTATCTTTTTTCACATGAACCAAAGAATCTCAATGCATCAGATTTCTCTACTGTTGACAAACAATTCACGTTCCGGAACAATCCATATACCAATTTGAACTCAGATTCCAATCAAAATTCTCCCTAAGCTCCTGACTCGGATTCTGATTCACCCAAGTCTGCTACTCAAATTTCTCCTTTGCCAGAATCCATGCGAATCTCTACTTCCAAACCACCAAAAAATGAACCATATCAACGACCAAAGCGCGAGAATTGTAAACCGCAACGTTATGGTTTCCATCACTATTACAAACCGCCGTCATACAAAGCTGCCCAAAACTGTCCTGAATGGCCCAAATGGTAAAAAGTTACCAAAGAAGAATTAAGCTCTATCAAGCATCAAGAGTTTTGGGAAGATTATTACAAAGAGCCTAACAACATCCTCAACACCACTTGGGTCTTCAAGGTAAAAGAAAACTGTCACGGAGAACCGGTAATATATAAGGCAAGATTATGCGTTCAAGGGTTTGATCAAATCTTGGGCATCGACTACAATGAGAAGTGGGCCCCCACCAGAAAACTCGGTTCCTTAAGAGTTTCTCTTCTCTATGGTCTGAAAGAAAAAATGAGCTTCACCCAATTTGACGTGAAAGGAGAGTTTCTACATGCACCTCTGGAGGATGAGGTTATCATCAAGAAGCCCAAGGGATCTCATAGGAAATCCCCTTATCTCAAGCTTAAAAAATCCCTGTACGGATTGAAACAATCTACAAAGTTGGTAAGAAACACTTACCAAATGGATAAAGTTGCAAGGCTATCCTGAATCAAGCAGGGACCCCTGCCTCTACTACAATCCCAAGTCAAAGGAAGAACTCTAATTCCATGTTGAAAATCTCATTCACGTTGGTAATAGCAAAGATTTCAAATCAAGTTTCTTAACAAGATTCAAGAACTCTTCATGTCACCCACCTAATACAATTCTGGGTATGCTGATGGAGGTGAAAGAGGATGAATTCCTCTTGAGTCAGCCAAAGCATATAGATTGAGGACTAGAAGAACTAGGCCTTACTGAATGTAAGGACACCCGTTCTCACCTAACTCAAAATCTACACCTAGAGCCAGCCACCAATGAAGATCATGCTGAATTTGCTCAACTGAAAATCAACTTCCAAATAGTCACTGGTCTCCTTAACCATCTCGCCCAGTAAACTTAACCCAATATAGCCTTTTTAGTCTCAAGTTTAGCTAGATTCAACTCAAAGCCCGGTATGACCCATTGGAGGGAAGCCCGCAAAGTGTGGAAATACCTCAAAAAAACAAGGGACAAGAAACTTGTCCTTTGATTCAATCGGAACAAGGAAGTTATAACTGCCTACAGTGATGCAACATGGGGAGATGATCCCTCTTCTAGGAAGTCTCTATCTGGTTTCATTATCTTTCATTACAGAAATATCATTGATTGGAACTCATCAAGAATAAGGAATATCACATATTTGTCTACTGAATCCAAGCTAAATGCGCTACTTGACTGCTTCTTAGAAGTCAAATGGATTGTCAATCTCATGGGTGAAATTTATTGTCTTCCTAGTACCAATCCTATTCTCTATATCAACAATAAAGGACTCAACAACAAGATTCAACAATTTGGGTCCCATTCCAAGTCTTGAAACATTGATATTAAAACAAAAGGGTTACGGGAGGAATTTCAAGACTGCAAGTTTAACCTAATGCTAATAACTACAGAGAAGATGGAGGCGGATTCTTTTGGGATTTCATGGCAGTGGTGTCTCACTGATGAGTTTTCACAACAGTGAAGCCTCATCCATCTCACAGCTGTGGAGTATCACCTGACCCGGGTTCTCCTCCTTTCACTTGCACCAAAGCTGTCACAATCAGTCAGAATCCCCCGGGTCCTTGAAAAATGGATCTCAATCATTGTACTCGACCAGACCAGAGCAATGATTGTCCTTACGCACTTGACCCCACCAGATCATTATCAACCAGAATCATCATTGTCCTCAACTGAATCATCATTGACCACCAGACCTCCGCTATCCTCTTCTTTTCATTTATTTGTATTCTTTTTTGTTCTTTTCTTTTGTCTTTCTTATCTCTTGTTTTGTCCTTCAACTTTCCGCAATCAACTGCTCACTGCCTGAAATCATTCCTGGTGAGATTCATCATTCATCTTTGACTCATCTCGAATCATCTCTTGTTGACTCAAGACTTACTGTCAGCACAATCTTAGAACACTCATCTCAACACACACCTCAAACCCAAGAATCCTTCAATTGATCAGTCCATCCAACTCTTGTCTCTGATAATGACTGTTGCAGTCTTTATTTCCTGTTTGTATTTCCTCTGGAATGTGCTCTGCGTGTTTTTCTTCATGTTCTCACCTGTTCTTTTTCTGATATATCTTCAGCTCTCAGCTCAACCATCAATTCAAACCCACTTATCATTTCACGGTTAAAAGCCAAAAGGCATCTCAAACCCCCTCAACCGCTGAAGAATCTACTGAGAGAGGATCCGAACCGGGCGTCATGGATATCTTCAAACGGAAAATGCTCAAGACTGCGCTGGAAACTATTCCTTTGCTCGGAGAGGATAATTACAGAATATGGAGAGACAAAATGGACGCCGTACTTGAGGTTAGAGGATGCACTACGCCTATGAACAATGAGAATACTCCGCTGGATGCTTCTGTCAACGACAAACTGAAACTCCTCATAATCTCAAAACTCAATTCAACAAAACATGAGATGTCAGCCTGCTACTTAGCACAGAGCAACCTGACAAAGCAACAACAATAATAATATTAACAAAAATAAAAAGAACAAAAAATAAATAAATAAATAAATAAAAGTATTATAAAATGAAGGTGTAGGAAATCCATAAATATTATTGCAGAAATGGATTTCCCACCCAAAATAAGGTAGGGTCACTCACTGACCCCACCCTTGAATTCCTACTCCTTATATTTTTTAATTAATTTAATAGAAAATGGTAAATGACCACAGCACCAGTATGGCACCTTTTGGCCATTTTAATATTTCACATGATATGTCATGTATAGGTTTCACACCTAAATTTCAGTCAAAATCCAGGTGTTGTGTGTAGTTTAGGAGTTACACGGGGAATTGTGTTTTGTCACAATTCCCGCACGCAGCCCCGCGTACCTACAGCGCTGGTCTCCCGCGTACGCAAACTCCCACACGCAGCCCCGCATCCCTACAGCGTTGAAATCCCGCGTACGCCAACTCCCGCACGCAGCCCCGCGTCCCTACAGCGCTGGACTCCCGCGCAGGTAATCCCGTGTCCTAGTCACGCGCGCAGGGGATCAGTCCCCCGCGCGCATCTGAGCAGCGGATCAGTCCCTGCGCGCATTTGAATGGACTGATCCCCGCGCCTCCTGCCGTGATCAGTCTGACAGCCAGGTACCTCTCAGAGGAGCTACAATATAGTAGGATCTACACTACATATGTAAAGCTACCACAAAAGCATAGATTATAGTTTAAAAACCTTAAAAATCAATTAAAATTAGTTATTAACTAATTTTTAGTATTTTTTTATTAATTAAATAAAGATCCAGACTCACCACGACATGAGTTGATCGGAACCTTCAAAGACCACAAAACTACATAAGGAGTGGTCGTAAAAATTATTAAAAATTACATACAGGATCAGCAGAGAATGTAGAATCAATAAACATCCACGTCTGCTCACTTTGGACCAGTACTTACAGTAAAAATTGAGGATCAGTGCAGGATCAGCAAAATGACTAATCTATTGATTAACAGATCCTGCAGCTAAAAAGGAGCTGTTCCTTGACAGATCTAAGGCCAGCAGGCTAACAGCATTTTAAGGAAGTGCCAATCTTGCCATGACTGCCCCCCTAGCCTCAGCCCATGGCTGATACCCCTTCTAGAGGACCTCAAGGACCCAAAAAGGAATATTTAAACAGGCTCTTTTTGCCCTTTTGTTCCAGATGAATCCATCAGTTATCAGTTATCAGAAATATTATTATTATCAATCAGACATTGTGTCATTGTTAGTCAAGTGCTTATAAAGAAGAAAGGAAGTGATTTATGATCTAGTCTGAAGTATTATTATTATTATTTTCTAAATAACTATCAACAACCAGAAGTTTGAACCAGCAACCAACCCCATCTGTTCTGAAGCTTCTTACCTGAATCTTTGCAGGATTTCTGTGGATTAATTCCCAAGTAAGTTGTTCCCTTCCTGCTCTGGGTTTGTTTGCTGTTTTTCCCGCCCAAATTAGTGGATAAGGACTTAGAAGGCACCCATCTTCATTCCAAGGTTATAAACTGCCTAAGGAGGCCCCTTGAGGAGAGGTTGACAAGTCTGTAAAGAACCCCAGTATTATATTACTGTTGCCCCTCTTTTTATATTATATTTAAAATATTTATAACCAAACCAATTAAACCTTGCACTTGCTCTTACCATACCATTATTGGAGCTGTAAAGTGTTTATTCTTTGGAATATTATTGCTCCAAATTCTTTTATCACTCTCTTTAGCTAAAGGACTGCAAGGTTCCTGGTATCAGAGAGCTGACATGAGAACATAGTCACCGCCAAAAACAGAAATTCAGCTAAACTTCTATGGAAGGCCATCATACACAAGTACGCCTCTTGGCAAGCCTCAAACCAAGCCAGAGTCTTCAACAGCTTTGTTTACCTGCTATTCAACCCTGACAATGTAGTCAATTTAATTAAAAAGGTAAAAGTCTGCCTCAAGAAGATGGGCAAGGTTGGTATCAAGTTACCAGACAACATTGTCCCTACCTCATTCTTTTCAAGTTCCCTTCCGCTATGGATGATTTCAAAAGGCAGATTATGCATTCAGATAAAGAACAATCTGTTGAATTTGTTCTCAATCACTTAACTCAACTGAACAATGAGTCCATGGCACAATCCTCTATTTCAAGCTCTCAGTTGAAAAATGATGTTGCACTCTTTGGTGGAAAGGTTTCTTCTCACTCTACTTCATCCAAGGGGTCCAATCCAAAACAATGCATGGAAGGCTATCATCACCCGGGCCAAGATTGGAATCAATTGGCCAGAGATTGTTGGCACCTTCATCCTGAAGTAGCTCCTAAATGGTGGAAAGAAAATCAGGCTAAATGGAAAGCAAAAAAGGGCAGATCAAAAGCTAAGATCAAATCAAACTCAGCTCATTATCTTGCTTTGCTAAATTCATGGATTGAACACGGAGATCCAAACCAACATTTTCTGCTTGATAGTGGAGCTTCAGTCCACATGATCAACGATAGTTGCTACTTCATCAATTTGGAACCCTACTCCAGCAATCCTATCAAGAACGGTAAGGAAGGAGAGAGTCTACCAATAAAAGCAAAGGGCATGGCAGTTCTTCACTGGAGAAATCTCACACTTGAGCTCAGCAAGGCCTTCTATGTGCCTGATGTGACCATCAACTTAATCAGCGCAGGGGCCTTGAATGGCAAGGGTTGTACAATTACTTCAAGTAAAAAAAAAATTCCATCACGCACTCAGGCAAAGAGGTTCTTGCCAGACAGATCAGGAACAATCTCTACACTCTTCCTACTCCTTCTTGCAGCACTCTTCCTTTGTCGAAATCTCTCTTTTCCTCCATCTCATCCACTCCGGAAAAGCTTTTCTCAAGATTCATCAAAAATACGGGCATGCCTTGATGTCAAGACTTGACTCCCTAATTCAAAATATTCCCAGCAAAGTCAAACAAAGATTCCAGTTTGTCCACTGTGTCATGAGCAAGATCACTAAATTGCCTTTCAAGCTCACATCTGCAAGATCCACAAAAATCTTCAATCAAATTCATCTGGATCTCATGGGACCAATTTGACCGTCATCCAAGTCCGGTCACAAGTTCATCCTTTTGTTGGTTGAAAATGCTAGCGGGTATCTTGAGGCCTTCCCTCTTTCTTCAAAGGACAAGACAGCCAATATCATAATCAGCTTGCTCAAAAAAGAACATCATTGTTGCGGGGTTTTCCCATCCGAGGTTTTCTCCGATGGAGGGACCAAGTTTGTTAATCAAAAGCTTTCTTCATTTCTAGAAGATAAACACATCACTCACGTCATTTCAGAACCATACCACCCAGACCACAATGGACGTGCCAAACAAGAAAATCAAACTATTTTCAAATCTACCCAAGCAACTCTCAAGGATGGTCTTCTTCCACCTTCAGTGTGGCATGAGGTGATAAAAGCTTGCTGTCTCATGCTCAAAAACATCCCTCTGAAAGGTGAAACAGCGACGCCTTGGGAGAAGATACATGGTAGACCTCTTCCCATGTCTTTTATCAAGCCAATAGGAAACCCCTGTATCTTCCTAATCAACAAAAGAAAGAAGTGATCAAAATTTGACTTGAAAGGTGAAGAAGGAATACTAGTAGGCTTCAACCAGCTTCTCCATTCTTATCAAATCTTGACTAAAAATGGTTGTATTTTCTCATCCAATAATGTCAGATTTTTGCGCATGCCACCACCAAAAGCAAATGGACTCAACTTTGACATCAAATCCAAATCAGATGGCTGCAATCACATACCAACGTCTGATCAATGGACTGAAGATCTTCCCAACTGTTGAGTCGCTTGGACTGGCTATTGAGATAAATCTGTGGACTCTGTCAGTTCAGCTGAGGAAGTTGAGTCTATTAGTCAATCTTCCGATGAATCAAATTTGTCACCTCCATCTGGTGAGGAGAATCCAGTGACATCTCAGAACATCAGTTGTTTCAATCAACATGTCCATCAAGAGACTGTTGTACCCATGAGGCGGATCCTTCAAGATCAATTGCAAATTAAGCCACCTCAACAATACGGGTTCTTCCACTATTACAAGCCAAAATCATATGAAGATGCTATACGCTGCGACAAAAGACTAGAATGGATAGATGCAATGGATGTCAAATTAGGTTTGATTGAGGATCTCTGTGTGTGGGATGAATACGACGGTCCCTAACCAAAGAATGTTCTCAAAACTAAATGGATCTACAAAATCAAGCTAGACTGCCATGGAGACCCGGTTAGATATAAAGCTAGACTCTGCATCCAAGGCTTTAATCAGATCAAGGGTGTGCACTATTTTGAAACCTTTGCTCCAACTGGCAAACCCTCAACCTTGAGGCTTCTTCTTCTCTACGCGCTCAAGTCAAAACAGAAGATTCAACAATCTGACGTCAAGAGTGCTTTTCTTCACTCACCAATCAACAAAGAAGTGATCATTAAAACCCCAAAGGGATTAAAGAGAAAGTGTCAATTTCTCAAACTCTGAAAGTCTCTCTATGGCCTGAAACAGGCTCCAAAAAACTGGTATGAAACCCTTACCACGTGGCCCGAGAGGTAGGTTTCAAAGAATCCTCCTGCAATCCTTGCCTTTACTTGTTGAAGGATTGAAAATCACAGATTTTCTTCCATGTGGACAACCTCATCTTGGTTGGCGATGGTGAAGACTTTGAAAGAAAATTCTTGAGTTGCTTTGCTAGCTATACTGCGAAGGATCCAGATACCATCCTAGGCATGCAAATTGAGGCAAAGGCCGATGAAATTCTTCTCAGTCAACCCAAACATATCAAAAGGGGACTCAAGTAACTGGGCCTAGAAGATGCCAAAGTCAGAAAATAACCCCTCACTCCAAATATTCAACTCACTCCTGCGACTGACAACAAATTTGAACAGTTCAGAACTCTAAATTTCAATTATAAATTGGCAATTGCTTTGCTCAACCACATTGCATGCTACTCATGGCCTGACATAAGTTATGTGGTGTCTAGTTTGTCAAGGTTCAATTTCAAACCCGGTATGCCTCACTGGAAAAAATTAAAGAAGACTTGGAAGTACCTGAAAGGAACTTCCAATATCAAGCTGCAATTGAGAGTTAAGGATGCGAACTCTATAATCTCTGCTTACTCCAACGCATCATGGGCAGATGACCCTGACAGCAGACAATTGCAGACGGGGTATCTCTTCTTTGATTACGGGTGCGTGGTGTCATGGAATAGTTGCAAGCAGAAGAATATCACTTACAGTTCCACCAATGCTGAGCTCAACGCATTTGTTGACGCGTTTCAAGAATCCACTTGAATTTGGTCCCTCACTTCTGAGATGTTCATGACTAAAATTTTTCCCATTGCCATTCACACGGACAAAAGTGGATTAATTGATAAACTTGAAAGATTCAGTTCAAACTCTAAAACTTGACACCTGGATTTGAAAACCAAAGGAATGAGGGAGGAGTTGAAATATGGAAACATCACAAACTTGTTATTCAAGTCAGAAGAAATGCCAACAGATGCCCTTACCAAATGTTCAGATCTAGCAAGCTTAAAATGCTAGCAACTCTCTTTTTCTTCTCTTGTGTCTTTGTGATTTGTTTTTTTTTGTCTTTTTTCTTCTTCTACTCTCCGGGGCTAACTCAATGCCTCATCTCACCTGACATGGGGCGTGTTGGGATTTCATGGCAGTGGTGTCTCACTGATGAGTTTTCACAACAGTGAAGCCTCATCCATCTCACGGCTGTGGAGCATCACCTGACACGGGTTCTACTCCTTTCACTCGCACCAAAGCTGTCACAATCAGTCAGAATCCCCGGGGTCCTCAACAAATGGATCTCAATCATTGTACTTGACCAGACCAGAGCAATGATTGTCCTTACGCGCTCAACCCAACCAGATCATTATCAACCAGAATCATCATTGTCCTCAACTGAATCATCATTGACCACCAGACCTTCGCTATCCTCTTCTTTTCATTTATTCTTATTCTTTTTTGTTCTTTTCTTTTGTCTTTCTTATCTCTTTTTTTGTCCTTCAACTTTCCTTGATCAACTGCTCACTGCCTGAAATCATGCACAGTGAGATTCATCATTCATCTTTGACTCATCTGAAATCATCTCTTGTCAACTCAAGACTTACTGTCAGCACAATCTTAGCGCACTCATCCCAACACACACCTTGAACCCAAGAATCCTTCCATTGATCAGTCCATCCAACTTTTGTTTCTGATAATGACTGTTGCAGTCTTTATTTCCTGTATGTATTTCCTCTCAAATGTGCTCTGCTTGTTTTTCTTCTTGTTCTCACCTGTTCTTGTTCTGATCTGTTTCCAGCTCTCAGCTCAACAATTGTCAGCCTCCTGGATGCCAAGACCCTTGCTAACCTTTAGCTACTAGAGGTGATATTTTAAATAATAAATATATTATTTAATAAATGCAGAAAAAATCTGTAGAATAATTGCATTAAGCTTATTGCAAGGTTAAATGGTTTGGTTATTGTTTATTGTTTCAAATCAAACTTGATTATTAAATATTTATAGAGGGGCCACAATTATATTGGGGATATTTAACACCTCTCTTCAGGAATTTCAGTATGAAAACACGTAGTACAGGTTACTTTGGGTTCTTTAATTTCGAGATTATTATACCCAAAGATAATATGTATATAAAATACACAATGGAGTGGTAGGGCCTTGTAGCCAAGCTACCACTACATAGAAAGGATAATAAGACTCACTGGTATATTATTAAATCCTTTGGGTATCTGTTTGGGACGTGTACTGATGGGTTAAACCTGTATACTGGGGTTAAAAGGTTGTTCAGCAGTTTTATTTGATAAAAAGAGGTTTGAAGACGGATATTACTGATCAGACATTGGCATAAATCACTTTCTTTTCTTTTATAAGTATTTGATTACCTTGGCACCGCGTCTGGATATGAATATTACTGGGTCTCTGCCCATCAACATCCTCAAAAGAGCTCTGTATTTATAGTTTTTGGAGTCCCAATATTGTCCTTCTGAGGGTTGTAGGTGCTCAAATGGACGGACACTAACGCCAGAAGGGTAACCATGGGTAGCCTGTCGCATGTTCTTGGTGCTATAGCCCGGGTAGCATCTAATTCTGTAGGGTTTGGGAATTTTTGTACCTTATAATGGAGATTAGAACGTGTGAGTAACACTAATCTGTCCTATTTATGTATAATTTAATTAATTATCCTTAGTATATGTTCCCAGTCATATAGTAATTATATTATTAGACATCTCTACGGACATTTCGATGTCAGGTAAGTTCTCATTATGTATCATATAACTGGAGTAAAAGTCATAATATTGTTTTTACTCTTTATCTATGAGTTCCAGTTGATTTTTTTAAAATAATTACTTAAAAATATAAGTCATGAGAATTCATGTAATATTATTACATCATTATCTTCTTTAGTATGTCACAAAAGTGTTGATGTATAGTAATTCTCATAAAAATATATCAAAGTATTTTAATATATTTTTGAAGCTGTCATTGTCTTACTTTCGACATTCTTGATTCTTTGCATTATATTAAATAAAAAATACGTGTAAGGATTATTTAGGTATTTCTATATAATACTATGTATATTTCGACAGTCTACTATCCACAGGAACCTTTATTACATATGTAACAAGTTCTCTTGTATGTTGTAGCCTGTTTACGCGGTACCCGGGCCGCCTGTCACTATGTCAGCCCGTAGTCCCGCGGCTGCGTACTTGTCAGAGGCCCGGGGATGCATGAAAAAACTTGAAGGTTTGACACGGCTGTATCTCAGCTGCGCGCAGGTGCTGTGGCTGCCGCGGCTGCGTGCGGGAATTATGACAAAACACATTTCCGCCTGTAACTCCTAAAATATACACAACACCTCAATTCTGACTGAATTTTAGGTGTGAAACCTATACGTGACAATTTGTGTGAAATATTTAATTGGCCAAAAAGCTCAATACTGGAGCCGCAGTATTTTGGTTCTCTTTTCCTTAATTATTTAAAAATATAAGAAGTTGGATTTCAAGGGTGGGGTCAGTGAGTGACCCTACCTAATTTTGGATGTAGAATCCATTTCTGTAATAATATTTATGGTTTCCTTACTCCTTCTGAGGTTAGTTGTATCATTATTATTTTTATGTTATTTGAGTTACTTTTGCAGCTCGCTCTGCAATAGTAGCAAGCTGACAAATGGTCCTTATAGAGTGGTTTGTCAAGTTAGAGGTGGATCTTATGTTTTGGAAGAACTGGATGGTACTCAGTTGGCTAGAAGGTTATCTGCTGATCAAGTCAAGAGATTTTATTGTTGTGGGGGCAATTTGGGTTCAAAGTAAGTCCTCCCAATTGTGCACCACTGGGTTCTTCTGCTGCGTTTTGTTGTAAAAACTCTACTTTATGCCACATACGTGGGCACCTGGGACGCCTTTTCTTTTATCTTCTCCAATTTAGGCTCTTTTGGATGGATCAAGATGGGTTTCAATGTTTTTTTACTCAGAGGATCAAAAAACGGCCAATTATTTTCTTTTTTTCTTTTTCATGTTTTCAAAATTATGATGCAGACTAGGGACAATCTGTAAGATGGGGAGAGATGTGGTGAACCATTTGGGACACCTTGGGAAAAGAATTCAAAAACTAAAAAAAAAATTCCTATCCTCATGTATCCTCATCCTCATCCTTGTGCGTTGCTCATCCTCATACTCATCCTTGAGTATCCTCATCCTTATCCACGCGCGTCGCTCATCCTCATCCTCATCCTTGCTCATCCTCATTGTCATTGTTGCTCATCCTCATTGCCATTGTTGCTCATCCTCATCGTAATGTGTCAGCTCTCTGATACCAGGAACCTTGCAGTCCTTTAGCTACAGAGAGTGATAAAAGAACTTGGAGCAATAATATTCCAAAGAATAAACACTTTAAAGCTCCAATAATGGTACGGTAAGAGCAAGTGCAAGGTTTATTTGGTTTGGTTATAAATATTTTAAATATAAAATATAAAGAGGGGCCACAGTATTATACTACTGGGGATCTTTACAGACTAGCAACCTCTCTTCAAGGGGCCTCCTTAGGCAGTTTAAGAACCTTGGAATAAATATGGGTGCCTTAGAAAGGACTTATTCCACTACTGGCCGGGCTTAACAGCACACGTGGCCTAGACAGGAAGGGAAACACTCACTCTGAGTACTTGACCACGAAAATCCTGGAGTAATTGGAAGGGTTTCAGAGCAGATGGGGTTGATTGCCTGACTAAACTTCAATGGTTGATTGGTTAATAAAGGTAAATAATACTACTACAGACTAAGTCATAAATCACTTGCTTATCTTCATATAAGCACTTGATTAACAATGACACCGTGTCTGATTGATAATAAATAATTCCTGATAACTGATTAACTTCTTTGGAAACAGAAGGGCAAAAGAGCCTGTTTAAATATTCCTTTTTGGGTGCTTGAGGACCTCTAGAAGGGGTACTAGCCATGGGCTGAGGCTAGGGGGGCAATCAGGACAAGATTGGCACGTCCTCAAGGTGCTGTTAGCCTTCTGGCCTTAGATCTGTCAAGGAACAGCTCCTTTTTAGCTGCAGGATCTGTTAATCAATAGATTAGTCATTTTGCTGATCCTGCACTGATCCTCAATTTGTACAGTAAGTACTGGTCCAAAGTGAGCAGACGTAGATTTTTATTGATTCTCCATCCTCTGCTGATCCTGTATGTAATTTTTAATAATTTTAACGACCACTCCTTATGTAGTTTGGTGGTCTTTGAAGGTTCTGATCAACTTACTTCGTGGTGAGTCTGGATCTTTATTTAATTAATAAAAAATACTAAAATTAGTTATTAACTAATTTCAATTGATTTTTTAAGGTTTTTGAACCATAATCTATGCTCGTGTGTTAGCTTTACATATGTAGTGTAGATCCTACTATGTTGTAGCTTCTCTGAGCGGTACCTGGATGTCATAGGAGGCGCGGGGATCAGTCCATTCAAATGCGCGCGGGGACTGATCCGCTGCTCAGATGCGCGCGGGAGTTCAGCGCTGTAGGGACGCGGGGCTGCGTGCGGGAGTTGGCGTACGCGGGAGTCCAACGCTGTAGGGACGCGGAGCTGCATGCGGGAGTTTGCGTACGCGGGAGACCAGCGCTGTAGGGACGCGGGGCTGCGTGCGGGAATTGGCGTACGCGGGAGTCCAACGCGGGCTGCGTGCGGGAGTTTGCGTACGCAGGAGACCAGCGCTAGGGACGCGGGGCTGCGTGCGGGAATTGTGACAAAACACAATTTCCCGTGTAACTCCTAAACTACACACAACACCTGGATTTCGACTGAAATTTAGGTGTGAAACCTATACATGACATATCATGTGAAATATTAAAATGGCTAAAAAGGTGCCATACTGGTGCTGTGGTCATTTACCATTTTGTATTAAATTAATTAAAAAATATAAGGAGTAAGAATTCAAGGGTGGGGTCAGTGAGTGACCCTACCTTATTTTGGGTGGGGAATCCATTTCTGCAATAATATTTATGGATTTCCTACTCCTTCATTTTATAATAATTTTATTTATTCATTTATCTTTATTTTGTTAATATTATTATTGTTGCTGCTTTGTCAGGTTGCTCTGTGCTAAGTAGCAGGCTGACATAATGGTTGCGCGTTGCTCATCCATCATTGTCATTGTTGCGTGTTGCTCATCCATCATTGTCATTGTTGCGCGTTGCTCATCCTCATTGTCATTGTCATTGTTGCGCGTCGCTCATCCATGCCTTACCAAACCCATCACGACCACACCTCCAAGAGCTTGTCCAATCCTTGGATCCATCAATCTCCTGCCAAACTCAATCTATCAGACGCCAATCTCAAGCCCGTCACGATTTACTCAATCGCCTCAAGCTAGCAAGTCCTGCCTGCCATCATCCAATCTTTCACCCTTCCAGGGACTCTCCCACCCTCTTCCGCCTTTGGGCAAGGGGTGGAGAGTTTCATCTACCGCCTGCGGACACCCACGGGACGTCTGATCCGTTTTTTCTTTTCCCACCTCTTCCGCCTTTTGATGAGGGGTGGGTGATTCTGGTATTGTTGCGCGCGCCCATCCACGGACGCAGGCAAGAGATGGTGAAGGGATGAGAAGGATTTCCAAAGGCCTGCGTGATCAAATTTTTCTGATCACCTGATTTTCTTTCTTTTTCCGCTGTGGTGCCCCATCCTGGACACCCTGGCCAGTGCGGAGACTTCAATTTTGTTATGACTTTTCCTTATCATCATTCATAGGCATCATCCTCAAAAAAAAAATTCTTTGATCTGGAATAGGCTTCCATTTGGTTCCCAGCTTCCCAACTGCTCATTCTCTCAGTTGGCAAGGACAATCTCTGGGTGGTTCTATCCCTGCTCTTGTGTTCAAATCCCTGGCGCTCCGCTATTCAGCCTTACAATTTTTTTTTGCCAAGAGCGCTGCCAAAACACCTCCGGGCTCGCCTCCACCCTGCCATCCATCAGTGGCACCCCCAATCAAAACAACATCATCCATCCACTTGCTCAAAAATCGCTTGAGAACCTCATGAACTACTCCCTTGGACCCTCCAGTCCCTCCTCATCACCATCCCATCAACATTCTGCCTCCAACAACGCTCCCCAGAGTTCTTCCAATCAGCACCCACAACTTCAATCAATTCCCAATCCATCTACTCACTACCCCCAATCCAATCTGCGCTTTCATTGCTCACCAGTTTCCCGCGCAAGTCTTCTGTTGCCGGCGCGGGTTGGTGATGTGTCATGTGCCCCTCAAGGATTCTGACCGCACAGTCATCCGCGGGCCAGCAGTTGCCAAGGCGCGTCAGCCTGTCTGCGGGGCCTGTCATCTCACCCCCACCTGCCTTTGCCCACTATTGGCATGGGCTGGTGTTTGTTTTCATCCCCGCTCATTCATTTCCTTTTATTATTTCATTCATCCTCAAAAAAAAAAAAAAAAAAAAAAAAAAAAAAAAAAAAAAAAATCCGCTCTATTTGTAGTATCTCTTGTAAATAGTTTACAGGGACCCATGGCCCATAAAAGGAGGGGCTCTCCCCAGGCTTTCTTTCATCATCCATGGGAGTGTGTGCTCATGTCCCCCCCGTTATTGTGAAATTAGATCCTGATCCTTATCCTGGATATATCACTGATTTCCCCCTGATCCATTTTTGACCCTTAGTCTTTGCCCCTCTGTGGCCTGATCCTTATCACCAACCAATAAACTTGCTAGTTGAAGAAAATTCTGTCTTTTGGAATTTTTGAGTGTGTTATACCACTCCTTGATCCCTTTCTCTTACCATACTGGTCCTGATCCCTGATCATCTTTCTGGAGCCAATCACGGTTGATTGAAGAGGTCTTATTAAGCTTAAGACCTGGAGTGTTATACCTCCCTTTATTTTTCTTTGGAGTTGCATTCTGCCAGCCTACTCTTGAGTCCCTTGAGAAGTGTTGAGGTTATCCTTGCTTCAAATCAGTGACTGTTTGCTTTTAGAGCTTCTTAAACATTGTGCTTTGTCTTTTACAGCCACCCTCAGTTATCTGGTACCCTTCAAGCGCTTGATTGCGAAGAGTTGGGAAGGTTCATTGAGAACCTGGAGGTTGGTTGGTTTTGAGTTGATCATCCCCAATCTTCTGCTGACAACAAGCGTTATTAGATTGTGGGAGTTGTTTACATAAAACAGCTTTTGTTCCTTGAACTCTAAGCAGACTTTAACTTCTTTTTTTCAAGTTTTTCCCTGCATAATCTTGTCTCAGATAATGCTGTTCAATCGCGACTGAACTATTATCATCTTTATCCTCTACTCCTTGATTCCTCATTTACCAGGTTCTGGACATTGATGTTGGTTACATCTAAATATTTTTGTAACACTCAGGAGGGCATCCTAAACAGCACCTTTCCCCTCCACAGGACTGCAACGGCCTAGCACTGTTTGTAGTCTTAAACCGCTCTATTTTTAGAATCCATTGTAAATAGTCTAACAGGGACTCCTGCCCATATAAAGAGGGGCTCTCCCCTGCCTTTGGGAGGGGATGACATCAGCACATCCTATCATCACACCAGATATCTATGATTGCCCCTTGATCCTTGATCCTCCATACTCAGAACCATTGATCCTTGATCCTTATCACCAACCAATAGCTTTGCTGGTTGAAGAAGAATCTGACTAATTGAATTCTTGAGTCCGTTACACCACTCCTGATCCATTTATCCAACCATACTTTTCCTGATCATCCTTTGAGTATCTTTCTGGAACCAGTCACGTTTGACTGAAGAGGTTTTATTAAGCTTAAAACCTGGAGTGTTAAACCTCCCTTGATTTCTTTTGAAGTTGAATTCCGCCACGCTACTCTTGAGTCCCTTGAGAATTGTTTGGTTATCCTTGTTTGAATCAGTTATTTTTTTGCTTCTAGAGCTTCTTCAAACAATTAGCTTTGTCTTGTGCGGCCACCCACAGTTATCTGGTACCCTTCAAGTGCTTGATTGCGGAGAGTTGGGCAGGTTCATTGAGAACCTGGAGGTTGTTTGGGATTGAGTTGATCTTTCCTAAGCTCCTGCTGACGACCAGAGCTAATAGCTTGTGGGCGTTGTCACTCACAATTTCTTTGTCTTGTTGAACTCTGAACAATTCTTGACTCCTTCTATTCAAGTTTTCCCTGACATCATCTTGCCTCAGATAGTGTTATCTCCCAGCTACAAACTACTGTAATCTTTATCCTCTTACATTTGATTCCCCATTTACCCGGTTCTGGACTTTGATCTTGGTTAAATTTAAATATTTTTGTAACACTCAGGAGGGCAGCTAAACAGCACCTTTCCCCTCCACATAACTGCCACGGCCTAGCATCATCTGGAGTCTTACACCAAATTCAATGTCTAATTTTCCAACTTGGTAATCAGATGATAATGTTTCTGATTTTGTGATTTTGTATTGATTTTTCACAAACTGATAAATAGGAAGTCAGATTTCCTTTTATTGAATGTTGGAAAATTTTCAGAAATCAAGATATTATATATCATGATTTCCCTTTGTTCTCAAATTTTTCTTCAAAGTGGGAAAAGGGTATGTACATAACTATACTTGGAGATTTGAATGGAATCTTCTTCAACAAGGGAAGAGCTCAATTAGAAATCAATTCATGATGGACATAGAAAAGAGACTCAGTGGCTTCTATCTTCCCCAAAAAGTGTGATCATTTTTTTTTGTGGCACTTATGCATCATTCATAAACATATATAGGGATCATGCAGTTAAATTTGATTTATTCATTCTGGGCATTTCTTAAGATAAAAAATAGGAAGAACTTCCAATTGCATTTAATGATTGTAATTATCACAAAAAATTTCCACAGAATGCAATCTTGACCATTATATGATTCCAAAAAATTCCTCATTCTCATATCTATGGAATTGACCAATAATTATTGAATGAGAAAATGAGCTCAAGAACTCCAGCCACCATGAGGAAGAGCTGGAGTTGAAATATACCAAGATTCAATTTTCCATAATCTGAACTTCAGACTACTCCTTTCCAATCTTATTGATTTGGTGGAAGTGCTAATTGAATGATATATCACTTAGGCATGGATAATACTGGCACAGGTCCAATAGCATTATGCATTTCTGTGTTTTTATTATAAGATTCTTGAAATCCCCAATTATGCAAAAATGCAATGCTGGGTACCACACAGATGCAGGTATACTGAATGGATTGATATTCAGTGGGAATTGATTGTTGAGAGTTCAATTTTGGAAAATGAACAATAGAGAAATATGATGAATCAGGTGTCAGATTTTGCATGGTGCAAATTCTTGGAAATGAGGAATATAATTTGCCTCTTTCCTGAATTGATTTTGACTAAATCTGAACAGATCATATTAGATAAATAATAAAGGGCAAGAAGAACAATGCATGGTTTTTGATTTCATTCTTTTAAAAATGGTGTGATATGAATTCCTGCTACGTTTTGTGAAGAAGGCAGAGTGCTGTGTAATTACTGGCTCTTCTTACACCAGTAATCAGGATCAATGACATAACTAACATTTCTCAATCATCATTCCAAAAGGATATATGAGAATTCAACATGCCTGGATCAATTAGCTCAAAAGAATAAAGAAAAATGTAACAGGGGTGCATAATATCAAGGTGATATTACATTGTGCAGGATTCACCTCATTGATTTGTTTTAATAGGCAGGTGTCTATCACCAAAGTGTCTGCTTCACCACACCAAATGAATATGACACATGTTGGGGGAGGTGGACAACTTATCATAAGTTGTCCACCTCCCTGGACCTGTGTGCATACAGGAATCAGATTTCAAGGGAAAATCATGTGGGAACGCTGGGGAGGTGGACAACTTGTGATAGGTCATCCACTTCCCTTCAACTAAATGGTAGAAGGATATTGAATATGCCAAAAGATTGATGATTTTGGGGACAGTGGACAACTTAGCGCAAGTTGTCCACCTGCCTGGCTTTCCCAAATGATTTTCCCTTGACATCTGATTCCTGTATGAACACAGGTCCAGGGAGGTGGACAAATTATCATAAGTTGCCCACCTCCCTGGACATTACCTATACATTTACCATGCAGTAAAGCCAATTCTAATTTGATGGGAAGGTGGAAAACTTAGCATAAGTTGTCCATAAATCCAAATTCATCCCATTTTGCATTCCAACTAGTAAAAATGTTGTAAAACTCATGCACACTTTGAAATAATTTCATGAAATAACTGGTAAGCATTCTGGCACAAAGAGGTGATGTTTGAATTATATACATTGAAGGACATATTCAACCATATCTGGATTTTTAACCACGTGATCTAGTGGAAAGTTCAAAAGGAAGAAAATTTTGCAGTTGAACAGAGGCACTGGCGACCATTTCTTTGGGAAGTAATGAGCAAGCAAAATTAGTAGGTTGTTCTGTTGATTAGATAGCCACTGGAAGGAATGTAGTTGTATGTGCAAAACAAGATCAACCTGACTGAATTCTTTGGGCTGCCAACTTCTGTTAAATCTGCGATTGAGGGGTTGCTCCTCCTGGTGAGGTGGTGCACTAAGCTCAAGTGGACCACTTTACCAGGAAAAACTGGATAGCATTGTTGGTGAGTTGCTTTGAATGATGAATTCTTTTTCAATTACTGGTAATTGACTTTCTGAAGATCTGTCTTGGAATGTTGTGCATTCAAATTATTTCACCTTGTTCCCTCCCTGCCTCTATCAACATATAAAAATTGGTGATATGGTAAGGCACTTAGTCTTACTGTGCCATCCACTGAGAAAATTTAGAAGTCATTTTTATGCAACAAAATAAGGTTTTGTTCCCATTAATGCTTGAGGAAAAATTAAATTGTGAAGAGTTTGAACTTGCAAGAAATTTATATTGAGTAGTATTGCAACTGAATTGCATTTGCAAGAAATACATGATGTTTTCTTGATTCTTTTCAAAACATAAGTATTTTTTGGGATAAAATCCAATGATTCCAAACCCTAATACCACTTTCCAAAAAAATAAATTTGTACCCAGTCTCTAAATACATGGAAAACCTCTCAACTTAGTAACTTTTCCAATTGGTCATGCTTCAGAATTTTTGTGTGTCTCTGAAATAAAAAGGGCCCCAAAAAAGCTGTATTGTCCTGTAATTTGAAAAGAATTTAAAAACAAAGGTTGTACACCAAAATTTTTGAATGAATCATTAGAAAGAATCATAAACTCCATCTCAATTGAACTAGCAAAAGAACAGTTTCAATCAATCCCATGCCATGGTGGTCTCAATCCTAGTCTGAAAACAAATCTCTGGTAATGAGCCAAATGTCTGTTGCCCCAATGATTTCTTCCTGTAACCCTTATATCTTTTTGGTTATATTATCTGGTTTGTTCTGGCTCTCTTGGTGCCCGTTTCCCAAAATTGGGTTGTAGAACTTCAAGTGATTATTCTGGAAGCTCAACATGATTCAACCATACAAGCCCTTGCAGAATATGGTATGCTAAATTAGCATATAAAAAGGATTTATCTAGGTGTGCAAATGAAAAATTGATATAAATCTGGAATTTAATTCATTGTAATCATCCTTCCATCTTCAATAAAATAACCTGCTTGGGCTAAGAATTTCCCTGAATCATTAAAAATTAATACAGAAAGTGGGAAAAACCGTCTCCACTCTTGAGAAAATTTGAATGACCAATTGGTCCTCCCACCATCTTTGTTAGGCCTTTTCATGAAGTTTACCATGTATTCTAGGCTCTTTTGCTTTTATTTGCCTGTGCTGCAAGCCATCAAGGGGAAATTTGGACTGGTAAAAACCTTTCAAATAAACTTAAATCATCATGGCTTATTCAAATGGTTCCAAAAAACCGTAGATTCGCATCTTTTTGTTGTTGTAAAAATTTTTTAGTGGGATTGGGGGATTCCAAGGAACATAGATGATAAGAATGAATGAATTTTCTAGATAAAAGAAGAAAAAAACAGGTTTTGCATGAAATATGACTATGATTTGTACTGAAAATCATCATTCATGTTCCAATCAAGAGCTCAAAACATCCCACAAGAGTTTGGGTCATGGCATACATAACTAATCAACCTCTCAAAAGTTTCAACTGCAGTGGCTGAATTCAACTTTCTGAGGTCTCTGAAAGTGCCTGAAAAGTATCTTGCGCTTCTGAAGTTGCGCATTTCTTCAAGTGGTCATGACCTGCTTGGTTTGAAATTACAAATAAGTTCACTTCATCTGGTTTGGATTTTCTATCTTTTTGAGGCCATTCTCCACTGATAAGCATGAGGAGATCTTTTGTGTTGTGGTGAGATACAGTCCATTTTGACATTCTCATCAGCATCTGGTGGAGTAACATTACTATCATCCAGTGCTGTACCTAGGAAATTCAGAGAATACCAGGCAGGGGTGGAGGTGAAGGATGAGGGTGATGATAAATTCCATGGTTTTTGTGAGTTATGGAAGATTCACTAGATTAAAAAATGAATGAAAGAAATCATTGGCTTTCAAACTACAGATTGTCACATATTATTATTTCCTGAAACATCCAGAGATGCACCAAAAAACATCAATACCCATATGATCAACTGGATGGTGGCCTAGGGAGGTGGACAACTTAGCCTAATTTGTCCACCTCCGAATGAATATTTGCCAATTTCTCCAAATGAGCTTGGTCTCAGTCCATAGTGTGGGGAAGTGAACAATTTTGCATAACTTGTTCAGCATGTTTATTTCTGGGAAAAAATTTCTGGTACTGACATGCCCATGCTGGAAAATATCCTCATCCAAGATGATGAATGAAAAAATGGACACATTTAAAAGAAAATGGGTAGAGGTACAGGTTTTTCTGATCCTTGTATGTCCCTGAAAATATTTTGTTCACCTTGCTTAGTCATTGAACCCATCCTGCAAAAATTATGGTAGGAACAAGGCTCCAAGAATTAAATTTGGTGAAAGATATTCTTCAGTGGATAAACACTAAAATATTTCTGTCCCAGGTAAATATCTTGGGGATGCTTGGGTATGCTGGCTTATCAATTATACATTGTGAGAGTTCATTGTGACATGGATTTAAAAAGACCCTAAAGTTATGAATGGTAATTATTTTTTAAGATAACATTCATTTTTTGTCACAGTGGCAGTTTTGGTGGACACATGAATGAATCAGAACATTTGAAAATCACAGAGAAAAATTGATTGTTCTCACCCTGCAGAATCACACACATACTCATTTTCTGAAACACCCAGAAATGATACAAAAACATAACATCATTTTTCACATTATAAAGTGTGTGATGGCTCAGGGAGGTGGGCAACTTAGCCTAAGTTTTCCACCTCCCTGAGCCATCATGATCCAATTTCCAAAAAATGGTTGGCTCTTAGTAATTGGTATGGCAAAGTGGACAAGTTATGCTAATTTGTCCACCATGTTTGTTCCAGTAACTAGTTGTTACTGAAATGCGCATTTTAGCACATACCTTTCATCCAAAAAGATAAATTACATGGAAATATTAGAAAGAAATTTGGTATAAATAAATGATTTTGTGGCTCTTGCATGGCGCTGAATATATTTTATTGATCTTTCTCATTGGTTGAAGAAACTTCCCATGACCCAAAATATTCCACATTTCTCATGTCCCAAGGTTCCCAGATATGTTGGTAATTGTTGATAAATTACATCCACCTGGTCACAGTGGGAAGTGACCATGTCTATACTTAAAGAAAAAGCTTTCCAGCATGAGGGCTAAGAGGATCAATGCTGGTCACCATGTCATGTAGGTTTGTGGCCACCCACAACCACCACCAACTTGTTTTCTGAAGGTAGATGGTGCACTTAGGCTAAGTGCACCATGTCCCCAGAGGTTTATGAGCATAAATCACTTTCATGCAACAGAAGAGTTTCTCCAGTTATTTCCATGAATATACATCATAACATGAATTATAAATACCACAACGTTTATCCTCAAGAGAAATTGAATTAATCCTAAAACAATTTGACATTGTTGTTCCATAAATTAAAACCCCACCTTGATCAATAGACCAATAGCTCAAATCTAATGGTAAATTGATCAATGCCATTACTGTTTATGAATCTTGTAATCAGGCAGATTCTCAGGGACCAACAACTATGAAAAATTTCATGTGTGTTTTATTCTGAACATTTAGAGTCAAAAAATATAAGGATGCTGGGTTCATTGAAATATTCAAATTATCAAATTTTGGAAACTCGTTGCACTTATTAATTTGGAGTTTAAAAACAATGAAATAACCATTGGAGAACATTTTCTGTAGAAAAATTTTTTTAAAAACATCTTTTCTGTAGTGAAATAAAAATCATGATTATAAATTAATTTTGTGGTATTTAAGTACCTAAATATAAAAATTATTGCCTAATTTTACTTTTACTTTCAGATAAATAGGAAATGTTTTGATTTACTAGATATCTCCTTCACAGTTGAAAGTATTTTTTCAAATCTTTTTTGAAGTGGAATTGATGGAGGATCATATATAGAAATTTTACTTATTGAATATGAAAGCTATTGCTCTATTCTTTTTCTATATTTTGGAATTCTACTAAGATATTTTTAAATTATTAACAAGAAATACCTAAAATAATTTTTTCCAAATTCAAATATATCCTCTGGATCTGCCTATCTGATATTGAATAGATGAATGTAATGTATCTTGGTTAGATGAATATTTATTGTTAAATTTATGGATATTTCTTATGTAAGATTTATCCACAACTGTTGCTTTGAATTATCATCATATCTTAAAAAATATATATGGCATGGTATGTCCATGCCAAGCTTTTTATCTCCAATGGCCCAAACCCAATATCATGGGTTCTAACCTTCCCAAAAGGCAAAAACCCATGGGCACTTGCCCTGGGCTCCCCATGGAAATGGGCCTTAACGGCTCCAAGAGCTCCAGGCCCCGGGGATGCCAAAATCGGGCCTGGAGCAATCGCAATGGCATTGGTTGTTTGCTTCCATCCTCACAGACCCAAACGACCAATGGTTGTTGAATTAGCGACAGGGTCGCCAAACGCGACCCTGTCGCGGTCCTGAAGGCTGCCAGGGGCCTGGGAGAGGTCTGTGCACCTCAATTGGCCCTTGCCCCCAGCTGGTTGCTAGCGAACGCCCCAGCGCTTGCGTCAGCAAACGCGTAAGCAATTTGCAAGCAAATCGCAAACTCGCTGAAGTGATTGCATCAGCAAGCCTTCCTTGTCAAATTGCAAGCAAAATGACGAGCGCTGGCCAATCGACAAGTGGTATAGAGGTCCTTTCAACCATCAACCAAGCACAGTCAAACCACCATCCCCAAGCAATCCCAACGGGTCCACCCACGCAAGTTTCTAGCCTATTTTTCACTGATTGAACATTTTCTGAACACGTAGACTGATTATTTTTGTGCTATAATTGTATCTGAAACCCTCCAATAACCTCTCAAGATTCCAATCCTCAAACCATCCTAGAATCAACCTGTTCATAAAAAAGAAACATTCCATCCAACTCCTTCAATTACCCATTGACTGAAAGGCCTCTCCTCCACCTCTGACACATCATCACTGCATTTAATTGGTAAGAACTCATGCTCCTATTTCAATCTCTTGAATCCTTCATCTTTATCAATCCAAAACTGACTTCCCTCCTTCTCTTCTTCACCATCCTTTTTTCTTCTTCTTCCAATCATAGCACATGTCTTCACCAAATTAACTCAATTTTTATCATCCCATATCAGCATCAAAACATCCATTCTTGTATTCATCATTAATGTAAGCAGCAATGAATAAATGAACTCATCATCCACTGATCCTTGATTGATTCCTTCTTGTCCTTGACCCCATCTGTAAACCATTCAACATGTCTTCATCATCATCTTTCAAAGTTTACCATGGATCAAGTCAACTCCAATGCCTTCACCCAACCTCAAGCTCACCTGTGGCCGTTTAAAATAAATAATGAGGATGAGTTTTCAAAAGTGGTTAAACTTATCAACATGTATGGTTCTTTAATCATCATAAAAGGTTTCATATTATTGAATTTAACCCTTTCCTTTTATTTCAATCCTTGTCACTTGTATTCCTGTTGGTGCTTTTGAGACAACGTTTGTAGTGATGATGAGCCCTTGAATCTAAAGCATCATCAGGAATCAAGCCAAGATTGTTATTTTCTTAGGCAACCACCACAACGCTAAATTCCATCCATCCCATCCTCATCCAGAGCACATAAAAAGCATTGAAAAGCTAAGCGTGATTATGGCAATAAGGAGTGTGTATCTGAGTCAATCTACTTCATCACCCTGAAGAAGGGTCTAAGTCCATGCCAAGTAGTAGTACCACAAGTAGGACTCCCAGTAAATCTATAAGTGGTTTGCAACAGAAAGTGCCATTCCTATTTGGTGCTCAAGTATCAATCATTGCAGCAAAGAACATATACATGGCTGGCAACTCAATTTTAAGAGATGGTACAAGATCTCTATGTGATGGCAAACAATCAACAGAACCTGAAAAAAACCAACAAAAACACTAAAACAGGATCTATGTTTGGAATTGGCTTTTGTCAGGGCACTGACCAACAATATTCTACAGGTAATTGGGAATCACCACAAACTTGCTAATCATGTCTTTGTTGACTGATTACCATCCAACTATATTTCTAAATAGGAATATATGCAAGGAGACAGGATATGAACCCAGACCAAATAGCAAATGATGATCTGTTGTGGTCTAAGCTTCCTGTACATAACCAACTGATTTTCAATAGAATACAATGTTTATCCAACACTGCTCATTTGAAGAAAAAGGAAGTATCAGAGGAGTTCAAAATTCCAAACTGGACATCTCCAGAGTGGAATGACGAAAGGGATTCTTTTCTTCATGCTTCTAATGTAATTTTCACTTGTGATGACTTTTGAAATGTTCCTCATACAGATCAGGATGACTTGAATGGTTATACTTATGGTTTGTTCTCTTATATTGAAAAACCTATTGGAACCCCAATCCCTCCTCCCTTGAAAGAAACAGGCCATGGTCTCTCCTTCCCAACTCTTGGTTTCATAATTGATTATGCAAAAGCTGGGGGAATTATAGAAATTTTAAAGCAGACTTCTTTTTTTCCTCATCAAACTACTTTTCCTCCACCCAGCCTTCAAACAACTGAAAATCATACTCATTTTGGTTTCTCCTTCCAAATGAAAAAAAAAAATAGCCAGGACTGCTCTTAAACTTCAAAATTGTTCTCCTTCTGAAATTGTAACTAGAGTAAATGGAAAGAAGGCTAGATATTGTTAAACATGTGCTTCAATGTATATAATTCAAATACAACCTCCTTGTGCCAAAACACTTACCACTTAATTCATGAACTGATGTCAAAGTGTTCATGACTTGTACAACATTTGTACTTGTTGGAATTTAAGATGGGATCACTCGGGGGAGGTGGACAACTTAGCATAAGTTTTCCACCTCCCCAGCCTCTCCACTGGGATTTCACATGCCATGTGATTCCTGTATGCACACATTTCCAGTGAGGTGGACAACTTATGATAATTTGTCCACCTCCCTGGACATGTGTGCATACAGGAATCACATGGCATGTGAAATGCTGGTGGAGAGGCTGAGGAGGTGGACAACTTATGCTAAGTTGTCCACTGTCCCAGCAATCATCAATTGATTTGCATATTTAAAATCATGCTACACATCATTGAAGGGAAGTGGACAACTTAGCACAAGTTGTCCACTTCCCCATCTTTCCCACATGATTTTCCCATGTGACATGTTTTATGTCCAGGGAGGTGAACAACTTATCATAAGTTGTCCACCTACCTTGAAATGACATTTATATGTATATGTGATATGCAGGAGAGCGGAAACTTTGAGAATTCCTCATGCTATTTACACAATTTTTACTATGTAGATTCTAACTAATTAGCAACTGTCATTCATATTACACACATGTAACATCTGACTAGGTTTTTTAGGGTATATAAGCCACAGCTCCTTCACCGGGAAGTCTCAGTTCATTCTGATCTTAACCTCATTGTCCCCATCAGATTTAAAGGGAATCATCTCCAGCTTCTTCACCTTGGAAACTTTCTTGATTATACCATGGCTTATTTCCCAGGTAAGTGTTCAAATTCCCTGGGTCCCTTGTGGTCTAATACTTATTTGAACTGGAATGATCAATTTTTAGAACAACGTGCTCTTAATCAATTGACTGCACTCCTTAATGAGGAATATGTTGAAAGATCCCACAAACAAGCATTGCAGTCAATGCTTCAGTTTTATCAGAAAAAGTACAATGCAAAGGTGGAAACAATGATGTTAAAAACCTCCAGAGATCCTGGTCTACTTGAGCCTTCAACTGAAGAACAAAAACAGCCAACAATAGCTGATAGTTTGACTGTCCAATCAAATCACAAAATACCATTGGTGAATGATGAAACACAAACTTCACAAGATCATCCTGCCTCCAAGCTTACAGTTGTTCCAGCAGATCTCCCAGCCAACCAAAACAGTGAGTCAAGAGAATCATTTGATGCAACAAAGTCTTTATCAAAAATTATCCACATAGGCAAAGCTGATACATTCCCATATCTCCAGGTGAACCTGAAACATTAACTGAAGCGGTGCCTGTGGAGGATCCAGTTCAAGAAGCTGCAGTTATTGCCCCTGATATTGCCCCCATCCAGGCCTCTGACAATACCCCAGTGCTTCATCCAGAAACACCAGCTGAAGGACCCCGGATTGCTGCAGGAAACAGGGCATCTACCTGGCTGGTTGCCCAAGCTGCTCATCAAGCAGCTAGAGAATCCCAATCAAGGCCACCCTCTAGCTCTCAAGAATCCTCTGACTCCTCTGATTCCAACACAGAATTCACTTGCTCAAGTGATGGCCAACCAGAGCAACCAGAAGTCATTGTTATTGAAACATCACCCAGGAGTCCCACACCTGCACCCAACCTAGTCCCAAAATCCCCTGAGCCGGTCAGTTTCCTATTTTGAAGGCTATGCTGGATAATCAACCCAAAATTGACTTCCAAATTAATCTTCCCTTTCTGAATCAGAGTGGCGCATCTTCAACACTCCAAAAACAGAATGCATCTGATGCCCAACTCATTACTAGGGATATGGAACAGAGAACTTTGAGGCCAAGGATTGAGAACCCTTCATTGACCCAGTCATCTCAGCCTGGGGGCCAGGCTAGTAGCCAAACTGAAACCCAGTCCCAAATCATTGGGCTAACATTAAATCCTGGCTCAAATCAGCGTGGTCAGTTGAATTATTTTGTGATGAAATGAAAATCATGGCAGCTAATTCTATTGCATTTTCAGGAACTTTTTGTTGGCTTGAATAAGGAAGAACTGTTGAGGTTGTCAAGAATGAAAGGAAAATGCAACACCTTTGACCTATTCCAAAATTATCAGCAGTCCCCAGTTTCTAATTACCAATAGCCTTAACCTCCTTGGCCAAAGGATCCTGTCAAACCCCCCCGAGTCATCAACAATCTTAAAATCATTGGATCTCTGTTTGACAGGGTGCAAAGAGGGTAAATTTTCATGATGCTGTCTTCCACTCCTATGAAAATAAGCGGATTCTTCCTTTTTGATTTATCAGAAAAGATTTTGCTGGGAAAAGATGATGATGTTTTTGTTGGATGCACCTTCCTAAACAAAAACTCCCTCTCTCGTTCCAAGAAGACAGTGCATCTCAATATGCATCCCCTCTCTGAGATCCTAACTTATACCAGAGAGCCAATACTTGGGGCATACATGAAACTGAAGCACACATTGAATGACATCATAGGTGTAGTCTCACACAAAATATCAAAAAATATCCTCTTCTCAATGGAAAGTATTGATGGGACTTCAGATGAAGGTTTACTCAAAGCACAAAGTTACTTTGCCAACCTGCAAGCAGCTGTAATCAATGATTCCACCTTTGCTCAACACAAGAGGTCAGGTGCTAACCAGGAAGCCAAGATGAATTCTGGAAGAGGTGGCCTTAATACTGTTTTTGAATATGTTGTCTCCCTAGTAACTGGGCTCATCAACTTACGGCTTGATGAAAAAAAAGATAATCAGCAGCCTTTTATTTCAAAGGACTCGGCAGAGAAGAAGAATCAATGGGCAACCAATTCTCAAGCATGTGTTTCACACATGTTAGTTTTTGGTCCTGCTGCTATATGGGTATGTGCAGTAAATCAACAAGTCATGCCCAAGTGGAAGTCTGGCATGCTCCTTGAATTTGGCAGTCTTGTGCTTTAGTCAAGGTTGAAGGCTGGCTTGCCTGCTGATCCCCTCTGGGGCCAACTTGGTAACACAACGGCATATATTCTTACTGCCTTGCTTGATATGGGCTTTAGTAAAGACCAAAAAAATAAACTGGAGAGATGTAATTAAAATTTTTACTGAAAGATTTTCTCATGAAAAATTGGCTGAGGTCCTTCTGGAGGATATTGTGCTGGTTACTGACTATGATATGGATAGCCACTTTAATACTGCCTGGAATTTTGAAAAAACTACCTCTTCTAATTTAGTTGAAGTTACCTCAGAACCCCAAGCTTCCCACAGTTAATTCCGTTGACTTTTTAGGAAATTAGACGGTTAGTTTTTCCCAATGGATAATTCTTGTTTTCAATTTTTTTCCTGATTTTGGGATAATCAAATTCCTTACTTGGAAACATGGTTCTTTTGGATTATTGAATGCTTCATGATCATACTGCCCTTGAAACTTATTGACTAAGTTGCTGATTTGAAATTGAAAAAAGATCAAGTTTAGCCCTTTAATTTCAAACCAAACGCTACATTTTTGGAAAATAATGAGATTATTTGTTCATGACATAATTCTTTCCATCATCTGCTGCAAAGCATAACAATTGTGTAAAAGTCTTTAAAATTTTACTTTAAATCATCAATAGCTGAGTTTTTGTTTACAAATTAATTTGATATTGTGATTTTATGGGAGTCAACAACAACTCAATGAAGAATTGCATTATGTTGCATATTAAAAACACCATCAATTGAACATTGAAGTGATCCAATATTTTGGGCATTCCATATCAAAATATAATTTTTGGTTTTCCCCAAAAGCATTGATGCTGTGTGTTGCTCAAACACTCATACAAAGGTTATGGAATGCAACTCAAAGCAAGTAGGCACGGCACCCTGCTTAAAAATTTATGGATATCTCCAAAAACTGCTGTTCAATATTATTATTGGTTTCTTAAAGGAAATAAAACAAAGCAAGGGATCATATCATGGCTGTTTTGAGTGTACATAATATTAATCAAATAGATAAATATATTCAAAAACATGCAAATATCTCTCTTTCCTAATTTTAAGTTTAGCTGTGATTTTTCTTTGGTTATCAACATCAGTGATTCACCTTCATTTATCAACCAATCATTCATTTCTTAAGAAATGAATCAACCAAGGAAACTTCATTCCAATTTCCATATGATCTCCAAACCCATACATCCAATAATATTCAACATTTCTGCTTCAAAATGCCACAGGAATTTCTTAAAATCCGTCAAATCATTCCCAAAGAAATACAGTATGTAATACTCTTCAATTACTGTATTTAATGCATATAATGAAGCTCTACATACAATCTATGCATAGGTTTTTTATATATTCAATATTCAATTTGAATTCATGCAATAGTATACTTCCTTTTCATTTCCTATAAATATCAAACCAAAATTGATTTGTACCCAACTTATCAAACCAACTCATACCTCACAGAAAACACATATCCAATACACCAATTGCTCCCAATACCCCTGAAACCTCAAGCAAAGAAAATGGTTCTATTATCCCATTAACAAAAAGAATTCTTGGAAGAAACACACCAACATATTGATCATGAGCTGAAGGAAAAAATTGAGCCATTTCCTGAAATTTGGGAACCAAGTGAAATCTGGATGCATGAAGAGAAGAATGAAAGAGTTTGGGTTTGCAGACTTCAATGAATAATTGAAAGGGAAGCCTTAGAATTGCATATTCCAGAACAATTAATACCAAATGTCTGGCACCTTTGGATAGAGAGGCATGAATTCCTTGGAAGGTTTAAGTACTTATGCTTCAAAAATCATATCAGATTTATCATGAATTTCTATTTCTTTTACAGCTGTTCCATTGGTGTTCAATAAAATTTCAATTCCAATGGACTTTTAGATGTTTCTCATCAATTATTACCAGTAATTTTCACAATTATTGGATTCTCTACTTGATCTTTCATGAAAATTCCACCTATTTTCAATTATAAAACAAGGGTTGACAAGAACAGAGAAGAATAAGTGCCTTATCTCAAAGTCAATGCTAGAAAAAGCCTTTTTATGCAATGAGGAAAGAAAAACTCATCTTTGTTTCATGAAAAAATCAATAATACATGGAATTTTGTCAACTATGGGGTGTCTGACCTTTTTATGATCTTTAAATTTTCAATTCCAATGCATGTTTTGATATCTGACAAAATACAATCAGATTTATTGTCCATTGGTTTCCTTATAAAATGAACTATTTAATCCTATGAAAATCCATGGATTTTTCCAATGAATGGGGTTTGCTACCTCAAAGGTAACAAATCAAAGTATTATTGGATGAGATCATCTGATTTTAATCTCAAAAGAATCTTAAAAATTCACTATGACTTTAAATGAAAGAACCAATTTTTCATAAGCAGCTCTCTTTGTAAAGAAATTCAATCATATTTGGCTTAAAACAAAAATGAAAGTTGAAAAATAAAGCTTGATGTGCTTTGTAAGGAACTTGAACTTTTTTTGTGAAATATTGTCCTCTCATGAACTCTAACCCACCCATGAAGGTAAACACAAGTGGAAAGGTGGTAAGATTTGGGTTTATTTATGCAGTCAGGTTTGATACGTCTCAAGAGATTTCAGTTTAATCTTCCAAAGTCATCTTTAACCAAATAATATGAAATGGTTTCCATAAATGAAAGGAAGTAAGAACATTATTTTTATCAAAAAATTAAATTCTATCTACTTTCAATTGCAAACATTTTATCTAAAATGTGCTAAATCATCAAGAAATGAAGCTTTCATACCATTTTTGACTTAAGAATATTACCTTGGCCCTCTTTTCAGTTAGGGAGAATTTAAGAACTCAAAATTTCAGATGAATCCTTGAAAATTTGCATTCAAAACCAGAAATATTCAGTTATTAAGAAAACTTTTAATATTTTCTTTACCTGTAGGAGATATCAAAACAGATTCCTAATCAGATTTTACTGAAAGTTGGATCAAAATTGCACCCCTCAATTGCATTAGAGGAACCATTTTTTTTTTCAAGCATTTTCATACCAATTCAAAATTGAAATTTGACTCCCCATGTAAAAAATGATAAAAGCATTTCATCAATTTCAATACTAAACCTGGGTAAAATTGATCCTCTTGAAAATACCATGGATTCAAAAAATGGAGGTGAAATTTGCAACAACTTAAGTGCTCATCCCAGTAATTTGAGAAAATTTCTATTTTTAATAATAGGTTTCTTCATGATTTTAAATAAATTTACCAAGGAAATACTTGGTTTGCAACAGCAAGATTTTAAATTTCATTGTAAAATCTATAAAATCATTTCAACTGTAAAACTTGATAATAAGTCTCAATCTATTTTTGGATTAATTCTTTTCCCCGGTTAAGGGAACTGAATGATTATTATTCGTGAAATCATTTAAAATGATAAAAAATAATCATCTCAATCAAGATCCATGGTAAAGCAAAACATGAATAAAAAATATGGTCATTTTTATCAAAATCCAAGTTGTAGTTCCCAAACATTTCTTCCTTCTGACAATATTTTTTTTTTCATTGAACAATGTAGAATTTGTCTCACATGCTTGAAATGAATTATAGAGTAGATGCATATCCAATCTGAGATATTCAATTTGGACATGAACCCTTTATAATCTCTCAAAATTCATCATATTCAACAGCCAATAACTTCAGATTCAATTGCCTGCAAATTCTCTCCCTCCATAAAATCTACACTTCAAACAACCCCACAAACTTTTCAAGGGCTAGTTGAAAACTTCCCTATATTATAACATTGATTAAAATCTTGAGGAGACAGGGTTCCACCCCCACCCACTGAAGATCAAGTACAAGTTTTAAACTCAAAAAGAATTAATACAATTGACCCAAACAACAACTTTTTAAACATGGAAAAAACCAATGAAAACCTCTATGGAGGGAGGAAGAGCATTCCTGGAAAGTTCAAAGAGCAATGCCAGAAAGAATTAGAAAGCTATGGCATACATGTTCCAACTTTCCAATGGGACCATCATAATTCAACAAAGTGGGACCAAATATTGTCAGAAAAGATAATAAAACATTGGTTAAATGCTAAGGACAATGATGCATTTACAAATTATCCACTTGATATTGAGTTTTGCAAGAAGGGCATACTCTTTGGCCTACTGGAACCTTGGCTAAGTGGGCAGAAAGATAATTACATGTAGCCTAGGACACGTAAAAAGAAGCCTAGGTCTAGAGTTAAACACAGAGTAAGCATAAGATTTCTCTCCATCTTCTAAATCCTCTTAGCTAAAATTTTGGTCTTGAATCTGCAAGATATATAGGAATGGCTTGCTCAATATGGGAAAGGATTTGGCAAAATGCCTTCTCCCTAGTAAGGAATGCTGATCAGATACAGAAGAATACAATGAGGGGAAATATCACTCTGTCCAAGTGTATTGGAGAAGCAAAATTTATTCACAATTTCTTCATAATCTTGATAAAAACACTCTCAACTATTTATCTGAGATGAAAGGTGAAATTCAAGCTAAAAAACAAGTGGAATATGGAAGAACTTATGATGAAATAGTCCCAAATTATCATATGAAACCATGTGAATCCCTCCCTTCTACTTGTTACTGCCCTCTATTTCTTGCCACATTAAATTGGACAGAGAAATTGGTTTTAGTGATGAATCCAGTAGAGGATAAACTAGAAAGATTAGCAAAATCACTTGAAACCCCACATTGGTTTGAATAAATTTAACTCCAAGTAGTTCTATATTTCCTCTGTTGTCACCCAGAAAACAATATCAAAAGCTGTGAATTTTAGAAGATTTTTATTTATTAATTAATTCCTGCTAAATAAAACAAATCAATATCACTAGATTAATTATTTTGAGCTTCCAATATTATAAGAAATATTTAAAACTAAGTTTCTGCAAAAAGACATTAGAGAAATAAAATCATTCCAGGAAATGGTTTTCTTTTTGTAAATTCATTCTTTTTGTAAAATAAGATGTGAAAATCGTCAATTATTTCAATTTCAAATTGATTTATTTGAAATATATAACTGAACTCAATATCTATGTGATACAATATTTCCAACATGTCTGAGTAGATTTTTGAATCTTCAGTTAAAATTTAGAGTGACATTTCAATTTCCTACATCAAATTGAGATTTATTACATTTCACAAGAAGAAAAAGAAGATATTTAAAACTGAATTTAATCCTTTCAAAAAATAAAATTTTTTCAACCACAAAGTAACTAAAAAAAGGACCCTCAAACCTCTTGTAATGATCTAATAGGAAATAAAAAGAAAAAAAGCATCAAAATCTTGACTTATCCAACCCAGGTAGTAACTTTTATGTGTCAGGTGTAAAACCGCACTGCTTCACTCCTCTATCACTTTACATAAAATTGAATTTCCCCATAATTCCAAATCTTCTGTATTCCATGCATGCACTGGAATTACTTGGAATCCTCTAGAGCTGATACAAACAACTTTTCTCAGGTTCCAACTCAAGTTAGAAACAGAGTTTTCTCAGAGTCAAAACCAAGTCAAAACAAGTTTCAGGTGCTACACCTGCCAGCAAGTGCAGCCTTTTTTTTCATGGTGACTTTATCCATTGTTTTCTGGAAGTGTGATGGAGCATTCTTCATACCAAAGGGAATCCTAAGATATTCATATATTCCCAAATGACAGATTATTTTCATAAAATTCCTGCTTTCAGGGCTTATTTTTATCTGGTGGAAACCTTTAAGCATATCCAAAGTACTGATGTACTTGGCCTTGGGCAAGTTCTGCAGAGCATGATCAATCCGGGGTATAGGATAATAATCTGCTTGAGTATAATTATTGAGCATTCCAAAGTCTCCTACCATTCTTGACTTGTTATTATGCCAATCTATGATTACAGGTGTGGTCACTTCTACCTGTTCATTATGCCCTACTTTCCTTAATACTTGTAAGTCTATTAGTTCTTGGATATATTCCTCATGTGCTTTTATAGACTTAGGACTAGAAGGATAGGCTGAAATTCTTAAGTTTGGGGAATAAGGAGGCTTAATGGTCAACTTCAATACCATATCATGTCCTTTAATGTCACCAAAGGGATGATCTTTAGTAAAAAAAGAATTCTGGTTCTCAAAGCAGACTTTCAATATATTATTCTTCTGTTCCTCAGAAAGTTTCATATTCAAAGCTGCTTGAGAGAAATATTCTTTGTGAAAGTCTTCTAAATGCTTTTGATAAGTAAAGGAGGGGAATTGAGACTGAATGGTGCATATCTTAAACTTCTTGTCCCAATTACCACTGAATGTGAAGTATCTCCCTTTACTCTGGAACAACTCTATACCATATAGACATAAGGCATAATTACCCAGTATCAGGTAGTCACATAGTCTGTTGAGCAATACTACAAATTCCACTTGTATCCTCAAAGATCTTTTAGTATGAGGTAGTATTATAGGAGCAGTCCATACTCCAATAGCATTCATGGTAGAGTTGCAAGAGCTGAACCTGGCTTTGAGGATGGGAAAAAGGTGTTCTTTCCAATTGGGGTCCCATTTGTTTAAGAATTCAGCACAGACACATGAGCAAAAGTCTTCACTATTCAGTAACAACCTTATAGGTCTGTTTTTATAAAATCCTTTTGCATAACAAGTTTGACCAGTGGTATAACTTTTCATACTCATAGGCTTAACTGTTCATGGTTTTACATCTGCAATATGTCTAGGAGTTCTGGAAGGATCCCATTTTTGGGGCAAGCTAGAATCCCCATGGATTTTATTGATTTCTACAAAAGCACCTATATCTCCTTCTATAAAATTAACAGGGTTTGTCAAGACTAATTCATATTCAGAAAGGGATCCTTTGGAATCAGCTATATCTTCATAGTTCTGATTTCCTTCAACCTCCTGCTATCCTTCCAAGACTGCTATCTTTCTTTTTGGTAATGTTCAGTCTTGTCTCATATGCCCAGTCTTGTTATAATTCCAACAAGTGGCAGGAATCCTCTCTTTATACCTATTCTCATTAGGTTTCTTATTATCAGAGGTATTCATAAGAGGAGGTTTTTCTCTGGTTTTTTTAATTTTATAGTTCTCTATGGGTCTAGAAGGGGCTTTCTTGTCTAACCCATTCATGTCTTTTACTTCTTCTAGCACATTGATTATAGTTGGCAAGTCAGCATCCATACTCATCCTACATCTTACACTATGTTAAAGATTGCCAGGACAAAGGTTGAGGAGTCTTTCATTTAATTCCTCTTTATCAGCATCTGGGTAGAAGCAATCCAACCTTTTCTTCTTTTCCAAGAACCATTTGTGAGGTTTATCCTTGCAGAGGTCAGATGAGGAATTTTCGAAATTTTTCATCATTTTTCTATTCCGTATTCTAGAACCAAATTGTTCTTTAATCAGAAATTTCCAAGAATTCCACGGTAAGGATGCTATTTCTTCTCTTTTACTGATAAACCATTCCAAGGCTACTCCTCCAAATAGCCTGGGCAGCCTGACTACAGCTATAGCTTCTGGTAGGTCTTAAGAGTTAATAGTGTAGTCAATAAATTTAAGAAAATTTATATGATTGTATTCTCCTTCACCCAAGAACTTGGGCCATTCAGAAATAGGGGGTAAAAGTTTGAGAGCTTGCTCCATCTCTGGAGTAGGACTAGGCCTAAATGTGTCACTCCTATTCATTCCTAATAAGGGTGGTGCATAAGGAGTAGTGGTTTGTCTGGGAGTTTTTGGTTTCTCTGTGGTACTCTGCAAGTGGTTGGTCAGACGGAGTTTCAAGTCTCTAAGATCAATTTTGATCATATTAAGTTGCAGGTCCACTTTGTTATTAAGCACATCCAGTTTTTCACTAAGGGATAGAATAGAGCTGTAAGTAGTGGTTACCAATTCTTCTTTTAAGGGCTGGAAAGACATAATAAAATCTTGTTGGATTCCTGATAAAATATTCTCAATTTTTTGAATCTGTCTGATCCTACCTTGATTAATTGTCTCCAATGACTGTTCTGTGTTTTCTTTGATTTATTCAATTCCTACCATCTTTGTTTGGTTATTAATCAATTTGACTACTATTGAGGTTACTTTATCCTTTTGGGTATAAACCCTGTCCAAATTTTCACAAACAATTTTGAAATTATGAAGAATTTCATTAGAAAAGGAAGTAATTACATCAGAGGTTGTTTGGGATCAGAATTAGAAGCTAATTGTTGTAAACCTTTTTCCATTTTTGCGCTAAGTATATTATCCTATCCCAGTCTTTCTTTCCCTTTGGCTTTGGATGGGAATAGGATTTCTTATTTCCTGATTGTTTGCCTTTCAGTTGGGATAATTGATCCCAAAGATTCCACTTTTCTACATATGATTCTACCTCTTTCCTTGGAATCATTTTCTGAAGAGATATCTGGGTGGCTTTTGCCTGGGAGATTATCTTTTTCACAGACACCATGACCTCCTTGGGTTGGGATTCTTTTAATTCTTCCCAACATTTCACTTTCTCTTTGACTAAGTCTTTGATCCTGGCTTCCTTTTCCAGATTCTGCTGGGGTGGCTGCAGGTAATTTTTTTTTAAAGGAGGGTAGCTTGATTCTACTACCTTCTCCAGATCTAGGTTTGGAGAGGGCAGAAGTAATTGGTGCTGCTCTGTGTCCATCAACATTTGATTCACCGGTTCCAGTCCCTTCATGGTTGTCCTTATTGGTGGTCTCACGGTTTCTGGGAGCTTTTGGCAAAGATCCATAGGAGGGAATTCTCCCTGAGGCTCTTGTGTTACGTCTATTCATTTATGAAGAATATGTTTATAAGTATTTTACAGAAAAAATCTGTAAAAATGAGTTTTATTAATAACTCACTTAAGTTGATGTTCAAAAGTACCAAGACTAGACTGGGATTAAATTGATCATTAGTAGGTAATCCTACGGGGTCTTGGTGTGTTCCAATGAGTTCTTCACCTGCCCAATCAATATTTTCAGGGCTTCCAGAGATATCTGGGATTTCTTGAGCCAATAAATGAACTTCAGTTGCAGTGGTTTCCGGTACAGGAGGGTTCACTGCTGAAAATATTTATTTTATTAGTTAATAAAATATATTAAAATTATTTTTAAAAAATAATATGGTAATACAAGTTGTATACTTACTTTTATATTTCAAAAAGTAATTTATATGGTATTTCTTCCAACCTTTATGTTTCCTTAATAGGGTCTGAAAGTTGACGAGCCTTTCAAGATCTTCTTGTTCAAGGATTTTATCTAAGTGCTTACATGCAGAAGAGATATTAAGTTCCCAGCTTGAGTTAAAGCTTTCCAACCATTAGGTTTATAAGTTTGAATATATTCTTCTTTTTTTATCTTTAAAAGATTTAAATAATAAATTATTGATTCCGCATTGGTTCTTAAATCCACTTCAAAAGAAGTTCATGATGAATCATGGTTATAAAGTCAGACAAATTTTTCTTTGATTTAATTTTTTATGAAATTTCTGGTCCAAGGTATTAAATATAATAAAATGGAATATTTCACAGCCAGACCCCCAATTTTCAGCCTCCTGGATGCCAACACCCTTTCTATCCTTTAAATACCACAGGTAATAGAATAAATAATAAATATATTATTTAATCAATGTAGCAAAAATCCATAAAATATTTGGATTAAGCTTGTTGCAAGGTTAAGTGGTTTGGTTATTGTTTATTGTTTTAAATCAATATGAATAAATTTATTATTGAATATTTTTATAGAGGGGCCACAATTGTATTGGGGATCTTTAACACCTCTCTTCAGGGATTTCAGTATGAAAACACATAGTCCTGGTTACTTTGGGCTCTTTAGTTTAAAGGATATTTTACCCAAAGATAATATGTATAAAAAATACACGGTGGAGTGGAAGGGCCTTGTAGCCAAGCTTCCACGACAGAGAAAGGATAATAAAACTCATGGGTATATCATTAAATCATTTGGGTATCTTTTTGAGACGTGCACTAATTGGTTAAACATTTATACTTGGGTTATAAGGTTTTTCAGCAGTTTTAATTGATAAAAAAGAGGTTGAGGACAGATATTGTTGATCAGACTTAGCCATAAATCAATTACTTATCTCTTATAAGTACTTGATTACCTTGGCATGGTTTCTGGATATAAATATAACTGGTTGTCTGCCCATCAATATCCTCGTAAGAGCTCTTTATTTATAGCTTTTGGAGTCCCAATATTGTCCTTCTGAGGGGTACAGGGACTCAGAGGGACAGACATTAAGGCTAGGAGGGTAACCAGGGGTAGGCTTTCATGTGTTCTTGGTGCTATAGCATGGGTAGCATCTAATTCCTCAGGGTATGGGAATTATTCTCTTTTATAATAGATATTAGGATGTGTGAATAACACTAATCTGTCCCATTTATGTATTATTTAATTAATTATCCTTAGTGAATGTTCCAAGTAATTTAATAATTATATAAATATACATTTCTACGGACATGCTGATGTCAGGTGAGTTCTCATTAGGGGGTATCAAAGTTAACCAAACCCGCCATTTTTTAATGGCGGTTTCAATCCAAATCCGCCATTGCAAACCCGCCATTAAAAATCAAAAAAACCCACTTATTTCAGATCAGACGTTTCAAAGTTAACCTGAAATAAGTGGGTTTTTTCAAATAAAGTATTTGAATGCTTCCACCACCTGTCCGCGTCATACACCCCTGTCTTCCCACCTCCTTCTACCTCCGACCTCATTGGAAAATTTTTTACCCCCACCCTCATCATAAGATTGATTGACCACTCTCATCACTTTATCGCTCTCATCACTTGATCACTCTCATCCACTTCATCGCTCTCAAAACTTCATCACTCTCATCACTTAACCGCTATCATCACTTGATAACTCTCATAGACTTTATTGCTCTCAAACCCTCACCACTCTCATCACTTTATTGCTCTCATCACTTGCGTAGCCCAAACTCTTTCAAATGGCCCCTCAGTGAACCTCCCCCCACAAGTCCAACACACCCAAGAGAACATCCAAAAAACAGTGAAATCACAAATTGAATCAGATAAACTTCAGTTTGAAAAGCAAAAGTGGGTTCGCCAACTGACCATGGATGGTCAAAAGCAGCAAGCCGATACTTTGGCTAATCAACAAACATTGGATGCTGAGTGGAGGTTGAAACCAGCTGAGCAAGAGTTTCAAAAAGAGGAAAAGGAGAAGGATTGGCAGCAAGTGCAACTGGAAAAGGAGAGGGAACAACGGGCAAACAAAAAAAAAGGATAAGGTATCAGTAGCTTTGGCTTGCATTGGCAGTGGTAGATTGGTAGAAGAAATACAGCAGATTACTCAAATGCTGGGCTTGTAAATATATTTGCATGGATGAAAGAAAAACAAATTATTTTTTACTACAACAACGTTTGAGAGCATTCTTTTTAATGAACACATTTGATCTTCAAATTACTACCATTTCAAATTGTTTGAAGGAAAAAACATGAACAAACTTGCTAAACTCAAAATCGGACTCCCAATAACTTTGACAGCCCATAAATCTCAAATGATATTTAACTGTCTAGGAATTACTTGGAATCTGGGGCTGACGCATTGGGCAATGAAACCATGGCTAACCGCCTTTTTGAAAAAAATGTTATTTAACTAATGAAACCAGCAGCAGTTTACTAGAATTCTCTCAAATTTTTGTTTCAGAGTTTGGTGGAATTTTAAAAGGCTGGTTTGATAAATTTTCCTTCAGGTGGGTGTTGAAAAGTTTTTGAGGGATGTCACCTTTTGCTTTTTTCCAGATATAAATAGAGTAGAATTGTTTTTTTGGTTTAATTTAAAAAAAGATATCCCTGGTAAAGGATTGGTGATTGAACTTGTAGTTACTATTTCTGAGTGTGAAAGTACCTATCTTTCTGTGCACTGAAACTTTTTCCCATAATAGATCCATTGTGAAACCACTCCCTTTGGTTGAGTAAAAGTTAGTTGTCTTTGGGGGTGAGTCAAGCTGAAATCTATTCCTACCACAGATGACTATCATTTTTTCTTATTTTATTTCTTGGGCTGTGATTATGGGGGGCTTCCATGATTTTTGGAGAAATCTTGCATCCACCTTTATAATGGTGGGTATGTGGTGAGTTTAATTGATGGTCATTCATTTGGCTTGTAATCCTAGTCCCAATGAAAGTTTTTAGGGACTTTAAATGTTTCAAAAATCTTACTTTTTAATCTCAATAAATATTAATAACTTAGATTTTCAGTAATTTCTCATTAAATTCCATTTGGCTGACATTATAATTTTTTGGTGCAGATGTTCTGTATGAGGCTGGTTCACAATGACGACCGGCACAAGCCATCGCAACCCCCCCCCTTATAAAAATAAAAAATAAAATAAGATAATAATAATAATACTAAATATATCTTTCTGTCTTTCTCATCAACCCCGATCCCACTCGTTTGCCACTTGCCAAGCCCCATCTTGAGTGAGCTCCGACCCCCAATGATCCAGCTCCCCAAGCTTGTTTTGGGGAGGGGGGGGTTTAAGCTCAGACCTGTTCTTTGCCGGTGCGCCTCGCCCAACCGGCACCCAAGCCTGAGGATCGATGGAAATTTGTTGGCACGGATGAATGGATCAGCAAGGGGTTCTTCTCAACCTGGTTTGTCCATCTTCACGCTCTGCTCAAGCTTCCACAACAGGCTGGATGGCAACCCGGACTGGGTCTATCATCCTCGACGACACCTCCTCGTTCCTTCCTTTTTTTTTGACTTGCTCGGATGTAGATACCTGACAGGAAAGATATTGATAGACCTCTCAACCGTGGTGATGATGATGATCAACCTTGTCTCAACTCAAGAGTGGGATGGTTGTTGTTCTTCTTTTTTTTTTTTTTTTTTTTTTTTTTAAAAAAAAAAGGAATGAAATCTCTCTCTTGTTAAGAATCTATTGAATGAATTTGAACAGGAAGAAACTTTGGAGGAGGGATAAGCCTAAAAAAAAAAGAAAAAAAGAAAAAAATCCCTAGCAGAGTAGGTCATCGAAAAAAAAAGGAGTCGTACATGATAAGCTCTTTAAAATCTTACACGCTAAGCCCAGAGAGAGAGACAGTTGGCGAAAACAAAAAAAAACTCCTCATGATGAACGGCAAGCAAACAAAAATAAAAAGAAACAAGAGAGAGAGAGAGAGAGAGAGAGAGAGAGAGAGAGAGAGAGAGAGAGAGAGAGAGAGAGAGAGAGAGAGAGAGACAGAGAGAACAAGAAAAGGATGGACATAAGAATGAAAATGGGGGGAGGGGGGGGGTGAAATCTAAAACGGTTGGATGAAGAAACAAAGTCAAATTGAAGAGCCTTTTGTCGATGGATCATGATGCTTGTGGCCTGGGAACTGAAACCAGTGCATGTTTTGATTATGATTGCAAGCTCATTTGACGATCGAGGTTAAAAATTGGTCTTTGTGGAGCACAAACAATTATACTCACTCACTCAGTCACGCACGCAAGCATAGTAAAAACTTGCGTATCCTGAGGATCGTCGTCTATCCATAACGTTCGGACGGACGGATGGGGAGCACAATGGAAGACTGATGAAAGCCCAAACGTATCAACAACATCAAACGTTTGGGGCAGCATGGTGACCGTGAATGATGGGTGAGATCAAGCGGAGGAGATCAACAGATCAAACAATTGAACAAATGCTGATGGAGTGCATTGGGAGAAGGACAGGTCGTCAAAGAAGGATGGAGATCGAGTACCAAAAAGCCAGTTTTCAATTTGGTCGGGCTCAAGACAAGAGTGCTAGTCTGAGCTGGAGGTTGAACGATCAAAACAGGTTGATTTCAAGAGCAAGTTGGATTCCAATCCTTAGGCTTCCTGTTGAGTTCTGGGTGGGTGAACTGGTACGGATTTGAGACCAAGTCTGAGTCGTCTAGGATCGGTCTAGTCAATGGGTCTTGTTTCAAAAATCTTACTTTTTAATCTTAATAAATATTAATAACTAAGATTTTCAGTAATTTTTCATTAAATTCCATTTGGCTGACAGGCTAGAAGGAGAATTTCCTAAAGATTTGAATACAGCAAAAGGTCTATTGTTGCACAATTTTTGTTTGTTTCCAAACCTTACATTAAAATTCCAGCCTCTTTGTATTTGAGGAGAGCAAGGGGGGATGGCTGTGGGAGATGGCCGCGGGCTTTCTACGAGCGAGGGGGGAACTGCCCCCCACCGGGCTCGCTGCAAGCAAGGGGGAACCGCCCCCCACAGATGCGAGCATGGCCAACGGAGATGTCCGCGGGCTTGCTTTGAGCGAGGGGGAACCGCCCCCCCACAGATGCGAGCAAGGGGGGATGGCCATGGGAAATGGGGGCGGGCTCGCTGCAAGCAAGAGGTGAACCTCCCCCCACCGGGCTCGCTGGGAGCGAGGGGGAACGGCCCCCCACAGATGCAAGCATGGCCGACGGAGATGGCCGCGGGCTTGCTGCAAGCAAGGGGGAACCGCCCCCCACAGATGCAAGCAAGGGGGGATGGCCGTGGGAGATGGCCGCGGGCTCGCTGCAAGCGAGGGGGGAACCGCCCCCCACCTGCCAGCTCCAAGCAAGGGGGGGGAGGCTGCAGGCAATGTGGGCAGCCTTCCGTTTGCATGTGGCGGATTGTTCATCACCCCCCCCCATTGGCTAGCTGCGAGCGAGGGGGGAAGTTCTCAGGCCAGGGGGTGAAGCCCCCCAGCAAGGGTGGGATTTCATCACCCCCCCACCACCCAGCGACCAAGGGGGGGACGGTCAGCTGTCAGCAGCAATGGCAATGGCTGCCTCAATGTCCGAGCTGTTGCCCCGCCCCATTTGACCCACTCTCAAAGCTGCAGCTGTATCCTGAATCATGACATTTCAGGATAAAATGGCAGTTGCGCTTGAGTGATGCTCACGACGGGCTCAAAAACAGAGTCAATGATGAATGCTTCCACAGGCTGGTGGACCCCATTGAAATTAATATAAAAGGCTGCATCTACTTGCCTTGCCTCATTGCAACATTCTTCCCTTCCCCTCAAGCATTTAAATTTTGAAATGAAGGATCCATCCACTACTCCCTTGACAAAAGTTAATAATCCCATTCTTCACTCTTTCCATGTTACCCTAAAAGGTGCTTTGGTTTTTAAACCAAAGCATGCCGGAGATTGAATGCCTTGCATGAATGTGTCCATTAAGGAAACCATGAAAAGTTCTTTCTAATCGATGATGGTATTTGATTGATTGGGCTGTGGCCCCTCCATGCCTGAAACATCAATCCTTTTGTTTATTTGCCCCTTGGTTTTCATAATGTCACCATCTCATTCCAATAAAATACCCCTGACAGGCATATGAACAAAACTTATTGACATTCCTTTCTTGATTGGCAGAAAAAAGAATGTCATCGCTCAGTAGCAGCCCTTGAACGCCGTGCCCTGAGATGTCAATAAAACGATGAAATGCAGAGGATTATGACAGAAAGTCAAGCTCAACATCACATCCATGTCCACTCCATGAGTGTGCATCCACCACAGAGAAACTCTGCAAAACATGTCATTGCCATAGCATTCCCTGAGAATAGCTACAATCATGAGAACCAACAGAAATCATATAAACAGGCCTCAATTGAAATGCTACAGCATTTACCGGGATTGTCATTTTCTTGCAACCAACCCAACAACCAGGGGTCCATTCAATGTCCAGATGTGCATTTGATCCACCATACACAGGAGGAACTCCAATGTTACAGGTATCTCAGGCCACCAGGGCCTGCTGTTGTGCATGTGAATGGAAAAAAGGAAATCGGCCTAGTAGTAAAATTTACTCAATGGAGGGATATGAGTCCGGTTGAATATGCTGACCTCCGCTTTGTCACCACCACCCTTGTTCAGTTGGGATCTTTCTATGGAAACCAGCAAAATGGCTCCTTCTTTTCAGGGATCATGAAAGCATATGGCTGGCGTCCAGGTTATGGATATCTTGTAGAAAATGCTGGTAAATTTCAAATAATTGTAATTGGCTATATCATATTGGCTGACAAAAAATTGTCCCAGGACAGTATGTGCCAGTGCCAGCTTCAGTAAACAAAAACCAGAAACATGCACATTGGATTAACCTTGTGAACTGTCTATCAAGGATTGATCAAATATTGGGGAATTGGTTCAAAACCATGGCCCAGGTTTCCACAGGCAATCTGTTGATCAAATGCATCAATTTTCAATACCAGGATTTGCATCTAGAGAATATGGGTCTGCTGGTGAAGAAGTTTTTTCTGGCAATTTAACTGCCACTTGGAATGAATTTTATAATTCAGCCCATGTTGATAACAACATCAGTGGTATGGCTTATGGTGGCTTCTGCGGTATTTTGGAGTAGACAGGGGAATCTGCCCATAGACACCAGGGCTTTGATTTTCAATATGGACAATTTGTCTTGCCTGGGATTCGGACTTATATTGACTTTCAATGCAAAGATGGTTGGACTGATATAATCTGGGAATCAAATTATCTGTTCCATCAGACGGTCCAATCGCTGAGACCGCCTGGCAGTCCTTTAACATGCTTAGGAATCTCAGTCCAAATTAACAAAAACCTGGCTGACGTTTTCAAGAAGGCACAAGTAACAGGTTCAGGAAATTTTGGTGGACATAGTGCAAGGGAGGAAATTGTTATCAACCGGCTTGCTTCTTCATCCTCATCCAGACATTAGTTTTTCTACCAACAGCAACTTCTGAAAAACAAACAAACCAACATTCCCAGTTCCAATCTGCATGCAAGTTGCAGCCAATTGGCAATTGATTGCTCGATCAATGAGAGGAAGAATTGGAGGAGGGGAGGGTCTCACCTTGATGGATTGAGAAATGGATCCAGGGGGGGACTAAAGGTTGAATGATCAAAGGATCAGCAACTGGTGAGGGGAAGGAAGAGGAAGAGGGTGGAGGGGGCTTACCAGGATTAGGAGGAGGTGATTCAGTGAGTGAGGTGAGATGAGGTGGTGGTGGTGAGTAAGGTGGTGGTGATGAGTGAGGTGGTTTGGTGAGGAGGAGGCAGGGTTTGACCGCTGAGTGAGTGGGGTGAGGTTGAAGGGGTTGAGTGGTGAGGGGGAGGGGGGTGGCATTTGGTGAGTGGCAGGGTTTGAGGTGGAGGTGTTTTTAGATTCAAGTCCACTAAAAAAAAAAATAAAAAAAAACTCAGCCTATGAATCTTGGGTGAACAACCAAAACCAAAAAAATACGGTGAAGGGAATTTTTATCAATTTCAAAATCAAAAATTACTCATCAAAGCAAGCAAGTGTGAGAGGAAGAATTCGCTCTCTCATAGAAGAAGATGAGGGACCAGATGAGACAGGGATGACTTGAGGCGGATCAGGAATATCATCTTGGAATATTTTGTCCCATTCATCTTTGATGTTGACCAAAAGGTTGTGAAGGATTACACAAGTGATAATCCAGTTGATGAGGAACCTCTTATCTTTGGAACATTGGAGCTGGTTTCGCATCTCCCGTAAGCTGGCCCATCTTCCTTTCAGAATTCCTATGGCATGCTCAATCCAAACTCATGATTGGGCAAGATGATAGTTAAAGTCGGTTTTTCCTTGATCATTGGACAAAACATTCCGGTATGCTGGAACTACATATTTCCCACTAGCATAAGCCAAATTGGCAAGAACGTATTGATCTTGGTCAAAGTAGATATCTGGTTGTTGGGCAATCCGCATCCGATTGAAAACATATGAATCATGACAAGAACCTGGAAGGCCAGCATGGAGGGAGATTAACTTCTTGTTGTTATTGCAAACAAGTTTTAGTGCCACGGTGTGGTGCCCCATCCTGGACAGCCTGGCTGCCTTAAGACCTCAATCCAGAAACTGTTGCGCAAACGTACCGCCCGGCCGAACGACTTATCCTCAGGCTCATCCAACTATTATTTACCCGCGCGCGCGCGCCGCGCCGCGCCGCGCCGCGCTTCCATTATCCGCGTCGCGCCGCGCCGCGCCGCGCTCCTTTCATCCGAGCGTGTCGCGCGTCCTTTATCCGTGTTGCTTCTCATCTCCGCCGTTGTTATAGAATTTCCTCATCTTTGTTTGTTGTGTGTCTTCATCTTTGTCGTTGCGCCTCCCAATCTCCTCATTGCTACCGTCGCGCGACGCTCATTCATGATCTACTGAATCCATCCCGACCGCACCCGCAAGCATTTGGCAGATCCTTGACCAACGCGAGTGACCACATGGTTGCCTTCCCGTTTCCGCTCTATTTGTAGAATCCGTTGTATATAGTCTAACAGGGCCTCCTGCCCATATAAGGAGGGGCTTCCCCCTGCCTTTTGGACGACCATTCCATCATCCTAGTATCTCAGATCTCAGCATCCCAGCATCCCATCATCATAAACAATTTATCCGTGGGCATCCTTCCCCACTTATCCAAGCAAATTATCCGGGTATATCTATGATTGCCCCTTGATCCTTTGAGCCTCCATACTCAAACTAAGTCCTTTGTGACCTTGATCCTTATCACCAACCAATAGCCTTGCTGGTTGAAGAAGAATTCCTGTCTGCCTGAATTCTTGAGTGTGTTATACCACTCTGATCCCTTTTTCCGACCATACTGGTCTTGATCTCTCCTTGATCATCTTTCTGGAGCCAATCACGTTTGATTGAAGAGGTTTTATTAAGCTTAAAACCTGGAGTGTTATACCTCCCTTCTTCTTTGAGGTTGAATCTCGCCACGCTATTCTTGAGTTCCTTGAGAAGTGTTGGGATATTCTTGCTCAAATTTGTTATTGATTTGCTTCTAGAGCTTCTTAAACAAATTGCTTTTGTTTTGTTCAGCCTCCCACAGTTATCTGGTACCCTTCAAGCGCTTGATTGCGGAGAGTTGGGCAGGTTCATTGAGAACCTGGAGGTTGGTTGGGATTGAGTTGATCTTTCCTAATCAGCTGCTGACGACCAGAGTTATTAGCTTGTGGGTGTTGTTACTTACAACTGCCTTGTTCTATTGAACTCTGAACAAACCTTGACTTATTTGTTCAAGTCTTTCCCTGCACCATCTTGTCTCAGATAGTGTTGTTTCCATTGCTACCAAAAACTCTTATCCTCTTCTCTTGGTTTGATTTCTCATCCATAAGGTTCTGGACCTTGATTCCGGTTACATTAAAATATTATTGTAACTCCTAGGAGGGCAGCCTAAACAGCACCTTTCCCCTCCACAGAACTGCCACGGCTTAGCACCGTTTGGAGTCTTACAACGGAGTATCTAAACAAAGAGATGGAACATATTTGGTCAGTGTGTGATCCAAAGTTTTATCATAGCGATTGGAAAAGAAATGAATCAATTGCCTTTTTTTACAATCAAAATAGTGGTTGCCATCTAGGTTGGGTTTTTGACTCAAGGGGATGGTGGTTCCATCAACAAAACCAATGCAACCAGGAAAGCCTTCTGTCTGCATTACTTGAGATATCTCCTTGCGTTCTTCTTTGGTTGGCCATGAAAGGACCAAGCGACGGAAAGATAGGATAGCAATCATGACTCTTTTGGTGTGTAAGTTAATGCTTCTGTGACTGACTGAGAATAGATTTTCCAATTGATGGATTGCTGCTCCATTTCCATTTGACCCCAATCTACAAAGAGCAACAGAAATTTGGATGGCTGGATCGCGTTGAAGATTGCAAGAATTGTTCTGGAAGATGTGGTGGTCTTCAATCATTGCCAAAAGTTTCATGAAAGAAGGCAACAAAGTTTGGAACAGTTGCTGGAAGCTTAAGTCAGGGATGAGATAAAGCTTTTGCCTTTCATACATAGGGTTATGGAGAGTGTGTATTCTTGGAACCATGTATTGCTTTGCCAACAGAGAATTCAAAGCTAACCAAGTTGATTCCAGATCAGAGTCTGAATCAGAGTCTGAATGGGAGTAAAACAGTAGCAAAAGTTCAGTCAGCTTTTTTGCGTTTTCAACTTGCTGGCGGGATGTTTGATTGGATATGTTGAGAAAGGTGGTGAGTGATGTGGGTTGATGAGATGATGATGGGATTTGTGTGAAGATGGGTAGGTGAAGGTATGTGAAAAACAATAGAGATGTGTGTGATGCAATGGAGATGGGACCGGTATGGATTTGCTGATGTGGATGGGTGTTTTTGATCTGATGGATGGTGGATGGATGATGATGCATAAATGGCGGGTTTAATGGTGTGTTTGATGATTGAAATCAGCCATTTTCATGAAACACACCATTTTGAAATACACCAGTTAGGGGGTATGTGTATTTCAGAAACCCGCCATTAAAAATGGCGGGTTTTGTCAAAAAAAATGGCGGGTTTCTAATGGAGGGTTTGCTAACTTTGATACGCACTATTATGTATTATATAACTGGAGTAAAGTCATGATATTGATTTTACTCCTTATCTTTGATTTCCAGTTGATTTACTAAGATAATTACTTTAAAATATAAGTCATGAGACTTCACATAATATTGTTACATCACTAGTCTTCTTAGTATGTCACAAAAATATTGATGTGTACAAATTCTCATAAAAGTATATTAAAGAATTTTAATATATTTTGAGAAGTTGTCATTGTCTTATTTTTGACATTCTTGGTACTTTGAATTATATTAAATAAAAAATACGTATAAGGGTTATTTAAGTATTTTTATATAATATTATGTACTTTTGGACTATCTACTATCCAAGGGAACATTTTTTACATATGTAGAATTTTCCCATGTGGGTTGTAGCATGTTTATGCTGTACCTAAGCATCTCAGGCCGCCTGTCACTCTTTCAACCTGTAGTCCTGCCGCTGCGTACTTGTCAGAGGCCTGGGGCTGCGTACACAACCTGGACAGAGTGACAGGGCTGTATCTCAGGCGCGCGCAGGTGCATTGGCTGCCGCAGCTGCGTGCAGGAATTGTGACAAAACACATTTCTGTCTGTAACTCCTAAAATATACACAAAAACTCAATTCTGACTGAATTTTGGGTGTAAAAACTATACCTGACAGTATGTCTGAAATATTTAATTGACCAAAAGCTCAATAGTGGAGCCATAGTGTTTTGGTCTTTCTTTCCTTAATTATTTAAAAATATAAGAAGTTGGATTTCAAGGGTGGGGTCAGTGAGTGACCCTACCCTAATTTTGGGTGGAGAATCTATTTCTGTAATATTTTCCTACTCCTTCTTAGTTTAATTGTATTATTATTATTTTTATGTTCTTTTTGTTACCTTTGCAGCTTGCTTTGCAATAGTAGCAAGCTAAAATCAATATCCCATACAATCACCATCACCATCACCACCATCATCATCATCAACCACCACCATTACCCTGGACCATTCACCATCATCAACACATACTTTCAACCATGACCCAAGCAAATAACCCATACTTTTGACCATCCACAACCACCATTATTTACCCAATAACCCATTCCTTTGAACATCATCACCATGTCCCCATAACATGAACATCACCAAAAATCCCCACATACCTTGACAACCATCAATCATCATCACCATTGATCATCATCATCACCATCAATCATCATCATCACCATCAATCATCATCATCATCCATCACCATCATCACCTACCTTGAACATCATCATCCATTGTCACCACCTACCTTGACCATCATCAATCATCATCATCATCATCCACCATCATCATAACCTACCTTGAACATCATCATCCATCATCACCACCTACCTCAATCATCATCTTTATCCATCACCATCATCACCTACCTTGAACATCATCATCCATTGTCACCACCTACCTTGACCATCATCAATCATCATCATCATCATCCACCATCATCATAACCTACCTTGAACATCATCATCCATCATCACCACCTACCTCAACCATCATCAACCATCATCATCACCTATCATCATCCACCTCCATCACCGTCAGTTATCAACTATAGGCTCAACCATTTCAAACTTTATTCAAATCATCACCTGTATCATCTAAGGAGTATCAATCAGTAACCATAAAATCAATATAAAAAAATATATAAAGGATAAGACTAGAAAAATGATTCTTCCCTTACTAAGCTTCATTCCTCCAAGTCACTATCTGTTCCACCACTTTTACTTTTTGAGCTTGAATACATTGATCCTAGGTCTGATAGATACTACTATAGTAGCAACTCTATCTGAAAATCAGCCACCAATCTCTTTTGTTTTATTGTTGTGAGACTACTATAGTACTTAGAGGGGCAGGCAATTCAAAATCACCCTTAGTATTCACCTACCTTATCAATGGTTTTATTAATAAATTCACCCTCAAGTGACAGCCAGAAAGCTATTTGCTACTCTTTACCCAATCCCAAAGGAGTCTCCTAAGCGGAAGCGCCCATCTGTCTGGCCTGTTTTGGAGGTTGCATTTACATGTGGCCTTCTTCTTGCGGTAACTCCCACAACCTATGGGAGCTGCGCAAGCAGTTTCCAAGAGTCTACTTCTGCGCGCAGGGTTGTGTAAAAAATTCCTTTTTTTCTGCAACTCCAAAAATAAAAATAACAATGAATTTATGACTCAATTTTTGGGCAGAAACCCATGCCTGTGGAATTAGTGAGGTGGGTTACTCTGCTCCAAGAAGGATTGGGAATAGGGTGGTGGTTCCAGTGCATAAAACCACCTAATTTGGCACTAAAAACCAATTTCTGGAATAATATTTGATGTTTTCCATCTACCTTATTTGTACATAATTGTTTTTAAATTTAGCTTTTTTTTATTATTTGTTTCTTTGTTCTTTTATTTATTTTATTTATTGTGTTGGCTTTAGTCAGTTGTTTACAGAGGTAATTGAAGATTCTCTTAAAGAAGAAAAATTTCAAAAAATTCTGTGTTTCAATAATTTTTTTATGGGATTTCTTTGTTGTTTTTCCTCAATTATCCAGTAAAAAATCCAAATAAATTAAAAACAAAATCAATGAGACTGTCCCCTATGAAAACCTGTGCAAGTTCCATGTCCCCCAATCCTTTGAATCAATTCCCATTGTAGAAGGAGGTCTATCATTGGCTTGTGGAAGATTTCTTATGAAACATCATAAACTATTAACAACCATATATTCTTAATTTGGATATTTTCTTTTTATTGGTCAAACTGTGGGTCTGCCCTGATATGTGTCCTTTGATGTCCCATTTTTTCTTATTCTGTACTCTTCTGAATAAAACTAACAGTGCTCATTTTGTTGGGCTCAACCGTTTTTGGTGAGCGCAAAAATAGTACAAATTTCAGAAATGTATGGCAGGCTGTGTATGATGCAAGGTTTTCTTGGCCCAAACCCAACCCTAGCCCAAATTTTGGGGGTTTAGGCCAGTTGATGACCCCCTTTTTTAATTTAAATCTTCTTAATGTGCTTCCAATTGGCTCAATGCAATTTTTGTCAGCCTCCTGAATGCCAAGACCCTTGCTATCCTTTAGCAACCACAGGTGATAGAATATGTCAGCTCTCTGATACCAGGAACCTTGCAGTCCTTTAGCTAAATAGAGTGATAAAAATGCTGGAATGATAATAATAATTGTTATTCCAATAATAAAAACTTAGAAACTCAAATAAATGATATAATAAGAGAAGTTGCAAGGTTTAATTGGTTTGGTAATAAATGGTTTTCAATATAATATAAAAGAGGGGCCACCGTATTATAATACTGGGGATCTTTACAGACTAGCTACCTCTCTTCAAGGGGCCAACTTAGGCAGTTTAAGAACCTTGGAATAAAGATGGGTGCCTGGAAAGGACTTATTCCACTAATGGCCAGGCATAAAAGCACAAGGGCCAAGAAAGGAAGGGAAAAACTCACTCTGAGCACTTTACCACAAAAATCCTGCAATAATAGGAAGGGTTCCAGAGCAGATGGGATGGATTGCTTGAGAAACCTCAAGGGTTGATTTGTTTCAAGAAATAAATAATAATACTACAGACTTGGTCATAAATCTCTTGCTTAGATTCTTTGTAAGCACTTGACTAACAATGAAACGGTTTCTGATTTATAATAATAAACCCTGGTAAACTGATAATGGAATAATAGATCCAAAGAGGTCTGTATAAATACCTTTTTGGGGTGATTTTGAGCTACTCAGGGCACGTAGAGAGGGTTCTACTCTTCAGCCAAGGCTGGCAAGCCATTCAGAGCAGAATTAGCACGTTCACTTGGTGCTTTTAATCAGCTGAACTTAGATCTGCTTGATTTCAGTACTATTTTAGCCACAGGATATGTTAATCTGTTATGCCGTAAAGCTGATCATTCTGCACTCATCCTTTATTTTTACTATTGTTATTACTTTACAGATTTGAATTTTAACTGATTTTCCATTATCTGCTGATCACGTGGATAAATTTTAATAATTTTTATGAACACTCCTTGTAGTGTTTTTTTTGGTCTTCAAAGATCAGAGTGAATGATTTATGTGGTAATCCTTGATCTTTGATTTATTATTAAATAATGTTTTAAACCTAATTTTTATTAATTTCATTTAGGTTTGTATCTTTTTAGACTATTGCTAATGCATATGTCAACTTGATACATATGCCAGGCATCTCTAACTAGGTTGTAGCTCTTCTGAGCGGTACCTGGTTGTCAGATTTGTCACAACAGATCCAGAAGCGGGGATCAGTCAGTACAGATGCCCACGGGGTAGGATCCGCTGTGTGCATGGCAGAATTAGCTGCGCGCAGGTCTCTAGTACGCGCAAATTTGCTACTAAGAGTATGTAGGGATATATAATGATGCGGGGCTGCACGCCGGAATTGTGACATAACACATTTCCGCATGTAACTCCTAAAATATACACAACACCTCCATTCTGATTTAATTTTAGGTGTAAACCCTATACTTGACAACACATGTGAAATTTTAAAATGGTAAAAGGTGCAATACTGGTGTTTTAATTTTTAGTACTTTTCTTTCTTATTATTTTAGAGGTGTAAGGACTTGGATTTCAAAGGTGCGGTCAATGATTGAACCTACCTAATTTTGGGTGAGGAATTCATTTCTTTAAAAATATTGATGTACTTCTCACTCCTTCTTTTGTTAATTTAGATATTCTTATTTTTTATAGTTTTGTTTTGTTATGACAGGTTGCTCTGTACATAGTAGCAAGCTGACATTCAGAGCTGCTTGAGAGAAGTATTCTTGATCAAAGTCTTCTCAATGCTTTTGATAAGTAGAAGAGGGGGAGTTAGATTGAATAGTGCATATCTTAAACTTCTTGTCCCAATTTCCACCCACTTTAAAGTATCTCCCTTTACTCTGGAAAACATCTATACCATATAGACATAAAGCATCATTACCTATTATCATTCAGTCACATAGTCTGTTGAGCAATACCACAAATTCCACTTGTATTCTCAAAGATCCTTTAGTATGGGGTAGTATTATAGAAGCAGTCCTTGCTCCAATAGCATTCATGGTAAAGTTTCAAGAGCTAAAATTGGCTTTTGGGACGGGGAGAAGGTGTTCTTTCCAATTGGGATCCCATTTGTTTAAGAATTCTGCACAGACACATGAGCAGAAAGCTCCACTATCCAGTAACAGCCTGATAGGTCTGTCTTTATACAATCCTGTTTCATAGCAAGTTTGACCAGTGGTATATTTTTTGCCACTCATAGGTTTAACTTTCAATGGTTTAACCTCCGTGATATGTCTAGGAATTATGGTAGGATACAATTTTTGGGTTCAAGTAGAATCCCCATGGATGTTATTGATTTCTATAGAGGTGCATATATCTCCTTCTATAACATTAACAGGGTTGGTCAGGATCAATTCACATTCAGAAAGGGATCCTTCAGTAACAGCTATATCTTCATAGTTCTGATTCCCTTCAACCTCCTGCTCTCATTCCAAGACTTCTATCTTCCTTTTTTTTTAATGGGCATTCTTGTCTTATATGCTCTGTTTTGTTACAATTCCAACAAGTTCCAGGCATCCTCTCTTTGTCCCTTTTCTCATTAGGTTTCTTATTATCAGAGTTATTTATCAGAGGGGGTTGTTCTCTGGTTTCGTTAATGTTGAAGTTCTCTTTGGGTTTAGAAGGGACCTTCTTTTCTAAACCATTCATGTCTATGACGTTGTCTAACACATTAATTAGAGTTGGTAAGTCAGCATCCATACTCATCCTGAATCTTACACTATGGTTAAGATTTCCAGGACATAAGTTGAGGATTCTTTCATTTACTTCCTCTTTATCAGCATCTGGATAGAAGTAATCTAGTCTTTTCTTCTGTTCCAAGCACCATTTGTGAGGCTTATTCTTGGAGGGGTCAAATGAGGAATTTTTGGAATTTTTCATCATTTTTCTTTTCCACATTCTAGAACCAGATTATTCTTTAACTAGACGTTTCCAAGAATTCCATGGTAAGGATCCTACTTCTTCTCTTTTACTGAAAAACCAGTCTAAAGCTACTCCTTCAAATAGTATGGGCAGCCTGACTACAGCTATATCTTCTGGTAAATTATAGAATTTAATAGTATAATCAATAAATTTAATGAAATTTATATGATTGTATTCTCCTTCACCGGAGAACTTATGCCATTCAGAAATAGGGGGTAGAAGTTTGAGGGCTTGCTCCATCTCAGGGTTAGGACTAGGCCTGAAGGCATCAATCCTATGCATTCCCAGTAAGGGTGGTGCATAAGGTGTAGTTGTTTGTCTGGGAGGTTTTGGTTCCTCTGTGGTACTCCCCAAGGGGTTTGTCAGACGGACTTTTAAGTCTCTAAGATCATTCTTGATCAGATTAAGTTGCAGGTCCACTTTATTATTGAGCAGATCTAATTTCTCACTAAAGGATAGAATGGAGCTGTTAGTGGTGGTTACCAATTCTTCTTTTGAAGGTTGGAAAGACATAATAAAATCTTCTTGGATACCTGATAACATATTCTCAATTGTTTGAGTCTGTCTGATCCTACCTTGATTAATTGTCTCCAATAACCCTTCTGTATGTTCTTTGATATCTTCCATTCCTACAGTTTTGGTTTTTTTATTAATCAATTTGGCTACTAATGAGGTTAATTTATCTATCTGGGTATAAAAAACTTCCAAATTTCCACAAAAAATCTTGAAATTATGACGCATATCATTAGAAAAGGAAGTAATTACAACAGAGGTTGGTTTGGGCTCAGAATTAGAAGCTAATTGTTTTAAAACGTTTTCCATTTTTGAGCTAAGGATATTATCTCATCCCAATCCTTCCTTTCCTTTGGCTTTGGATGGGAAGAAGATCTCTTCTTTCCTGATCCTTTTCCTTTCAGTTGGGGTAATTGATCCCAAGGATTCCACTTTTCTACGTAGGATTCTACCTCTTTCCTTGGAATCATTTTCTGAAGAGCTATCTGGGTGGCTTTTGCCTGGGAGATTATCTTTTTAATAGAAACCATGACCTCTTTGTCTTGGGCTTCTTTGAACTATTCCCAATATTTCACATGCTCTCTGAATAATTCTTTGATTCTGGCTTCCTTTGCTGGATTCTGCTGGGGTGGTTGCAGGGAATTCTCTTGTAATGGAGGGTGTCTTAATTCTACTACCTTCTCCTTCTCTAGGTTGGGGGAGGGAAGAGTTACTTGGGGCTGTTCCTTTTCCATCAACATTTGATTCTTGGGTTCCAGTCCCCTCATGGTTTTTATTATTGGTGGTCTCACGGTTTCTGGGGTCTCCTGGCAAAGATCCATAGGAGGGAGTTCTCTCTGAGGCTCTTGTGTTACATCTATTCATATTTGAATAAAATTTTTATAAGTATTTTTCTTAACAGAAAAATCTGTAAAAATAAGTTTTATTTAAAACTCACTTAAGTTGATATTTAAAGGTACTATGACTTTATTGGGATTAAATTGGTCCTTATTAGTTAATCCTAAGAGGTCTTGGTGTGTCCCAATGAGTTCTTCACCCTTCCAATCAATTTTTTCAGGGCTTCCAGAGATATCTGGGACTTCTTGATCCAATAAATCAGTTTCAGTGGTGGTGGTTTCTGGTGAAGGAGGGTTCACTGTTTTTAAAAGGTTATTTTTTGATCAATAAAATATATATTAATATTATTCTAATAAAAATAATATGGTGATACAAGTTGTATGCTTACTTTTATATTTCAAGAAGTAATTTATATGGGATTTCTTCCAAGATTTATGTTTCCTTAATAGGGTCTGGAAGTTGAAACGCCTCTCAAGATCTTCTTGTTCAAGGAGTTCATCTAAGTGTTTATGTGCAGAAGAGATATTAAGTTCCTCAGCTTGAGTTAAAGCTTTTCAACCAGTAGGTTTATAAATTTTAATATATTCTTCTTTTCTTATCTTTAAAAGATTTAAATAATAAATTATTGATTCCGCATTGGTTCTTAAATCCACTGCAAAAGAAGTTCATGATGAATCATGGTTATAAAGTCAGACAAATTTTTCTTTGATTTAATTTTTTATGAAATTTCTGGTCCAAGGTATTAAATATAATAAAATGGAATATTTCCCGGCCAGACCCCCAATTGTCAGCCTCCTGGATGCCAACACCCTTCCTATCCTTTAACTACCACAGGTAATAGAATAAATAATAAATATATCATTTAATCAATGTAGCAAAAATCCATAAAATATTTGGATAAAGCTTATTGCAAGGTTAATTGGTTTGGTTATGGTTTATTTTTATGAATCAATATAGATAAATTGATTATTAAATGGTTTTATAGAGGGGCCACAATTACATTGGGGATCTTTAACACCTCTCTTCAGGGATATCAGTTTTCAAACACATAGTCCTGGTTACATTGGGTTCTTTAGTTTAAAGGATATTTGTCCCAAAGATAATATGTATATAAAATACACAGTGGAGTTGTAGGGCTTTGTAAAAAAGCTGCAACAACAGAGAAAGGATAATAAAACTCACTTGTATATTCTTAATTCCTTAGGGTATCTGTTTGGGACATGCACTGATGGGTTAAACCTGTATACTGGGGTTATAAGGTTGTTCAACAGTTTAAATTGATAAAAAGAGGTTGAGGATGGATATTATTGATCAGACTAAGCCATAAATCACTTACCTATCCATTATAAGTATTTGATTACCTTTGCACAGTGTCTGGATGTAAATATAACTGGGTCTCTGTGTATCAATATCCTCAAAAGAGCTCTTTATTTATAGCTTTTGGAGTCCCAATATTTTCCTTCTGAGGGTTACAGGGGCTCAAAGGGAAGGAAACTGAGACTATCAGGGTAACCAGTGGTAGCCTGTCAGGTTTTCATGGTGCTATAAAATGGGTAGCATCTAATTCCAAAGGGTGTGTGTTGAGATTTCACGGCAGAGAGGTTTCATCTAACCGGGGGCACGTCTCTTGCTTACATAAACTCACTCGCACTGTTGCAATCCCCCGGGGGACTACTCCACTTTTACTCACTTGATTCTCTATCTCATCTCATGAACTCAATCTCAAGCTCAAGAACTCGATCTAGAAGAACTTGACCATCATCCTATAGAATTGACCTCCTGACCATTATCACCTAGCTTGATACAATCTCAAGATTAATCTTGCTTTTCTTAGAAATTAATATTTCTTCTTTATCTTTTCCATCTCTTTCCTATTTTCATTTTCCTTCTGTCAACCTCACTCCATTGACTCCTCCCTGCCTAAAATCATGCCCGGTGAGATCTTTCTTCTTTTGATCATCTTCTGCTTGTCCCAAATGCTCATCATCTACTCGATCCTAGTCTTTCCCACTCAACTTAACCAAACTCCTCAAGATCCAGTCAATTAACAGTCTCACGTATCTCCCTCATCTCTGATAGTGACCGTCGTAGTCATCACTTCCTGTTTGTGTTTACTCTCTTCATGATCTATGGGCTGTTTTTCCTTGTTCTCATCTTTTCTTGATTTGATTCTTCCTCAGCTCTTAGTACAGCAATCAATACAAATCAATATCATTCCTTTAAGGTTAAAAGCCAAAAGTTTCATCAAAACTCCTCTACCGCCAAAGTATCAACTAAGAGAGGATCCTAATAACCGGGCGTCATGGATACCTTCAAGCAAACAATGCTCAAGACTGCGCTTGAAACCATTCTGTTACTGGGAGATGATAACTATGGAATATGGAGAGACAAGATGGATGCCGTGCTGGACGTTCAAGGATGCACTGTGGCCATGAACAATGAAATTACTGCGCTGGATAGTTCTGTCAACAACAAGTTGAAACTTCTTATCATCTCAAAACTCAACTCTACAGCTCACAAGAACATCATCACCGCCAAAAACAAGAATTCCGCCAAACTTCTATGGAAAGAAATCATCCAAAAATAGGCTTCATCTCAGGCCTCCAACTGAGCTAGGGTCTTCAACGGCCTTCTTTATCTGTCTTTCAACCCTGACAACATTGTCAATTTCATTACAAAAGTTAAGGTTTGCCTCAAGAAGATGGGTGAGGTTGGCATCAAGCTCCTAGACAACATTGTAACTTATCTCATTCTGTTCAAGTTTCCCCCAACTATGGACAATATCAAAAGACAGATAATTCACTCAGATAAAGAACTATCTGTTGAATACGTACTCAATCACCTCACTCAATTAAATAACAAATCAATGACTCAGTCATCCATTGCAAGCTCTCGGTCAAAGGGGGATGTTGCTCTTTTTGGAGGAAAGTCAACATCTAACTCAACTTCCACCAAGGGATCGGATCCAAAGCGATGCGTAGAAGGCTACCACCATCCCGGTCAAGATAGGAATCATTCTGCTGGAGATTGTTGGCACTTACATCCTGAGGTAGCTCCAGAGTGGTGGAGAGACAACCAGGCAAAATGGAAAGCTAAGAAGGGCGGCTCAAAGGCAAAACCAGAATCTCACTTGGCTCACTATCTCGCGTTACTCAACTCGTGGATTGAACACAGGGATCCAAATCAGCGGTTTCTTCTTGATAGTGGAGCATCTGTCCATATGATTAACGATAGTCAATATTTCAGCAAGATGGAGCCGTATTTCGGAGATCCTATCAAGATGGGAAAGGAGGGTGCGAGTTTACCTATAAAAGGAAAGGGTACGGCTCTGTTCAACTGGAACAATCTCACACTCAAACTGAGAGAGGCCTTCTATGTGCCTGATGTTACCATCAACCTAATCAGTGCCAGCGCTCTGAATGGCAAGGGTTGTACGATTAACTCAAGTGGGACCAAGTTTGCCATTACTCACTCAGGTAAAGAATTTCTAACTGGACAAATCAAAAATAATCTCTACACTCTTCCAACCCCCTCTCGCAATCCTATCTCGTTGTTGAATTCTCTTTTCTCGTCTATCTCTTGCACTCCTGAAGAAGCTCTACTAGAGACTCATAGAAAATACGGGCATGCTTCTCTGTCAAGACTTGAACCTTTAATTCAACACATACCTCACAACATCAAAAGTAAATTTCAGTGCGTAGATTGCATTATGAGTAAGATCTCCAAGTCTCCCTTCAAGCACACTTCCACTCAATCCTCAAAAGTCTTTGATTGGATTCACCTTGATCTAATGGGACCAATTTGACCTTCATCAAAGTCTGGTCACAGGTTCATCCTGTCTTTGGTTGATAACGCCAGCAGTTATCTTGCGGCTTTCCCTCTTGCTTCAAAAGACGAGAACGCCAAGGTTATCATCAGCTTACTCGAGAAGGAACATCATCAAAAAGTGGTTTATCCATCCGAGGTCTGCTCCAATGGAGGTACCGAATTTGTCAACCAAAAGCTTACCTCTTTCCTGGAAGACAGACATATCTCTCATATCATCTCAGAACCTTATCATCCAGAACACAACGGATGGGCCAAGCTAGCGAACCAAACCATCGTTGAATCTACCCAAGCAACTCTCAAAGATGGCTGTCTTCCTCCTTTGGTGTGGCATGAGGTAGTAAAAGGATGCTGCCTAATGCTTAATCATATCCCTTTGAAGGGGGAAACGGTGACTCCTTGGGAGAAGATGCACGGTAGAGCTCTTCCTTCCTCTTTCCTGAAGCCCATTGGTAATCCTTGCATTTTCTTAATCAATAAAAGAGAGAAGGGTTTAAAATTTGATTCAAAAGGTGAAGAAGGCACTATAGTAGGCTTCAATCAACTCCTTCTTTCTTATTGAATTTTGACTAAGAGTGGTTCTATTATCTCATCTAAGCACTTCAGATTCCTTCACATGCCTCCATCAAGACAAAGTGGATCCAACTTCAATATAGAATCAGAAAATGATGTTTCCAATCAAACTCCTATCTCCAATCATGGTCCTGAAGATTGTTTCAATCGTCAAGTTCCATGGTCAGATTACTGCGACAAATCTGACGACTAAATCAGCTCGGCTGACAAAGCTGAATCAATCAGCCAATCATCCGATGAACCTGAAGATCCCTCACCGCCTGCTCGTGAAAGTCCATTAGCGATTCCAGACACTGGTAATGCTGATCTACAGGTTCTAGCACCCTTGCGTTGGGTTCTGTGAGATTGATCGCAAGTCAGGCCGCCTCAGCGGTACGGGTTCTTTCATTTCTATGAACCCAAGTCTTACCAGGATACCCTTCAATGTGATGAATGCCAGGAGTGGATGAAGGCAATGGACTTCAAGCTGGATTCAATTGAAGATCTTCACTTCTGGGATGAGTACAACGGTCCTGCGCCAAAGAATGCTCTCAGGACTACGTGGATATTCAAAATCAAACAAGATTGTCATGGAGATCCGGTCAGATACAAGGCCCGACTTTGCGTCCAAGGCTTCAATCAGGTCAAGGGTCTGGATTATTCAGAGACATTCGCTCCAACTGGCAAACCCTCTACGTTGAGACTCCTCCTTCTGTATGCACTCAATACTAAACTAAAGATTTGGCAATTCAACGTCAAGAGCGCCTTTCTTCATTCGCCGATTGATGAAGAAGTTATTATTCAAACTCCCAAGTGATCAAGAAGACAGTGTCAATTCTTAAAGCTCCGCAAGTCACTATACGGCTTGAAGCAGGCCCCAAAAACTGGTATGAAACACTCACCAGCTGGTTTAGAGAAGTAGGTTTTGAAGAATCCTCCTGTGATCCCTGTCTTTACTCATTGAAGGATGGCAAATCTTGGATTTTCTTTCATGTGGATGACCTAATTCTGGTCGGAGACGGAGAAGACTTTGAAAGAAAATTCTTAAGTCGTTTCGCCGGCTCAACAGCAAAGAATCCCAATACCATCCTTGGCATGCGAATAGAGATAAACCGGGACGAAATTATTCTTAGCCAACCAAAACATATTGAAAGGGGTCTCAAAGAATTGGGTTTGGATGATGCCAAGATCAGCAAAACTCCACTCAATCCGAATCCACAACTCGTACCTGCGACTGATGACGAATTCAAAAAATTCAAGGCTTTGAATATAAATTACCATGCTGCAATTGGACTACTCAACCACATTGCGTGCTACACTCGACCCGACGTAAGTTTTTCTGTTTCCATTTTATCAAGATTTAACGTCAAACCAGGCATGTCACATTGGAATGAATTAAAGAAGACCTGGAAGTACCTCAAGGGAACTTCAAACATCAAGCTTCGCTTGAGAGTGGAAGACACGGGCACTCTGACCTCCACTTATTCGGACGCATCATGGGCGGATGACCCTGACACCCTACAATCTCAAACGGGTTATCTCTGCGCCGTTCATGGGTGCGTTGTATCATGGAATAGTTGCAAGCAGAAGAATATCACATATAGTTCCACCAACGCAGAACTCAACGCTTTTGTCAACGCTCTTCAAGAATCAACTTGGATTTGTTCCCTCACCTGTGAGATCTTTGGTACCAAAGTTTCTTCCATAATCATTCACACGGACAATAGCGTTTTGGTCGACAAACTCAAACAGTTTGGTTCAAACTCTAAAACCCGCCACCTCGATCTTAAAACCAAAGGCATGAGAGAGGAGCTGAAGTCTAGAAACATTGTGATCGTGCTCGTCAAGTCAGAAGAGATGCCAGCTGATGCTCTCACCAAGAGCTCAGATCTTGCAAGTCTTAAACGTCTTCAGCTTTCATTTTATTTGTCTATGTCCTCTTGATTTCAGTAATTCTTTAATTTCTCTGTTTCTTCATCTTTTTTTTGTTGTTTTTATTCTATTTATTTTATTTTCCTTTTTGATCCTTGAAGTTGTCATAAGTCCTATCTCACCAGGCATGGGGCGTGTTGAGATTTCACGGCAGAGAGCTTTCATCTAACCGGGGGCAAGTCTCTTGCTTACATAAACTCACTCGCACTGTTGCAATCGCCCGGGGGACTACTCCACTTTTACTCACTTGATTCTCTATCTCATCTCATGAACTCAATCTCAAGCTCAAGAACTCAATCTAGAAGAACTTGACCATCATCCTATAGAATCAACCTCCTGACCATGATCACCTAAATCAATACAATCTCAAGATTAATCTCGCTTTTCTTAGAACTTGATATTTCTTCTTTATCTTTTCCATCTCTTTCCTATTTTCATTTTCCTGCTGTCAACCTCACTCCATTGACTCCTCGCTGCCTAAAATCATTCCCGGTGAGATCTTTCTTCTTTTGATCATCTTCTGCTTGTCCCAAATGCTCATCATCTACTCAATCCTAGTCTTTCCCACTCAACTTAACCAAACTCCTCAAGATCCAGTCAATTAACAGTCTCAAGTATCTCCCTCATCTCTGATAGTGACCATTGCAGTCATCACTTCCTGTTTGTGTTTAATCTCTTCATGATCTATGGGCTGTTTTTCCTTTTTCTCATCTTTTCTTGATTTGATTCTTCCTCAGCTCTTAGTACAGCAATCAATACAAATCAATATCATTCCTTTAGTGTGGGAATTATTCTACTTTATAATTGATATTTGGACGTGTGAATAACACTAATCTGTCCTTTTCATTTATTTTTTAATTCATTATCCTTAGTAAATGTTCCCCGTAAGTTAATAATTATTTTCATAGGCATTTCTACGGACATTCTGATTGCAGATGAGTTCTCTATATGTATTGAATAATTGGAGTAAATTCATGATATTGATTTTACTCCTTATCTTCAAATTTCAGTTCATTTAATAAAATAATTACTTAAAAATATAATTCATGGGTATTCATGTAATGTTTTTACATCATTATTTTTCGAAGTATGTCACGAAAATAATGATGCCTATAAATTCTCATAATAGTATATTCAAGTATTTTAATATATTTTTAGAAGTTGTCATTGTCTTATTTTCGACATTCTTGGTACTTTGAATTACATTTAATAAAAAATACGTATAAGGTTTATGAAAGTATTTTTATATAATACTATTTACTTTTAGACTATCTACTATCCACATGAACATTTATTACATATGTAGAATGTTCCCGTGTAGGTTGTAGCATGTTTACGCAGTACCTAAGCCTCTCAGGCCGCCTGTCACTCTGTCAACCTATAGTCCCGCGGCTTTGTAGTTGTCAGAGGCCCAGGGCTGCGTACACAACCTTGATGGAGTGACAGGGCTGTATCTCAGCCGCGCGCGGGTGCATTGGCTGCCGCGGCTGCATGCGGGAATTGTGACGGAACACATTTCCGTCGTAACTCCGAAAATATACACAACACCTCAATTCTGACTGAATTTTAGGTGTGAAACCTTTACGTGACAATTTGTGTGAAATATATAATCGGCCAAAAAGCTAATAATGGATTCATGGTATTTTAGTCTTTCTTTCCTTAATTATTTAAAAATATAAGGAGTTGAATTTCAAGGGTGGGGTCAGTGAGTGACCCTACCTAATTTTGGGTGGAAAATCCATTTTTGCTATAATTTCTATGGTTTTCCTACTCCTTCTTAGGTTAGTTTTATTATCATTATTTTTATGTTATTTCTTTTACTTTTTCAGGTTGCTCTGCAATATTGGCAAGCTGACAATTTCTTAAATAAAGGAAACAACTCCAAATCATGAAAATATGGTAGCATGAGGGGAAAAACATTACTTTTTTTTTTTAGAGAGAAAAGCTCAAAAAACAGCATTGAATTTTTCATGCAATCTTGAGTAAGAATGAGTGCTTTGGAGGACTCTGGTTCTGTTTTTTTTCCATTCATCCACTACACAACCACTAGAATCAAAACAGTAAAAATTAAATGGGGTTGTTTATTTCACAGGATTTAATAAAAGAAGGAGATGAGGGTTGCTGATTCTGATGGAATGGAGGTCATCAGAACCATTAACATTGTATTTCTAAACCAGGAAATTTTGGAGATTAGCATGAATTTTCTTCCAACAATTTGAACAAGCTAGATAATCAAACAACTTCAATGATATCTATCAAATTTTCTCAAAGTTATAAATCCACCTCAGCCAAAAGAGTGGTAGATTTATAGTGTGTATTTCCTTTTAGAAATGTTTGGAAACAATCTGGATTGGATTTTCTGCAGAATTTTCTTACAATTTAGTTTTCCCAGTAACAATTTGGGAGAATAATATTCAAGAAACAAACATATTGTTCTGCTGAGTTATTGTATTTCATTACATACTGGTTCAATATTCATAGTCTTTTTAATGGTTTATTCTATGTATTTGAACTTGTAGTGGAAATTAAAAAATTTTCAAGAACTAGTAATTCATTCATGTTGGACCAGAAATTTTACAAAATTTATTAATCATAGGCTGAAATATTGAGTTAATACAATAATTTCCAAATGATTGAGATGAAACTTCCAGATGATATTTTATGTCCTTCAAAGTAAGTAAATATAGGTTGCAAGCTGCATATTTTGTACCAGCAAGTTCATTTGTTGCTTGTTGAGTGGACTTTGATGTGGGAATGGTATGTTAGTAATTTTAAGAAACAGCTGAGTTTAATGAATAAAGATGATGTATCAATAGCTCAAAGAAAGGACACCAGCACTCCTTTGTAACTTTTCAATGCACTGGCCCATCTAATACTCCTGATAGTAGCATCAATCCCACATTTGACATCTTTTCAACCCTGGTTTCACCCATTTGGAGGAAACTGCGCCATAAATTTACTACCCACATACTTGTGTGACACCATACAATCAGAATTTGCTCTCTTGATTTTTCAAAAACTGCCTTGGAACTCCTCCATTTGTAATTGGGTGCCTGCAAAGCAGCGCAAATCCCCGTCTCCTGACCAAGCCCAACCTTCAAAGCCCATCGGGCTTCCTAAAAATCCAATTTTTCCCCTTAGGGTAAACCCTGTAAGGATACATGATAGGACACAATAATTTCACAAACCTAAGTACATACTTATGTCACACTTTCTCACATGTCACCAACCTTGTATATAGATATATAACCCAATCATCCACCCGCCCCAGGATCAGACTCTCTCCTCATCAAGAGTGGATCCTGGAACGCCCAAACCTTGCTGATGGAAGGTGGTGGTGGATGCTTAGAGGTGGATGTTCAGGAGAAATACATAATAGGACTTTACAGGTTAAAAGCCGGCTCACCTGATTAGCCAAAGGAACGGATTTCATGGACAAGCGGTATCAAAAGAAAAAGGAAGACTGGTTAAAGAAAAATTCGGCCAAAATGGCACCAGACACCACTGACCCCATGATGGGGGAACCAAGCAACTCGCTGGGGGCATTTTTCTTGAAGAAGGAATTTGAATTGTAATTTGAAACTCTAAAAACAACTCTCACCCAACAATTTCAGTGTGTAGAAGCGGCCATGAGCAGGATGGCGACTCAACAGGAGTCCATCCAGATCCCCGTACCACCACACTAAGACTTACCCACGCGACCAACCAGCAATCCCTTGTGCTTGAAGTTTGTCAAGGATCCTATGTTTTTCCACTGGAACATCAACACAAAACAACCGGTCCTGGCATTTGATGGATCCAACTTCAACGTGTGGGAGGGGGTGATTGACCGAACCCTCTGACAAGCCTTCAATCTTGATCCAAAAATCCTAGGGGATCCAACTAGCTTCATTGACCTCACAACAACAGAAAACCAAGCGATTGTGAACCTACTTCCCAACTCGGTTGACGACAAGCTCTATGCAATTGTTGTAGCTTCCCAGGTCAAATTGGGGAAGGCAATCTAGGACATGCTAGTGGATACATGCAAGTAATCAGACCAACGTCACAAACTCGTGCTGGCAGAGAAAATGGTGGCGCTACTCACCTCTCCCAAAGCAGATATGGCTTGGATCAAATCCTTCCATACAGTTATGGCCAACTTGAACAAACTGGACATCACCCGGAATGAATTAGTCGGGCTGCTCATACAGTCAGTGGTGGCGGCGCCTTCGGGCATTGATGCAAAGACCTACAATTACTCCATATCTCAGCAGCTGAACAATGCAAAAAAAATCCCGCAGTTCCTGGATGTGGCAAATGTCCTCCAGGGCCCAATTGGTAAACTCCATCCAAAAGCTATGGGAGGCGCCAACCTTATGGACCTAGACAAAATCCAAGCTATTTGGGGACGCTACGTTCCTCCTCAGCGTCAGGGCCAAGCTCAGCCACCACCCAAGCCAAACCTGTCAGTTGATTGCGCCGCATACTATGCTGGAAAACAAAATTCAGAGGCTCTCCTTGACACCTAGGGCTGTGCCTGTTGGTACTGCGGTACGGACGGCCATTGGTACGGGGATTGCTCAATCTTCTGGGCAGATGTTTGGATGGGGAAGATACCGGTGCCGCCGACCAACCATGCGGCGCATAACTCAAGGTACCTACCTCCTCAACGCCCAAACAGGGATTACTGTTGGAACAACCAGCTACGTGTGATCAACATGCCAGAGATGGACGGTGGCATGATATTGCTTGATTCCGGGGCCAGGGCGCACGTGAGTGGCCCCTCCCGTTATTTATCCTTGACCTCTCATCTCTCCTAACCAAAGAAATTTCTCCTAGCCGCTGATAATCACCACGTCTCTGCATTGACTATTGGAAGCCTCACAATCCCAACAAAGACGGGAACAATAACTATTGACAACGTATATCTATGTCTGGAGGTTAAAGGGATCATTCTGTCAACAGGGCGTCTGCTGTTGGTGGGGTGGAAGCTAAGTTACTCAGGGCTGAAGGCCATCCTGACCAATCCTTCAGGGAATGACTTTAATACTTCTTTTCATAACTATTGCTGGATGATACCAACATGCATATTGGAAAACAGAGAAATGAAACTCTCCTCAAAGCCTTCCTTCGACCCATATAAATGGCATGTACGCCTGGGCCATGCCTCCGAGGTAGTTGTGAGACAGTTCCTGAGAACGCACTACCCGGATGAGATCAATGGCGTCTGGCGGTCATTTTTCTGCAAGCAATGTGCAATCTCACAGATTCTGGACCAGAAGGCTCAAGGCTTCGAGTCTGGTATTGCTTGAAATGCGCCTCTTGACCTCTTTGTAATGGACCTTGCAGGGCCTTTTGAAGAAGATTTGATTGGTGCAAGGTTCCTCTTGACCTTCAGAGATCACGCAACTATGTACACATTCATTGCCACAGTGAAATTGAGATCGGAGGTGCCCAATAAGATCATGGGCTGGCTGGAAAATATCAAACTCACCAGGGGGTTCTATCCTAAATATATCCAGAGCGACAATGCCGCAGAGTACACCTGCCCACTTAAGCCCAAGATTGAGCCGTTGGGAATCCAGATGGCATCCATTCCTCCGTATCACCCAGAACAGAATGGGGAGGCTGAAAGGGTAAATTGCACTCTTGGAGATCTAGCAAGAACAATGTTGCATGAAAGTGGAATGGGTAAGAAATTTTGGCTGTTTTCCTACCATTTCGTGGCCTACATCATGAACCGGCTTCCAAACTCAAGGACAGGGAACAAGACCCCTCTGGAACTCCTTTGGGGCACGGCCCCAAATCCTGCAATCATCTATCCCTTTGGGGCGGAGGAAATTGTTGATACACCCTCAGAACGCCGGGGGAAACTAGACAAGAGGGAACAACACTGCTGCTTGCTTGGTTTTCCCCCTGGGGGAGCTGGGTGGCTATTTTGGTCAGAGAAGGAACGACGCATTATACACTCTACCTCAGAAATCTTTCCTTTCTTCCAGGCGCTGCCAGTCCAGGCGGTGGTGAAAACCACAATAGATATCATCAGTAACCTATGCCTTGGAGAGGAAGCAACCAACAAAATAGCCGCGCTACACGCTTTGCCCCGGACAATCAAGAGAGCGGTACCTTGCTTGATGCCCAAGGCACTGAAGGGGGAGTGGGCTGCGGAATGGCTGCAATTTGGGGAGGATGAAATTCAGAAATTTGACAACCTTGATGTGTGGGAACTGGTTTGACCGCACGCGGGGATGAAAGTCCTAGGGGCAAAATTTGTCCTGGCTCATAAAAGGGATGCAGAAGGAAGGTTAACACAGCGTAAGTCGCAATACGTTGCCAAAGGATGCAGTCAACGGATGAGAATAGACGTATACAAAATCTACGCACTGACTGCCTCTCTGAATATTCTTTGGCTACTCCTGGCAATAGCACACCACAGGAATTTTCCCCTGGCTAGCTTTGACGTCAGTGCAGCGTATCTCTACGGTCCAATAGAAGGCAGAGTATACGTGCAGCCACCCGTCCTGGTCCGCCCGCAATGGAAAGGCTTTGTGATGAAGCTAAAAAAGTGGATGTATGGGACAAGGCAGGCAGCAAGTTGCTGGTGGAAGCACTTCCAGTTGGTTTTGGAGAAGGTAGGATTACGGGCCAGTGAGCTGGAAGATTAATTGTATCTCTGCCGCAATGGCAACAAATTTGTTATTGTGTGGCTGCAGGTTGATGATGGAGTTGTGATGGTGTCGTTGGATTGGATGCTGGTGCTGTTCAGGGAAGGAGTGGAAAGCCATCTGAAAATCAAGTGGAAGGCATCAGTAAACAAAATTGTTGGGATAAGGGTACGGAGGGCAAGAAGGGAAATGACTTTGGACCAGTCTCTGTTTGCCCAGGAGATCATTGATACCTACCCCCGACAGGCCCACCTCAAAAGGGCACCACTATCTGAACTTAGAATGGAGACAAACTCTGGAGATGTGATAGACATAACGGAATATCAGTCTTTTGTTGGCTTGCTGATGTATCTTGCATGCGGGACACGTCCCAATATTGCCTATGCAGTTAATCAATTGGCTAGGTTCAGCTCATGCCCGTCCTCCACCCACTGGCAGCAACTAGACCACTTGGTTGGTTACCTGAAGGGCTCTGCCGACCAACAACTCCGTTATACCCAGGCAGGCTTGGGGGGTCTCTTGATGCTAGTTTTGGGGGCAAGCACAAGCGGTCTACCAGTGGTTATGTCATCCAATACAATGAAAACACAGTTGCATGGGGGGCGAAGCAACAAACTTTTGTGGCATTGTCTACATGCGCCGCCGAATACATGGCACTCTCCAAGGGATCCCAACTGCTAGCGCACCTATGTCTAACTCTGTCTGACCTGGATTTTCAATGCGCCTTGACTATCTACTGTGACAATGAGGCGGCCATCCTTATTTCAACCAGCAAACGGTCAAGAAAGAGAACAAAATATTTGGATCAAGCCTTCTACTTTGTGAATGACCTCATCCAAAGGGACAAGATTGGCCTGCAATGGACTAGCTTGGCCACACAGCTTGCCAACATCATGACTAAGCCACTTGGCCCCAACAAACACGCCATTGGAGCCAAAGCCAATGGGTTATACGGGGACATTATTGAGGGAGGGGGTGTAAGGATACGTGATAGGACACAATAATGTCACACGCCTAAGTACATACTTATGTCACACTTTCTCACATGTCACCAACCTTGTATATAGATATATAACCCAATCATCCACCCGCCCGGGATGAGACTCTCTCCTCATTGAGAGTGGATCGCGAAATTCCCAAACCTTGCTGATGGAAGGTGGTGGTGGATGCTTAGGTAAGTCCCTTATTTTTTCCGGGATCCAGAGTGGATCCCGGAACGCCCAAACCTTGCTGACGGAAGGTGGTGGTGGATGCTTAGCGGTGGATGTTCAGGATAAATACATAATAGGGGGTATCAAAGTTAACCAAAACCGCCATTTTTTAATGGCGGGTTTCAACCCAAATCCGCCATTTCAAAACCGCCATTAAAAATCAAAAAAACCCACTTATTTCAGATCAGACGTGTCAAAGTTAACCTGAAATAAGTGGGTTTTTTCAAATAAAGTATTTAAATGCTTCCACCACCTGTCCGCGTCATACACCCCTGTCTTCCCACCTCCTTCTACCTCCAACCTCATTGGAAAATTTTTTACCCCCACCCTCATCATAAAATTGATTGACCACTCTCATCACTTTATCGCTCTCATCACTTGATCACTCTCATCCACTTCATCGCTGTGGTAGACCAAACCTAATCTATAGCCATCAGACTCAATTTTCTAGGATAAATATAATCCCAATCATAAATTTAACCTCAGAAATGGATTTTACACCAAACATAACCCATAGTCACCCAGCCAAACTACCCCTCTATCTCTCATGGTTTAGAAGATACAGCCAAAATAAATTGTGGACAGCTCATATGACACCCAGGTATCACAAACTAGTGAAAGGCCATATGGGTGTACTTGGAATCCCTAAAGACATACCAGTAACATCCCAACATAAAACCTCAACCAAAACAACCAGCAGTACAAGGCACCACAGGACTACCCAGCAATGTATGCAGGCAGTCTGGGCCATGTGTAACCAAAAAACCACCAGTACATACAGCCAGTAGCATGTGATACCAAATAAACTACCAGTACCAACAACCCTCAGCACCACACAGCAATTTATGCAGCCAGTAGCATGTGTAACCAAACACCCAGCAGTACAAGGCACCACAGGACTACCCAGAAATGTATGCAGGCAGTCTGGGCCATGTAGATCCAAACAACCACCAGTACAGGCACCACAGGACTACCCAGCAATGTATGCAGGCAGTCTGGGGCCATGTGTAACCAAAAAACCACCAGTACAAATACCACAGGACTACCCAGCAATGTATGCAGGCAGTCTGGGCCATGGGTAACCAAACAACCACCAGTGAAAATACCACAGGACTACCCAGCAATATATGCAGGCAGCTAGGACCATGTAGATCCAAACAACCCACCAGTACCAGTTCACCACAGCACAAATTCAACCAAGCACTACACAGCAATTAATGTAGGCAAGTGCCTGCATGTAACCCCAGTACAACCACTTTCCAGCCAGCAGAAATGCCTCATGTAACTGTATTAGGTTTTCCCAACCAGCAGAAATGCCTCATGTAACTGTATTAGATTTTCCCAACCAGCTAAAATGTCTCATGTACCTGTATCCCACTGTAACAGGGGAAGCCCCAGGGCACCCTCAGGGGCAGCCCTGAGCATCCCCTGAGGACCAGATTTTCTATTTAAGGAGGGCCTCTCTGCCCTATCCAGGTTTTATCCCCCACTACCATCACCATCATCAACCACCATCCAGGAGCTCCACCCACTACCATCATCATCATCATCCACCATCCAGGAGCTCCACCCACTCATCAACTCCTCATCATCCAATTACCACCCAATCATCTGTGGTCCTACCCAGATATAAAAAAAAGGAGATTGTCAGTGTAACAATAAAAAAAAAGGAAATCAAAGACCAATTCTATAACCTCATCAACCATTGAAACCAGCCCATTAGGTGCTTTGAATAAGGGTTCTTCTGTGACCTGAACTATTCAGAACCAAATGAAAGGAAACCACCCATCACTCAATAAATACCCTTACAAGGAAAGAGAGCACAACAAAAAGGGACTGCCAACCCTTTTTTTTCCTCTACCCAGCCCCCTCTGGGTAAACCCATCCTTGGGTCCTCTCCTGAACCACCCCTTTGATAAAACCCTTGAACCCTTTAATATTGGGATATTGGTTAAAGATCACACATATCTGATCAACCACTGACCAATAAGCCAATAAATCTGGTCCATTCTTCAACAACCCTACCAATAACAATTAATAACCAATCAAGATCTGATCTGAGACCTATACTAAGTCTCAAAGAAACCAGCCATTAATTTAAATAAATTATTGTGCAGACTTACTATAGTACTAGAAGGGCAGGCAATTCAAAACAACTCTTAGTGTTACTAATACTCTAAAGGAGTAGAAGTAATACTAAATTCCCCTTCAAGGACTGCCAGCAAGCTATTTGCTGAGTTATTTACATAATCCCACAGGAGTCTCTACATTGCTCTCAAAACTTCATCGCTCTTAAAACTTCATCACTCTCATCACTTAACCGCTCTCATCACTTGATCACTCTCATCCACTTTATCGCTCTCAAAACTTCATCACTCTCATCACTTAACCGCTCTCATCACTTGATCACTCTCATCCACTTTATTGCTCTCAAAACTTCACCACTCTCATCACTTTATCGCTCTCATCACTTGCGTAGCCCGAACTCTTTCAAATGTCCCCTCAGCAAACCTCCCCCCACAAGTCCAACACACCCAAGAGAACATCGCCAAGGAACTCCACAACAAACAATCCTCCCCCATCAGCTTCCAAGGGCTCAAGTCAGCTCAAGAGAGCTGATCACATCATCCTGGTAAACTGGCTGAAAATTCCCTCCAACTACAATGCCTGCTTTGGATCCAACAACAAAACACCTGTTGGCCAACCTCAATCCTCTAAGGTCAATGGTTATCTCCTGATGGCCAATGAACTCAAGAACAAAACAAAAGGTAGGCTGGATCTTTCATCCAAACAGATGAGGGAGCGGTTCAAAAACTATTGAGCCAAGTACAAAAAGGCCCACTCAATGTCTATCTCCACTGGCTTTGGTATCACCGACTTGGACAAAGCCAAAGGAATCAACTCGGTGGTTGATAAGTTGGACTCCATTTGTCCTTTTTATATTCAAATGGATGAAATCTTTGGAAAGAAGGTCAACATCACCCCCCTAGCTGCTTTTGATGCCCAAAAATCCAATTCCGTTGATGCCGAGGACTTGGCTGGGGATGCTCAGCCTACCAACGGGGACCATGATCAAACCTGGGCCTTGGAGTGGCCCCCATCTGATGACAAGGAGGATATTCAAACACAATTGGCTCCAATCACTTCTACTTTGGTATTCATTGATCAGTCAATCCCGACCTTGGACCCCTCACTTCCTTCTTTTGATTGCTCTCTTCCTGGGGCAGAACAACTGGAGAACTTGCCCAATGAGGAGGATGTTATTCCTGGATCACCATTGCCATCAACATTGGCTCAAGTAAGGAACTAAATTTTTTTTGAGTCTGTCTGGTTGCTCCTGACTGATTTACATTGTAAAAAAACAGGCTCATCCATTTTTGATTGGCCAAAAACACAAGCCAATGGGGCCTCCCACATTGCCTTCAAATACTAGTGAGGTCTTTCAGACTCAAACCTCCTCTGCCAAGGGTAAGCGAAAGGCCTCCAATTCCATCAATGTCAACCCCAAAAGTCATCAAAAGAGGAGAAACACTTCCAGTTTTTCGGGCTTTGAAGAAATCATGGAGAAGCAAGATTCATTTAAGTTGATTGATTCAATATCCTTGCTTTCAAAATCATGCTCATTGCCATTCCCCTCCAAAAAACAGTGAAATCACAAATTGAATCAGATAAAATTCAGTTTGAAAAGCAAAAGTGGGATTGCCAACTGGCCATGGATGTTCAAAAGCAGCAAGCCAAGACTTTGGCTAATCAACAAAAATTGGATGCTGAGTGGAGGTTGAAACAAGCTGAGCTAGAGTTTCAAAAAGAGGAAAAGGAGAAGGATTGGCAGCAAGTGCAACTGGAAAAGGAGAGGGAACAACGGGAAAACAAAAAAAAGGATAAGGTATCAGTAGCTTTGGCTTGCATTGGCAGTGGTAGATCGGTAGAATAAATACAGCAGATTACTCAAATGCTGGGCTTGTAAATATATTTCCATGGATGAAAGAAAAACAAATTATTTTTTACTACAACAACGTTTGAGAGCATTCTTATCCCCACCAATATACAAATCTTTTTTTTTTATTGATATTTTTTTCTCTAGAGTAAATTTTGCCGTTTTTCATGTCCCTACAAGTGCTCTGAGTTTTTTTATTAATTTGGAGTGAAATGGCCATTCTGGTATGGGTTGCTGTGTCCACAGCTGGAAAGGTACAGTGCTTGTACTTGTTAGCCGCCCAAACCATTTTGACTATACCTTTTTGCTTGAAATCAATTCCAAAGCCAAGGTCAGGAAAAACAAATTGACCATCCAAAACTTGATATTCATCCATATCTTCAATAAGTCAACCATTTGATTTTTTGGTTGGGACCACAAGTAAAAAGGAATAGCCAGAGATGTCGCCTTTGTCAATATGAGGAGAATTTTAAAAAGAATCCAAGGTGAAAGTGAGGTGTGGGGAGCAATCAAAAGGTGTAGGCTTGGAACCAAATTCCAATGAAGAGAAAGAGGGGATGTTGCTGTCCTTCATGGTATCACGGTTTGATTCAAAGGCAAGTTTGGCCAAATTACAAAACATTTGTCCTAAAATTTGGGATACTTTGTTGGCCTTCAAGTTGAGGACAGCGTACTCTTGAGGAGAAGATCTAATGGATGATTTCTTCACATAATGTCCGAATAACTCCAAAGGGTTCATCGATTTTTGCCAACCAATTGCCCACATTTTTCCACCCCAAGATCTTGAGGGACCAACCGGGTTGACAAATTTTTTTTTAACTGTGAAGGAATGTTGTCACAAAGTTGATATCTTTCTTATCTTTCTCAGATAGTCGATCCAAAGGCACAAATTCAATGACGGCAACAAGAGCATGGTGATCAGATTGGTCGAGAACAATAACTTTTCCATGGTGGAAGAAGTGGAAAGCCCCAATTGTCTGTTTGGCTTGCTTAAATTCTTCCTGGGTGGGTTTTCAAGGTTTGTTTTTCTTTTCAGCCATGATAGCAGGGTACAGATCCAAAGGGCATAGCTTTTGTCTAGACCAGGCAAACCTTTCCTTGATCAAGTCGTCAGCCACTTCCAAAGAAATTTCCAAATCCCTCATTTGAGCCCTCCTTTTTCTACGATTCCTCTGCTTGCCACCTCTCTTTATGTTTTTCATACCATCTCCTTCCATCTTTCTCCCTCCCAGGCACTTGCTGCACCCAAGGTGAGGATCAAGGTGAAATTTGAATGGATTTATAACATTTTGAGTTTGGTAGGCATTGAAGGAATCAATATCAAAAAAGGGGTTGGACAAACAAAAAGACCGGTCAAACAAATAAAAAAAAAATGTCAGCAACGTTCTCATTATGGAAACGGTGGGATTTAAAAAATAAAAAAGAGATGAAAATCAATGATTCCTCTGCTTGCCACCTCTCTTTATGTTTTTCATACCATCTCCTTCCATCTTTCTCCCTCCCAGGCACTTGCTGCACCCAAGGTGAGGATCAAGATGAAATTTGGATGGATGTATAACATTTTGAGTTTGGTGGCCAGTGAAGGAAGTGATAGATATCAAAAGAATAGAATTAGACGGGGAGGAGTGGTAATGATGAGGAGCTGCGGCCGGCATCATACTAGGCAAACCAGACTGTCCCAGGACGTAGCTTGGTTGGCGTAAGACTTGAGAGAATGTGTTCTGGCCGAGCTTGGAAACCTAAAAAAAAAAAAAAAAAAAAAAAAAAAAAAAAAAAAAAAAAAAAAAAAAAAAAAAAAAAAAAAAAAAAAAAAAACAACGGGGAAGTCAGTTCCTGTACCCTAAAAAAACCCTGCATCGATTGGCCCAAACAATTGGCCAATCAATTGCGAATTGATTGCTCAATTGATTGCCAATCAATCAGGCAATCAATTGCCAATTGATTGCGAATTGATTGAGTGATTGATTTCCCAAGCAATTCGCAATCAATTGCCAATCAATTGCTCGATCGATTGCGAATCAATTGCTTGATTGATGAGAGGAGAAATTGGAGGAGGGGAGGGGATCACCTTGAGGGATTGACCTTGAGGGATTGACCAAGGGATCTAGGGGGGGACTACAGGTTGAATGATCAAAGGATCAGCAACTGGTGAGGGGAAGGAAGAGGAAGAGCGTGGAGGGGGCTTACCGGGATTAGGAGGAGGGGATACAGTGAGTGAGGTGAGATGAGGTGGTGGTGATGAATGAGGTGGTTTGGTGAGGAGGAGGCAGGTTTTGACCGGTGAGTGAGTGGGGTGGATCCAGGGGGGGACTAAAGGTTGAATGATCAAAGGATCAGCAACTGGTGAGGGGAAGGAGAAGGAAGAGGGTGGAGGGGGCTTACCAGGATTAGGAGGAGGGGATTCAGTGAGTGAGGTGAGATGAGGTGGTGGTGGTGAGTAAGGTGGTGGTGATGAGTGAGGTGGTTTGGTGAGGAGGAGGCAGGGTTTGACCGGTGAGTGAGTGGGGTGAGGTTGAAGGGGTTGAGTGGTGAGGGGGAGGGGGGTGGCATTTGGTGAGTGGCAGGGTTTGAGGTGGAGGTGTTTTTGGATTCAAGTCCACTAAAAAAAAATAAAAAAAAAATCAGCCTATGAATCTTGGGTGAACAACCAAATACAAAAAAATACAGTGAAGGGAATTTTTACCAATTTCAAAATCAAAAATTACTCATCAAAGCGAGCAAGGGTGAGAGGAAGAATTTGCTCTCTCATAGAAGAAGATGAGGGACCAGATGAGACAGGGATGACTTGAGGCGGATCAGGAATATCATCTAGGAATATTTTGTCCAATTCATCTTTGATGTCGGCCAAAAGGTTGTGAAGGATTACACAAGTGATAATCCAGTTGATGAGGAACCTCATATCTTTGGAACATTGGAGCTGGTTTTGCATCTCCCATAAGCTGGCCCATCTTCCTTTCAGAATTCCTATGGCATGCTCAATCCAAACTTGTGATTGGGCAAGATGATAGTTAAAATTGGTTTTTCCTTGATCATTGGACAAAACATTCCGGTATGCTGGAACTACATATTTCCCACTAGCATAAGCCGAATCGGCCAGAAGGTATTGATCTTGGTCAAAGTAGATCTCTGGTTGTTGGGCAATCCGCATCCAATTGAAAACATATGAATCATGACAAGAACCTGGAAGGCCAGCATGGAGGGAGATGAACTTCTTGTTGTTATTGCAAACAAGTTGTAGTGCCACAGAGTATCTAAACAAAAAGATGGAACATATTTGGTCAGTGTGTGATCCAAAGTTTTATCATAGCGATTGGAAAAGAAATTAATCAATTGCCTTTTTTTACAATCAAAATAGTGGTTGCCATCTAGGTTGGGTTTTTGAATCAAGGGGATGGTGGTTCCATCAACAAAACCAATGCAACCAGGAAAGCCTTCTGTCTCCATTACTTGAGATATCTCCTTGCTTTCTTCCTTGGTTGGCCATGAAAGGACCAAGCAACGGAAAGATAGGATAGCAATCATGACTCTTTTGGTGTATAAGTCAATGCTTCCGTAACTGACTGAGAATAGATTTTCCAATTGATGGATTGCTGCTCCATTTCCATTTGACCCCAATCTACAAAGAGCAACAGCAAGTTGGATGGCTGGATTGCGTTGAGGATTGCGAGAATTGTTCTGGAAGATGTGGTGGTCTTCAATCATTGCCAAAAGTTTCATGAAAGAAGGCAACAAAGTTTGGAACAGTTGCTGGAAGCTTAAGTCAGGGATGAGATGAAGCTTTTGCCTTTCATACATAGGGTTATGGAGAGTGTGTATTCTTGGAACCATGTATTGCTTTGCCAACAGAGAATTCAAAGCTAACCAAGTTGATTCCAAATCAGAGTCTGAATCAGAGTCTGAATGGGAGTCAAACAGTAGCAAAAGTTCAGTCAGCTTTTTTGCGTTTTCAACTTGCTGGAGGGATGTTTGATTGGACATGTTGAGAAAGGTGGTGAGTGATGTGGGGTGATGAGATGATGATGGGATTTGTGTGAAGATGGGTATGTGAAGTTATGTGAAAAACAAGAGAGATGTGTGTGATGCAATTGATATGGGACTGGTATGGATTTGCTGATGTGGATGGGTGATTTTGATGTGATGGATGGTGGATGGATGATGATGCATAAATGGGGGGTTTAATGGCGTGTTTGATGATTGAAATCCGCCATTTTCATGAAACACCCCATTTTGAAATACACCAGTTAGGGGGTATGTGTATTTCAGAAACCCGCCATTAAAAATGGCGGGTTTTGTCAAAAAAAATGGTGGGTTTCTAATGGCGGGTTTGCTAACTTTGATACGCCCTAATAGGACTTTACAAACCCAAACCCAACATCCAACCCATCGGGTATGAGTTGGCGCGTGGGCTGCCCGGCCTGATAATTAGCACCCTGAAATACGACGCTGCCATCCCGATGCCAGTCCTAGGCTGGAAAGGGAGATGGATTTGACTAGCCACTCTTGGGAATGCTAGGGTTCACCTAACGGGAAGTGCCAGGGTTAATTCTCTTGGTATCCTAGCGACAGCTTTACGATTGTAGTGAGTTGTTGTCGTCGAGGACATGACAAGCTTACCCAGTGGTAAGGGTTCCCCCCAAGATACTTGCTACCAGCGAGTGCGGCACGACGGACCGAAGCATTCGCGCGGTTGGGTTCTGATAGCAGGGACGGAAGAATGAAGGGCGTCCTCTGGCGGACCCTGAGTGTATTCATCTCGACACAATTCTGCGCCACCAGTACTTGCTGGTTTTTGTTCTCTGACAGGCAGGGACCAGAGGCAACTAACAGCTAGAGTGAGGACCCGGCACATGGTTATCTCGACAAACTTGAACTGAATGGCATCGATCCTCCACGACTTGAGATTATTTAAGGAGACATCTCATTTAAACAACTCGTTTGCCTTATCCACCTTGAGGTAAAAAAAATATCCTCTCAACCTTGATCGTATCACATCCACACAAACATTCTGCAAAAAGGCAAGCAACCTGAAATACGTAGATTTATACCTCAGCTACATTTTTAACCCGTTGCTTCAAATTTAATCAATATAAGCATCCGTTTGTGGATTGACATTACGGGATCCGGGAGTGCATACATCACCAGGATTCACAAAGCCTCGGACGACTCAGTAGGAGAATGACTTGTAAAGGGATAAGAGGCAACTGTTTACAAAGCAGCTATATTAAGTGATGGTTTTGTTTGTGGGGATTGCTGACCAGTGCACCCTGCTTTCACCCTTGATGTTCCTCTTGATTTCGTTTTACAAGACCGCGCCGGAAAAAAACAATCAGCGCTAGCCGCCATGTTTTCAGAATGGAAATCCAAATGTTACATGATCAGTCTGGTCGCAGTTATATCTATGGTAGAACTCCCGCAAGAAGCTCGCTCTGAACCAGAAAGACCAACAGGATACCGCCCGGAGTTTGGTGCTTTGTCAACCATACCAATACAATGTGGCATCTCGTACGGAAACTTCAGGCTCGAGTCATTAGTTTGTGGGTAATTTCCATCTCTTTCAATCTGATTATATATGAATGTGCTGGCCTTAATAACTGATTTACCGTACGAAATCACCTCATCAATCCACCATCTACCCTATTAGCTTGCCGAAACTACGGTGATTGGCCTTATCTGTGTAGCACGTCAAGCTGCCATGGGGGGTCGGTGAGCGACACCCCAGAAACTCATCCAGGTAAGTTGGAATCTATCGGCTGTCATAACTTTACAGTGTAATCGAATCCCCCTACATCGAGAACTCCTTAGTATAAACTGATGTAATAACCTCTTGTTTTCACATCCAATGTACTAATCTTCCCGCATTACTTCCTATAAAACCCAAGTTGAAAAGTTTCATTTTGAAAATTGCCTCTCCGCTCACGACGGCAAGCGTCGTGAAAAAATAAAACCGTTCGCATTCTACGCTCAGAACAAGTCAGGAATAACGGGTGAGTGGAAATTTCATGAGAACATCCTAGAATAGCAGCTGGAATTTGTTCTCCTTCGAAAACGATTGAATCAAATGTTTGATTGGTTGCATAGTTGTCAAGACAAAGGAAAAAGACAAGTTTGCGACCTATACTTGCCATTGGAAATTACCTACCGACGTTAACAACGCTAGACCCTGTGAGTTATATTAATCGAAATTGTTTTATGGAAGCGGAATGGCCTGATAGAACACCTGGACGAAATTTGAATTTCTTCATGACATAACCAGGGTGCTCAAAATGTTATTATGTTGAATGGAAGCAACCAAATTGGATGTCTTTGATTGCAAATAAATAGAGCTTCATCACTTGCTATATAGGCAGAGACTCTTTTCAAATCCTTTATTTAATTAAAGCGTGAATACACTAAACATAAAAAAAATATTATGATGATTAAACTGATAAACAGGTGGTTATTTAATAAATGTAGTAAAAGCACAAATCTGTAGGCATAGTTATGAGAGGTTGGCAAATAAAATAGTTAAAAATAATAAACTGATCATAAAGTGAGTCAAAATCAATAAACACCAACCACTAATCATTCCAATCAAATATAAATACTACAAAATTAAATTGATGGCCAATGACATATTCACAACCTCAGGGTTGAAAATGGCCAATCACGGCCCAGCAAGCAGCAAGGCAGACTGCTAGCAACTTGTGTATCCCCCAGTTGTTTGAAAACCCCTGTTTTTGACCCAAATTTGGTTGCAATCATGGAGTCACAATCAAGGGTTTGCAACCGCCCAGAGGATGCGTGAGTTGCAAGTGGGGGTCTTGGGTCTTTTCCTGGCCCATTTGGCCTACTCCCCTCCCCCCCCAAAATAGGCCATTTAAGGGAGGATTTGGGGTACCTAGGCACCCCTGGACCAAATGTGAGTGCTGTCAACCCAAATTTGGTGATCTGGCATACAATGTGGGACTATTATTGGAACGCAAAAAGAATGTTTTGAATTTGGAATCAAAAAATCACAGGCACTGTCAGCCTACTAGATGCCAAGGACCTCTCTCCTTCTAGCTACTAGAGGTGATAGAAAGTTTGGATCAAAAAAAAGATAAAATGCCAGGTATATGATTTGGCTAAAAGGGTTAAATTTATTTATATATTTATAAAATAAATTTGAATGGAGGTTCCAAGACCTTAATGGGGTTGTTGAGCCCTCCGGAACACAGTTATATATGTCTTTTAAGGACAATATAAGAGCAATTTTGGTGCCTGTGGGGTTGACAAGGATTCCTTTCAAGAAGGGTGTGTGGAATTTCCTTGGGGCATAGGTTATGCAAAACCTACAAAAAGGGGTATAAGCCAGCAGGATCACTTACTAGTTCTAGATCCGGACTTATTCTTGATGAATGTGCCAATATTCAAGGATTCAGGGTGCTGGAAGTTGGTACTAGGGCAGGCTGAATGGTTGGTTGTTCAATTTGGCCAAAAAACAAGGATTCAAGAATTATGGTCTACAATTTTATCAGAAAGTGGTCCAGGATCACACTCTTATTTCTTATGAGGGTTTTTTGGCTTGAGGAAGAAAATATAGGAAGCAATAATGACTATATACTGGGTGAATGTGGTAGAAATAGCTGGGGGAAGGTCCTTTATTTATATTGTTTGGGTCCCCTCATGGTACAGTCCTTTTGCCAACCAAAGGAGGGTGACCCAGGCTAGTGCTGAGGCCAAGGAGCCATCAGTATGTTTGTGTGGACCTGCTCTAGTTACTTCAGAGGTACAGGAAGCCCTATTTCATCATGCTTGGGGCTTGATACACTTTTCCAAGCCTCAAGTGATATCATTGTACCAGCCATGTATCCTGATTTGAGGCTTATAATTTAAGTACAGGCCCTTGTTTACTGAGGCTAGGGACTAGGAAGTATGTCCTAGACCTCTGAAACCTGTTTGAAGCTTTGATTTTGAGGCCTTATTGGTCATTATTGGTTGTCTATGGGCTAATTTGTACTGTAACAGCCAAAAATACATACAGGGGCCTTTCTTCCTTGATTGGGTGATACAGGGTGTATCTGAGGTTTGGGGACTTCTTGGAGTTTTCTGGCCCAAAGCAGGGCATCTACTGTAGCTATTGTGACTGTCTTGGGGTGCTAGAGTATCTTCTTAGTACTGCAATAGGGATGTAACATTCCTTTTTGGGAAAATTACAGGAGCCCTGTATCTTCTAATGTGTACATATTACATTTAGGGTGATACAGGGTTTATCTGAGGTTTGGGGGCTTTGGGAGTGTTCCAGCCCGAATCAAGACATCTGCTGTAGCTATAGTGGTTGTCCTTGGGTGCTACAGTATCTTATTAGTACTGCAATAGGGCTGTAACATCCCTTTTTGAAAAATTACAGGAGCCCTGTATCTTCTAATGTGCACATATTACATTTAGGGTGATACAGGGTTTATCTGAGGTTTGGAGGCTTTGGGAGTGTTCTAGCCCGAAGCAGGAAATCTGCTGTAGCTATAGTGGTTGTCCTGGGGTGCTAACGTATCCTCTTAGTACTGTAATAGGGATTTAACATCCCTTTTTGGGAAAATTACAGGAGCCCTGTACCTGCTAATGGGTACATATCACAATGGGTAAATATTACATTAGGGTGCAGGGCCCTAAATTCCAAATTTTTGGTGGGTAAGCTTACATAATTATGGGTTTCTGACCAAACATTTGGTCAGAAACCAGTACTTGCGGATGTTACAAGCAAGGGTACATGAGTGAGCATAGTTCTACCTGAAGGAGTCGGAAATGGGTGGTGGTGCCAGTGGGTGACCCTACTTAAATTGGCACCAACAATCCATTTTTATAATAATATTTTTGGATTTCTTAAAAATTAAGTCTTTATTCCTTATTTTTATTTTATTTTATTATTTCTGTATTTATTTATTAATTCATTTATATTTTATTTTTTTTAGGCTTTAGTCAGTTGGCTCTGAATAGTAGCCAGCTGACATTCCCCACTTCCAAGATTGGTATACCCAAAAAAAAGGTGTTTGGGGTGGAGAATTTTAGTCTTTCCTCTTTGAAGCTCTGAAATTACTCCAAAGGATGGTATTTTCTGGTATCCACTCATCTTTGTCTGCTGATTCTCCTCTGTATCTGACAAGGTAAAACCTGACATCCTTTCCATTCACTCTTTAATTCTTTTCTTTGAGGATTTTGCTTACCTTGTTCTTGCTCCCTTCCTGGGGGATTTCTAAGGGAATATTCTGGGCAGGTGGGTCTTCAGATTCCCTAGGGCTATAGTGCTTAATGAGACTAACCGGAAAGACTGGGTGTTTATTGGACAATTCCTTGTCAAGGATAACCTCAACTGCATTATTTCCATGGAGCATTTTAATGCAGAAAGGGCCTTAAAGTCAGGTTACTTGTGGCTTTTGTCCCATCTAGTTTTATTATACTCAACAGCTTGCTATACACATTCTTGGGCATGATGATTATCTTTGTCCGACATTGCTACAGTTCTCAGCACAAGACCTGTCTTCTCCAAGTGTGTTTCCCAATCATCAGAGTAGATGATAATATCATTGATATACACCATCATCCACCCTTTCCGGATGAAAGTTCCAAAGACTGTGTCCATCATTCTTTGAAAATGGGAAAGAGCATTCTTTATCCCAAAAGGCATCCTCAGGTACTCATAGATGCCTAAGTGACAGATAATCCTCATATATTTTTGACTTTTAGCTTCAATGGGTATCTGGTGGAAGTCTTTCAGCATATCCATTGCAGTAATGTACTTTGCTTTTGAAAGATTATGGAGGGAATGATCTATTCTTGGAATAGGGTAGTAATCTGCTTTAGTGTAGTTGTTAAAAATTTGGAAATCTCCAACCATCCTAGACTTGTTGTTATGCCAAGCTATCATTACCAGAGTGGTGATTTCTACTTGCTCATTATGTCCTACTTTCCTAAGGACTCCCAAATACATGAGCTCAGTTATGTGTTCTTCCAATGCCACTTGGGACTTAGAAATTGCTGGGTAAGCAGTTCTCCTCAAGATAGGGGGAAAAGGAGGTTCTATGGTCAGATTTAGCACCAAGTCATGTCCCTTGATGTTACCTATGGGATGATCTTTGGTGCAAAAGGCACCCATGTTTTCAAAACATAAGTTGACTAGGTCATCTTGCTGATCAGAGGTGAGTTGATCATTAAGAGAAGCTTGAGAAAAATATTCACTTTTAAAAGTCTCTAGAGGTTTGTTTTCTACGGAGGTTGATATGTGACAGATCTGGAATTTTTTTTTCCATTCTCCTCCAATGGTGAAGTATTGGTCCTTGCTCTGGATCACATCAATACCATACAAGCAGAAAGCGTCATTTCCTAGTATTAAGTAATTACATAAGCTATTTTCCAAGACTACAAATTCAAGTTGAAGTATTATAGATCCTTTACTGTGTGGGAAAACAATGGGCATGGTTACAACTCCTAAGGTGTCCATAGCTGAATTGCAACTACTGAACTTGGCCTTGGGCACAGGAAGTAAGTATTCTTTCCACATAGGGTAGTGACAATCTAAGAAATCAGTGCCAGTGCATGAGCAAAAAGCTCCACTATCAAGAAAAATTCTGACTGGTTTCTTTTCAAACAAACCAGTGGAAAAGCAGTTTTTACCCAGAGTGTAGCTCCTGCCAGTGACTGGTTTTACTGTCAAAGTTTTGGCGTCAGAGATGTGGTCCAAGTTCATGGATTCATCCCACTTCTGATGTAGTTGAGACTCTCCTTTAACATGATTAATTTCCATGCTAGAACCTATATCTCCTGAGATGACATTGACAGGGCGCAAGTCTGGTTCTTCTTTGTGTTGTTGGATGACTAGGTCTAAGTCGTCACCTTCTTCCTCACTATCAGAGTTGCCATTGATATTATTTATCATTTTTCTAGGATGAGGACAGTCAGGTTGTCTATGCACCTTCTCTCCGCAGTTCCAGCATTCAAGAGAGGGGTTGTCTTTAACAACAGCATTCCCTTGGGTAGCAGCTATCACTAGTTCCTTAATGACCTCTTTTGTCTCTCTGGGTTGGTTTTGAAGCTCTCTGGGACTGTCTCTGGGCTTTTTATTAAGTTCCGTCATGTCAATTATTTCTTCCATGACTCCTATAAGAGTGGGAAGATCAGCATAAATTGATATCCTACACCAGACATTATGTTCTAGATGTCCTTTGCATTGTCCTAGTAGTCTCTCATTGATCTCTTCTACGGAAGCTTGAGGATAGACACAGTCAATTCTCTTTTTCTGAGTCAAACACCATTGGTGAGGTTTATCTCTCACCGGATCAAAGAAATCCTGCTCAAAAGCTTTGAGCATTTTCTTTCTCCAAACTCAGGTACCAAACTGTTCTTTGATCAGTTCTTTCCAATCCTCCCAAGGAGCATCTCCTACTAGTTTTCTTTTGGAGATAAACCAATCTAAAGCTACCCCTTCAAAAAGTCTGGGCAACCTTACTAGGGAGATTTTTTCTGGTAAACCAGAAGAAATGATATGGTGATCAATATATTTCATAAAACTTATATGATCATATTCTCCTTCTCCAGATAACTTAGGCCAATCTGTGATAGGGGGCAACAATTTGATAGCTTGCTCCATGTCAGGAGAATAATTCTGGTGAGGAGGAGCAAGATAAAACCTAGGGCTCAGGAATCTAGGCGGAATAGGGGGCTCAGAATGGTTATTAGCTTCAGATTGCGAAATCTGAGACAATTTCACGTCCCTGATATCATTCTTAATCATATTAAGCTGCATATCCATTTTATTTTTGAGCTCATTGATGGAATTATCCAACTGGTTTTTGTGTTCTCTCAAAATGTTTTCAAAGGAAACATTATTTGCAGAAGATTGGTGTAGAATTACATCTTCTCTCAAGGTGGAAAATGATTTCTCATAGTTTATCCTGTTCTTAGTTCTATCCTCTAAGATCTGGGTCTTAATTTCTTCTAGATCAGAAGAAACTCCATTTTTGATAAGGGCAGTGGTTAATACCATGTTCAACTCAAGGAGATACTGAGGACTGCTCAATTTCTCTTCCAATTGGTGGATCTTTTGGAGGCACAAGCGAATGTTATTGTCTAAAGCACTAAAGTTATTCCTAAGACTATTTGCAAAAGAAATATCTACAACTAGCATTTGTAGGCCCCCTTTAAAGCTTGAGCTAGAGCTTTCACTTCTGCCCAAATTTTTGGATCGTTGAAATCCCCCTTTGGTTTCCTGTGATTGGAGGACCTTTGCTTTCCCTTTTTGTTGGGAGGAGGTTGGATCTTCTTGAGGTGATCCCATGGATTCCACCCCTTCACATACTCCTCTAGCTCTTGCTTGGTTATAAAATTTTGCAGAGCCTTTTGAGAGATCTGGGCCTGCCTGCAATAGAAGACCTGGATCTTCATGTTGGCCTCTTTCTCCGCTTGTACTACCTTTTGCCACAAGGAAATGTGTTCCTTGATCAACATTTTCCAGGAATCCTCTTGCAGTCCTTGAGAAGGAGCTCGGGAGGAGGAGCTGGAAATAGGAGCTGGGGATGGGATCCTCTGGATTGGCTGGATACCCAGGTCTTTCATTCTTTGTAGAGTCAACAGATGGATTATTCCGCTTGGCTCTGGAGTGGGTGAGAGAGGTGAAGCATCCATCTGGTCCTCTGAGTCTAGACATATTTTATTAAAAGCAATCAGTAAATTATAAAGAGTCTTAAAACAAGTGAGATAATGTGGCTTACCCTCTGAGTTTGGAGTGGCCACAGATTCCTCTCTAGTTGGTGACCTAGGTTGGATGGGAGCTTCTACAACAGGGTAGTTGGGAACTATTGCTGGAGTGGTGACTGGTGGAGCTGCTACCTCTGTAGTGGCAGCAGTTGGAGTTGATGGGGCAGTGGGCGGTCCAGACAATAGAAAGTACCAGATATAAGATTTATAAGTTAGTTTATAATTAAAAATTTTAAAGAGATTTTTGGAAAAATCTCACCTTTTAATAGCTTGAATCTTATATGAGCAGGGGGTTAAGTCTTAGCCCAATCTCTGTGATACTTCAAGATGAGGTTGACACAAAACCTTTCTTCAAATTCTTGTTCCTCTCTGAGTTTTGAGTGGAGAGCAATCAATTTCTTCTGTTCTAAAAGAGATAGAAGTTCCCAATCAGTTGGTTTGTAATTTTTGATATACTCTTCTTTTCGGAGTTTTAGGAGTTTAAGATAGTATTTAATATGTTCTGCGTTGGTCTTTAAGTCCACTTCAGAGCAAGGAGTCCGGAAAAATATCAGAAAATATATTTTCAGATTTTTTTGGTATTTTTTCAAGTATTATTGAAGTTTGGTAATTTATAATGATTTTTTCGGAATTTTTGGTTAATTTTTGAAAAATTATTGAAAAATAATTAAAAATGGCACAGGATCAATAATTATATCAATTATTTCCCGGCCAGACCCCCAATTGGCAGCCTACTAGATGCCAAGGACCTCACTCCTTCTAGCTACTAGAGGTGATAGAGAGTTTGGATCAAAAATAAGATAAAATGCCAGGTATATGATTTGGCTAAAAGGGTTAAATTTATTTATATATTTATAAAATAAATTTAAATTGAGGTGCCAAGACCTTAATGGGGTTTTTGAGCCGTCCAGAAGACAGTTATATATGTCTTTTAAGGAAAATATAGGAGCAATTGTGGTGCCTGTGGGGTTGACAAGGATTCCTTTCAAGAAGGGTGTGTGTAATTTCCTTGGGGCATAGGTTATGCAAAACCTACAAAAAGGGGTATAAGTCAGCAGGATCACTTACTAGTTCTAGATCCGGACTTATTCTTGATGAATGGGCCAATATTCAAGGATTCAGGGTGCTGGAAGTTGGTACTAGGGCAGGATGAATGGTTGGTTTTTCAATTTGGCCAAAAAACAAGGATTCAAGAATTATGGTCTACAATTTTATCAAAAAGTGGTCCAGGATCACACTCTTATATCTTATAAGGGTTTGATGGCTTGAGGAAGAAAATATCTGAAGCAATAAGGACTATATAACTGGGTGAATGTGGTAGAAATAGCTGGGGGAAGGTCCTTTATTTATATTGTTTGGGTCCCCTCTTGGTACAGTCCTTTTGCCAGCCAAAGGAGGGTGACCCAGGCTAGTGCTGAGGACAAGGAGCCATCAGTGTGTTTGTGTGAACCTGCTCTAGTTACTACAAAGGTACAGGAAGCCCTATGTCATCATGCTTGGTGCTTGATACACGTTTCCAAGCCTCAAGTGATATCATTGTACCAGCCATGTATCCTGATTTGAGGCTTATAATTTAAGTACAGGCCCTTGTTTACTGAGGCTAGGGACTAGGATGTATGTCCTAGACCTTTGACACCTGTTTGCAAATTTGATTTTGAGGCCTTATTGGTCATTATTGGCTGTGTATGCGCTAATTTGTACTGTAACAGCCACAAATACATACAGGGGCCTTTCTTCCTTAATTGGGTGATACAGGGTGTATCTGAGGTTTGGGGACTTTTTGGAGTGTTCTGGCCCAAAGCAGGGCATCTACTGTAGCTATGGTGACTGTCTTGGGGTGCTAAAGTATTTTATTAGTACTTCAATAGGGCTGTAACATTCCTTTTTGGGAAAATTACAGGAGCCCTGTATCTTCTAATGTGTACATATTACATTTAGGGTGATACAGGCTTTATCTGAGGTTTGGGGGCTTTGGGAGTGTTCTAGCCCGAATCAAGACATCTGCTGTAGCTATAGTGGTTTTCCTGGGGTGCTACAGTATCCTCTTAGTACTGCAATAGGGCTGTAACATCCCTTTTTGGAAAATTACAGGAGCCCTGTATCTTCTAATGTGCACATATTACATTTAGGGTGATACAGGGTTTATCTGAGGTTTGGGGGCTTTGGGAGTGTTCTACCCCGAAGCAGGACATCTGCTGTAGCTATAGTGGTTGTCCTGGGGTGCTACAGTATCCTCTTAGTACTGTAATAGGGCTGTAACATCCCTTTTTGGGAAAATTACAGGAGCCCTGTATCTGCTAATGGGTACATATCACAATGGGTAAATATTACATTAGGGTGCAGGGCCCTAAATTGCAAATTTGTGGTGGGTAAGCTTACATAATTATGATTTTCTGACCAAACTTTTGGTCAGAAACCAGTACTTGCGGATGTTACAAGCAAGGGTACATGAGTGAGCATAGTTCTACCTGAAGGAGTTGGGAATGGGTGGTGGTGCCAGTGGGTGACCCTACCTAAATTGGCACCACCAATCCATTTTTGTAATGATATTTTTGGATTTCTTACAAATTAAGGCTTTATTCCTGATTTTTATTTTATTTTATTATTTCCGTATTTATTTATTAATTCATTTATATTTTATTTGTTTTAGGATTTAGTCAGTTGGCTCTGAAAAGTAGCCAGCTGAAAATCACTTGCTAGGTCTAGATCCGGACTTATTCTTGATGAATCGGCCAATATTCAAGGATTCAGGGTGCTGGAAGTTGGTACTGGGGCAGGCTGAATGGTTGGTTGTTCAATTTGGCCAAAAAACAGGTATTCAAGAATTATGGTCTACAATTTTATCAGAAAGTGGTCCAGGATCACACACTTATTTCTTATAAGGGCTTGATGGCTTGAGGAAGAAAATATCTGAAGCATTAATGACTATATGACTGGATGAATGTTGTAAAAATAGCTGGGGAAAGGTCCTTTATTTATATTGTTTGGGTCCCCTCATAGTACAGTCCTTTTACCAGCCAAAGGAGGGTGCCCAGGCTAGTGCAAGGCCAAGGAGCCATCAGTGTGTTTGTGTGGACCTTCTCTAGTAACTACAGAGGTACAGGAAGCCCTATGTCATCATGCTTGGGGCTTGATACACGTTACTACCGAGGTACAGGAAGCCCTATGTCATCATGCTTGGGGCTTGATACACCTTTCCAAGCCTCAAGTGATATCATTGTACCAGCCATGTATCCTGATTTGAGGCTAATAATTTAAGTAAATGCCCTTGTTTACTGAGGCTAGGGACTTGGAAGTATGTCCTAGACCTCTGTAACCTGTTTGCAACTTCAAATTTGATGCCTTATTGGTCATTATTGGTTGTCTATGGGCTAATTTGTACTGTAACAGCCACAAATACATACAGGGGCCTTTCTTCCTAATTGGGTGATACAGGGTGTATCTGAGGTTTGGGGACTGTTTTGAGTGTTCTGGCCCGAAGCAGGGCATCTACTGTAGCTATTGTGACTGTCTTGGGGCGCTACAGTATCTTCTTAGTACTGCAATAGGGATGTAACATTCCTTTTTGGGAAAATTACAGGCGCCCTGTATCTTCTAATGTGTACATATTACATTTAGGGTGATACAGGTTTTATCTGAGGTTTTGGGGATTTGGGAGTGTTCTAGCCCAAAGCAGGCCATCTGCTGTAGCTATAGTGGTTGTCCTGGGGTGCTACAGTATCCTCTTAGTACTGTAATAGGGATGCAACATCCCTTTTTGGGAAAATTACAGGAGCCCTGTATCTGCTAATGGGGACATATCACAATGGGTAAATATTACATTAGGGTGCAGGGCCCTAAATTCCGAATTTTTGGTGGTTAAGCTTTCATAATTAAGGGTTTCTGACCAAACTTTTGGTCAGAAACCAGTACTTGCAGATGTTACAAGCAAGGGTACATGAGTGAGCATAGTTCTACCTGAAGGAGTTGGGAATGGGTGGTGGTGCCAGTGGGTGACCCTACCTAAATTGGCACCACCAATCCATTTTTTTAATAATATTCTTGGAGTTCTTACAAATTAAGGCTTTATTCCTTATTTTTATTTTATTTTATTATTTCCGTATTTATTTATTAATTCATTTATATTTTATTTGTTTTAGGCTTTAGTCTAGTTGGTTCTGAATTGTAGCCAGCTGACAACAATAACCATTGAGTACAGCTTGTACTTAAGGGAGATGTGATTCAAATCCCACCCATAGTTTCCAAAGCGTGTTCCATGATATCTCAAAAAGCATCTCATTGGGATGATCACCTCAAAGATCATCTTGAGTTCTATTCTAACTTATAGATTAATTTCATCATTTGGGTTTTGCTTCTGATGCTGATCTTCTAATCCTATTAATATAAAGGGTTATCAAATTTTGAACATCATTATTTTGAGTTTTTTGAGTTAACATCATTATGATGAGTTTGTTGAATGATATCTTATTGGTAATTCAGTTCAACTTGTGCTGCGCTGAGCCCATCATAAGGAGTATTTTTACTTTTTGTGATAAGATAAGCCTAACACAAGTTTCACTTAATTTTTTTTGGTTCTTGTAATTTAGGGTTGGTCAAGTTACTTGTCTTTTTTTTGTTGTCTTTAATTTAAGGCCTGTCAATTTGAAATTGAATTTTTTTTGCTTTTAATTTAGGGCTGCTCCAAAGAATATTTATTTTTATTTATTTTTGATTTATTTCTTTTCATTTATTTATTTTATTTATTTTTTTAATTTTTTTATTTATTTATTTATTTGATTTTTTTAATTTATTTTTGGCCTTATTTTTATTCATATTTATTAATTTTTATTTAGGCCTTATTTCTATTTGTCAGCTTGCTACTATTGCAGAGCAAGCTGCAAAAGTAACAAAAATAACATAAAAATAATAATAATAAGATTAACCTAAGAAAAAGTAGGAAAAACATAAAAATTATTACAGAAATACATTCAACACCCAAACCTAGGTAGGGTCACTCACTGAATCCACCCTTGAAATCCAACTCCTTATATTTTTAAATAATTAAGGAAAGATATACCAAAATAATACAGCTCCACTATTGAGTTTTTGGTCAATCAAATATTTCACACACATTGTCACGTAAAGGTTTCACAACTAAAATTTAGTCAGAATTGAGGTTGTTGTGTATATTCTGGGAGTAACGGGCGGAAATGTGTTTTTTCACAGTTCCCACACGTAGCCGCAGCAGCCAATGCACCCGCATGCGGCTGAGATACATTCCTGTCAATCTGTCAAGGTTGTGTACGCAGCCATGGGCCTCTGACAAGTATGCAGCCACAGGATAACGGTTGACAGAGTGACAGGTGGCCTGAGAGGCTCAGGTACCGCGTAAACATGCTACAACCTACACGGGAACATTCTACATATGTAATAAAATTTCCTGTGGATAGTAGATAGTCTGAAAATACATAATATTATATAAAAATACTTAAATAATCCTTATACGTATTTTATATTTAATATAATTCAAAGTACCAAGAATGTCGAAAATAAGACAATGACAACTTCTCAAAATATATTGAAATACTTTAATATACTTTTATGAGAATTTCTAGACATAAATAGCTTTGTGAAATACTAAGAAAACTAATGATGTAAAAATATTACATGAATTACCTTGAATTATATTTTTAAGTAATTATCTTAGTAAATCAACTGGAACTTGAAAATGAGGAGTAAAATCAATATTATGACTTTTCCTCCAGTTATATAATACATAATGAGAACTCACCTGAAATCAGGATGTCTGTAGAAATGTCTCTTTATATAATTATTAAATTACTGGGAACATTTACTAAGGATAATTAATTAAATAATACATAAATAGGACAGATTAGTTTTATTCACACGTCCTAATTTCTATTATAAAGTAGAATAATTCCCATACCCTGAGGAATTAGATGCTACCCGTGCTAAAGAACCAAAAAACAAATGACAGGCTACCCCTGAATACCCTGCTAGCCTTAGTGCCCGTCCCTTTGAGCCCCTCTACCCCTCAGAAGGACAATTTTTGGAACTTAAAAGCTATAAATAAAGAGCTCTTTTGAGGATATTGATGGGCAGAGACCCAGTTATATTCATATCCAGACACCGTTCCAAGGTAATCAAGTACTTATAAGAGATAAGTAAGTGATTTATGGCTAAGTCTGATCAATAATATCTGTCCTCAACCTCTTTTATATCAATTAAAATGATGAACAACCTTATAACCCCAGTATACAGGTTTAACCCATTGGTGAACGTCTCAAACAGATCCCCAAAGGATTTAATAATATACCAGTGAGTTTTATTATCCTTTCTATGTTGTGGAAGCTTGGCTACAAGGCCCTGACACTCCACTGTGTATTCTATATTCATATTATCTTTGGGTAAAATATCCTTTAAAATAAAGAGCCCAAAGTAACCAGGACTATGTGTTTTCATAATGAAATCCCTGAAGAGAGGTTTTAAAGATCCCCAATATAATTGTGGCCCCTCTATAAAAATATTTAATAATCAATTTATTTATATTTATTTAAAACAATAAACCATAACCAAATCACTTAACCTTGCAATAAGCTTAATCCAAATATTTTATGGATTTCTGCTGCATTTATTGAATAATATATTTATTATTTATTCTATCACCTCTGGTAGCTAAAGGATAGAAAGGATCTTGGTATCCAGGAGGCTGACACTATTTATATTTATTGATTTCTATTCCTTTATTAATTTTATTTTCACCGCCTCTTCTTTTTTGTTTATCTTCTTTTCTTTTCTTTTTTTTTTTTGCAAATGAGTTGTGACTGGTCCCTCACAGCCCCAAGTGGGTTAGAAAAAGCTGCTCACAACTTGAAATCACGTTGTGAGCGGCTTCTTGCAACCAATCCTGGTTTTGAGTGGCTTCTTCTGACCAAGCCAACATTCAAAACTGTAACAGGTTGTGTTGAGTATTCATCCCCCGTGCTCACCACTCTCTGCGTCTCAGTGCACGGGTGCCCTCTGAGTCCATGGCGGGCACCCCAACATAGCTCTTCTCATGACTCTCATGACACGGTGTCTATTCTCTCCCAGGAATCTCCATCTCCCTATTTTCTGATCATCTATGTTCTCAACTGTCTTACTTGTCATCAGTCTAATTTTCTATTTTTGTTTTCTTTCTTATTTTATTTCTCTTATTCTTTCATTTCTCCTACTTTCATCCTCTTGACTATCAAAGCACTTACCAACTCAATCCAATTGCCTCTTAAATCTCTGACTGGTAAGATGCTCACTTCTCCAATAAGGCTATCAAACCCGGTCTGACTATCCATCACATCTAGCGGCTATTTCTGTCTATGCTCAAACAACATCCCTTGTGTCTCTTCAACTTGTCCTCACGTTCTTAAACTCTCAAAACTTGAAGCTGTCCTTTTTGACTATCCTGGTGAATCTACGCTGTAGGGCTCTACATTTTCATCTTCTCATTTCTTCTCTTCTTTCTAAAGTCTTCTTCTGATTTGTTTGTCTGTTCTCACAGCCTGACCTGGTTTTTAGTTCTCAAGAAATCTAATTGACTCTTATCTTAATAGGTTGCTAGTGGCCGCTTTCAACCCCAACTTGGTCACAAGTCACGCCATTCAAAACCTATTGGGTTGTTCCAGGGTTTTGCAACTTCACATATTTAACATTGGCCTAACTTGATTTCAGGATAATTAAATTAACATATAAATAGAAAGATGGATCCTGATCCAGAAATACTTCACTGATCCTACAGATCCAGGATCAGAAAAAATAAAGCACCAAATAACCTGCTGAACCAGCTCTCCTGTTCTTTCTGGCCTTAGAAAATGAGTCCTACTCTCTCTACCTTTGTTTAGGAGGCTCGCTTAACCCATAAAATTTATTTATACAGCAAAATTTTGGCTCTTTTCCCACTAGATACAAGAATTGATCAATTATCATCCAGAAACCATTCCATCTGTGATCCAGTACTTATAAAGATAGAAGCGATTGATTTATGGCCTCAGTCTGAAGCATAATAGTATTGATTCATTAAGACCATTACTGTTTACATTGAATAAAAATCATCAAGCAACCCACCTTTGATCTGAAACCCTTCCACTGTGAACCATTGTGGTTACCCTGTAAGTAATTCCTCAATGAAGTAATTTATTTCATTCCTGCTCTCAATTGTGTGCTACCATAGCGTGGAAATTCTAAAATCTTAGCAGGAAATGCGTTCTTATTGTTAATTCATAAGTTCCAAATCTTGCCAGGGTATAAGGTTCTAATTAATCTCCTAAGGAGGAGTTTTTATAGATCCCCAGTCTTTGTAAACTGTGCCAACTACTTTTTATTTTTTAGAATATTAAAAACAATTTGAAAAAACTAATGAAACCTTGCAACATTGAAAATTGTATTTATCCTTTTGGAGATTGGTCCAAAATTATTATTAAGAATATTATTATTCTTTGATTTTATCACTTTCAGTATCTAAAGGACTGTAAGTTTCCTTGTATCTGGAAGCTGAAAAATAATGCCTGGCTTGGAAATATACAAAACTCATTATATTTAACCCTTTTCCTTGGGCCAGGCATCCAATGTAAAAATAAGGAAAAATACTTATTTTAAATCTTTTTATCAATTACTCTGAAGTTGATCTAAAGAAAAAAAGAGAATCCATTTGGTAGTATTTAAATCCTCTCAAACAGAGAAAATGAGAATATATCAGTAATTTTTTAAATAATGGTTGGGATACATTAAGCCCTGAAGAAAAACTAGAAAATCCTCTTTACTAAAAACAGATAATCAAGTGATTTATGGACTCATTCTAATTTATAATTGAATGATTTGAAGACCATTATTGATAAATTGAAGTTTAGTTGGCAATCAACCACAGCTTTTCTCTGAAACTGTCAGCCTCCTGGATGCCAAGACCCTTGCTATCTTTCAGCTACCAGAGGTGATAGAGTAAATAATAAATATATTATTTAATAAATGCAGCAAAAATCTGTAGAATACTTGGATTAAGCTTATTGCAAGGTTAAATGGTTTGGTTTATTGTTTATTGTTTTGAATCAAAATTTATTATTAAATATTTACAGAGGGGCCACAATTATATTGGGGATCTTTAACACCTCGCTTCAGGGATTTCAGTATTAAAACACGTAGTCCTGGTTACTTTGGGTTCTTTAGTTTAAAGATTATTATACCCAAAGATAATATGTATATAAAATATACGGTGGAGTGGCAGGGCCTTGTAGCCAAGCTACCACGACAGAGAAAGGATAATAAGACTCACTGGTATATTATTAAATCCTTTGGGTATCTGTTTGGGACGTGTACTGATGGGTTAAACCTGTATACTGGGGTTATAAGGTTGTTCAGAGGTTTTTAATTGATAAAAAGAGTTTTGAGGACGGTTATTACTGATCAGAAATTGCCATAAATCACTTACTTATCTCTTATGAGTATTTGATTACCTTGGCACGGCGTCTGGATATGAATATTACTGGGTCTCTGCCCATCAGTATCCTCAAAAGAGCCCTTTATTTATAGCTTTTTGAGTCCCAATATGGTCCTTCTGAGGGTTGTAGATTCTCAAAGGGATGGACACTAAGGCTATCAGGGTAATCATAGGTAGCCTGTCATGTGTTCTTGGTGCTATAGCACGGTAGAATCTGATTCCCTAGGGTATGGGAATTATTCTACCTTATAATAGACATTAGGACGTGTGAATAACACTAATCTGTCCTACTTATGTATTTATTAATTAATTATCCTTAGTAAATGTTCCCAGTAATTTAATAATTATATTAAAAGACATTTCTACGGACATTTTGATGTCATGTAAGTTCTCATTATGTATTATATAACTGGAGTAAAAGTCATAATATTGATTTTACTCTTTATTTTCAAGTTCAAGTTGATTTGTTAAGATAATTTATTAAAAATATAAATCCTTCAAATTCATGTAATATTATTACATCATTGTCTTCCTTAGTATGTCACAACGATATTGATGTATAGCAGTCCTCATAAAAGTATATCAAAATATTTTAATATATTTTTAGAGGTTGTCATTGTCTTATTTTCGACATTCATGGTACTTTGCATTATATTAAGTAAAAAATATGTGTAAGGATTATTTATGTATTTTTATAAAATATTAGGGTGTATCAAAGTTAGCAAACCCGCCATTAGAAAACCGCCATTTTTTTTGACAAAACCCGCCATTTTTAATGGCGGGTTTCTGAAATACACATACCCCCTAATTGGTGTATTTCAAAATGGTGTGTTTCATGAAAATGGCGGATTTCAATCATCAAACACGCCATTAAACCCGCCATTTATGCATTATCATCCATCCACAATCCATCACATCAAAAACACCCATCCACATCAGCAAATACATACCGGTCCCATCTCCATTGCATCACACACATCTCTATCGTTTTTCACATACCTTCACATACCCATCTTCACACAAATCCCATCATCATCTCATCACCCCACATCTCTCACCACCTTTCTCAACATGTCCAATCAAACATCCCGCCAGCAAGTTGAAAATGCAAAAAATCTGACTGAACTTTTGCTACTGTTTGACTCTCATTCAGACTCTGATTCAGACTCTGATTTTGAATCAACTTGGTTAGCTTTGAATTCTCTGTTGGCAAAGTGATACATGGTTCCAAGAATACACACTCTCCATAACCCTATGTATGAAAGGCAAAAGCTTCATCTCATCCATTACTTAAGCTTCCAGCAACTGTTCCAAACTTTGTTGCCTTCTTTCATGAAACTTTTGGCAATGATTGAAGACCACCACATCTTCCAGAACAATTCTCGCAATCCTCAACGCAATCCAGCCATCCAACTTGCCGTTGCTCTTTGTAGATTGGGGTCAAATGGAAATGGAGAAGCAATCCATCAATTGGAAAATCTATTCTCAGTCAGTTACGGAAGCATTGACTTATACACCAAAAGAGTCATGATTGCTATCCTATCTTTCCGTTTCTCAGTCCTTTTATGGCCAACCAAAGAAGAACGCAAGGAGATATCTCAAGTAATGGAGACAGAAGGCTTTCCTGGTTGCATTGGTTTTTTTGATGGAACCACCATCCCCTTGATTCAAAAACCCAACCTAGATGGCAACCACTATTTTGATTGTAAAAAAAGGCAATTGATTCATTTCTTTTCCAATTTCTATGATAAAACTTTGGATCACACACTGACCAAATATGTTCCATCTTTTTGTTTAGATACTCCGTGGCACTACAACTTGTTTGTGATAACAAAAAAATTTCATCTCCCTCCATGCTGGCCTTCCAGGTTCTTGTCATGATTCATATGTTTTCAATTGGATGCGGATTGCCCAACAACCAGAGATCTACTTTGACCAAGATCAATACCTTCTTGCCGATTCGGCTTATGCTAGTGGGAAATATGTAGTTCCAGCATACCGGAATGTTTTGTCCAATGATCAAGGAAAAACCAATTTTAACTATCATCTTGCCCAATCACAAGTTTGGATTGAGCATGCCATAGGAATTCTGAAAGGAAGATGGGCCAGCTTACGGGAGATGCAAAACCAGCTCTAATGTTCCAAAGATATGAGGTTCCTCATCAACTGGATTATCACTTGTGTAATCCTTCACAACCTTTTGGCCGACATCAAAGATGAATGGGACAAAATATTCCAAGATGATATTCCTGATCCTCCTCAAGTCATCCCTGTCTCATCTGGTCCCTCATCTTCTTCTATGAGAGAGCGAATTCTTCCTCTCACCCTTGCTTGCTTTGATGAGTAATTTTTGATTTTGAAATTGGTAAAAATTCCCTTCACTGTATTTTTTTGGTTTTGGTTGTTCACCCAAGATTCATAGGCTGAGATTTTTTTTTTATTTTTTTTTTATACTGGACTTGAATCCAAAAACACCTCCACCTCAGACCCTGCCACTCACCAAATGCCACCCCCCTCCCCCTCACCACTCAACCCCTTCAACCTCACCCCACTCACTCACCGGTCAAACCCTGCCTCCTCCTCACCAAACCACCTCACTCATCACCACCACCTTACTCACCACCACCACCTCATCTCACCTCACTCACTGAATCACCTCCTCCTAATCCTGGTAAGCCCCCTCCACCCTCTTCCTCTTCCTTCCCCTCACCAGTTGCTGATCCTTTGATCATTCAACCTTTAGTCCCCCCCTGGATCCATTTCTCAATCCATCAAGGTGAGCCCCTCCCCTCCTCCAATTCCTCCTCTCATTGATCAAGTAATTGATTGCCAACTGGCTGCAACTCCCATGCAGATTGGAACTGGGAATGTTGGTTTGTTTGATTTTCAGAAGTTGCTGTTGGTAGAAAAACTAATTTCTGGATGAGGATGAAGAAGCAAGCCGGTTGATAACAATTTCATCCCTTGCACTATGTCCACCAAAATTTCCTGAACCAGTTACTTGTGCCTTCTTGCAAACCTCAGCCAGGTTTTTGTTAATTTGGACTGAGATTCCTAAGCATGTGAAAGGACTGCCAGGAGGTCTCAGCGATTGGACTGTCTGATGGAACAGATAATTTGATGCCCAGATTGCATCAGTCCAACCATCATTGCATTGAAAGTCAATATAAGTCCGAATCCCAGGCCAGACAAATTGTCCATATTGAACATCAAAGCCCTGGTGTCTATGGGCAGGTTCCCCTGTCTCCTCAAAAATACCGCAGAAGCCACCATAAGCCATACCACTGATGTTTTTATCAACATGGGCTGAATTAAAAAATTCATTCCAAGTGGCAGTTAAATTGCCAGAAAAAACTTCTTCACCAGCAGACCCATATTCTCTAGATGCAAATCCTGGTATTGAAAATTTATGCATTTGATCAACAGATTGCCTGTGGAAACCTGGTTCCATGGTTTTGAACCAATTCCCCAATATTTGTTCAATCCTTGCTAGAAAGTTCACAAGGTTAATCCAATGTGCATGTTTCTGGTTTGTGTTTACTGAAGCTGGCACTGGCACATACTGTCCTGGGACAATTGTTTGTCAGCCAATATGATATAGCCAATTACAATTATTTGAAATTTACCAGCATTTTCTACAAGATAGCCATAACCTGGACGCCAGCCATATGCTTTCATGATCCCTGAAAAGAAGGAGCCATTTTGCTGGTTTCCATAGAAAGATCCCAACTGAACAAGGGTGGTGGTGACAAAGCGGAGGTCAGCATATTCAACCGGACTCATATCCCTCCATTGAGTAAATTTTACTACTAGGCCAATTTCCTTTTTTCCATTCACATGCAAAACAGCAGGCCCTGGTGGCCTGAGATACCTGTAACATTGGAGTGCCTCCTGTGCATGGTGGATTGAATGCACATCTGGAAATTGAATGGACCCCTGGTTGTTGGGTTGGTTGCAAGAAAATGACAATCCCGGTAAATGCTGTAGCATTTCAATTGAGGCCTGTTTATATGATTTCTGTTGGTTCTCATGATTGTAGCTATTCTCAGGGAATGCTATGGCAATGACATGTTTTGCAGAGTTTCTCTGTGGTGGATGCACACTCATGGAGTGGACATGGATGTGATTTTGAGCTTGACTTTCTGTCATAATCCTCTGCATTTCATCGTTTTATTGACTCTCAGGGCAGGGCGTTCAAGGGCTTCTACTGAGCAATGACATTCTTTTTTCTGCCAATCAAGAAAGGAATGTCAATAAGTTTTGTTCATATGCCTGTCAGGGGTATTTTATTGGAATGAGATGGTGAAATTATGAAAACCAAGGGGCAAATAAACAAAAGGATTGATGTTTCAGGCATGGCGCGGCCACAGCCCAATCAATCAAATACAATCATCGATTAGAAAGCACTTTGCATAGTTTCCTTAATGGACACATTCATGTAAGGCATTCAATCTCTGGCATGCTTTGGTTGAAAAACCAAAGCACCTTTTAGGGAAACACAGAAAGAGTGAAGAATGGGATTATTAACTTTTGTCAAGGGAGTAGTGGATGGATCCTTCATTTCAAAATTTAAATGCTTGAGGGGAAGGGAAGAATGTTGCAATGAGGCAAGGCAAGTAGATGCAGCCTTTTATATTAATTTCAATGGGGTCCACCAGCCTGTGGAAGCATTCATCATTGACTCTGTTTTTGAGCCCGTCGTGAGCATCACTCAAGCGCAACTGCCATTTTATCCTGAAATGTCATGATTCAGGATACAGCTGCAGCTTTGAGAGCGGGTCAAATGGGGGGGGAGACAGCTCGGAAATTGTGGCAGCCATTGCCATTGCTGCTGACAGCTGACCGTCCCCCCCTTGGTTGCTGGGTGGTGGGGGGGTGATGAAATCCCACCCTTGCTGGGGGGCTTCACCCCCTGGCCTGAGAACCTCCCCCCTTGCATGCAGCTAGCCAATGGGGGGGGGTGATGAACAATCCTCCACATGCAAACGGGAGGCTGCCCACATTGCCTGCGGCCTCCCCCCCCCTTGGTCGGAGCTGGCAGGTGAGAGGCGGTTCCCCCCTCGCTCGCGGCAAGCCCACGGCCATCTCCCACGGCCATCCCCCCTCACTCGCATCTGTGGGGGGCGGTTCCCCCTTGCTTGCAGCGAGCCCACGGCCATCTCCGTTGGCCATGCTTGCATCTGTGGGGGGCCGTTCCCCCTTGCTCGCAGCGAGCCCGGTGGGGGGAGGTTCACCTCTTGCTCGCAGCGAGCCCGCCGCCATTTCCCATGGCCATCCCCCCTTGCTTGCATCTGTGGGGGGCGGTCCCCCCTTGCTCAAAGCGAGCCTGCGGACATCTCCGTTGGCCATGCTTGCATCTGTGGGGGGCGGTTCCCCCTCTCTCGCAGCGAGCCCGGTGGGGGGCAGTTCCCCCCTTGCTCGCAGCAAGCCCGCGGCCATCTCCCACAGCCATCCCCCCTTGCTCTCCTCAAAAACAAAGAGGCTGGAATTTTAATGTAAGGTTTGGAAACAAACAAAAATTGTGCAACAATAGACCTTTTTCTGTATTCAAATCTTTAGGAAATTCTCCTTCTAGCCTGTCAGCCAAATGGAATTTAATGAAAAATTACTGAAAATCTTAGTTATTAATATTTACTAAAATTAAAAAGTAAGATTTTTGAAACAAGACCCATCAACTAGACCGATCCTAGACGACTCAGACTTGTTCTTGAATCCGTACCAGTTCACCCACCCAGAACTTGATAGGAAGCCTAAGGATTGGAATCCAACTTGCTCTCAAAATCAACCTGTTTTGATCATTCAACCTCCAGCTCAGACTAGCCCTCTTGGCTTGAGCCCGACCGAATTGTGTTAAGCTTAGAAATTGATTACACCAAAAAATGGGATCTGATGCGGATGGGAATCAGCACAGGATGAGTAGACATGGGAAAAGAAAGGAAATAACAAACATCTGGCATAGGCATGATCGAGGTGCAAGAGTTAGGAGAGGAACAGCGAGACGAGAGATGACAACAAGCGATGATGAGGAATAGACCAGAAGATGAGTCAATGTGAGATCAAGGAAAGATGAGCAAAATAGGAAGGTAGAAATATCTCACCGGGCACACAGACAGGGCTTGAAGTACACAGATGAGCAGACAAGGAAGGGAGTGTTGAAGATGAGGTTTTTTGATTAAGGCAAGGTTGAGATTGAGGAGGAGAGATGATGGGGTTGAGAAGCTATGAGTTAGGATCGTAGTTCCGAGGTTGAGACAAGATCCGAGGCCATGAGGCATAAGCTGGATTTGGAGTGTTTTTGGAGTGTCCTCACTCCCCTGTCTGTCTGTCTGAGTGCCGTGCCCGCGCCAGTGTACCCAGAAAGGGGAGAAGACCTAACATGTCTTAACATCTTAACACCCCACCAGCCCAATGAGATATTACAGCACAGAAGCGAAGATAAGATAGTTAAGGAAAAAGGAAACAACGGGGAGAAGTTCAGGATCAGGATTTGTCAGAGAGGAGGAAAGGAAACAACAATGAAATGCTATGGACAGAGGATGCTTTAGTTAGCGCATCAGCCGACATTACCTCCGACTTTATCAATTTGATTTCTATTCTTCTTGCGTTAAGTTTGTCCCTCATACCTTTGGTTTTCAGATCTAAGTGCCGAGTTTTAGAGTTCAAACCAAATTTTTGTATCTTATTGTCTAGTCTGCTGTTGTCGATGTTGAGCGGAATGGTTTGTAAGCATAGGTCAAAGATTTTGTTAACTAATGCCTTGATCCATGTAGCTTTATGATATGCATCTACCAAGGCATTCAACTTGGCATCAGTAGAAGACCATGTAATGTTCTTTTGTTTGCAGCTGTTCCAGGAGACCAGGCTCCCAAACACAGTGCATAGGTAACCTGTTTGGGATTTACAAGTGGAAGGGTTGTCTGCCCAGGATGCATCTGAGAAAGCCTCCAGCGCATTTGATTGAGGTAGGTGCTTCAGTTCCAACTTGTAGTTTTGCGTCGACTTGAGATATTTCCAGGTTTTCTTCAGTTCATTCCAGTGGGTGATCCCTGGTTTGACGTTGAAGCAAGCAAGACTCAACACCGCAAAGCTAACGTCTGGCCTTGTATAACACGCTATGTGGTTTAGCAACCCAATAGCGGCTCAATAATTGATATTTAGCGCCTTGAATTGCGCGTGTTCTTTGTTGGTGGCGGGTTTGAGCTGCAGGTTACGCGTGAGAGGTGTGGATGAGCCTTTTGCTTCCTCCAGGCCCAGTTCTTCCAGGCTGTGCTGAATGTGGTTTGGCTGGCTGAGAATTATTCTGTCCGCCTCAACCTTGATTTTCATTCCGAGAATGGTGTTTGGATCTTGACACGTAGATCCCTTGAACTTGCATACAAATTTTTCTTTGAAGCCTTGGCCATTGCCAACAAGTATTAGGTTGTCGACGTGAAAGAACAATTGTGATTTCCTGTCCTTTGACAGTTACAAGCATGGGTCACAGGTTGATTTGTAGAAGCCGATCTGTTTGAACCAGTCCGTCAAGGTTTCATACCAGTTTTTGGGTGATTGCTTCAACCCGTACAGCGATTTCTTGAATTTGAGAAACTTTGCGGATTGATTCAAGCCTTTTGGCATTCTGATAATGACTTCTTCTTCAATTGGCAAGTTTAATAATGCAATCTTCATGTCAAATTGGCGGACCTTTTGAGCGGACTTCAAGGCATATAGCAGTAATAGTCGCAGAGATGAAGGTTTGCCGGTGGGCGCAAAAGTTTCAAAGTAGTCTATTCCTTTGATTTGGCTGAAGCCTTGCACGCAGAGTCTTGCCTTGAATTTGACAAGATAACCATGGCAGTTTTCCTTTAGTCTGTAGATCCAGGTTGTCTGAAGCGGGTTTGCTGGTTTGGGTCCCTCATAGTCCTCCCACATGTCGAAGGATTCAATTGAACTTAGCTCTGTATCCATAGCCGAGACCCATTTGATGCTTTCTTCACTTGTCACAGCGTCCTCGTAACTTTTAGGCTTGTAGTAATGGAAAAAGCCATAGCGTTGGGGAGGTTTAATGGTTGAGCAATCTCTTAGACTTCTCACTGATCGAGTTGGCGGCAAGGTTTCAGGTAGCGGTTGAGCTGAGATGACTGGAGTAGGTGAGTCCTCCCTGTTTGACAATTGTGAGTCGGACGCAGTACTATCGTCGGAGTTTGATGATAGGTTGGTTTCCGGTATGCTCCTGTAGTTCGTGAAGGATTGGTTGTCTTGCTGACGCATGGCATCCCGGTTCAGCTCCAATGGAGCAGGAGAGGTTTTGGCTGAGTCATTCATGCAAGGCTCGTCCGTCCAGTCGTCTGTTGAGACAGTCAGTATTGAATTTGAAGGGCTTGGAATCTTGAGGAACTTCACGTGCTTAGAGCAGATGATGGAATGCGATTTAGTTAGAATGCAATACAAGTGAAAAAGAGGATTGAAGCCTACTAGAGTTCCTTCTTCCCCTTTTTCCTTGAACTTGTGCCCTTTTTCTCGTTGCATCAACAAGTAGACACACAGACTCCCGACTGGTTTGAGGTAGGACGGCGGCAGCAAGCGGCCATGTAGTTGAGACCAGGGCGAGTCATGGTGGTCTTCCCTTGGGATTTGATTGAGCATTAGGGCACTAGATTTGATCACCTTGTGCCAGAGGTTTTCAGGAAGACGGGCGTCCTTGAGGATGGTGCGAGTTGATTCAACAATGGTTCTGTTTGCTCTTTCCGCTTTGCCATTGTGTTCAGGGTGATAAGGTTCTGAGATGATTTGGCGTATGTGGTTCTCTTTGTAGAAGTTCTGCAGCTTCTTATTCACAGACTCGGATCCGCCGTCGGAGCACACTTCAGCCGGATAGTATCCCCTTCGTCAATTTTCTTTCTCTATGAGATCTATCACCATTTCGGGGGTTTCTTCCTTGGAGACTAAGGGAAAAGCGCCAACATACCCCGTGGCGCTGTCAACCAGCGTGAGAATGAACCGGTGACCTCCCTTGGACTGCGGCTTAAGAGGTCCCATGAGATCAAGGTGGATTTGCTCAAAGGGTTTCTCGGCGTTGACGGACTTCCCCTTGAAGGTTGATTTGGAGATCTTGTTCTTGACGCAATGTATGCATTCAAAGTTGGTTTTTGCCTCGGGTGGTATATGTTTTGTGATTGCCTCTATTCTTGCAATGGAAGCGTGCCCATAGTTTTGGTGGATTTCCATGAGCTCCTCTTTGGCGGTCCAGGAGATGTTAGCCGAATGATCTCAAATGTGATTTTGATTGAACCAAGGGGTGTCGAGAGTGTAGAGGTTATCAACAATATTCCCACCAAACACCTTGCGCCCATCCCTCAAAACGTTGAATTGCTTTTTGCTTGCTTTCAGCGAGCATCCCAAATTATTGAGTGCTCCTGCGCTGATTAAGTTGATGGTAAGATTGGGAACGTAGAACACATTATAAAGTTTGAGTGTGAAGTTCTCCCAAATGAGCACCACAGTGCCCCTGCCTTTGATCTCTAGTTCAGCTCCCTCCTTGCCGGTTTTGATTGATTGGTTGTCGCACGGAGACATATTTTTGAAGTATCGACTGTTGTTGATCATGTGAATCGAGGCGCCGCTGTCCAGGATGAAGAGAGATTTGGGGTTTCCATGGTTGATCCACATTGAAAGCAGTGCGAGATAGTGAGCTACAGGGTTCAAGTTTGATTTGGATTGGCTTTTGCGAGATTTCCATTTGGTTTGTTCTTCCCTCCACCAGTCAGGCGCAACTTCCGGATGTAGATGCCAGCAGTTGTTGGATGAGTGGTATTTGTTCTGTTTTGGATTATGGTACCCTTCAGTACACCAACGCCGCTCTCCAGATTTGTTGTTGTGGTTAGAGGCCGTGGGTTTTGAATATTTCAAGGCCACTTCCGTCCGTGAGTGCTGATGATCTTGAGTCGTCTGCGCGTTTGATTCATTATTCAGTTGGGTGATGTGGTTGAGAACGTAATCTACTGAGAGTTCCTTATCTGTGTGCATGATTTGCCGTTTGATATCGCCCATAGATTCAGGGAATTTGAAGAGGAGATGGTAGGCCAAGATGTTGTTTTGAAGGATGATACCGACTTCTGACATTTTCTTTAGGCAGACTTTGGCTTTGGTTATGAAATTGTTGATGTGATCCAACACGAATGGCAGGTAGAGAAATTTGTTAAAAATCCTGGCTCTGTTTGAGGCCTGCAAGGAGGCATACTTGTCAATAATTGCTTTCCATAGAAGTTTGGCGGAATTCTTGTTGAGTGAGGTAACTATGTTTTTGTGCATGGCGGCTTCCAGTCTGGAGATAATAAGAAGCTTGATTTTGTCGTTCACATTGGGGTCAAGAACTGAGTAGTTGTTGTTAATGGGTGAGGAGAATCCACGAACGTCAAGGATGGCGTCCATTTTATCTTTCCACACGCCGTAGTTTTCTTCACTGAGCCTTGGGATTGTATTGAGGGCAGTTTTTAGCATGGCCTGCCTAAATCCTTCCAAAGTTGAGCCGGCCATGATTTCCCAGTTATTTGGTGACATTCAAGATTGAGAGTGTAGAGCCGAATTTGGCTTTTAACCATGTTAAGCTTAGAAATTGATTACACCATAAACTGGGGGCTGATGCGGATGGGAATCAGCACAGGATGAGTAGACATGGGAAAAGAAAGGAAATAACAAACATCTGGCATAGGCGTGATTGAGGTGCAAGAGTTAGGAGAGGAACAGCAAGACAAGAGATGAAGACAAGAGATGATGAGGACTAGACCAGAAGGTGAGTCAATTGGAGATCAAGGAAAGATGAGCAAAATAGGAAGGTAGAAATATCTCACCGTGCACACAGACAGGACTTGAAGTACACAGACAAGCAGACAAGGAAGGGAGTGTTGAAGATGAGGTTGTTCAATTAAGGCAAGGTCAAGATTGAGGAGGAGAGATGATGGGGTTGAGAAGCTATGAGTGAGGATTGTAGTTCCGAGGTTGAGACGAGATCCGAGGCCATGAGGCCTAAGCTGGATTTGCAGTGTGGTTGGAGTGTCCTCACTCCCCTGTCTGTCTGTCTGAGTGCCGTTCCCGCGCCAGTGTACCCAGCAAGGGGAGAATACCTAACATGTCTCAACATCTTAACAAATTGAAAACTGGATTTTTGGTACTTGATCTCCATCCTTCTTCAACGACCTGTCCTTCTCCCAATCCACTTGATCAGCATTTGTTCAATCCTTTGATCTGTTGATCTCCTCTGCTTGGTCTCACCCATCATTCACGGTCACCATGCCACCCCAAAAGTTTGATGTTGTTGATACGTTTGGGATTTCATCAGTCTTCCATTGTTCTCCCCATCCGTCCGTCCAAACGTTACGGATCAACGACAATCCTCAGGATAGGCAAGTTTGTACTATGTGTGCGTGCTTGACTGAGTGAGTATAAATGTTTGTGATTGACAAAGACCTAGTTTTTAAACTCGATTGTTGAACAAGCTTGCAATCATCATCAAAACATGCACTGGTTTCAGTTCCCAGGCCACGAGCATCATGATCCATTGCCAAAAGGCTCTTCAATTTGACTTGGTTTCTTCATCCAACCGTTTTAGATTTCACCCCCCCCCTCCCCCTATTTTCATTCTTATGTCCACCCTTTTCTTGTTCTGTCTCTCTCTCTCTCTCTCTCTCTCTCTCTCTCTCTCTCTCTCTCTCTCTCTCTGTTTCTTTTTATTTTTGTTTGCTGGCCATTCATCATGAGGAGTTTTTTTTTGTTTTCGCCGACTGTCTCTCTCTCTGGGCTTAGCGTGTAAGATTTTAAAGAGCTTATCATGTACAACTCCTTTTTTTTTTTTGATGACCTACTCTGCTAGGGATTTTTTTCTTTTTTTCTCTTTTTTTTTTTTAGACTCATCCCTCCTCCAAAGTTTCTTCCTGTTCAAATTCATTCAATAGATTCTTAACAAGAGAGAGATTTCCTTCCTTTTTTTTTTTAAAAAAAAAAAAAAAAAAAAAAAAAAAAAAAAAAAAAACAGAAGAACAACAACCATCCCACTCTTGAGTTGAGACAAGGTTGATCATCATCATCAACACAGTAGAGAGGTCTATCAATATCTTGCCTGTCAGGTATCTATGTCCGAGCGAGTCAAAAAAAAAGGAAGGAACAAGGAGGTGTTGTCAAGGATGATAGACCCAGTCTGGGTTGCCATCCAGCCTGTCGTGGAAGCTTGAGCAGAGCGTGACGATGGACAAACCAGGTTGAGAAGAACCCCTTGCTGATCCATTTGTCCGTGCCGACAAATTTCCATCAATCCTCAGGCTTGGGTGCCGGTTGGGCGAGGCGCACCGCCAAAGCACAGGTCTGAGCTTAAACCCCCCCCTCCCCAAAACAAGCTTGGGTAGCTGGATCATCGGGGGTTGGAGCTCACTTGAGATGGGGCTTGGCAAGTGGCAAACAAGTGGGATCGGGGTTGATGAGATAGAAAGAAAGATAGATTTAGTATTATTATTATTTTTTTATTTTATTTTTTATTTTTATAAGGGGGGGTTGCAATGGCTTGTGCCGGTCGTCATTGTGAACCAGCCTCATACAGAACATCAGCACCAAAAAATTATACTGTCAGCCAAATGGAATTTAATGAAAAATTACTGAAAATCTCAGTTATTAATATTTATTAAGATTAAAAAGTAAGATTTTTGAAACATTTTAAGTCCCTCAAAACTTTCATTGGGACTAGGATGACAAGCCAAATGAATGACCATCAATTAAACTCACCACATACCCACCATTATAAAGGTGGATGCAAGATTTCTCCAAAAATCATGGAAGCCCCCCATAATCACAGCCCAAGAAATAAAATAAGCAAAAATGATAGTCATCTGTGGTAGGAATAGATTTCAGCTTGACTCACCCCCAAAGACAACTAACTTTTACTCAACCAAAGGGACTGGTTTCACAATGGATCGATTATGGGAAAAAGTTTCAGTGCACAGAAAGATAGGTATTTTCACACTCAGAAATAGTAACTACAAGTTCAATCACCAATCCTTTACCAGGGATATCTTTTTTGAAATTGAACCAAAAAAACAATTCTACTCTATTTATATCTGGAAAAAAGCAAAAGGTGACATCCCTCAAAAATTTTTCAACACCCACCTGGAGGAAAATTTATCAAACCAGCCTTTTAAAATTCCACCAAACTCTGAAACAAAAATTTGAGAGAATTCTTGTAAACTGCTGCTGGTTTCATTAGTTAAATAACCTTTTTTTTCAAAAAGGCGGTTAGCCATGGTTTCATTGCCCAATGCGTCAGCCCCAGATTCCAAGTACTTCCTAGACATTTACATATCATTTGAGATTTATGGGCTGTCAAAGTTATTGGGAGTCCAATTTTGAGTTTAGCAAGTTTGTTCATGTTTTTTCCTTCAAACAATTTGAAATGGTAGTAATTTGAAGATCAAATGTGTTCATTAAAAAGAATGCTCTCAAACGTTGTTGTAGTAAAAAATAATTTGTTTTTCTTTCATCCATGCAAATATATTTACAAGCCCAGCATTTGAGTAATCTGCTGTATGTCTTCTACCAATCTACCACTGTCAATGCAAGCCAAAGCTACTGATACCTTATCCTTTTTTTTGTTTGCCCGTTGTTCCCTCTCCTTTTCCAGTTGCACTTGCTGCCAATCCTTCTACTTTTCCTCTTTTTGAAACTCTAGATCAGCTTGTTTCAACCTCCACTCAGCATCCAATGTTTGTTGATTAGCCAGAGTCTTGGCTTGCTTCTTTTGACCATCCATGGCCAGTTGGCGAACCCACTTTTGCTTTTCAAACTGAAGTTTATCTGATTCAATTTGTGATTTCACTGTTTTTTGGAGGGGAATGGCAATGAGCATGATTTTGAAAGCAATTATCTTTAATCAATCAACTTACATGAATCTTGCTTCTCCATGATTTCTTCAAAGCCCAAAAAACTGGAAGTGTTTCTCCTCTTTTGATGACTTTTGGGGTTGACATTGATGGAATTGGAGGCCTTTTGCTTACCCTTGGCAAAGGAGGTTTGAGTCTGAAAGTCCTTGCTAGTATTTGAAGGCAATGTGGGAGGCCCCATTGGCTTGAGTTTTCGGCCAAACAAAAATCGATGAGCCTGTTTTTTTACAATGTAAATCAGTCAGGAGCAACCAGACAGAATTGAAAACAATTTAGTTCCTTACTTGAGCAGATTTTGATGGCAATGGTGATCCAGGAATAACATCCTCCTCATTGGGCAAGTTCTCCAGTTGTTCTGCCCCAGGAAGAGAGCAATCAAAAGAAGGAAGTGAGGGGTCCAAGGTTGGGATTGACTGATTAATTAATACCAAAGTAGAAGTGATTGGAGCCAATTGTGTTTGAATATCCTCCTTGTCATCAGATGGGGGCCACTCCAAGGCCAAGTTTTCATCAAGGTCCCCGTTGGTAGGCTGAGCATCCCCAGCCAAGTACTCGGCATCAACGGAATCAGATTGTTGGGCATCGAAAGCATCTAGGGGGGTGATGTTGGCCTTCTTTACAAAGATTTCATCCATTTGAATATAAAAAGGACAAATGGAGTCCAACTTATCAACCACCCAGTTGATTCCTTTGGCTTTGTCCAAGTCGGTGATACCAAAGCCAGTGGAGATAGACATGGAGTGGGCCTTTTTGTATTTGGCTCAATAGTTTTTGAACCGCTCCCTCATCTGTTTGGATGACAGATCCAGCCTACCTTTTGTTTTGTTCTTGAGTTCATTGGCCATCAGGAGATAACCATTGACCTTAGAGGTTTGAGGTTGGCCAACACGTGTTTCGTTGTTGGATCCAAAGCAGGCCTTGTAGTTGGAGGGAATTTTCAGCCAGTTTACCAGGATGATGTGATCAGCTCTCTTGAGCTGACTTGAGCCCTTGGAAGCTGATGGGGGAGGATTGTTTGTTGTGGAGTTCCTTGGCAATGTTCTCTTGGGTGTGTTGAACTTGTGGGGGGAGGTTTGCTGAGGGGCCATTTGAAAGAGTTCGGGCTACGCAAGTGATGAGAGCGATAAAGTGATGAGAGTGGTGAAGTTTTGAGATCAATAAAGTGGATGAGAGTGATCAAGTGATGAGAGCGGTTAAGTGATGAGAGTGATGAAGTTTTGAGAGCAATGAAGTGGATGAGAGTGATCAAGTGATGAGAGCGATAAAGTGATGAGAGTGGTCAATCAATTTTATGATGAGGGTGGGGGTAAAAAATTTTCCAATGAGGTTGGAGGTAGAAGGAGGTGGGAAGACAGGGGTGTATGATGCGGACAGGTGGTGGAAGCATTTAAAGACTTTATTTGGAAAAACCCACTTATTTCAGGTTAACTTTGATACGTCTGATCTGAAATAAGTGGGTTTTTTTGATTTTTAATGGCGGGTTTGAAATGGCGGATTTGGGTTGAAACCCGCCATTAAAAAATGGCGGGTTTGGTTAACTTTGATACCCTCTATTATGTATGTTTAGACAGTCTACTATCCACGTGAACCTTTATTACATATGTAATAAGTTCCCGTGTATGTTGTAGCATTTTTACGCGGTACCCGGGCCACCTGTCACTATGTCAGCCCGTAGTCCCGCGGCTGCATACTTTTCAGAGGCCCGGGGCTGCGTACACGACCTCAACGGGTTGACACAGCTGTATCTCAGCTGCGCGCGGGTGCTTTGGCTGCCGCGGCTGCGTGCGGCAATTGTGACAAAACACATTTCCGCCCGTAACTCCTAAAATATACACAACACCTCAATTCTGACTGAATTTTAGGTGTGAAAACTATAGGTGAGAATGTGTGTGAAATATTTAATTTTCCAAAAAGCTCAATAATGGAGCCGTAGTATTTTGGTCTTTCTTTCCTTAATTATTTGAAAATATAAGGAGTTGGATTTCAAGGGTGGGGTCAGTGAGTGACCCAACCTAATTTTGGGTGGAAAATCAATTTCTGTAATAATATTTATGGTTTTCCTACTCCTTCTTAGGTTAATTGTATTATTATTTTTTTATGTTATTTTTTTTAATTTTGCAGCTTGCTCTGCAATAGTAGCAAGCTGACATTCCCCCACTCCAAGATATGGTCATATCTGAAAAAATCTGGAGGAAGTTGGGAGAAAAAATTAACTGCATATGTGCTTCAGTTCCTTTTGCTGGCTCTGTGATTTCTGAGATTTATTGGTCCATCAGGTATATTATTTTCTTGTAACCATTCATCTTTGTCTGCAGATTCCCCTTTGTATCTTACTAAGTATAGTCTGATGTCTTTTCCTTGTACCCTCTCTTTTTTATCTCTCAATATCCTGCTGACTTTCCCTTTTTCTTTTACAGTTTCAGGTTCTATTGGGACTATTGCTGGAGGGAGGTTGCTGCCTTCTCTTGGTTTAAAGTGTTTGAATAGGCTAACAGGAAATACCGGATGTTTTCTTGATAATTCTTCACTCAAGATTACTTCCACAGCATTTTTTCCATGCATCTTCTTGATAAAAAATGGTCCAACAAAGGCTGGTTTCAGTTTCCTGTTGCCTTCCAGGTTGTTGAAATTTTTTGTAGATATCAAGATCTGGTCTCCTATCTTAAAGTCAGGTTCTTTATGGGATTTGTCCCATCTTTTTTTGTTGTATTTTTTGTATTCAACAGCTTCTTCCACACATTTCTGAGCACGGTTATTTGCCACATCTATCATCTTCTTAAAGTCAAGAGATGTTGGATGAATAGTGGCTAAGTTATAGTTCACGTTATTTCTAGGCAGTTTTGGAATTCATCCTCTTTCTAGTATATAAGGAGATTATTTGGTAGTAGAATGTTTACTGCTGTTATAAGCCATTTCTAGGGCTGGGAGTAGGCTTACCCAATCATGGCAATAACCATCAGAGTTTTTGTATTCTAGACAAAAGCTACAGAATCTCCTCAGCATATCTTCTAGGGTCTGTATCATCCTTTCAGCTAATCTGTCAGTTTGGGGATGGTATGCTGTTGAAAATGCTAGAGTAGTACGCAGTATATCATGTAGATTCCTCCCAAATTCAGATGTGAATTTGGGGTCTCTGTCACTGATTATAATCTTGGTTATACCCAAATCAGCTATAATCCTATTCCAGAATAGTAAAGCTACATCCATAGCACTATCTTCCTTTTGGTTAGGTAAGAATTTTGCCTTTTTGGAATATCTGTCAACTATAACTAGAACAGAGTTATAAGAATGAGTACCTTCAGGGGGGAGGCCAGTGACAAAATCCATATTGATAATTTCCCACCTGGTTGTACGTTCAGATGTCTTCTGTAAGAGTCCAAACCTTTTTCCAGTAGTTTTATTAGATTTCTGGAAGGTTTCACAGCTGGTAACATATTCTGTAGTGACTTCTTTCCAGTCTATCCACCAGGCAGTTTGTTTCACTTTCTCTAAGGTTCTTTCTGTGGATAAATGTCCTGATGAACAGTTGTCATGGCATTCCTGGAGTATATGTTGTATATGCTCTTTGTTGCTCAGTACTAATACGCTGGAATGTTGGTGTCTATAGTAAAGGAGACCATTGCAAAAGGTAAACCTTCCTGCTTTGTAGGGTTTAAGTAGTGAAGCAGGCAGGCTATTTATCAAAGCTGCTTCTGGGGATTCACATTCCATAATGGTAATCAGCAGCTTGATCTCAGGAGAGTAGCTATCCCTTACTAGGTTGAAGAAACCAGTGTCTAATTCACATAAATGGATTCCCATTATTGGAGCACTCAATGCAAAAAGATTGATATTCAAGATAGGAAAGATATCTTGATCTTCAGGGTTGTATGCTGGATTGTTAGGGTCATTAGGAAACGCGTTCCTAATTAGACTATCAGCATTCTGGCGTTTAGCTCCAGCTTTATGCACTATAGTCATCTGTCCTCTATATTGCCATATAGCAATTTGCCACCTGAGCATATGTCTGCTGGGTGTTTTCATTTTCATAAGACTTCTTACAGCATTGCAGTCCGTGATTACTTGAAAAGTGGTGGCTTCTAAGTAATAGTGCAGCTTCTCTAGAGCCCATACTAGTGCCAAACATTCCAACTGACTGGCCCCATATCTCTTCTCAGTATCTTTGATCTGTCTAGATATGAAGAGTATGGGTTTTTCTACTGTTTTTTCTTCTTCTATCATTTCCTGATGTAAAGCAGCTCCTAGCCCTTCCATGCAAGCGTCAATGTATAGTTTGAAGGTCTTAGAGTAATCTGGTTGGAAAAGTAGAGGAGTAGAGGTCATAGCTATTTTTAATTCCTCATAGTTCTTCAGCCTCTCATGAGTCATTTCAAATAGTGTACTTTTGTTGCATACTTCATACAGACTTTTAGTTAGCATAGCAAACTTTGGTATATATTGGCTGTAATAACTGCAGAAATCGATGAAAGACAGTAATTCTGTCTTGTTTTGAGGCATAGGTCTATTCATGACAGCAGCTATCTTATTTTGATCCGCAGCTGGAGTTAGACCAGAGACTATATTTCCTAAGGCTTTAAATTCTCAGTAGCCAAAGTTTCATTTCTTCATGGAAACCTTTAGTCCTGCTTTGGAGATTGTGTGTAGTACTAATCTTACTTGGTTAATATGAGTATCCCAGTCATCAGAGTATATGATAACATCATCTATGTATACCATCATCCATCCTTGTCTGATGTAAATACCTAGAACTTTATCCATTGTTCTCTTGAAGTGTGATGGAGCATTTTCTATACCAAAAGGCATCCTAAGATATTCATGTATTCCCAAATGACAGATTATTCTCATAAACTTCCTGCTTTCAGGTCTTATTGGTATCTGGTGGAAACCTTTAAGCATATCCATAGTAGTGATGTACTTAGCCTTGGAAAAGTTATGCAGAGCATGATCAATCTGGGGTATAGGATAATAATCTGCTTGAGTGTAATTGTTGAGCATTCTGAAGTCTCCTACCATTCTTTACTTGTCATTATGCCAAGCTATGATTACAGGGGTGGTCACATCTACCTGTTCATTATGCCCTACTTTCCTTAATACTTGTAAGTCTATCAGTTCTTGGATATGTTCTTCAAGAGCTTTTCTAGACTGAGGACTAGACGGATAGGCTGGCCTTCTTAAGTTAGGAGGATAAGGAGGCTTAATGGTCAATGTTAATACCATATCATGTCCTTTAATATCACCAATAGGATGATCTTTAGTACAAAAAGCATTCTGGTTCTCAACAAAGACTTTTAATATATCTTTCTTCTGCTCCTAAGAAAGTTTTGCATTCAGTGCTGCTTGAGAGAAATATTCTTGTTCAAAGTCTTCCAAATGCTTCTGGTAAGTAGAGGAGGGGAAGTTAGACTGAATAGTGCATATTGTAAACTTCTTATCCCAATTACCTCCCAATGTGAAGTATCTTCCTATACTCTGGAACACATCTATACCATATAGACAAAATTCATCATTACCCAGTATCAGTTAGTCACATAGTCCTTTGAGAAATACTACAAACTCCACTTGTATTCTCAAAGATCCTTTAGTGTGAGGTAGTATTATAGGAGCATTCCATACTCCAATAGCATTCATAGTAGAGTTGCAAGACCTGAACTGGGCTTTTGGGAAGGGTAAAAGGTGTTCTCTCCAATTTGGGTCCCATTTGTTTAAGAATTCAGCATAGACACATGAGCAAAAGGCTCCACTATCCAGTAATAACCTTATAGGTCTGTTTTTATACAACCCAGTTGCATAGCACGTTTGACCAGTTGTATAACTTTTCCCACTCATATTTTTAACTGTTAATGGTTTGACATCCATAATGTGTCTAGGAATTATACTAGGATTGCATTTTTGGGGTAGGCTATAATCCCCATGGATGTTATTGATCTCTGAAGAAGTACCTATATCTCCTTCTATAACATTAACCGGGTTGGTCAAGATCAATTCACATTCAGAAAGAGATCCTTCATTATCAGCTATGTCTTCATAGTTCTGATTCTCTTCAACTTCCTGTTTGCCTTCCAAGACTGCTATCTTCCTTCTTGGTAATGGAAAGTCTTGTCTCATATGCCCATTCTTGTTACAATTCCAACAAGTTGCAGGCGTCCTCTCTTTCTCCCTATTCTCATTGAGTTTCTTATTGTCAGAGGCATTTATCAGAGGAGGTTGTTCTCTGGTTTTGTTGATGGTATAGTTCTCTTAGGTTCTGGAAGGGGCTTTCTTGTCCAACCCATTCATGTCTATTACTTCCTCTAACACATTGATTAGAGTAGGAAAGTCCACATCCATACTCATCCTACATCTTACAATATGGTTAAGATTGCCAGGAAACAGGTTGAGGAGTCTTTCATTTAATTCCTCTTTTTCAGAATCTGGATAGAAGCAATCCCATCTTTTCTTCTGTTCCAAGAACCATTTGTGAGGTTTGTCCTTGGAGGGGTCAAATGAGGAATTTTCAAAATTTTGCATCATTTTCCTTTTCCACATTCTAGAACCAAATTGTTCTTTTATCAGAATTTTCCAAGAATTCCATGGTAAGGATCCTACTTCTTCTCTCTTACTGGTAAACCAGTCCAATGCTACTCCTTCAAATAGTCTGGGTAGCTGGACTACAGCTAGAGCTTCTGGTAGGTCATAAGAGTTCATGGTGTAATAAATAAATTTAATAAAATTTATATGATTGTATTCTCCATCTCCAGAGAACTTGGGCCATTCAGAAATAGGGGGTAAAAGTTTGAGAGCTTTCTCCATCTCTGGAGTAGGACTAGGCCTAAAGGTGTCACTCCTATGCATTCCTAATAAGGGTGGTGCATAAGGAGTAGTGGTTTGTCTGGGAGGCTTTTGTTCCTCTGTAGTACTCCCCAAGGGGTTGGTCAGATGGACTTTTAAGTCTCCAAGATCATTTTTGATCAGATTAAGTTGCAGGTCCACTTTGTTATTGAGCACATCCAATTTTTCACTAAGGGATAGAATAGAACTGTTAGTGGTGGTTGCCAATTCTTCTTTTAAGGGGTGGAAAGACATAATAAAATTTTCTTGGGTTCCGGATAACAGATTCTCAATTTTTTGAGTCTGTTGGATCCTACCTTGGTTTATTGTCTCCAATAACTGTTCTTTGTGTTCTTTAATTTCTTCCATTCCTACAGTGTTTGTTTGGTTTTTAATTAATTTGGCTCTTACTGAGGTTAATTTATCCATTTGGGTGTAAACCCCGTCCAAATTTTCACAAAAAATTTCAAAATTATGACACATATCATTAGAAAAGGAAGTAATTAAATCAGAGGTTTTTTTAGGCTCAGAATTAGAGGCTCATTTTTGTAAACCTTTTTCCACTTTTGAGCTAGTGATATTATCTGGTCCCAGTCTTTCTTTCCCTTTGGCTTGGGATGGGAAGAGGATCTGTTCTTTTCTGATCCTTTTCCTTTTAGTTGGGCTAGTTGATCCCACAGATTCCACTTTTCTACGTAGGATTCTACCTCTTTCCTTGGAATCATTTTCTGAAGAGCTATCTGGGTGGCTTTTGCCTGGGAGATCATCTTTTTCATAGATACCATGTCCTCCTTGGCTTGGGCTTCTTTGAATTCTTCCCAATATTTCACATGCTCTTTGACTAGGTCTTTGATCCTGGCCTCCTGGGCAAGATTCTGCTGGGGTTTCTGCAGGCAATCTTCTTGTAAAGTAGAGTGGCTTGATTCTGCTACTTTTTCCGGCTCTAGGTTGGGAGAGGGCAGAAGTGGTTGGTGCTGCTCCTTGTTCATCAACATTTGGTAAACGGGTTCTAGTCCCTTCATTTTTGTCCTTACTGGTGGTCTCACGGTTACTGAGAGCTGTTGGAAAAGATCCATAGGAGGGAATTCTTCCTGAGGCTCTTGTGATACGTCTATTCATTTTCAGAATAATATGTTTATAAGTATTTTACAGAAAAAATCCGTAAAAATAAGTTTTGTTTCAAAAATCACTTAAATTGATATTCAAAGGTACTAAGACCTTGTTGGGGTGAAATTGATCTCTAGTAGGTAATCCTACGGGGTCTTGGTGGGTTCCAATGAGGTCTTCACCCGTCCAATCAATATTTTCAGGGCGTCTGGAGAGGTCTGGGACTTCCTGATCTAATAGATCCACTTCAGTGGTGGGGGTTTCTGGTACAGGAGGGTTCACTGATAAAAATGTGTATTTTATTGGTTTAATAAAATATATTAATATTATTTTCTTTACAAGTAATATGGTAATGCAAGTGGTGTACTTAACTTTATATTTCAAAAAGTAATTTATATGGTGTTTTCTCCAAGCTTTATGTTTTATCAATAGAGCCTGAAAGTTGATACGCCTCTCAAGATCTTTTTTTTCAAGGAGTTTATCTAAGTGTTTACGTGCAGAAGAAATATTAAGTTGCTCAGCTTGAGTTAAAGCCTTCCAACCAGTAGGTTTATATTTTGTGATATATTCTTCTTTTCGTATCTTGAAAAGATTTAAATAATAGATTATTAATTCTGCATTGGTTTTCAAATCCAGTGCAAAAGAATTTAATAATAAATCACTGTTATAAAGTCAGATAAATTTATCTTTGATTTTATTTTTTTTTGAAAATGTCTGGTCCAAGTTATTAAATATAATAAAATGGAATATTTCCCGGCCAGACCCCCAATTGTCAGCCTCCTGGATGCCAAGACCCTTGCTATCCTTTAGCTACAAGAGGTGATAGAGAAAATAATAAATATATTATTTAATAAATGCAGCAAAAATCAGTAGAGTACTTGGATTAAGCTTATTGCAAGGTTAAATGGTTTGGTTTATTGTTTATTGTTTCAAATCAAAATTGATTATTAATATTTACAGAGGGGCCACAATTATATTGGGGATCTTTAACACCTCTCTTCAGGGATTTCAATATGAAAACACGTAGTCCTGGTTACTTTGGGTTCTTTAGTTTAAAGATTATTATACCCAAAGATAATATGTATATAAAATATACGGTGGAGTGGCAGGGCCTTGTAGCCAAGCTACCACGACAGAGAAAGGATAATAAGACTCACTGGTATATTATTAAATCCTTTGGGTATCTGTTTGGGACGTCTACTGATGGGTTAAACCTGTATACTGGGGTTATAAGGTTTTTCAGCAGTTTTTAATTGATAAAAAGAGTTTTGAGGACGTTTATTACTGATCAGAAATTGCCATAAATCACTTACTTATCTCTTATAAGTACTTGATTACCTTTGAAGGGCGTCTGGATATGAATATTACTGGGTCTCTGCCCATCAACATCCTCAAAAGAGCTCTTTATTTACAGCTTTTGGAGTCCCAATATGGTCCTTCTGAGGGTTGTAGATTCTCAAAGGGACGGACACTAAGGCCAGCAGGGTAACCAGAGGTAGCCTGTAATGTGTTCTTGGTGCTATAGCATGGGTAGCATCTAATTCCTTAGGGTATGGGAATTATTCTACCTTATAATAGACATTAGGACGTGTGAATAACACTAATCTGTCCTACTTATTTATTTATTAATTAATTATCCTTATTAAATGTTCCCAGTAATTTAATAATTATATTAATAGACATTTCTACAGACATTTTGATTTCAGGTAAGTTCTCATTATGTATTTTATATAACTGGAGTAAAATTCATAATATTGATTTTACTCTTTATTTTCGAGTTCCAGTTGATTTCTAATGATAATTACTTAAAAATATAAATCATAAGAATTCATGTAATATTTTTAAAGCATTATCTTTCTTAGTATGGCACAAAGATATTGATGTATAGCAGTTCTCATAAAAGTATATTAAAGTCTTTTAATATATTTTTAGAATTTCCTTAGTATGTCACAAAGATATTGATGTATAGCAGTTCTCATAAAAGTATATTAAAGTATTTTAATATATTTTTAGAAGTTTTCATTGTCTTATTTTCGAAATTCTTGTTGCTTTGCATTGTATTAAGTAAAAAATACGTGTAAGGATTATTTATGTATTTTCATATAATATTATGTATGTTTAGACAGTCTACTATCCACGGGAATCTTTATTACATATGTAGAAAGCTCCTGTGTATGTTTTAGCCTGTTTATGGAGTACCTGAGCCGCCTTTCACTCTGTCAGCCCATAGTCCCGCGGCTGCGTACTTGTCAGAGACCAGGGGCTGCGTACACAACCTCGACGGGTTGACATGGCTGTATCTCAGCCGCGCGCGGGTGCTTTGGCTGCTGCGGCTGCGTGCGGCAATTGTGACAAAACACATTTCCGCCCGTAACTCCTAAAATATGCACAACATCTCAATTCTGACTGAATTTTAGGTGTGAAACCTATACGTGACAATGTGTCTGAAATATTGAATTGGCCAAAAAGCTCAATACTGGAGCCGTATTATTTTGGTTTTTCTTTCCTTAATTATTTAAAAATATAAGGAGTTGGATTTCAAGGGTGGGGTCAGTGAGTGACCCTACCTATTTTTGGTTGGAGAATACATTTATGTAATAATATCCATGGTTTTCATACTCCTTCTTAGGTTAATTGTATTATTATTATTTTTATGTTATTTTTGTTACTTTTGCAGCTTGCTCTGCAATAGTAGCAAGCTGACAGAAACTCTCTACTTGAATCCTTGCGGGTATCCTGTGAATTATTACTTAAAGAAGTGAGTTATTCACTTCCTGCCTTGGCTTGGGTGCTTGTTTTCTCAGCCATTATCGCCAATTAATTGGATAATACTTCCTTTTTTGATTAATTCATTCATTTTCCCATAATTCCAGGTTACTATAATATTCAAATTGACCCCCTGGACAGAGGTTATTTATCTGTAAATATCCCCAGTAGTATAATACTTTGGCCCCTCTTCTATGACATATTCAAAACCCTTCAACCAAACCACTATAAACCTTACACCAAGCTATCAAACCATTTATTATTTGAGCTTTTTATGAGTTTATCTTTGGGAAAATTAATATTCCTTCAATTTATCACTCTCTTCAGCTAACAGAATTCAAGTTCCCTGGTATTGGAGAGCCAAAACTCACAAAAGCAGTTGGGATCTATCCTACATGCATAACAAACCAACCCAGAATGCATGAAATATCAACACTGCATGCATGAATTCCTGCACCCTTATAGGCCATAGAAAAGCATGCAGGCCTGGCTAACTCCCAAAGTCCTGCACACAGTAAAGGCCAGCACTCAATCTGACAGTGGTGCTCCCAGCTGTCAGAAATAAAATTCAGATGGAAACCCCTGGAAGAAAGGTTACAGCACCCATGGGTAAAGCATGAATATGAAGCATGCATGCCAGTCCATCAACCATTTCAAAGACCCACAGATATGTCATAATATGACAGGAAAGAAATTTGATAAAACTCCAAACAATTTTTTGGCAAATTTTGACCAAAATAACAAAAATGGTCAATAATGATTTTCACAGGCTTCTCAAGCCCAAACTAATGACACCTAACTTGACTACATGAAATATAAATTTCCAGAAAATTATTTTTAATCACTTAAAGTCTCACTTAACCCCCTTCAAATAAAAATAAAACTAAAAAAGGAAGGTATGCAGGGTTTGAAGGATCTTTTCCACCAAAAATAATCCCGCAATAAAATATTAGAAACAAAATATTTCTAGAACGTTAACAAGGCCATCCAGCCTACAGTACCCAGAGAAACTTATGAGCCATGCGTGAGCGTGCTACTGGCCCTAGCACATTTTTTCTTCCCCTCCATTCATCCTGATAAACCTTATGGTGAACACTGATAAACTGAAAAGGGATAAATCTAGGCCTCTTTTCAGGCTTCTATCTAATCTCTCAGGCTCATATTCATTATCATAAACATAGACACTATGCCATAATTGAATACATTAGTTATTAAGTAAAATTGAGAGATTAATTCCTTTATTATGAAATTTGTGTTGAATGAAAGGGCTCATGGTCTCAAAAATCTGGCTTTGTTACTATTTTTCAAAAACCAAAAATAGCTCTATATTCTACAAGATTTTACAAGAGTTTTGAGAATTGAAAAGATTGGAAAATAGAAATGGGATGGTGGTCAGTCACAAAGTATGAGTATTCATTTTAAGGCACAAGGAAATGAATGCAGCATCCCACTGTGTCTGGATGGCCTTGATTGATGTCAGGTTCTTTTTTCTACCAGCCCTGTGGTCTAAGAAGTAGTGGAGGTTCTTTATTTTTGTATCTTCTACCCTCTTTCCTGTTCAAATCCTGATCTTGAGATTTTTCTCAATGTTCTATTGTTCTTCACCTTTTTTTTTTTTTTGGAAAGGGGATGTAGCTAGTGTGATTTCCAACGGTTGGAGGAAGGCAGGATAAATTTTTTGGGAAATGGAGGATGAGCTGATTGTGCTCCTACAATTAAGGATTCAATCTTCTTGACATTTTTTCCAAAGATGCTTTGATTGGTCTTAGATTTTAAATTGATTGTTTTACTGTTTTTTTGTGGTGTAAGAAAGTGTTTGGCTACTACTATCTGCAGCTACAGGGATCTGTTCCAGAATTTAATCAATTTTTGTTTTCTGAGATCCCTCTTTGTTGTTTGTGTTACAGATCTATATTCTCCAGACTCTTCCTCAACTACTACTCAATACAATAAGAACTCTGAAATGATCTCTAGAATTTAACATTCTTTTTTAACACTCAAAATAATACTCCAATGATATGATAGAGATATAATCCCAACTACAGATGCCGCTATATTCAATAACATACAACATCTAGCAGTAAAAACCCCTTTTATATACAACCCAATACTTATTTCCAAAACAAATTTAAATAAAAAGAATTAGTTCCTCTGCACAGCCTTCCTATTTTTTCTGCAAAAATACTGATCAGCATTAGTCATGATCCTCTTTGGACAATTCTCCCATATGCATTAGCTGTGGAATTACCTGCAATCTCAAAAGCCCTACTAGTCAATCTGCCCCAAAATTCATTACTAATAGGAAATAACCAACAATGTTCTTTAGCCCATCCCCTTTGTTCAATGCATACTGTATCCTTGAAATTTTCATTCTATCTTTCCAACAATAGAATACCCTTGCTGTGAACTTACTGATACCAGAAACTTTGCAGTTCTTTAGCTACAGCAATTGATATTGGTGTTTGAATAATAATAATTCCAAGAAAATATGTAAAATTCCCAAACATATTGATATAATGAGAGCAAGTGCAAATTTTGGAGTTTGGTTTGGTCAAGATTTTTTCAATATATTTTTAGAGGTTAAGGATAAATTCACAACTCAATTCATTTGGGAGTTTTTTAGGGCCCCACACAACCTGTGGGAGTTGTTTAGGGCCCCAAAAAACCTGTGGGAGTTGTGTAGGGCCCCATAAAACCTTTGGGAGTTGTGTAGGGACCCACACAACCCGTGGGAGTTGTGTAGGGCCCATACACTACTCCAAAGGGTTGTTCTAAAAACGTGCAACCCCTGGGGGGCATATACCCCCCATAATGGGCATTTTTGATCTTTTTACCCCTATACACAACCATATTATTTATTATTTATTATTTATTATTTATTTTTTATTTTTTATTATTTATTATTTATTATTTATTATTTATTATTTATTATTTATGATTTATTATTTATTATTTATGATTTATTATTTATTATTTATTATTTATTATTTATTATTTATTATTTATTATTTATTATTTATTATTTATTATTTATTCTTTATTATTTATTTTTTATTTTTTATTTTTTATTATTTATTATTTATTATTTATTATTTATTATTTATTATTTATTATTTATCATTTATTATTTATCATTTATTATTTATTATTTATTATTTATTATTTATTATTTATTATTTATTATTTATTATTTATTATTTATTATTTATTATTTATTATTTATTATTTATTATTTATTATTTATTATTTATTATTTATTATTTATTATTTATTATTTATTATTTATTATTTATTATTTGTTATTTATTATTTATTATTTATTATTTATTATTTATTATTTATTATTTATTATTTTTTATTTTTTATTTATTATTTATTATTTATTATTTATTATTTATTATTTATTATTTATTATTTATTATTTATTATTTATTATTTATTATTTATTATTTATTATTTATTATTCATTATTTATTATTTATTATTTATTTTTTATTATTTATTATTTATTATTAATTATTTATTATTTATTATTTATTATTTATTATTTATTATTTATTATTTATTATTTATTATTTATTATTTATTATTTATTATTTATTATTTATTATTTATTATTTATTATTCATTATTTATTATTTATTATTTATTATTTATTATTTATTATTTATTATTTATTATTTATTATTTATTATTTATTATTTATTATTTATTATTTATTATTTATTATTTATTATTTATTATTTATTATTTATTATTTATTATTTATTATTTATTATTTATTATTTATTATTTATTATTTATTATTTATTATTTATTATTTATTATTTATTATTTATTATTTATTATTTATTATTTATTATTTATTATTTATTATTTATTATTTATTATTATTATATTATTTATTATTTATTATTTATTATTTATTATTTATTATTTATTATTTATTATTTATTATTTATTATTTATTATTTATTATTCATTATTAATTATTAATTATTTATTATTTATTATTTATTATTTATTATTCATTATTTATTATTGAGTGGAGGCTACACAAATTGATTTTAGTTGTTTAGCATGCCACACAACTCAAATGGGACATTTAGCATGCCACACGGCCCATTTTAGTCGTGTACCATGCCACACGGCCCATTTGAGTCGTGTAGCATGCCACACAGCCCATTTGAGTCGTGTAGGGTGCCACACAGCCCATTTGATTTGTGTGCAAGACTCTACACGACTCAAAGATTTGTAAATTTAACATTACCCATTTTTTTTAATAGGGGCCACATTTTATACAAGACTTGGGATATTTAGTGAAACATCCTCTCTTCAAGGGGCTCTTTTGAACCATGTAAAGACCTTGGGAAAATGAGGTCCTAAGTGATTTCTCAAAAAGGTTTGACTCAAAGGGAATGGGTGGACTTGCTGTCTTACAGCACTTATGCCTGGGGGAAAGTAGGAGATAAATTAGTAATCTAAGCAGAAAATCCAAGATACTTGCAGAAATTCACAGATTGAAAGGTTCCCAGGACAATTGGTGTTGTTTATTGCTGATATTCTTCAATGGAATTAATGATGGGGTTAGAATTAATAATTATAATATCAGACTGAGGCCATAAATCAGCTTTTTATCATTCTTAAACACTTGATAACAGATGGAAAAGGGTCTGGATTGATTACTTAAAAATCACTGGTGTTTAAATCATCCAAAAAGGGCTGTATATATCCCTTTTGGGGGTAAGAGGTTCTTCCCAGGGCATGCAGAGAGGTTTTTTCTTGTGGGCTAAGGATGGAAGACTGGCCAGGGATATTTTGGCACGTATTATCAGTGCTGGCAATCAGCTGGACCTGTCTGTGTCATATTTATGGGTGAAATAATTATCAGAATCTGTTTAAATTTCAATTTGTTATTTTTACAGTTCTGGAATATTTCCTCATTTTCTATTAGTTTCTTTTGAGTGAAATTTTCAGAAGTGGGTATTTTTAGATTTTAAACCATCATCTGAAAATGTTTATAATTTTTCATACTTTTTGGGGAAACTTCTTGGTGTGTTGTGTGGTTCATAAATATTTGATAATTTTTATTTATGTGACAACCTTTATTATCATTTTACTTAAGCTGTTTGTATTATGCTTTGAATTTCATACTTATTTTTCAATATTCAGCAGTTTCAGACATCCCTCTGTCCTTCAGGCAAGTTTTTACATATGCATGATGCATGAATGTGGGTTGTAACTTGCTCCTGCGGTACCAGGCTGTCAGGAGTGATGCCAGTAATTTTGATGTGTGCATCCCTGACATATGCCTGCAGGAATCCAGAATCTGCGGCCAGAAGTATATTGCATGCGGGTTTAGTGAAATTTTGTTACATTTTGAGTTTCAGAAGTGTGTACCCTTGCTGCATGGATGCAGGACTGCCCGCAGGAATTGTGACAGAGAACAAATCCCGCTGTAACTCCTTAAATATACATAAAACCTCAATTCTGAGTGAATTTTAGTTGTAAAACCTATACATGACATTTCATGTAAAATATTACAATGGCCAAAAAGTGCCATAGTGATGCTGTGGCCTTTTTTCATTTTTGTTTTAATTATTGAAAATATAAGGAGTTAGAATTCAAGGGTGGGGTCAGTGAGTAACCCTACCTTATTTTGGGTGGCAATCCAATTCTGTAATAAAATTTGAGGATTTCTCACTCTTTTTCTTTTTTATCATTTATTTTTATTTTTATTCTACTTTGACAGGTTGCTCTGTAGAAGTAGCAAGCTGACACTTCCATTACTCCCACTGCATAACCCATAGTAAACCCTTGGATACATACTTGATATCTTCAATCAATTTCTTCTGCATTCATACAAATACAATGCTTGATCCATATCTGAGGGACACAACTGATGAATTTACAAATGAATTTATCTGCTGAAAAAGGAAAAGTTCAGGCTCATCTTTGCTATTGTGCTGTGGATCCCGCATCAGCACATGGTATGAGCCTTTGTCTTCCTCCACCAGAGTAGGAATTAAGCCCAAATCTGCATTTCTTACTATTTTGCAGCAGATCCTGCATCCAGACAATGCTGAGACTTCTGGTCAAATGCCACTTCTGAGCCTACTTAGGTTCATTTCTATAAATAACCACCACATCAGTTGTTCTTTCCTTGAGTCTAGAGTGGTCTTTGATCTATTCTGAGTTTGTTTTACAAGGGTTCTTCTTGGGCTTGATCATAGCTAATATGAATATTCAGTGCAAGAGAAAGCTGGTTCTAGTTGGGCTACTACAGGGAGTTTTCCTGTCAGCTTGTTACTTTTACAGAGCAAACTGTCTCAATTAGAATAAAAATAATAATTCAAAAATCAAAGAAGTAGCAGGAACCCAGAAATATTGTTAAAGATTTAGATTTCCCACCAAAAATTGGTTAGGGTCACTCACTCACCCCACCTTTGAATTCTTACTCCTTATATTTTAAATAAAATTAATGAGACATTACCCAAAAATCACAAAACCACTATAGTGACTTTTTGAAGTTTTAATGTTTTATGCCTATTATCACCTATAGGTTTTACTAATAAAATTTATTCAGAATTGAAATGTTGTTTATATTTCAGGAGTTACAGGCAGGTTTGTGTTGTGTCAGAACTCCCCCATGCAGCCCTGCATCCACATAATGTAAGCTGCCTGTGTCAGATATGCAACACTTCAGAAACCTGCCAGGAAACCACAATCAATATGCACCTGCCTGCTATCCGCATTCCATCTCAAATTCCTGCCTGCAGCTGTTAAGACCATGCGTTACAAGACTGCAATGACAACTCCTGTTGACAAGGTACAGCACGCAACTGCTATAACCAATATGCATGCATCATGTATATTTAATGATGTGACTGATGGATAGAGGAAAGTTTGAAAACTCTTAAAGTAAAATAAAAAAATATATCATCAAATTATGAAGCAGACAAATTAAGTGAAACAATAATAAAAGTTGTCAAAAAATCACTATTAACAAATCTTTATGGACCACAAAACATTTGAAGGAATTCCCATAAAAATTAATAAAAACTAGTCAAATGATCAGTAGATGGCATATAACTTACAAATACCCGCCTCCAACTATTTTCCCCCAATAAATATATTACAGAAATAGGAAATATTTTAAAACTGAAGAATGGAAAATTACCGCAAAGACAAGTTTTGACATAAATATCACACATAAATACTGCAGGGACAGGAGCGGATGAGTGAAAGAACCAATACTGTGTGCTAGAAAATTTCTGAACAGCATGCTAGGTTTAGCACAGGATTATTACCCTTTCTACTTGCCCTGAGGAAGCTTCTTTCAACCCAAAAAGGTAGATATATACAGTACCTTGTTGGATTTTTTGACCACAATGGATTTCAGTTATCAATACAGACCCTTTTCCATCTGTGATGAATTGATTTTAAGAGATAATAAATTGATATGCGGCCCCAATCTGATAGTATTATTATCAATTCAACCACCCTCCCCATAGTCTGCTGAAATTTCAACAATTCATACTGAAAAGTAAAACCCTTTTGAATGAAATTGAGAACTGTCTAAAGCCCTAGAATAATCATAATAGGCTCACTAATGAAACTTAACTTCATTTTTTTAAGGTATCAAGGTCTTAACACCCAAAACAGTCATTTATCTATCTCTGCTCTTCCTGGTTTTCTACCCAAGCACAGCAATTACACATATTTTTCTTGATAATGTTCCACTTTGTACTTTTTTACTAATCTCCCAATGCCCCAGGCGGACATATTATAACTTCAATCACCTAGAGAGATATTTTCAAGAGCCCCAGCCCCTTACTTTTCCCCCTTGTTCCACTTAATCAATAATTTATTTATTAATTAATTCACACTTAAACTCATACCAAACCACCTCCTTGCATCATCTTGCTCTGCACGTTTGTGGAATATTGTGACATCACCTTGAATAATATATTTTTTATCACCTTATCACCTTAAGTAGCTAAAGTATTGCAAGGTTCCTGGCATCTGGTAGGCTGAAAAATAGATTTCCTGAGTATATAGGCTGGAAAGGAAGCTTGATTTTCAGGTCCTTCTGAATTCTTGGGTGAATTGTACTTAAGACCCATGGTGTTTCCCTCTTTATGTGTGAATTTTTCCCTGATTTAATTTGTCATTTTTTCATTGTATGGATAGATTTGGTAGATTATTTCTTCCCCAAAAAAATGGGAATTGTTTATTGAAACTTCCCCTTCACTTTGCATTCCAAGAAAAAGAAACTATGCTGGAAAATAGCAGATTTCTTGTTTAATAATTCTAACATTTCCAAGCCTAATTAGGTTGACTTCTTGATTTCCTTTTTGGGTTTCTTCCTTTAAAAATATCATAAGCACCTAGTATTTTAGAAGGATAAATATTTTGAAAATGATCATTTTTAAAAATTTGTTCTTGATTATTCTTTGAGAACCTGAAAAAAATATTTTCTGCTGCTGGAGCATCCTTCTTCCTGTTTTTACCTTTTTGATATAAGCCGAGAAAGAATCATTGAAACCCTTTTGGATGGTGTTTTATCATTCTAATTTAGAGAATAATAAGCTTTAATCCTATGTTTCTGCCATATAATGCATGATCTCACAATCATTAAATTCAAAAAGGAGTTTCATTTGGTTTTGGATTTTGTTCCAATTTTTAGGTGCATCTGGTGAATTTTTAATTGTTTAAAAAACTAAGAGAAGGCTTTTACAGCCTAAAAACAGATAAAAAAAGTAAATTTGCAATGGCTCTTTCCTAAGAGCATAGACTTGTGATAAAAAGACAAGATGCAAAAGAGAGAGAAGAACAGGTTTTTAGAGGTTACAAAGAATAAGAAGAATGAGAGAGAGAGCAAAGAATATAGAATAGAAAGATGGTGTAGAAAAAATGGATGGTGCGTTGTGAGATGAGAGAATTTGTGTCAGCTTGCTACTATGTACAGAGCAAAACTGTCAAATAGTAACACAAAACTATGAAAAATAAGAATATCGCAATTAACAAAAAAAGGAGTGAGAAATCCATAAATATTATTATATGAATGGATTCCTCACCCAAAATTAGGTAGGGTCACTCACTGACCCCACACTTGAATTCCAAGTCCTTATATTTTTAAAATAATTAAAAAGAAAAGTACTAAAAATTACAACACCAGTATGGCACTTTTTGGCCATTCTAATATTTCACACGTATTGTCACGTATAGGGTTTACACCTAAAATTCATTCAAAATTATAGTGTTGTGTATATTTTAGGAGTTACACACAGAAATGTGTTATGTCACAATTCCCGCGCGCAGTCCCGCATCATTACATATCCCTACGTACTAGTAGCAGCAGGTTCCCGCGTACTAGAGACCCGCGCGCAGCTGATTCTTCCACGCATGCAGAGGATCCTACTCTGTGCGCATCTGTACTAACTGATCCCTGCGTCTGGATCAGTTGTGACTAATCTGACAACCAGGTACCACTCAGAAGAGCTACAACCTAGTTAGGGTTGCCTAGTATATGTAACAAACGGACATATGCATTACTAATTATCTAAAAATATCAAAACTTAAATAAAATTTATGAAAATTAATTTTAAAACATTTTTTAATAATAAATCAAAGATCAAGGATTATCACGTAAATCGCTGATCCTGATCTTTGAAGACCACAAAACACTACAAGGAGTGTTCATAAAAATTATTAAAAATTATATACATGATGAGCAGATAATGAAAAATCAGTAAACATCCACACCTGCACGCTTTGAAGCAATATAAATAGTACAAATGAAGGATGAGTACAGAATGATCAAATTTACGCTATAACAGATTAACAGATCCTGTGGCTAAAATAGTACAGAAATCCAGCAGATCTAAGGACAGCTGATTGACAGAACCAAGTGTAAGTGCTAATATTTCCCTGACTGGCTTGCCAGCCTCGGCCCACAAGCAGAACCCTCTCTACATGCCCTGAGAAGATCAAAATCACCCCAAAAAGGTATTTATACAGACCTCTTTTGGATCCATTATTCCATCATCAGTTACCAGGAATTATTTATTATCAATCAGACACCGTGTCATTATTGATCAAGTGCTTATATGAAGATAAGCAAGTTATTTATGACTTAGTCTTTAGTTGTATTATTTACCTTTATTAACCAATCAACCATTGAAGTTTAGTCAAGCAATCTACCCCATCTGCTCTGAAACCCTTCCAATTATTCCAGGATTTTCGTGGTAAAGTGCTCAGAGTGAGTGTTACCCTCCCTGTTTTGGCCATTTGTGCTGTTAAGCCCGGCCATTAGTGGAATAAGTCCTTTCTAAGGCACCCATCTTGATTCCAATGTTCTTAAACTGCCAAAGGAGGCCCCTTGAAGAGAGGTTGCTAGTCTGTAAAGAACCCCAGTAGTATAATACTGTGGCCCCTCTTTTATATTATATTGAAAACAATTTACTACCAAACCAATTAAACCTTCCAACTTCTCTTATTAAATCATTTATTTGAGCTTCTAAGCGTTTATTATTGGAATAATAATTTTTATTATCATTCCAGCATTTTTATCACTCTCTGTAACTAAAGGACTGCAAGTTTCTTGGTATCAGAGAGCTGACAATTTGGGAGTGATATAAAATTTTGCAGGCAAGTGAGAATTGGTGTATGGCTTCAGCTGAGGTGAGATTGAAGCAGGGTAAGTGTGATAGGAGAAGATTGAGCTTTGGGATGAGACAGCTGATTTAGAGTTGCAATAGAATAAAGTAAATGACTAATCAGAATGAGTGGTGCACAAGATTTCCTTCATATATGTGTAGATGAATCAGAGGAAGAAGAATGAGAAATTTTTCTCAATGTTTGGGGTTCTACAATGTGGCAAGGATAGTTTGGTATGTTTTCCTGCTTGGTAGGATGCTAGGATGAACCAGGTTGGTACCAAATAAGTCGGTGGTAAGAGTTGGAATTTTAGGAAAGGGTGTTTAAGTTATCCATCTTTCCAAGCTTCAGTTCTTCAAGAGGTGTAACTGCTTATTTTCATTGTCATCCTGGATGGACCAGGGCTGGTTTTGAAGGTCTTTGTTGGACCATTAGATTTTGTATTGACATCAATCTTACACATCTGAGAAACCCAGATTTTTAATCAGGGCTTTTGCATGTGTAATCCATTTATAATTATGAGAGTGAACTTGCCTCATCCAGTTGGTTTTAAGTAATGAAATTTTTATTGTTTTTTGTTTAAAAAATTCCACAATGCATCCTTCTTGAGAAAAACTAGATCCTCTTCCCCAAAGTACAGATTTGAGCTGTAGTTTTTTTTTTTGAAAAATGATTGATGATACAGCATTATTAAAGGATACCTCCTTGTTATCCATAGGATTCTTAAGATGTATTTATTTCCACCATTTGGGTTGTCAGTGATCAGGTTGACTGGGGCAGAGTGAGAAGGATGCGGAAGGATGAATTTCATGTTTTAGAGCGATCATCACATAAGAGAAATAAGAAAAATAATAAGAAGAATAACAAAAAGAATAATAGAAAGAATAATGAAAAAAGAGGAACATACCTGGGGCAGAGTGAGAAGGATGCAGAAGGATGAGGAAAGAGTCCTTCCATGACCCAGAGCTGCCCCAGGTATACCATAAAAAGTGTGACATGTGCTTGACATGTGTGTGGCATACTAGATACAAGATTATTAACCCAAAACCCCCCCTTGCTGCATACATGGAGAAGAAGGAAATAGGAAGAAAAAAAATGTGAAAACAAATACAAGAAAGAAAAAAAAGGAAGAAAGGGAATAGTAACAGACAAGAAAATCAGTAAAGAACTCCAAACATTTGACAGTGCTTTTCTAGCTGGACTCTGCCTAGGGGCTTGGTGAGCATGTTGGCCAGAATGTTCTTGGTTGACACATGGATAAGGTTGACGGAGGATTCTTCCACGCACTCCCTTACAAAGTGGTACCTCACGTTAATATGTTTTGTGCAAGCGTGGTGTTTGGGTTTCTTTGCTAGAGCTTTGGAACCCTCATTATTGACGTGGAGAGGAATTGCATTGGGTGTGTTGAGGGATAATTTGGATAGAAGATGTTTCAACCAGAGTCCTTCTTTGCATGAGTTGGAAAGAGCCTTGTATTTGGCCTCCGTGCTAGATAGGGAAACGGTTGCCTGCTTACAAGACTTTGGTGATATAGCTCCTTCCCTTAGACAAAACACATAGCCAGAGGTTGATTTCCCATTTCTGGGGTCTTCTTGTCAGCCTGCTACTTAGCACAGAGCAACCTGACAAAGCAGCAACAATAATAATATTAACAAAATAAAGATAAATGAATAAATAAAATTATTATAAAACTAAGGAGTAGGAAATCCATAAATATTATTGCAGAAATGGATTCCCCACCCAAAATAAGGTAGGGTCACTCACTGACCCCACCCTTGAATTCTTACTCCTTATATTTTTTAATTAATTTAATACAAAATGGTAAATGACCACCGCACCAGTATGGCACCTTTTAGCCATTTTAATATTTCACATGATATGTCAGGTATAGGTTTCACACCTAAATTTCAGTCAAAATCCAGGTGTTGTGTGTAGTTTAGGAGTTACACGGGAAATTGTGTTTTGTCACAATTCCCGCACGCAGCCCCGCGTCCCTAGCGCTGGTCTCCTGCGTACACAAACTCCCGCACGCAGCCCAGCGTTGGACTCCCGCGTACGCCAACTCCCGCACGCAGCCCCGCGTCCCTAGCGCTGGTCTCCTGCATACGCAAACTCCCGCACGCAGCCCGCGTTGGACTCCCGCGTACGCCAACTCCCGCACGCATCCCCGCGCCTCCTATGACATCCAGGTACCACTCAGAGAAGCTACAATACAGTAGGATTTACACTACATATGTAAAGCTACTACACGAGCATAGATTATGGTTCAAAAACCTTAAAAATCAATTAAAATTAGTTATTAACTAATTTCTAGTATTTTTTATTAATTAAATAAAGATCCAGACTCACCACGAAATAAGTTGATCAGAACCTTCAAAGACCACGAAACTACATAAGGAGTGGTCGTAAAAATTATTAAAAATTACATACAAGATCAGCAGAGGATGGAGAATCAATAAAAATCTACGTCTGCTCACTTTGGACCAGTACTTACTGTACAAATTGAGGATCAGTGCAGGATCAGCAAAATGACTAATCTATTGATTAACGGATCCTGCAGCTAAAAAGGAGCTGTTCCTTGACAGATCTAAGGCCATCAGGCTAACAGCACCTTGAGGACGTGCCAATTTTGCCCTGATTGCCCCCCTAGCCTCAGCCCATGGCTAGTACCCCTTCTAGAGGTCCTCAAGCACCCAAAAAGGAATATTTAAACAAGCTCTTTTGCCCTCCTGTTTCCAGGAAGTTAATCAGTTATCAGGAATTATTTATTATCAATCAGACACGGTGTCATTGTTAATCAAGTGCTTATATGAAGATAAGCAAGTGATTTATGACTTAGTCTGTAGTAGTATTATTTACCTTTATTAACCAATCAACCATTGAAGTTTAGTCAAGCAATCAACGCCATCTGCTCTGAAACCCTTCCAATTATTCCAGGATTTTCGTGGTCAAGTGCTCAGAGTGAGTGTTTCCCTTCCTGTCTAGGCCGCTTGTGCTGTTAAGCCCGGCCATTAGTGGAATAAGTCCTTTCTAAGGCACCCATATTTATTCCAAGGTTCTTAAACTGCCTAAGGAGGCCCCTTGAAGAGAGGTTGCTAGTCTGTAAAGATCCCCAGTAGTATAATACTGTGGCCCCTCTTTATATATTATATTTAAAATATTTATAACCAAACCAAATAAACCTTGCACTTGCTCTTACCATACCATTATTGGAGCTTTAAAGTGTATATTCTTTGGAATATTATTGCTCCAAGTTCTTTTATCACTCTCTGTAGCTAAAGGACTGCAAGGTTCCTGGTATCAGAGAGCTGACAACTGGGGGTCTGGCCGGGAAATATCCTCAATAATTAATTGTTTAATTAATTATCTCCTGGACCAGTTATTTATATAAAATTATATATATAAGTAGAAATACTTATTACTTATCTTGATCTTTTGATTTTTCCAGTGGATTTAAAAACCAACGGAGAATTGATCAATTATTATTTAAATCTTCTTAAACAGAAAAAAGAAGAAAAATTACGTAACTTTGTGCCTGTTGTTATAACTCCTGAACAGAAACAGGAGAGACTTCTTTATTATAGACAACAAATCTTAAAAGAAAAGGAACAAGAGTTAGAAAGAATTATCAATTTTAACTCCTTGTTAAGACAGCACAAAGAGTGGAAAACCTATCAAAGAAAGCTTTCTGCTTTTAAGAGACGGTATCCAAATTATAAAAGTGAGCTTTGATCTCCTTTAAAAAAAATCACAAAAACTCGAAAATTATAATAAAAAATTATTATAAAATAAATAAATATATAACTTATATTTTTATTATTTTATCCTTTCTAGTGGACTTTGTCTTTGGTGATCTTATTGACCAAGACCTCTTAGAGGACGTCCCAGACTGTGGACCCTTGGATTTGTCCCAAGATTTGATTGGAACCCACTCAGATCCCGTTGGAATACCCTCCAAGGACGGACCTGACCCCAACAAGGACTTAGTGCCTTTAAACCTTCATATAAGTAAGAAATATATTTTTTTTTAATAAAAAAATTACTTGCAGAAAAAAAAAATTATTATTTTTTTACAAAGTTTCGACAAAAACTTATATAATCTTTAAAAATGCATCAAAACAGACGCAACACCCGGGCCAGTGGACGCGCCCCGTCATATGGATCTTTGCCCGGAGGAACCCGTGTGCGCAAGGATGCCAGTCGCGAACGCAATGAGGATCGAGCCAGTGATCGCTCCGATCCGAGCGACCGTGACAACAACCGCGGCCGCCGACTCAACCAACTCACCGTTGGAGGGCTGTCCTTTGTTGAACGTGAAATCCCAGGAGGATACCGTTCCACCTACGCCACCCCAGCCGGACTCCTCCAAGGAGGACAAAATAAAAGTATTGGTGAAAGAACACGTGGGTCATTGGGAACTGTTCAAACAGGCTCAGACCCAGGAAGACCATCAGGGTATGAGAAAAGCCATATCTTTGGCAAAGAAGACTCAAATAACCCTCCAAAAATTGATTCCCAAGAGAGAAGTAGAAGGTTACGTGAAGAATTGGAATCCTTGGGACCAATTAGTTTCCTTAAGAGGAAACAACAACAACAGGAAGAAGAGATCTCTAGCCCATCAGAAATTAAAGAGTCCCAAAGAGTGGGACAATATAATATCTTTGGCAAGAAAATGGAAGAAAGTTTACCGCAATTAGACGTAGAAACTTTCAACTTGTTTTCCATAAATGTTTCTCATAACTTTGATATCATTGGCAAATGTTTTGATAAAGTATATGAGCAATTGGATAAAGTAAATACCAATTTTGGTAAAGTCATGCAATCCCAATCCAACTTGATCAAAATCAATGAGTTAGAAGTAAAAAAAATAAGAGACAGCATTAGTTTGAGTAAAGGAGAACTAATAAATTACCTAGAAAACAATACTTCAGCTATCCAAGAAGAAATTCTTCTATCTATTGAACAAATCAAAGAAGGTATTAATAAAACAGACCACACTTCACCCACTCATATTATTAATAAAATTGATTCATTAAGTAACAAACTTGACCTTGAATTAGGTATGATTAAGAATGATCTCAGAGATCTAAAATAAACTTATCTCAACCCATTGCAGACTCTGATGAAATCAGACCTTCCAGGTACCACAGTACGCCCCAACTACCTTCTAGACCAAGACTAACAAGGCTTGAATCTTTCAGACCTAGTCCCACTCCTGAAGTAGAACAAGCATTAAAATTACTTCCCCCTATCACTGAGTGGCCTAAATTCTCCGGAGAAGGAGAATACAATCATGTCAGTTTTATTAAGTTTATTGACTATACTCTAGCCTCCTATGAACTTCCTGATAACATAGCTGTAGTAAGACTACCTAGACTGTTTGAAGGAGTAGCCCTTGACCGTTTCATCAATAAGAGAGAAGAGGTAGTATCTTTGTCATGGAATTCATGGAAAGATTTGATTAAGGAACAATTTGGTACCAGAATTTGGAAAAGAAAAATGATGAAGACTTTCGAAACTTCTTTGTTTGATCCATCTAAGGACAAACCTCACAAATGGTGCCTTGACCAGAAGAGAAGACTAGACTGCTTCTACCCAAATGCTGATAAAGAAGAAGTCAATGAAAGACCCCTCAACCTATGTCCAGGACAGCTTAACCATAGCGTAAGGTGCAGAATGCCCATGAACTCTGACCTTTCCACTCTCATAGGAGTATTAGAAGAAACTATTGACATGAATGGCTTAGACAAAAAGCTTAATAAACCCAGAGAACCAACTACTAGGAATAAGGAAGATTATAATAACAAGAACAAAGAACTTCTACCTAACAACTCAGAAGCCAAGAATACTTTGGTGACCAAAGAAAAGACATGTTGGAATTGCAACCAAACAGGGCATGTAAGACCTGACTGTCCTTTACCCAGGAGAAAGATTAATCCTATTGAAGGAGAAGAGGATGACACTAATCCTGACCCTCAACTAGATGACACTGATGGTTCCATCTCTTAATGTGACCTAATTATCACTAATCCCATTAATGTCATCGAAGGCAACATAGAATCTTCCCTAGATATTAACCCTGTTAATGAAGATAGCAATTTGCCTCAAAAATGGACACCAAACACAAAAATCCAACATGTTTCTGAAGCTAAGACCTTAACCCTTAAACCTTCTATTGGAAAAGGGTACACTGGTGGTAAAACTTGTTATGCCACTGGCTTGATACAAGGTTCCCCCGTAAAATTACTTCTAGACAGTGGAGCCTTCTGCTCTTGTGTTGGAACTGACTACTTAGATAAACAGGATTCCAACTGGAAGAAAAACTTACTACCTGTACCTCAAGCTAAGTTTAGCAGCTGTAACTCACCTCTCAATGCTATTGGAGTATGGCCAACAGAAATCATACTCCCCCACTCTAAAGGATCAATCAAGATAAAGATTGAATTTGTAGTACTTCAAAATGGAGTATGTGATTATTTTATTATAGGAAATGATTCTCTTTGCCTGTACGGGATAGATGTCTTCCAGAGTAAAGGGAGATATTTCACTATAGGAGGAGATTGGAACAAGAAGTTCCATATATGCCATATCAATGCTAAAGCTGCTGATTCCACTTATGAGAGACACTTAGAAAATTTTAACCAGGAATACTTTTCCCAAGCTGCCTTGAATTCCCAGCTTAGTGAAAACCAGAAAAGAGATATTCTCCAAGCATGCTTTGAGAACCAGAATGCTTTTTGCACTAAAGACCATCCCATTGGTAATATCAAAGGTCATGATATGGTCTTAACTTTGACTATTAAGCCTCCTTACCCTCCTAACCTCAGGAGACCAGCTTACCCTTCTAGTCCAAAATCTAGGACCGCTCTAGAAAGCCACATCCAAGAACTAGTGGACTTACAAGTCTTACGGAAAGTAGGGCATAATGAGCAAGTAGACGTAACTACCCCCGTGATAATAGCCTGGCACAATGATAAGTCTAGGATGGTTGGAGACTTTAGAATGCTCAACAACTACACCCAAGCTGACTATTATCCTATCACAAGGATTGACCACGCTCTACATAATCTTTCTAAAGCTAAGTTCATTACTACTATGGACATGTTGAAAGGCTTTCACCAAATACCTATCAGTCCGGATAGTAGGAAATTTATGAGAATTATATGTCATTTAGGCATATATGAGTATCTCAGAATGCCATTTGGTATTAAAAATGCTCCTTCCCACTTCCAAAGAATGATGGATACAGTCTTAGGAATGTTCATCAGACAAGGTTGGATGATGGTATACATAGATGATGTTATCATTTATTCAGACAATTGGGATACTCACATGAATAAAGTAAGGCTAGTACTTAAAACAATTGCCGCAGTAGGATTAAAAGTATCTATGAAAAAGTGCAACTTTGGATACGGAGAACTCAAAGCTCTAGGACACATTGTTTCTGGACTAACCTTAACTGCTGACCAAAGTAAGATAGCAGCAGTAATGAACAGACCTATGCCCCAGAACAAAACGGAACTCTTATCCTTTATAAGCTTCTGCAGCTATTACAGGAAGTACATACCTAAATTTGCTAACCTCACCAAGTGTTTATATGAGATCTGCAACAACAACACTTTGTTTGAAATGACTCATGAAAGATTGAAGAATTATGAGGAACTCAAAGTAGCTATGACTACTGCCCCAGTGTTGATACAACCAGATTATTCTAAACCTTTCAAAATTTACATAGATGCTAGCATGGAAGGATTAGGAGCTGCATTACACCAAGAAGTAATAGAAGAGGATAAACCAGTAGAGAAACCTATACTCTTCATATCTAGACAAGTCAAAGATACTGAAAAGAGATATGGTGCCAGCCAAATGGAATGCCTTGCTCTAGTATGGGCATTAGAAAAACTGCACTATTATTTGGAAGGTACAAACTTCGTGGTAATCACTGATTGCAATGCTGTTAGGACTCTCATGAACATGAAAACTCCTAGCAGGCATATGTTAAGATGGCAGATAGCCATACAACAGTACAGAGGTCAGATGACAATAGTCCACCAAGCTGGAGTTAAACATCAGAATGCTGACAGTCTTAGCAGAAATGCTCTACCAAATGATACTAGCAATCCTGCTCATGACCCAGAAGATCATGATATATTTCCTATACTAAACATTAACCTGTTTAATCTGGAAGCTCCCATCATAGGGATTCACATATGTGAACTAGAGGAATCACTGTTCAGCTCCATCAGAGAAGCATACAACTCTGACATGAAGACTTTGATTAACATCATAGAAAGTACTTCCCCTCCATCTGAACTCATAAACAGTTTACCTGAACCCCTACTGAAGTCCTATAAAGAAGGGAGATTCACACTGTGGGATGGGCTATTATATTACCGGCATAAACACTCTAGTGTTATAGTCTTGACCAAAGCAGAGCATATCAAACTTGTTTTAACTGAATGTCATGATAATTGCTCTTCGGGTCACCTGTCTATTGATAGAACCCTAGATAAAGTAAAGCAGACTGCCTGGTGGATCAACTGGAGAGACTCCACTATCAAGTATGTTTCAAGCTGTGAAATCTGTCAGAAGTCCAACAGGACCACTGGGAAAAGGTTTGGACTACTCCAAAGGATAGCTGAGCCCAGGAAAAGATGGGAAGTTATCAACATGGACTTTGTAACAGGACTGCCCCCTGGTGGAGCTTACTCGTACAACTCAGTCCTGGTTATTGTAGACAGATTTTCTAAGAAAGCCAAGTTTCTACCTAACCATAATTAAGACACAGCTATGGAAGTAGCCTTACTCTTCTGGAACAGACTAATTGCTGATGTAGGAATTCCTAAGATTATCATCAGTGATAGAGATCCCAAATTCACGTCTGAATTCTGGAGAAACCTCCATGATATGTTAGGAACTACCTTAGCCTTTTCTACAGCTTATCATCCTCAGACAGATGGATTAGCTGAAAGAATGATCCAGACTCTAGAGGATATGCTCAGAAGGTTCTGTTGCTTTGGGATGGAGTACAAAAATACAGACGGATATTGCCATGACTGGGTTAGCCTTTTACCTGCACTAGAAATGGCCTATAACAGTAGCAAACACTCTACTACCAAAGAAGCTCCTTACATACTGGAAAGAGGATGGATCCCCAAATTGCCCAAAGATAACCTCAATCAGGAGTTGACTAATATCCATCCAACATCACTGGACTTCAAAAACATGATAGATATGGCAAACAAGCACGCTGCTAAGTGTGTACAAGATGCTGTTGAATACAACCAACAGAGGTGGGATAAAACTCACAAAGAACCTGATTTCAGAACAGGAGATCAAGTTCTAATTTCAACCGCCAATTTCAATAACTTGGCTGGAAACAGAAAACTCAGACCAGCCTTTGTTGGGCCTTTCACTATCAAGAAACTCCATGGGAAAAATGCCGTAGAAGTCATCCTCAGTAATGAACTCTCTAGGAAACACCCAGTCTTCCCAGTTAGCCTTGTCAAACACTACCATCCCAGAGAAGCAGAAAAGACCCCTTCACTTAAAATACCAGTCTTAGATGAGCCTGAGAAGGACAAAGGAAAAGTTAGTAAAATCCTTAAAGATAAAAAAGAAAGGATCCAAGGAAAAGATGTTAGACTTTACTTAGTCAGATACAAAGGAGAATCAGCTGATAAAGATGAATGGCTACCTGAAAACAACATTCCAGATGGACCTATACACCTGAGAAACTACAGAGCCAGTAAAAGACACTGAACCCCAAAAATTTTTTCAGATATAGTCATATCTTGGAGTGGGGGAATGTCAGCCTGCTACTTAGCACAGAGCAACCTGACAAAGCAGCAACAATAATAATATTAACAAAATAAAGATAAATGAATAAATAAAATTATTATAAAACAAAGGAGTAGGAAATCCATAAATATTATTGCAGAAATGGATTCCCCACCCAAAATAAGGTAGGGTCACTCACTGACCCCACCCTTGAATTCTTACTCCTTATATTTTTTAATTAATTTAATACAAAATGGTAAATGACCACGGCACCAGTATGGCACCTTTTAGCCATTTTAATATTTCACATGATATGTCATGTATAGGTTTCACACCTAAATTTCAGTCGAAATCCAGGTGTTGTGTGTAGTTTAGGAGTTACACGGGAAATTGTGTTTTGTCACAATTCCCGCACGCAGCCCCGCGTCCCTAGCGCTGGTCTCCTGCGTACACAAACTCCCGCACGCAGCCCAGCGTTGGACTCCCGCGTACGCCAACTCCCGCACGCAGCCCCGCGTCCCTAGCGCTGGTCTCCTGCGTACGCAAACTCCCGCACGCAGCCCGCATTGGACTCCCGCGTACGCCAACTCCCGCACGCATCCCCGCGCCTCCTATGACATCCAGGTACCGCTCAGAGAAGCTACAATACAGTAGGATTTACACTACATATGTAAAGCTACTACACGAGCATAGATTATGGTTCAAAAACCTTAAAAATCAATTAAAATTAGTTATTAACTAATTTCTAGTATTTTTTATTAATTAAATAAAGATCCAGACTCACCACGAAATAAGTTGATCAGAACCTTCAAAGACCACAAAACTACATAAGGAGTGGTCGTAAAAATTATTAAAAATTACATACAAGATCAGCAGAGGATGGAGAATCAATAAAAATCTACGTCTGCTCACTTTGGACCAGTACTTACTGTACAAATTGAGGATCAGTGCAGGATCAGCAAAATGACTAATCTATTGATTAACAGATCCTGCAGCTAAAAAGGAGCTGTTCCTTGACAGATCTAAGGCCAGCAGGCTAACAGCACCTTGAGGACGTGCCAATCTTGCCCTGATTGCCCCCCTAGCCTCAGCCCATGGCTAGTACCCCTTCTAGAGGTCCTCAAGCACCCAAAAAGGAATATTTAAACAAGCTCTTTTACCCTCCTGTTTTCAGGAAGTTAATCAGTTATCAGGAATTATTTATTATCAATCAGACACGGTGTCATTGTTAATCAAGTGCTTATATGAAGATAAGCAAGTGATTTATGACTTAGTCTGTAGTAGTATTATTTACCTTTATTAACCAATCAACCATTGAAGTTTAGTCAAGCAATCAACCCCATCTGCTCTGAAACCCTTCCAATTATTCCAGGATTTTCGTGGTCAAGTGCTCAGAGTGAGTGTTTCCCTTCCTGTCTAGGCCGCTTGTGCTGTTAAGCCCGGCCATTAGTGGAATAAGTCCTTTCTAAGGCACCCATATTTATTCCAAAGTTCTTAAACTGCCTAAGGAGGCCCCTTGAAGAGAGGTTTCTAGTCTGTAAAGATCCCCAGTAGTATAATACTGTGGCCCCTCTTTATATATTATATTTAAAATATTTATAACCAAACCAAATAAACCTTGCACTTGCTCTTACCATACCATTATTGGAGCTTTAAAGTGTATATTCTTTGGAATATTATTGCTCCAAGTTCTTTTATCACTCTCTGTAGCTAAAGGACTGCAAGGTTCCTGGTATCAGAGAGCTGACACTTCTTCCCAGTCAGAATCTGAGAATCCAGCTATTGATAACAACCCACCAAGCTTGAAGCCCATTGATTTTGTTGAGGCCAGATAGTAAGTACCCGTACCACTGCTTGCCAGTGAGATTCAGAAGGATTGCAGAGGTTTTGTGACAGTTGATTGGCAACAAAGGAAATATCAGGATGGTCAATTGCAACACTCACAGAAGCAAGCCAATCAGTCGATTGTAAGGCCCGGAGGATGGCGGCTCATCTGAAGATTGAAAAAAGATGTTCTTGAAATAGGAGTCCGTGGGGGTACAAGCCAAGAGAGCCATGCCATTGACAAAGTGCTCCTGGAGGGAATCAATTTAATGGGATTGATTCAGGTAAATCAGTTGGCTTGGACGGTTGCGAGTGATCTGGAGAGAGAGAAAATGGTGGAGTTCCTCATTGGCCCCTATTTGGAAAGTATCACCTAGGGAAGCAATCAGATTGTCAACGCCAGTGGTTTCACCTACTATTGTCAAATCATCCACGTGTGTGGTGAGAGCGCAAATGAGTTTACCCTTTTCAACTCAAAAGTAAAGTGTTGGATCATACTTTGAGTTCTTTTAGTTGAGAGTGACCAGGCATTGATGAAGTTCTTGATTCCATTGCCTTGGGGACTTTTTGAGGCCTTACAGAAATCAATCCAGCTGACAGACCCATTCAGGGAGTTACGGATCCACAAAAACCAGCGGTTTCTCCATGAACACCTTGTGTTCCAGCTTTCAGTTGAGAAATGTGGTTTTAAAGTCAACTTGCCGCCCTTTCCCGTTGTTTGACGCAAGCAGGCTTAGTATTAGCCAAAGAGTCTCAATCAATAAGGTGGGGGAAAAAACTTCTTGATATTCAACCCCAGGGGTTTGGGAATACCCCATTGCCACCAGTCTTGCTTTCAGCTTTTGGATTGATCCATCTAGTTCCCTTTTTACTTTAAAAACCCACTTAGATTTGATGATTTTCGGCTTGAGAGGGCGTGGAACTAGTTTCCAGGTTTGCATGCCAAGAAGCGAGGCAAATTCATCATCCGCTTCCTTTAGCCAACAAAGCTTGTTGGGAGATTGAAGAAGCTGGCGCCATGTCTTTGGGGTATCAACATTGGAGGGGCTGTGGGCAGTCTTAGACCAGTGGCCAAGATGCTCTGGAGGTTGTTTTGTGCGGATTGACCAACAGGGAGGTTTTGGAAAGGGAGGGAGGGTGGAGGGGTAGGAGGTGCAGGGGTAGGAGGGAGTGGAATCCAGACAACCGCGTTTTCTGGAGAGCTTGAGTTTGGAGAAACTGGTTGAGTCACCAGGCTGTTGGTGGTTTCTGAAGATAAGGAGGTCAATTGTAGGCAATTTGTTGGAGCATGGATGGAGGAGGACAGACGTCAATCGGCACCCTCTCTAAGACGTATATTAAGGGGAGGAATGTTGAAAGTTGAGGACGGCGGGAGAGCTGTTAGTGAGGGAAAAGATTGCATCACTGGGATATTGGTTCCTTGAGTCCTGGCGGAGTGGGGCCATGGTACTTCCACAGGAACAGGTTTCAGAGGTGGAATGAGTTTGGATGGATATGGGAATGAGAAATCATCAGAAATTACATCACAACTTTTGATAACCGTGCAGGCCTCAAGATCCCATAGCCTTTAGCCGTTCCCGTCGCTGAGAGGCAATAGAAGTATGGAGGATCTTGCCTTTTTTTCAAGCTTCTTCCTGTTGGCCTCAGGTACTTTGAACCAGGCATGGCATCCAAAAGGGTGCATGGATAGAGGAGAGAGAGTATCATGTCCTAGGATCTAGAGAGGTTTTTTGAATCCGGCTGGGGTGTGGCAGGGATATGAGTTGTGATAGGAGAAGATGTGTCAAAGGGCATCCGCCCAGAATGATTGTGGGACGGAGGCCTGTAAGAGTGAGCATTGGATGGCATTCCCAATTGTCCTGTTGGTTCTCTCCGCTACCACTTTGATTTTAGGTGAATGCGGCGTGCCTGGCTCATGGGAAATGCTGAGATTCTTGAGATAGGTTTCAAATGATGAGGAAATGTATTCCACTCCGTTATTGGAATGGAAAGAGATTATTTTGATCTTGTTGGGAACCTCAAAGGATGATTGGAGAATTTTGAAGCAGCTGAACACATTGCTTTTGAGTTTCATGGGAAAGACAGTGGTGAATTTAGAAAATTCATGTACAAATGTGACAATGTGTTTGTATCCTTCCCTTGAGAATACCTCAAAGGAGCCTACGTCTGAGTGAATGAGTTGTCCCGGGTGGGTTGACCGTAGGTACGGTTTGGTGCCCCATCCTGGACACCCTGGCCAGTGCGGAGATTTTAATTTTTTTATGATTTTCCCTTATCATCATTCATAAGGCATTGTTATCAAAAAAAAAAAAAAAAAAAAAAAAAAAAAAAAAAAAAAAAAAAAAAAAAAAAAAAAAAAAAAAAAAAAAAAAAAAAAAAAAAAAAAAAAAAAAAAAAAAAAAAAAAAAAAAAAAAAAAAACATAAGAATCAAAAACAATACATAACTACTAGCAGTAATTCTCAAGTTAGAAATCCAAAAAGACCTCAAACTAGATCATCTTCACAATTGATCATCATCATGCATTGTAGATCTTCTCAATCCAACTCACAAGGTCATCATCACTCCACAACCCGACTCCTTTCAACCTCAACTCAATCCAAATTTCATCATCATCATCATTGCAAACGGAGTTTGATAGACCTGATTGGATGGATGGCGTCAAACAAATCTCCTCCGTTGGTACCAATGCTGCTTTGGGTGACCAAACGATTGTTTTCAAATGTCCCCCTTCTTTCTCTACCGCCCCCACTTACAATCACCACCCCGGAGGTTATATCCTCCCCTGTCATCACTCCCAGAGAGAGTGTAATAGCAACATTTGCCTGACTACCACCACCAACAACCCATCATCCTCTCTTGCTCATTGTCAACCTAGCTCTAGTCATTCTTGTAGTTCCTCCTTCTCAATTGGCTCCCTTGCTCAATACTCCTCAGTTTATGGCGAAGATCATCATTTCAACTCCCCCAATCCATTTGATCCACCTCACTTGACCTCTCCCGCCATCACCTTCAAACCTAAACCGGTCGTCTCAAGCGGCCGTCCATCAATCCTTTCCACCTCTAGTTCACCGGTCTCCTGCGCGGGTCTCTTACGTTGCTGGTGCCCGTCAGACACCTTCCGGCGGTCATCTGCAGCCTTGGCAGTCGCCCGGGCCCATCAGGATGCCCGTGGTTGTCCCTCTTTGGTTTTTTTTCTCTGAGTGCTTGTTTTTTTCTTTTTTTTCTTCTTTTGTTTTCTCATGACACTGATCCTTAAAAAAAAAAAAAAAAAAAAAATCCGCTCCCATTTGTAAATCTCTCTTGTAAATAGTCTACAGGCCTCTGGTCTATAAAAGGAGGGGCTCTCCCCTGCTTATTCTGGAGGAGATCATATCATTATCATCATAGAAATTCATCCATGAGAGTGTGTGCTTGTGACCCCCCATTATCAAGAAATTGAATCCTGATCCTTATCCTGAGTATATCTTTGATTGCCCCCTGATCCATTTTTTTTTACCCTGAGTCTTTGCCCCTCTGTGGCCTGATCCTTATCACCAACCAATAGCCTTGCTGGTTGAAGAAAAATTCTGTCTTTTGGAATTTTTGAGTGTGTTATACCACTCCTTGATCCCTTTCTCTGACCATACTGGTCCTGATCCCTGATCATCTTTCTGGAGCCAATCACGATTGATTGAAGAGGTCTTATTAAGCTTAAGACCTGGAGTGTTATACCTCCCTTTATTTTCTTTGGAGTTTCATTCTTCCAGCCTACTCTTGAGTCCCTTGAGAAGTGTTGAGGTTATCCTTGCTTGAAATCAGTTACTGTTTGCTTTTAGAGCTTCTTAAACGTTGTGCTTTGTCTTGTACAGGCACCCTCAGTTATCTGGTACCCTTCAAGCGCTTGATTGCGGAGAGTTGGGCAGGTTCATTGAGAACCTGGAGGTTGGTTGGGTTTGAGTTGATCATCCCCAATCTTCTGCTGACAACCAGAGTTATTAGCTTGTGGGCGTTGTTTACATACAACAGCTTTTGTTCCTTGAAATCTAAGCAGACTTTAACTTCTTTTGTTCAAGTTTTTCCTTGCATCCTCTTGTCTCAGATAGTTCTGTTCCATCGCTACCAAGCTATTATCATCTTTATCCTCTAATCCTTGATTCCTCATTTACCAGGTTCTGGACCTTGATCTTGGTTAGATATAAATATTTTTGTAGCACTCAGGAGGGCAGCCTAAACAGCACCTTTCCCCTCCACAGAACTGCCACGGCCTAGCACCGTTTGGAGTCTTACAACAGCAAGATTTGAAAGAGGAACAAGTCATTTTGCACTAGATACAGATGGGGAATTTTTGAACTTCTATTTTGTTTGTGTTTGTGACGGAGATGTTGTGAAACCGGAGAAATTTCTTCAGAGGTTTGAGACCTAGATGGGAAAATTTGAGGTGGTATTCAAACAGAGAAAGCTTAGCCTGGGCACTTTGAGATGATTCAGTGGATGGAGAACCCACTGGTTCAGAAGGCAGGTAGTAAAGGTTTCCTCTCCAATATCCTAATCCTGCAGGTGGATTTAGGAATCTTATTTCCTCTTTTGGTTGAATGTTGCACCCTTTTGTAGTGAAGATGAGGGCAAAACCTAGGTCACATAGACCCGCGACCAAAAGTAGAGGTTCATGTAGGGAGGGGACAACCAGATTTTGGAGCTGTTGGTTCTTGTCAAAAGGAAGTTGCATACGACCGCAGTGGGTCAATTTAACAACAGATTGATCTGCTAGTTGTACTGGAGTATTGTCAAGCTTTGGATGCTGTACTGACAAGATGTTGGGATTCATGGAGACAGAGCAGCCGGAGTTCAAATTGGCGTCCACTTGGGATGTGGTCAACAGGCATGTGGGGTGAGTGATGGCTAAACCACCGGTTACCTTGTATTCCAATCCCAAGTAATCCAAATTTTCTTCACTAGGTGGGTTGCCTGTGGAGTTGATAATTGGAGCGGCCATTGTCCATACTGCCCTTGCGGGTTGCTTGTTTTTTTGACGGGCTTCTTTTGACGCTTCTGGTTGGAATCTGATTTTGTAGATGTTTTGAATTCATTCAGTAATTGGCAAGTTTTATGAAAATTATTCAAGTTGTGGCCATCCAAGTTGCAAAAGTAGCAGTGTTTTTTGGAGCACTTGTTGGGGTGGGATTGCTTTGATTTTGCGGACAAGACAGATGCTTCTACTTTGGTTTGAGACTGACAAAAAGTGGACTTGTTTTTCAAGGCAGTGACTACTGTTTTGTATTTTACTCCATCCTGGTTCATGAGGGATGACATGCTATGTAGCCAATCTTGCGGAATGGAGCTGAGTAGGGCAGCTACGTGCAATTTGTTGGCGGTCAGGGGATTTTTGCGGGTGATGAGCAAGTTGAGACGTTTGTGGTACCTGGCCATGGTTTCAATATGGGAATTGATGTTGTCTCCGTCCATTTTGGTGAGGAGGAGTTTTCTGAGCCAGTAAACCCAACTGCCTGTTGTTTGATTGTGATGGGTTTGACTAAGGGCAAGCCACATACCACAAGCATCCCTACAATGTTCTCAAACATATCTGATATTTGGTGCCTCTATTTCTTGCGTGATCAAAGCGCAGAAAACTTTGTTGTCATTCATCCAGGCAGGTTTATGATGATCCAGTTGAGGATTTTCAATGATGTACTCTAAACCGGCGGCCTCAAAGTACAATATTACAACAAATTCCCAGTCCAGGTAGTTAGATTCTGGGCCTGGGGAGTTGAGGATGGGTATTTTGGCGCTTGAGAGCCTGTTTGGAGATGAGGTAAAGCCCTCTGAACCTAAATTTATAATATTGGATGTTTTTGGTTTTAGGAATGAGGATGAGGATGAGTTCATCTAAGTCAAGGTTGCTTTATTGTTGAGCATACGGATCCTTTAGAAAGTTTAGCTACAGGAGGTAGTGGAGCTCTGGGCTCATAACCTGATGAGATTGACTGGGGCAGAGTGAGAAGGATGCAGAAGGATGAATTGCATGTTTTAGAGAGATCATGACATAAGAGAAATAAGAAAAATAATAAGAAGAATAACAAAAAGAATAATAGAAAGAATAATGAAAAAAGAGGAACATACCTGGGGCAGAGTGAGAAGGATGCGGAAGGATGAGGAAAGAGTCCTTCTGTGACCCAGAGCTGCCCCAGGTATACCATACAAAGTGTGACATGTGCTTGACATGTGTGTGGCATACTTGATACAAGAGTCTTAACCCAACAGTCAGGAAGATTTCCTTTTTCAAGATAAATTATTTGAACTGCTTTCACCAAATCAAAAAATGATTTGGAAATCTCACATGATAATCATTAATAAACTCTATGATTAAATTCATAGCAGCAGATTAAGAATTGTTCTTGAGTCAAATTTTTTATTTTCTGTTGCGCTTGAGGGATTGGGAAATTTTCTGCACAATCAAAAATTTAGAAGGCAAAGAGGAGTCAATGGGTTACTTTTCTGAATTTTAAACAACTTTTGTATCAATTGGAATATCCAGAATATTTAAATTTTATTTAAATACAGTTGGTGGGGATTTCTGAAATATATCAAGTGGTGTGACAAGCAGAATATAGTTTGATTGGGGAGTCAGTTCTCAAGAGGCCCCATTTTACACTTGAGGATTTTTTACCTGCATGAAAATAAATCTGTTTTTTTTATCTTATTTTTTTTCCAGATCATGATCAATAGGAAGTTGGATGGTCTTCACTTGTGGTCTGAAATTTTTTTAAAAAATGAAAATATGATCTAATTTTATCTTCCCCTTTTTCCTCAAATTCTTTTCCATGTGGAAAATTTTCATTTTCAAGTATAATCATAGGCTAAAAATAATGATATTCCAATATGGAATCTGAATGGTAAATCAATCAAACACTCAAAGCTATAAATGATTATCAAAAACAATTTTTCAATCACAATGATTACTTCAGATTAAATACAAGAATGAATCATTTTTTTGTAGGAAATTGCTTTTGATCATTTTTTTGGGATTGGTTCAAGGAATATGTGACTGGAATCAAAAAACAGTTAATTTATCATTGATGTAAAAATTAATTGATTCATAAACAAATTATAATGAGCAAGAAATAAGTCTTTTCTCCATACAAAAGGCAAGATAGCCTTATCATTCTATAATTTTGGTTATATCTTTGTTCTGATTGATTATTTTGAGGTAGAAATTATGTATACTTGCTTTATGAATATTTCTTTAAATATTGGGTATATGTTTGGTGTTTCTAGAATGAGTGTTGGCATATTTTAAGGAGGCCAGGGCATAGTATATATCAGGATAACAATCTGGCGCTTGATATATTGAAGAATTTGTGGATGCCTGGGAATGAATTTTTTTGAATGAATGATTCCTGAAAGGGCATTTTCACTTACAGAGGTAATTTAAGAATGATTGATTGGGATGTATTTTCACATTGTGGGAAATTTTGGAAAAGGTTTAAGAGGTAGGATTCAAATTGTTTTAAGGGCAAATGGACTTCAAAGGAAACCAATCATTGTAGGAACAATTTAATAATCTTTCATGGATTAATTATCTTGTTCTGTGCAATTAACAATAATAATAACAATCAGATTTGTTAATATGATGCATGATTAAACTGTTCAGTTTAGATTTTCTAAGTTATTTGAATGGTTGATGCAGGAGGAATTTAGGGAACTTTGGGTTGGATAGGACAAAAAAAAGGCTTCTTGGGCCCTTTTTGATTTTTTGTTTACTGGGGAAAGGCATAAAACTAATCCACAAGCCTGCTCCTCAACCATCCCTTCACTCTCCTTCCAAACCATCCAAAAAGTCAATGAAAAATTATACCAAAAAGAATAATACAAAAAGAAAGCAAGTTCAAAAAACAATGAAGGGAAATCCAGCCCATTGAAAAAAGATGACCTGGATAGCCCTCATAGTAGTCAACACTGCAGTGCACTCTGCAGTTTCCCCTACTTTGAGAGTTGTAAAAGCTTCAACAGCCTTTGAAGTCAATCCGGCCTATTGAAAAAAGATGACCTGGATAGCCTCATAGTAGTGAACACTGCAGTGCATTCTGCAGTTTCCACTACTGTGACAGTTTTAAGAGCTGCAACAGCCTTTGAAGTAATGGGGGGGGGCGCACATTTCTTTTCCAATCAAATTAAGGTTCTCATGCCTTCCTGGGCTGTGCAAACACACCTCTTGGGCATGAAGTCATCCCAAAAGCCATAAAATAATAATGAGATTAGATAAATTCACACCCTTTTGCATAAATTCTTTGCCATTGACAATCTTGTTTGTTTCTGAATTGAGAGAAGTTGTGGGTTCATCAATTTGAAAGGTATCTAATGATCATGCCCCCCCCCTTCCAGAAAAAAAAGGCAGATTTCGAAAAAACCCGGTCGAAGTTCCTTTTTATCCTTTGAAAAGTGGTCAAGGCTGATGCACCCTATGTCATGGCTGTTGGGTGATGCCCACCTGGTATGCAATGGCTCCGACAAACTGCTGAGTTCGTCGCAAAAAAGAGGGCCAAGAAGTTTGAGGAACATCGAATGAAGGTAAGATAGTAATCAACCAAGCATATTATGCAGAAATGCTTGTGGTAAGACCGACTACTCTGCCCCTTGTGCATTTCCGCCAAAATACGACCACACAAGCAAAACGTCCCACAATCATCGGTCATCTTGCATGCGATTGAAACTAGCCTTCTTTTGGTTCTTTAGTCCCTCAAGCCTCTTTGGCCTTTCTGGTTTCTGCTATTCTTTTGTTGCTCCATTTTCCTTCTTGGTGTACAAGTTGTCCGTGTGAGACTGAAGTAATGATTCACAGTGGTACATAAATGACTAATCAATCCCCTCATTAGTTAATGTATAAACCCGCAACCGTTTAATGAAAAAAATGCTGGTTTCCCAAAGAATTAGTGATGGTAACAAAATGATATCGTCCCGATGAAATCCATCGCGAATAATAACAAAGAATAATTTTCTTGATATCAAAGTAAATCGGCGATCCATCGCGATTTAGAATTGCAAGAATCGATCTAGTATGAGAAAAGCAACTTATTGCTCACGCATTAAATGACTAAAGACGATTACAGTAAATCTGTTGGAAATTTCAAAACGATATCTTCTGGTCCATAAAGTACACTCGACTCAAAGTTTAGGTTCGAGTTTTTTTAGAGCTGGGAGGAAGGTATAAAGGATCTTCTGAGCTTTCTCTCGAGAATTGATCGTCGACTGGTTTTAATGGTTGCGAGGATTCTTTAGCGTTTTGATGATTTTGATCATGCCCGGGCTTCATTCTTTTACTCCTTCGGGCCGTCGGAGTAGATCTCTGACCATTAGAGTCGACCAACTTTAAATGCGATTGAAAAAGGAACGTTGGCTGGAGTTGATCAGAGGTGAATAAAATCGTAGGGTCTTCATCGCAACTCGAAGAGGGGTAAGAGGGCCTGGAAGAACCGAAGGAAGGGCCGGAACTAACTGTTGCTTGATGTGTTGGGGAGCTCAAGAAAGTAGATGATTTCGAACTCGATTCTTTGGTCCATTTGTTCCTAGCCAGAGCATCCGTACCATCGTTTAAAGTGGGCCCGGTACTCGAATTCTCTATTCGCCTTTTTTTTCTGACGGTGGTGGGTGTAAACGGAGGGATCATTACGGATATTTTCCGAGGTTCCAGGGAGCACTGAGGCCGAACCACACCGTGATTGGTATTGTCCGGGTGGAGAAGACGTTGAAGATACGGTGAGAGGATATGCTTGGTGGGCTTCAAGGCTGAGGAGAGTGAAACGGAGGTTTTCAATGACTGCAAATAATCAAAGGATAAGCCGAGAGGAGAAAAAAAGGAACAGGGAATGATCAACAACACAAACTCGTTCTCGGCGCTGACATGAGGGAAGAAACCAACTGACTGAGCTTGGGGATGAAGACATGGAGATTCGCTGATCGTCACATCGGCAAATCATGGATGGCTTGGATAATCGATACTTGATGATATCAGATGACCTCTCCATGATACGTTTCTTCAACCGCTCAAACAATTCATTAGTCACGGTATCGTCCCCACCCTGATACCCCTGTGTTCCGACGCGTCCCCGAGAGGATGGAGTCGATGATGAAGTCGGTGTTGAAGAATCCAGATGGTTCAGGTACAGTCGAGCCAGTTTCCTCCTTTGGGGACTTGTGCCTTGAGATGGACTCTTGCGAGAGGAGGGCGAGGATGAAGAGATTAAAAATGGATCATTGTTGATGTCGCTCCGTGCTTGTTGAGTTTTACGATCGTTATCATGATGTGCGTCATCAGTATCCGGATCATCATCACCGCTACCTCGATCGTAATCGTCTTCATCGACCCATTCATCATCACCATCATTAGAAACCAATAAAGGACTCAGGATACCCAAAAAATCTAAATCTTTGGTAGCTCTGCGCTTGCCCTTGTCGCGACTTGATGATGAGGCTTGAGAGGATTCAGATCTACTTGAGAATCGATTGATGATATAACCACGATCTTCAATGACTTCCAAATTTTCTAAATCGATAACATCATCGGCCTCTTCATCGCCATCTCCCTCATACCTGATCGCGATGTCATCCAAAGCTCGAGCAAACTTGCGAATCGATCGTTGTCGTAAAGAGCAGATATCGGTCAAGTCTAGCTGGGCAACATCGGAGGGACTTCGAGTGACGTCTATCGGTTCGGTTGAACATGATCTTATTAATCGTGATAAGTAGATTGACTCAGAGCTCATCGATAATCGATCGATTCCCAAATCTTCCGACGCTGCTGAGTTTGCTGATTTGGTCATTACCATTGATGGTCTGCTTGAATTGTGTGCGGAAGTCGCTCGGCGGCAGTCGGGCTGCTGATGGGAGCCACCAACCGTGTCAGTCCCCGACTCGCCGGGACGCGTCTCACGGATGGAAAGGTCACCCGGGCCACCTCCCCGGGTGATCGACCACTGGGCTACTACATCCGCATACATGAAAGCGCAGGACTGACAAATGAAAGAAATGCCCCGTCCAACTCCCTCAAATCCAAGCCTATAGGCTACCTACAGTAGGAAACACCAACAAAAGCATGAGCGCAGATTCTCTGGGATATTTCATTTTGATTGGTTGTACCAGCTGGCTAATCAGGGAGGGCTATGGATCCTCTATTGTCAGCTTGCTATGTATGTACATACAGAGCAACCTGACAAAGTACCAATAATAATAAAATAAAGAATCAAAAACAAAAAAAACAGAATAAATAATAAAATCATAACAAAGGAGTGGGGAAAACCCAATGATTATCATAAATTTGGATTCCCCACCCAAAATTCTGTAGGGTCATTCACTGACCCCACCTTTCAATTCCTCCACCCTAACACATGAAGATAATACATCAAATGGCCCAGAAGTCATGGAAGAACCCTGGCGCTTTTTTGGAAATTTTAATTTTTATCATAACACAGCACATGCATGTTGAATCACTAAAATTAAGTCAGAAATGAGGTGTTGTGTATACTTTAGCTTTTATGGACATATTAGTGTTTTATCCAAATTTCCTGCATGCAGCCATATGCATCCCAACAGGCCTGAGACATCAATGCCACACTGTCTGAAAAGATTCCTGCACAGAACTGTTCCAAAACCAGGGCATGGCCAGTACCCAGGCTGACAGCTGTGCCCCCAGTGGTCAGTGCCAAAAATCATCACCAAAACCCCTGAAAGAGGCCAAAAAATGCATGAGGCTAGCATGAATATACAGAAAATTCAAAAGAAGTCAGAAAAAGCATGTGACAGACCTGCAAGAGAGGGTTTGAAATTTGTGAAAAAAATCACAAAAATGGCCAAAAATAACATTCACAGGCTTCTCAAGCCCAAACCAGTGACAATTACTTTGACTACATAACACAGAAATGCTCACAGGGTTGATTTTAACCAAATAGAATGTTACCAAAATTCACACATATAAAAATAAAACCATCAAGTAAATGTATAAACTGTAGGGACTCCTTTGGGATTGGGTTAAATTTAGAAAATAGCTTGCTGGCAGTCACTGGAGGTGGAATTCAGTACTAAAACTATGGATAACATGGAGGAATACTGAGGGTGTTTTTCAATTGTCTGCCCCTATGAGGACTATAGTAAGTCCTAAAAAAATAAAAGAAAAAGAGATTTTTGGCTGATTATCAGATAGAGTTGCTACTATATTATTCTCTATCAGAACTAGGATCAATTTTTTCAAGCTTGATAAGGGAACAGATGGGTGACTTGGAGGATATAAGCTGAGTAAGGGAGGAACATTTTATATAGTTTTATACTTTATATATTTTGATCTTGTTTTATTGGTGTCACAACTGCCCCTGGCATGAAAGGGGCTGAAGGCACAGGCACTACTACTCACAGAACTCAGGATAGAGATAAGAGATTGATTGCAATAAAGAAGAGGCTTAGAGTAATGAAAATGATAAGGAGGAGAACCCAGGAGTAAGGCTCTGAAGGAGCTTGAAAATTGAATCCTATTAGAGTAACACCAAAGGTATAGGTGATATGACTAAGGTAGGCTGGTTGGCTTTCTTGTGCTGAGATGGCACCTATTGGAAGTTGGACAAACCAATAAGAGGTAGTATACTAATTAATTGAGGGGAATTAGTCCAGGAAGGGAAGAGAGGCCAGTATATGTGAGAACTGGGAGGGGGCCTTGAGGAGGGATGACTGGTGCTGAGGCTGAGATCCTCCATGGTATTAAAGTTCAACCAATTGGGCTTGAGACAGTGGCTTGATGGATTGGGTAATTGGCCTGTCCAGAAGTTTGAGCATATACTGAACTGGAGTATGGGTTGTCCAGCCAGGATTATGTACTATGGGTTTACAGCATGTACTTCTCATACCAGATAGAGGTGAGAGAGAGATGATGATATACCAAGCCATAGAGAGGGAGAGAGGAGTCTGGGGGAATTGGCTAGAACCTGCAGGGGATGCAGGAGGATACTTCAGGAAGTGCTCCATGTAGATCCAGGGGTAGAAGGTGGACTTTACTGAGGATTGAGATTGCCTGAGGGTTTAGTATGGCTGAGGAGGCTGAGTCAAGTTGTGGTTATGATGTACCCCCCCCCCCCAGAAGAGGAAGGGGTAGCTCCTGATACCCATAAGAAGGGGTGAGAAGTAGATTGATTTCATTGCCATGACTGATTTTTCTTTTCCCCTACCTTATCCATCACCATCCCCACCTGACAGCTTTCCATCCTTATCATCCTAAAACAGATCATCCACTCTTTCATTCACCATGGAAATTACCAATGGCTTCTATCCTGTGAATCAGTAATACCATCCTTGCTCTAGATGCCTTGAATCAGAGGAGATCTGCACCACCAGTATCACCCCCAAGTCTGGAAAATGTGAATACTGTTGAAGATACAAAAGAACCTGTTCTGTGATTGTAGACACTGGAAGGAAGGTACTTGGACCGGTTGTTTGTGTGCAAGACAATGCTGGAGGTAGTTTTGAGGTAAAGGAAGCACCTGATAACTTGGGTATCTCCCTGGGGGTATCCAGCAGGGTAGGTCCATCAGACAGTGAGTTTTTTCATCTTCTGTCTTCCTTTGAGTAATGAATTCTTCTGATGAGGTGTTTTCTGATTTTTTCTAGTGAAGATGTTGAAGGATAAGATGAGGAGAATGGAGAAGTGTCCCTTGGAGTTGAGGAAGAAGGGGAAGTTGGCCCTGGACAGTTTTTCAAAGAACAATGTGACAGGTTTGATGTCAATGGATATCTGCTTGGGGACCCCTTACCCATTGTCCATGAGTTCAATCACCATCTCCAAAGGTTTAGAGAGGCTGTTGAACCTCCATTGTGGCCACCAATTTGGGACACCTCATAGGAAAAGGGAAAATGTTTAAGATTTTTTTATATATAATATTCCATCTTAAACTATATATATATATATATATATATATATATATATATATATATATATATATATATATATATTGAAATTTTGTCCTGGTATGGCAAGCTTTTAATTTTCCCTTTACCCAACTTCCCCCTGTCCTAGCGTTCTATGAAGGGCCCTTGGGGTTTCAAAAATACCCAGGCCTTGCAATCAACTCCTCCTCTCTGCACTTGGCATCCAATTTGTTTTTTCCAAGCACGCAAAAACAATTTTGATACTCTCTAGTTAATGACCAATTCAGTCTACTTTTGTCAATCTCCATCTCTACCTCTACCACCTCATTGTCATCCACCATCATTGATTTATCCCTCAGCTTTGATCTTGAGGATCATCATCACGGTCATCATCAAGAACCTCAAGGCATTTCTGATCCCCATTGATACAAGTGGGTGACAATGATGATGATGATGAGCAAACTGAGAAATGGTCAACTACTCAATCATACCATCCCACCCAGACTCAAACTCATTGGCCTAAAGTTCATCTTTTCCATCATCTCAAACCCCATATCTGTTCATCATTGTATCCTAAGCTCTTGCAAAGTAATTTGTTGTCAGCTTGCTACTATGTACAGAGCAAAACTGTCAAATAGTAACACAAACTATGAAAAATAAGAATACCTCAATTAACAAAATAAGGAGTGAGAAATCCATAAATATTATTACAGGAATGGATTCCTCACCCAACATTAGGTAGGGTCACTCACTGACCCCACCCTTGAATTCCAAGTCCTTATATTTTTAAAATAATTAAAAAAAAAGTACTAAAAATTACAACACTTGTATGGCACTTTTTGGCCATTCTAATATTTCACACGTATTTTCAAGTATAGGGTTTACCCCTAAAATTCACTCAGAATTGAGGTGTTGTGTATATTTTAGAAGTTACACGCGGAAATGTGCAAGCAATCTACCCCATCTGCTCTGGAACCCTTCCAATTCTTCCAGGATTCTAGTGGTAAAGTGCTCAGAGTGAGTGTTACCCTTCCTGTCTTGGTCATTTGTGCTGTTACGCCTGGCCATTAGTGGAATAAGTCCCTTCTAAGGCACCCATCTTTATTCCAAGGTTCTTAAACTGCCTAAGGAGGCCCCTTGAAGAGAGGTTGCTTGTCTGTAAAGATTTCCAGTAGTATAATAATGTGGCCCCTCTTTTATATTATATTGAAAACCATTTACTACCAAACCAATTAAACCTTGAAACTGCTCTTATTAAATGATTTATTTGAGCTTCTAAGATTTTATTATTGGAATAATAATTATTATTATCATTCCAGCATTTTTATCACTCTCTGTAGCTAAAGGACTGCAAGGTTCCTGGTTTCAGAGAGCTGAAAGCTGGGGGTCTGGCCAGGAAATATCCTTAAATAATTAATTTTTAATTATTTATTCCTTGGACCAGTCTATTTCTTTTTAAAAATAAGTTAACATACTTATAACATATATTTTTGATCATTTGTTTCTCTAGTGGATTTTTAGACCAACAGAGAATTGATCAATTATTATTTGAAACTTCTTAAAAAGAAAAAAGAGGAAAAACTCCGTAACTTTGTCCCTGTTATTATAACTCCTGAGCAACAACAGGAGAAATTGCATTATTATAGACAGCAGGTTATAAAAGACAAAGAACTTGAGCTTGAAAGAATTATCAATTTCAATTCTTTATTAAGGCAACATGAGGAGTGGAAGATTTATCAAAGGAAGCTTTATGTTTATGAAATAAATAACCCTTAAGATAAAGAAAAATCCAAAAATGATAAAAGTGGTTATTTGTTTCTAATTTCTAAAAATCATTTTAACACGTAAAAATAAAAAAAAATATTAAACTTATATTTTTTTTATCCATCTCAGTGGATTTTGTTTTTGGTGATCTCATTGACCAGGACCTCCTAGAGGACGTCCCAGACAGTGTACCATTGGAATTACCCTTGGATTTATCCCAGGATCTGATTGGAATTCACTGAGACCCCGTTGGAATACCCCCCAAGGATATTTGTGACCCCAATCCAGTGTTTGTACCCTTGAATTTAACTCTAAGTAAGTTAAAATATTTATAAAAAATTATTAAAAATATGAAACACACAAAAAATATTATTTTCATAATTTTAAAGTCTTTTTTCAAAAGTTTGACAAAAGAATTACACATTTTTTTGGTGCTATGTATCAAAATAGGCGCAAAACCTGTGCAACCAGTAGAGCCCTGTTATATGGATCTCTGCCTGGAGGAACCCATGCGCGCAAGGACTCCAGTTGCAAGCGCAATGAGGGGATTTGAACCCGTGACCATAGCGTCTTGCAGGATGAAAACGGCAACAACTGCGGCCGCAAACTCGACCAACAAACCATTGGAGAGCCATCCGTTGCCCACCACATTATCCCAGGAGGGTACAGGTCCTCCTACGCCACCCCAGCTGGACTCAACCAAGGAGGAAAGAGTCAAAGTATTAGTGAAAGAGCACGTGAGCTATTGGGAACAATTCAGGTTGGCTCAGACCCAGGAGGATCAACCAGGTATGAGAAAAGCCATTTCTCAGGCAAAGAAATCTCAGATTTCTCTGCAAAGGTTGATCCCAAAGAAAGAAGTAGAAGGCTACGTGCAGAACTGGAATCCTTGGGATCAGTTAGCTTCATTAAAGGGAAAGGACCCCAAAAAGAAGAGGTCCTCAGCCCATCAGAAGTTAAGGAACCCAAAGGATTGGGACAACATAATATCCTTAGCCCAGAAGTGGAAAAAGGTGTACCACAATTAGATGTAGAAGCTCTTAATAGCTTTTCTGTAAATGTGTCTCACAATTTTACTATTATTAGCCAATGCTTTTAATGAGATTTGAATGTATTTCTTGAGAACTATAACCAGCTTGGGCTGAGAATTCAGAGACAGACAAAAAGTAATATATTAGAAAGAGACTTCGAAGAGGAATAAAACATTGAGAAAGAAATATAGAGTCCTACAGCGTGGATCAAGGAGTACTACTCAGTGAGACAGTTTTGAGTTGAGGGAGATCTGTAGATGAAGAGACAATTGAGGAAGAAAGGAAATAGAAGAAAAGGAATTCGAGTAGATGGAGAAGGCTGTTCATATTGTAAAGTCAGATTGGACTCAATAGAGCTTGTTGGAGAAGTCAACATCTTATCTTACCGGTCAGAGATTGTCGTATTTGGATCATTTGCTTATTTGGTAGAGGAATGATGTTTGTTGGAGATTGGAAACCAGAATGAAGAAGATGAAAGAAATTAAAGAAGATAGATGGAGAAACAAAGGAGGAAGAAATGGAAATAAGAAGAGATGGATAGAATCCTGAGAAAGAAAGAATCAGATGGTCGGTTGGATCTGGAGGAGAGAATCTGATGGACGGGAAGGTCTCATTGGGGTCCCCGTTGTGTATTCAGTGCGCATCCGCGCACACAGGCGCGGTCAGAAATGATAATAGTAGAATTTTATAGGCAGAGGTGCGGTAAATAAGAGATGAGGGCTGATAAATACTCAACACCCCTTGTGACTGGTAAGATGGGGTTGACTCAAGGTTGACAAGATTGATTGGGAAATATTGCCTGCTGAAGAAGGCGGAGGGCCCCCACGGAGGTGGCTTTAGTTAAAGAGTCTGCTATCATCTCAGCGGTAGAAACAAGGCATAGGTCAAACTTGACAAGAGAAAAGTCCTCCTGTAGACCTTTAGTTTTAATGTTGATGTGTTGTGACTTGGAGTGCGACCCAAATTTTTTTATTTTATCATCTAGACCCTTATTATCTATGTACATAGTTGGTTTATTGGAAGTAGGGCCATGAATTTCTTCAACAAGATGGGTGATCCACTTCAATTTGAGATAACAATTGAGCATGGAGTTGAGTTCAGATTTGGTTGAAGAGTATGTCACATTTTGCTGCCTTGAGGAATTCCAGAGGACCGGACTACCATAGTGCAAGACTATGTAGCCGGTTTGAGACTTGCGAGAAATAGGATTGTCTCCCCATTTAGCGTCACTATAACTTGAGATACAGTCCTTAGATGAATTGTACTTAAGGGTCAATCTGAAGTCCTTAGTGGTTTTGAGGTATTTCCATACCTTGCAAACTTCCTTCCAGTGAGTGAGGCCCGGCTTTGCATTGAATCTTGCCAGACTGCAGATGGCAAAGGAAATGTCTGGACGAGTGTATTGAAACAGATGATTCAGCAGTCCAATATTAGATCTATAATTGATATTTAGTTGACAGAAATGAGCATGGTCTTCGTCGGAAGCCGGCTTGAGATGGAGGTTTTGAGTGAGAGGCGTATTGATGTCTTTGAAGTCGGTGAGACCCAATTCTTCAAGGCCTCTCTTGATATGCTTTGGTTGACTTAGAAATATACTTTCTCCATCAAATTGCATCAGCATCCCAAGGATTGTATTCGGCGATTGACAGGAAGAGTTAGAAAATCTTTTTAAGAAGTTGACCGCAAACAAGTCAGACTTCCCTACCAGAATCAGGTCTTCTACATGGAAGTAGAGGACTTCCCCCGATTTAGAGTTTAGATATAGACAAGGGTCACTGATTGATTCAACAAATCCTTGGGACTTGATCCACGCGGTAAGCGTGTTGTACCAATTTTTAGGTGATTGTCGCAACCCATAGAGTGATTTTTTTAATTTGAGAAAGGGGGATTTTCAATTTGATCCTTCAGGTGTTCTGATTATCACAGTTTCATTTAAGGGAGCGTGAAGAAAGGCTCCCTTCACATTGAATTGAGTAAACGTCATTCCATTTTTCAAACTGTAGATTAGAGCGAGATGGAGAGATCCAAGTTTACCTGTTGGAGCCCAAGTCTCTTCAAAGTCTACACCTTGAACCTGGTCAAATTCTTGCACGCACAGGCGCGCTTTATATTTGACGGGTTCTCCGTGACAATTTTCTTTGACCTTGAATACCCATGTTGTGTTTAGTATGTTATCTGGTTCTCCGTAATAATCTTCCCAAACCTCCTGGATTTCAATTGAGTTGAGTTCTTCCTCAGAGGCAGCTTTCCATCTAGGCCATTCAGAACACTTCCGGGAAGCCTTATACAACGGAGGCTTGTAATAATGGTGGAAGCCATATCTTTGGGGTTTTTTAAGTTTGTGTCGGGGACGCAGATTGGTTTGTTGTTGAGGTGGTTCGGGTTCAGAATGAGAAGGAAGAGGTTGAGATTCTGGTGAAGAGGGGAGAATATCTTGTAGAGGCAAAGATTCCTGAGAGGAGGGGAGAGTATCCTCTCGATCAGAGTCTGAGTTGGAGTGTTCTGAGGTAGGCTCTCTAATCCGGTATTGTTTTTCATTAGTCAAGAAATTGGTTTTGTATTTATTTGAATCTGGTTGGGAGAAGATGTCCGAGCCCTGTGGCTCAAAGAAAGGAAAGTTGTTGAGTTGGTTCTTGAGAAACTTGACGTGTTTAGTTTCCACAACGGTTCCGAGTGTAGTTAAAACCAAGTAGGAGTGAAAGACGGGATTAAATCCCACAAGAACTCCTTCTAGAACTTTTTTGTCAAATTTTCTTCCTTTTTGAAGATGATTGGCGAGGTAGATCACAGAGGAACCTACAGGTTGCAAGTAATTAGCTGGGAGAGTCTTACCAAACATGAGTTCCCAAGGAGATGATTTGTTACCTTCTCAAGGTATCTGGTTTAACATAAAGCAACAACTGCGTGTTACTAGATGCCAATAGTTCTTGGCAATTTGGGATGAGGAGAAAGTGGACCGAGCGGATTTGATGATTGTCCTATTGGCTCTTTCAACTCGTCCATTATTTTGAGGATGATACGGCTTGGAAGTGCAAAGTTTGATAAATTTCTTTTCTGCAAAGTCTTTTAGCATTGAATTGCAGAACTTGGTTCCTTTATCTGAGTAGATTTTGGTGGGGTAGTAATTTAAACGCTTATATTCAGTCTCTAGAAGGTTGATGATAGTTACTGGAGTTTGGTCTTTAGAAGATAGAGGAAAAGATGCAAGGTAGCCGGTATAATTGTCTACCAGAGTAAGTAAGTAATGGTGGCCAGCTTTTGACTGAGGAGTGATTGGGCCAACCAAGTTGAGATGGATTTGTTCTAAGGGTTTACTAGCGAGAGTTGAGACATTGGAAAAAGGAGACCTAGTGATTTTGCTCTTGATGCAGTTATTGCACTGAAAAGCCTGGAGTTCATCATTTGAGAAGCAGTCCTTTAGGATAGGTTTGAGAGTGGAGATTGATGCATGGCTGTACATTTTGTGTAAATCTGATAGAGTATAGGAGTTAGAAGGCTGATTGATGAAGTTAACTGTATTGTTTTGACCAGTTGACCGTGGTTTTTCAATAACAAAAAGATTATATATTATAGAGCCCCTCAATAAAATTTGTTCCCCTCAAGTTACCTTGAATGTATCGCGAGTTTGAGTGAGGTTGAAGCCCTTCTTTGTGAGAAGACCAGGACTGATCAGGTTGACAACTATGTCCGGTACGTATGCGCAATCTTCTAGCGTGATCACAGAATTGTTCCATTCTAGTTTGACCAATCCTATCCTTTCTATTTTGATATTAGCTTCTAGTTTTCCAGTCTTGATTTCTTCAGGCTCCTCTTGTAGTTCTATGGATGAGAAGAACTTTAGATCGTTGAAGATATGAACGTTAGCTCCAGAGTCTAATAGTAAATTAGGGTTGTTATCAAAATTAATCCATAGAGTCAGTAAGGCGTGATAGTTGATCGTTGGATTCTTTCTAATGTCATTCTTCCAATCATTTTGTTGTTTGATTGACCATTTAGGTGCAATCTCAGGGTGAAGATGGAAGAAAGAAGACTCAGCATGCGGTGCGTTAGGATCATGATACCCTTCACAACATTTCATTTTAGCTTTCTTCTCGTCCTTGAAGTTCCTTGTCTTGGTTGAGACTAACGATACATTGGTGGAAGATTTATTTGGGTTGGACTGGGCCTTTCTCTTGTTGTGGTATTGAGTGAGGTGGTTAAAAACAAAATCAATTGTCAAGTTCTTCTCTATGTGCATAATTTGTTGTTTGAGATTTTTGAGTGTAGGTGGGAACTTGAATAGTAGAAGGTACACCAAGATATCGTTGGGTAGTTTGATCCCGAGGCCTGTCATTCTGGTGATAGCTTTTCTCATTTCAGTGATGAAGCTTTCGATGGCATTTTCGCAGAAGACGGAGTGTAGGAAGTGGTTGAAAACCCTTGCTCAATTAGCTGTCTCTGAGGAGGCAAACCTTCTTGTAATTTTGGCCCATAAGAGTTTAGAAGAGGAGATGTTTGTAGAATTGACAACATTTGCGTGGGTAGTACTGTCAAGCTTGGATAGTAGTATTGCCCTGATTTCTCTATCTTGTTTTGATGACAGGGGGCCAGAATTTCGAGTGATAGCATCCTTGATGTCCTTGAGGTCAAACAACATTAACATCTTGTCGCGCCAGATGGAGTAGTTTTCTTCATTTAGAGGGGGTATAGCGTCAACTGATGCCTTCAGGGCAACTTGATGGAAGTAATCATTTGGTCCGGCTGGTTTGTTCATAGCTTGATTGGTTAGATTTGTATGGGGGTTGTTTGGCTTTGAACCGTAATGAGATTTGAATGTATTTCTTGAGAACTATAACCAGCTTGGGCTGAGAATTCAGAGACAGACAGAAAGTAATATATTAGAAAGAGACTTTGAAGAGGAATAAAACATTGAGAAAGAAATATAGAGTCCTACAGCGTGGATCAAGGAGTACTACTCAGTGAGACAGTTTTGAGTTGAGGGAGATCTGTAGATGAAGAGACAATTGAGGAAGAAAGGAAATAGAAGAAAAGGAATTTGAGTAGATGGAGAAGGCTTTTCATATTTTAAAGTCAGATTGGACTCAATAGAGCTTGTTGGAGAAGTCAACATCTTATCTTACCGGTCAGAGATTGTCGTATTTGGATCATTTGGTTATTTGGTAGAGGAATGATGTTTGTTGGAGATTGGAAAACAGAATGAAGAAGATGAAAGAAATTAGAGAAGATAGATGGAGAAAAAAAGGAGGAAGAAATGGAAATAAGAAGAGATGGATAGAATCCTGATAAAGAAAGAATCAGATGGTCGGTTGGATCTGGAGGAGAGAATCCGATGGACGGGAAGGTCTCATTGGGGTCCCCGTCGTGTATTCAGTGCGCATCTGCGCACACAGGCGCGGTCAGAAATGATAATAGTAGAATGTTATAGGCAGAGGTGCGGTAAATAAGAGATGAGGGCTGAGAAATACTCAACAGCTTTGACAAAGTTTATCACCAATTGGACAAATTAAGTTCAAGTATTTTTAGAGTGATTGACACTGAGTCTCAGATTATGAGAATTGATGAGTTGGAAATACAACAAATCAAGGAAAGTATAAGAGCTACAAGTTGGACCTGATGAAACATATTGATGACAACCAATCAATTCTTCAGGAAGATATTCTTGCAACCATAGAAAAGCTTAAGGAATAAGTTAAGAAAACTAGTCCTACTCCTTCAGCTCATCTGACTAACAAAATTGACTTATTAAGCAAAAAACTTGATTTAGAGTTAGGTATGATTAAGAATTATCTCAGAGATCTTAAGATCAACTCTACTTACTCTCTGGTCATTGACCTAAAAGAAACTAGACCTGCCAGGTTCACCAGTACTCCTAGTGTTCCTACCAGAACCAGGATAACTAGGAATGAGTCCTTCAGACCCAGTCCTACTCCTGAAATGGAGAAGGCTTTGAAGCTACTTCTCCCCATCACCGAATGGCCTAAATTCTCTGGAGAAGGAGAATACAACCATGTCAGTTTCATTAAATTTATTGACTATAATCTTTCTTCTTATGAGCTCCCTGATGCAATAGCTGTGGTAAGATTGCCCAGATTATTTGAAGGAGTAGCTCTTGATTGGTTTATCAATAAAAGAGAAGAAGTTGGATCTTTATCCTGGAATTCTTGGAAAGAATTGATCAAAGTGCAGTTTGGTACCAGGATTTGATAAAGAAAGATGATGAAGACTTTTGAAACTTCCCATTTTGATCCATCCAAGGACAAACCTCATAAGTGGTGCTTAGACCAGAAAAAGAGGTTGGACTGTTTTTATCCTGATGCTGATAAAGAAGAATTCAATGAAAAACCCCTCAACTTATGTCCTGGAAAAATCAACCACAGTTTAAGGTGTAGAATGCCTATGGATTCAGATCTTTCCACCTTAATAGGTGTATTTAGAAGAGACTATTGATATGAATGGTCTTGATAAAAGGGTCAATAGACCTCCAAGGGAACAAAATAATAAGAACAGGGAAGAATATACTGCCAAAACTTTATAATCCCCTGCTACTAATCCATCTACTTTGGAAGTCAAGAAGACTCCAGAATCAAAAGAGAAAGTATGTTGGAACTGTAACCAAACAGGGCACGTAAAACCTGATTGTCCTCTACCTAGGAAAAGGATCAATATTATTGAAGAAGAAGAGTATGAAAATCCTGCCCCTCACCTTGATGATACTGACGGATCACTCTCTGATTGTGATCTAATAATCACTAACCCTATCAATGTTATTGAAGGTAGTATTGAGTCTTCTCTGGACATAAATTCCATCAATGAGGATTCTAACTTACCTCAAAAATGGAATCCCAACATGAAGACTCACCACATTTCTGAGGATAAGGCTTTGACTCTAAAACCTTCTGCCAGTAAAATTTACACTTCAGGCAAAACATGCTATGCTACTGGTTTAATCCAAGGTTCCCCTGTTAAGTTACTTCTAGACAGTGGAGCCTTTTGCTCTTGTGTTGGTTCAACTTATCTGGAAAAACAATACCCAAACTGGAAACTGAACTTACTACCAGTACCTCAGGCTAAGTTCAGCAGTTGTAATTCTGCTCTCAATGCTGTTGGAGTGTGGTCTTCTGATATCATACTCCCTCAATCTAAAGGATCACTCAAACTGAAAATTGAATTTGTAGTGCTCCAAAAAGGAGAATGTGATTATTTTATTGTTGGGAATGATTCTCTTTGCCTATATGGTATAGATGTATTCCAAAGCAGAGGTAGATACTTCACTGTAGGAGGAGAATGGAATAAGAAGTTTCAAATATGTCATGTCAATGCTCAAACTTCTGATTCAACTGATGAAAAACACTTAGAGAAGTTCAATCAGGAATACTTCTCTCAAGCTTCTTTGAATTCCCTTCTCAATGAAGATTAGAAACGGGATATCCTACAAGTATGCTTTGAAAATCAGAATGCTTTCTGTACCAAAGATCACCCCATTGGTAACATCAAAGGACATGATATGATCCTAACTCTAACTATTAAGCCTCCTTACCCACCTAACCTCAGGAGACCTGCTTACCCTTCTAGTCCAAAATCCAGAGCAGCTCTGGAAACTCATATTCAAGAGTTGGTTGACTCACAAGTCTTAAGGAAAGTAGGCCACAATGAACAAGTGGATATTACTACCCCAGTAATTATAGCTTGGAAAAATGATAAGTCAAGAATGGTTGGAGATTTCAGAATGCTTAACAACTACACCCAAGCTGATTATTATCCAATTCCAAGAAGTGACCATGCTCTGCACAACCTGTCCAAGGCTAAGTACATAACTACCATGGATATGTTGAAAGGTTTTCACCAAATACCTATCGGCCCTGATAGCCGGAAATTCATGAGAATTATCTGTCATTTGGGAATTCATGAATATTTCAGGATTCCTTTTGGTATTAAAAATGCTCCTTCTCATTTTCAAAGGATGATGGACATAGTCCTAGGATTATTCATCAGACAGGGATGGATGATGTATACATTGATGATGTTATCATTTACTCTGATCATTGGGATACTCACATAGAGAAATTAAGGCTAGTCCTCAAAACCATCTCTGCCGTAGGATTGAAAGTATCAATGAAAAAGTGTAACTTTGGCTACGGAGAACTCAAAGCCTTAGGACACATTGTCTCTGGACTAACCCTAGCTGCTGACCAAAACAAGATAGCAGCAGTAATGAATAGGCCTATGCCTCAGAATAAAACTGAACTCCAATCATTAATCAGCTTTTGCAGCTACTATAGGAAGTATTTACCAAAGTTTGCTCTTCTAACCAAATGTCTGTATGAGATCTGCAACAACACCACCATGTTTTAAATGACTCATGATAGAGTCAAGAACTATGAGGAACTCAAAATGGAAATGAATTCAGCTCCAGTACTGATCCAGCCAGATTACTCTGAACCTTTCAAGCTCTACATAGATTCCAGCATGGAAGGGCTAGGAGCTGCTTTACACCAGGAAGTCATAGAAGATGATAAACCAGTGGAAAAACCTATACTCTTCATATCTAGACAAATTAAAGATACTGAGAAAAGGTACGGTGCAAGCCAAATGGAATGCCTGGCCTTAGTATGGGCTCTAAAGAAACTTCATTATTACTTAGAAGGCACCAAATTCACTGTCATTACTGACTGCAACGCTGTCAGGACATTGATGAAAATGAAGGCCCCAAGTAGGCATATGTTGAGATGGCAGGTAGCTATACAACAGTACAGAGGACAGATGACCATAGTTCATCAAGCTGGAACTAAAAACCAGAATGCTGATAGTTTAAGCAGGAATGCGTTACCCAATGACCCAAGTAACCCTGCCTATGATCCACAGGATAATGACATCTTCCCTATCCTTAATATTAACAGCTTAAGCATTGAAGCTCCTATAATGGGAGTCCATGTTTGTGAACTGGATGAATCATTGTTCAACTCTATCAGAGAAGCTTACAATTCTGGCATAAAGACTCTGATCACTATTATGGAAAGTACTTCTCCACCTCCTGAATTGATCAATAGCCTACCTGAAATTTTTTTGAAACCATAAAAAGCCGGAAGGTTCACCATGTGGGATAGTCTGGTATACTACAGGCATCAAACTCAAGTGTCATAGTCTTAACCAAGGATGAACATGTCAAACATGTTCTGGCTGAGTGCCATGATAACTGCTCATCTGGTCATTTTTCTGCTGATAGAACCTTAGGTAAGGTTAAACAAACTTCTTGGTGGGTTAATTGGAGAGACTCCACTATAAAGTATGTTACCAGTTGTGAAACTTGTCAGAAGTCCAACAGGACTACTGGGAAACGGTTTGGACTGCTACAAAAGATTGCTGAACCCAAGAAAAGATGATAAATCATCAATACGGACTTTGTAACTGGACTACCACCAGGAGGAGCCTATTCCTACAACTCAGTCTTGGTTGTTGTGGATAGGTTCTCCAAGAAAGCAAAGTTCCTACCTAATCACAAGGAAGACACTGCTATGGAAGTTTCCCTATTATTTTGGAAAAGACTCATTGCTGATTTTGGAGTTCCCAAGATTTTAAACAGTGACAGAGATCCTAAATTCACCTCTGAGCTCTGGAGGAACCTACATGATATGCTTGGAACCACCTTAGCTTTCTCTACTGCTTATCACCCTCAGACCAATGGATTAGCTGAAAGGATGATTCAGACCCTGGAAGACATGCTCATGAGATTCTGTGGCTTTGGAATAGAATACAAGAATTCTGACAGTTATTGCCACAATTGGGTCAGCCCTTCACCAGCACTGGAAATGGCCTACAACAGTAGCAAGCACTCTACCACTAAGGAAGCACCTTACATACTGGAAAGAGAATGGATTCCTAGACTACCCAAGGATAACCTTAACCACCAGCTGACCAATATTCACCCTACATCACTTGATTTCAAAAAAATGATAGATGTAGCCAACAAACATGCTGTTCAATGTGTCCAGGATTCTATAGAGTATAACCAGCAAAGGTGGGACAAAACCCATTAGGAACCTGAGTTCAAAATTGGTGATCAAGTCTTGATCTCTACCACTAACTTTACCAACTTGGGTGGAAATAGAAAGCTTAGACCAGATTTTGTTGGAACTTAAACCATTAATAAACTTGATGGTAAAAATGCTGTGGAAGTAATCCTTAGGGATGAGCTTTCCAGGAAACATCCAGTCTTCCCAGTAAGCCTCATCCAACACTACCACCCAAGGAATGGAGAACATACCCCTTCACCTGCAATACCTGTCACAGAAGAACCTGAAAAGGACAAAGAAAAAATTAGCAAGATCCTTAAGGATAACAAAGATAGGATCAATGGAAAAGACATCAGACTGTACCTGGTTAGATACAAAGGAGAATCAGCTGATAAAGATGAATGGTTGCCTGAACATAATATCCCTGACAGACCTATACAACTGAGGAACTACAAAGCCAACAGGAGGCATTCACCCAATTTCTTTTTCAGATATAGACATATCTTGGAGCGGGGGAATGTCAGATTGCTACTATGTACAGAGCAAAACTGTCAAATAGTGAAACAAACTATAAAAAAAATAAGAATCTCTAAATTGACAAAAGAAGGAGTGAGAAATCCATAAATATTATTAATGAAATGGATTCCTCACCAAAAATTAGGTAGGGTCACTCACTGACCCCACCCTTGAAATCCAAGTCCTTAAATTTTTAAAATAATTAAAAAGAAAAGTACTCAAAATTACAACACCTGAATGGAACCTTTTTCCATTTTAAAATTTCTCACTTATTGTCACGTATAGGGTTTATACCTAAAATTGACTCAGAATTGAGGTGTTGTGTATATTTTAGGAGTTAAATGCGGAAATGTGTTACGTCACAATTCCCGCGGGCAGCCCCCCATCTTTACATACCCCTACGTACTGATAGTAGCAGTTTCCCATGTACTAGAGACCCGCGCGCAGCTAATTCTGCCACGCACGCAGCGGATCCCACCCCGCGCGCATCTGAACTGACTGATCCCTGCGTCTGGATCTTTTGTAACTAATCTGACAACCAGGTACCGCTCAAAAGAGCTACAACCTAATTAGGGTTGCCAGGCATATGTAACAAGTTGAGATATGCATTAGTAATAATCTAAAAAGATCAAAACTTAATTAAAATTAATAAAAATTAAGTTTAGAACATTTTTTAATAATAAATTAAAGATTAAGGTGTAACACGTAAATCATTAACTCTGATCTTTGAAGACCACAAAACACTACAAGGAGTGTTCATAAAAATTATTGAAGATTACCTACATCATCAGCAGATGATGGGAAATCAGTAAAATTCCACATACGTTCACATTAAAGTAATAATAATAGTAAAAATGAAGGATGAGCTCAGAATGATCTAATTTATGCCATAATAGTGTCACAGGACTACCCCATGTACTATAGGGCAATTCTTAGATGATTGTGAGTGAAAAGGAATACCAAGTGCAAGGGCAAGTGCAAATAGCAAGACCCAGTTGCAAAGTGCGAACTTGGTTATGTCACTCAACAAACGGCAAGATGAATGGAATGTGTTCCGAAGAAGGAAAATCAACCTGAGTCCGATGTGATAACTAGGTTGCAGCAAAATGCGAGAACGTATGAAATTAACTAACTGAGGAGACAATCATCAGGCAAGGGGATAGCCCTTATAAGGTAATCCAAATTGACTAGATAGAACCTGGTGATGAGCTAACTACAGTTGAAGCGGTGAGGCAATGATTGACAGGAACGGGATAGGAAATGAAGCAGTGGTATAGATCCGAGGTCTTAGCGTAAGTGCAAGACAATAGAATCTGAGCGTACAATTGCATGACAAATTGGGACGAGAGCGAGTGACATTGAAGGTAATGCAAATGAGAGGTAATAGTGTATGCAGGGTAGGGACTAGTCCAATTGCAAACTATACAGTAGTGATGGCTTGGTTAGACGTAGATGCAAGCTAACAAACAATGCATGACCAAAGATGGAAGTCCGAGGCTTTTGATTAGCCAGGGAAGGAGATTGGATCTCATAATGGATGGCCAACCAATATGGAGTTAACCGCAAAGTTTGCAAGTATATACTGAGTTGGTCACCAAGATTGGAAGGTCGGCGCGAGCCAGAGGAAATAGCAAATTGCACCATTGATGTTGTGCTTTTATTTGTGTCATGCTTTTAGACTGAGGTAGATGGTACTGAGGAGAGGACATGTCAAAGTGGTGAAGACAATAATCCTTAAGTGCAAAGCGTGACAGTTGCCCGGGTATAAATATGCAAGCTCCTGCGAGCCTTCAGGTAAATTTTCCCATTGATTTCAAGTTGTTTAATTATCACTGTATACCCTTATACGTTATTTAATTTATTACCCAATAGATTTATAAATTTTTTAAAAAATTTTGTCATTGTCACTCCGCCGTTGCAAAAACTGTATTTGCGGCAATGAGCAATGTATTCCTAGTACTGCGATTTGAGGCCTTTGAGGCAAATGCAAGCAATGTTGCCTTCGCAAGGTGGCATGCAACTTCCCTATAAATGTCAAGTTGACTTTTGAGGGTCCTTTGGAATCATCGAGGGAGATGCAAAGTTGTAGGTCCGCGCCAAGGGTTAATTACGAGATACCACCATTGCCAGAGATCAAATACTTGGGGACTTGAGTTCCTGGTGATTACTAATCTGGATTGACTAATGATCATAAAATAGTAACTGATTTTGCTTGTTTTACTAGCATTGCCCCGTTTCCAAAGATATACTACCAACACACCACCACCACCACCACCTTACTGGGGACCGCCGACTGAACTCCCGGGGCCCCAGATGAATGCCAAGGTGCAAGGCAAAGTTTCCGGTGCGGAACCGGTAGGAGTTATAACCGAGGAAGCGAGGGAGGGGGAAGAAAACAAAGCGGAAAGAGAAGCGGGAAATAGAGGAAACAGAAGTGGAGAAAACAAAGATGGAGCGGGTGAATTAGAAGAAGGGAATGAAGGAGATGGAAGGGATCAAGTGGATGAGACGGAAGGAATGGAGGGCCAAGGCAAAGCGGATCCGGTGCGAGTTGTAGGGCCAATTGAAATGGATGCAAGGCGCCTGACGGACAATATTGGAGAAGGCACGTCGGGTGGACAAAGGAAGAGAGCGTATGAAGAGCTCTTGGAGGAAGGCGGATGGAATGCTTGGCCAAAGAAAGCTTGGGTTGCAAGATGCGAGGAGATTTTCAAGAGGCACATTGTAACGGAAGTGCTGGTTCTACGAAGAATGTCAGCATTGATCAACAATGAAGACCTGGATGCTTTTCAATCCATGGTTGCGGAATTGACGGCAAATTGGGACGATGCGGAAAAAGAAATAAAAGAAACTTTGTAATTTAAAAAATATATATTTTTTTTCATTACTATAAATAGAAATATTATTATTATTATTTTTTTTTTTTAATAATAAGGAATGAAGTTTTTTTTTATTTAGTGGAAATGAAAGGGAAATGAGAAAAGAATAAAACAGGAGGAATTTAACTGATGGGATGATGGTGTTAAATAAAATGGGTTTGGGTGAGATGGAATATGAGATGAAATGAGATTGAGTAAGATAAATGTGGAATGGAATGAAATGGGATTGGATGGGATGAAATGTGGAATGGAATGGAATGGGATTGGATGGGATGAAATGTGGAATGGAATGGAATGGGATTGGATGGGATGAAATGTGGAATGGAATGGAATGGGATTGGATGGGAAAGAATCATGATTGTCAAGGTTTGCAAGGGTAGCTTGCATGGAAGTCTTGAATCAGATTGGGTGAATTGTGAAGGTGATGGGCTGGTTCGCAGGAGGTGCTATCTTTGTTGGACTGGAAGCCAGACCATTTGACAAGGTATTGAAGTTTTCCTTTGCGTAACCTGGAATCCAGAATATGGCTTACTTCCCACTCTTGATGATTGAGGACAGTGACCGGTTCAGGAGGGGGATGAGTCTTGCCCGGGTATAGGACTCGAGTTGGCTCTAGGAGAGACACATGAAAGACCGGGTGGATACCTTGCCATATGGCAGGTAAAGTAAGTTTAAAGGCGTTAGGGGAGATGACTGATTCTACTTTAAAGGGGCCAAGCTTTCTTTTGGAGATTTTGCAAGTTGGGCGAGTGCTGCAAATGTTGCAGGCATTGGGCCATACTTGATCTCCTACTGCAAAGGTTGGAGCCAAAGTGCAAGATTGGTCTGCTTGCTCCTTATAGCGCTGGTTTGCTTCTTCGATGTTGGTTAGAAGTTGCGATTGAAGGGATTGAATTTGTTCAAGGTAATTGGTAGAAGGTTGAGAAGGTGCTACGTGAAGGGAAGAGAAAGTCGGGTTTCTACCATAAAGAGTTTGGAAGGGCAACTGTTTGGTGGAGGAATGAGTGGAGTTTTTGTAGGAAAATTTGGCTAGTGGGAGCCATTGCGACCAGTCTTCTTGTTGATAGGCAAAATACATTCAAAGATATTGTTTGAGAATCTGATTAACTTGCTTGGTTTGCCAATCCGTTTCCGGGTGGTAAGCCGTTGATAAATTGCAAGTAATCTTCAAATGTTGGCATAGCAAGGTCCAGAAGCTTGAGAAAAACAGAGATCCACGATCACTAAATATATTATCAGGGAGGCCATGTTTCGAAAATACATATTCTATGAACAAGTTAGCTCAGTCTTCTGAAGAGGCCTTCACATTACTGCGTAAAAATAAAGCCATCTTTGAGAAGCGATCTACTATTACTAGAATAGCATCATATCCACTAGAAGAAGGTAATTGAGAGATGAAATCCATAGACAGCGAGTGCCAAGGGCGAGGCAGAATTTGAAGTGGCTGGAGCAGCGCATACTTCCGGTGTTTCAAGGACTTGTTACCATTGCAATCATAGCACGCGCTAACATAGTCTTTGAATTCTTTGGTCATACCAGGCCAGTAGAAGTCTTGTGCGATCAATTGGTAGGTTTTATCCTGCCCATAATGACCAGCAAGCGGAGAATTGTGCTGTGACTTGAAGATATCTAACTTAATGCAAGAATTATTTGGTACTACTATACGATTATCATAAACTAAAAAGTCATTATCATCAATACTGTAACTACTATCTAATAAGTTTGCACTTTTTCAAAGTTTGATGCACTTGGGGTTGTCGCGTTGAGCTTGTTGGAGTTCGGAAGCCAAATCTCGTAAGCAAGCAATGATCAAACTGAGTTGGGCAGATTGGGTTGAGAAGAGTGTCCTAACGTTTTCAGGGTTGTTTTTGGCAAAGGTGCTCCCCCCCCTGGGTAAACGTTGTCTTGACGTGATAAAGCATCAGGAACTACCGCTTGTTTCGCAGGACGGTACGTGATCGTAAAGTGGAACTCAGAGAGGTATTTGGCCCATTGTGCCTGTCTATGTGTAAGGACTTTTGAACTCATCAAATACTTCAAATTATTATGATCATTTAAAACTTCAAAGGATTCCCTAAGGCTCAAAAGGTATGAACCCCATTTTTTCAAGCAATAAACGATTGCAAGAAGTTCCTTGTCATGAATCTCATAGTTAAGCTCTGCAGCGAGCAACTTGCGAGACTTGAAAGCTACGGGATGAAAGAGAGAAGTGCAAGAAGAAAACTGCAAGATTACTCCTGCAATTGCATAGTCGCTTGCGTCTGTTTTGACAATAGTGCCAGCTAGCTCATTGAAGTGAGCAAGTATTGGAGCAGTGGTGAACGCTTTCTTCAGAGCTTTGAACTCCAAAGCAGCTTGTTTGGTAAAAACAAAAGGAGTGTCTTTTTGAAGAAGGTTAGTAAGATTCACGGTTTTTTCGGCGTAACGCGCAATAAACCTTCTATAGAAATTACTGAAACCAACGAAAACTTGAAGGGATTTAACCAAAGAAGGTGGGGGCCAGTCCAATATGCATTTGCTCTTGGCTGGTTCCATTGATAGTCCTTGCTGCAAAACTAAGACACCTAGAAAATGAAGAGAAGAGGAATGGAACTTGCACTTAGGGGCTTTTGCAAACAGGTAATTCTTTCAAAGTTGCTGTAGCACCTCTTGCACATGTGCAATGTGATCTTCAAGGTTCCTTGAGTAGACTAGTATATCATCAAGATATACCACAAGGTATTTACCTACAAGATTGGAGAAAATGTTGTTGACAAAATGTTGAAAAGTGGAAGGAGCGTTGCAGAGGCCAAAAGGCATGACAGTATACTCATAAATGCCAAACCGGGCTCTCATCACAGTCAAATACTCATGACCTTCCTTAATGCAAATTAGGTTATAGGCACCTCAAAGGTCTAACTTTGAGAAATAAGTAGCTTCATGGAACAGGGTAAGGAGATGTGACATAGGTGGTACTGGATAGGCATTCTTCTGGGTTACCTGGTTCAGTTTCCTGTAGTCAGCACAAAGGCGAAGTCCGCCGTACTTTTTTGGAACAAATAGGACAGGTGAACTGGTGTTCAAATCGCTTGGTTGAAGAAATCCTTTTGCTACATTTTCCGCAATGTAGTCTTGAAGCGCAATTGATTCTTGTGTCAAGAGAGAGTAGACTGGTCCTGGTGCCGGAGGTGGGCCAGTAAGTTTGATCTTGTGATTGTAAGGACGGGATGGAGGCAGTTTGTCTGCTTTTGCAGCTGAAAAGACGTCAGCAAAGTTATGATAAACCAAAGGTAAAGACTCTTGAATGATTTCTAAATCTTCAATCTCGTCATCTTCAAGCACCGGATTCGAGGTGCTCGCATGGTGCAAGAGGATTAGGGAGCTCAAAATACACCATTTGGTTGGTGTCTGTGTCTCTTTGAAGGAAAAGGAAAGAGGTAAGCTGGATAGGTAAGCGATAACTCCTAAATCTGAAGAGGGAATTTGGGAATGAAGGTCAGGATATTGCAAATCTCCTGCCAGAAAAGTGTCATCCAACTCAATGACAGTGTCAGGTAGGCTGTTTAATTCCTGATTGACCAAAAGGTTAGCGTTCTGGGAGTGCAAGGTTTGAAGGTGAATTAATCCTTCTTGCCAATTCATATCCGGATTCCAGTAAACTAGGAAATCATGGCCTAGAATGGTATCATCCATTCTGGGTATAGCCAGGACAAATAAATCCCATTTGAAGCTGGGGAAATTGGAAAATGAAAAGGTCCATTTTGCCTTTTGGGAAACCCAATAAGACGGTTCAGTCGCACTACTTACTAAATAGATAGGAAATTTATCTATCTTGGAACGTGTAAGATTTTTGGAAGTGGCGAAAGATTCACTGATGAAGGAAACATTAGCACCGGAATCAAGTAATACTTGATAAGGAGTGTTGTCGGAATGAAATAGGATAAATCTCAAACTTGGAGCACCTAGTGACTCGCAAGTGCAAAGATTTACTTGCGGTGATTTAGATAATGTGTAGTTTTCCTTGCAAGTATCAGAAAAACTACAAGCTAATTTTTTGACTGCTTAGCCGCTTCACGCGCTAACCGCTTCGCACAGCTGTCAACATCATGTTTTCCTCCACGATACATACACAGCCCGTTCTTTTCCCTTTGCAGCCGTTCCTTGCTTTGAAGCATCCTGGTTTCTTTGTCCAAGAACTTCGGAGTTTTGGCAACGGGTTTCCCTTTTGAGTTGGAGTTCGAAGTTGGGGTTGGTTTGGATATTTTTGGGTTCCTCGTGTTTTGCTTTGAGGAGTCTTCCACCCTTGGAGCCAAGGTGGACAGTCCATGGTCGTTTGGCCAAGAGCGATTCTTATCATGATAGCCATTATCAAGCTCAATCACTCAATTGATTAGCTGCTTAAGCAAGGTTGTCTTATGACCCCCAACTGCTAGCTGTTTGATTAAGCCTGCCGCTAAACCCTTTCAGAAATGGAATAGAAGAGCGGCCTTGTTCCACTGGATGCAAGACTGCAAGGTTTGAAAATGATAAATATAAATGGAAGCTCTACTATTCTCCTTCATAAATAAACTATTAAGTTTGTATTTGGCGTTTCAAACTTCATTGGGATTGCCAAACAGGGTGAACAGTTTATGCTCAAACCTGTCCCAGTTGTTGAGAATACAAGTGGGACTGTCGTTGGACAAAAGTTTGAGGTACGGTTTGAACCACTGCGAGGCTCTACCTCCTAAGAAGGATGAAGCATACATAACTTTATGTCTATTGGAAGGGAAGTTGTTGGAGTGGTTTGAAAAGATGATTTTACAAGACTGCAGGTAGGATATAAGCTTATGAGGGTGTTCTCCCGTAAAGTGATTGGGTTGTTTCATGCCCAGAGTGCAAAAGCTAGGAGTGCTTGGACTAGATCGCTGGGCACCATGAGTGAGGGCCTGGATCAATGTTGAAAGCAGGGTTGGAGCATTGGGCTTGGGAGCAGTAGTGCAAACCCCTGGTCTACCACGAGTCAAGGTTTCATTGGAAGAATGGTCGGAGTCTGCGAATTCCGCAAAGGGTCTGTTGGAGCATCCCGTGGAGGAGCCCAGGGATCATCAAGAGGTTCCACAGATGGTGATTTAGAAGGAGGAACTGGATCTAAGGGTTGTTGGGCCCAAGGAGCGCTGGTTCTCCCTACCCAATGGATCTCATCATTGTAAGGGGCAAGGGAAGCGTTCCCGGTTGAGCGAGTACGTGACATTGAAAAAGAAGAAGTCTACTATAGGTTGGCAGGCTACAATAGATGAGTTGAGTTAGTTAATTTACTGTCACACAACCACCCCACATACTATAGGGCAATTCTTAGATGATTGCGAGCGCAAAGGAATACCAAGTGCAAGGGCAAGTGCAAATAGCAAGACCCAGTTTCAAGGTGCAAACTTGGTTATGCCACTCAACAAACGGCAAGATGAATGGAATGTGTTCCAAAGAAGGAAACTCAACCTGATTCCAATGTGATAACTAGGTTGCAGCAAAATGTGAGAACATATGAAATTAACTCACTGAGGAGACAATCATCAGGCAAGGGGATAGCCCTTATAAGGTAATCCAAAGTGACTAGATACAACCTGGTGATGAGCTAACTACAGATGAAGCGGTGAGGAAATGATTGACAGGAACAGGATAGGAAATGAAGCAGTGGTATAGATCCAAGGTCTTAGCGTAAGTGCAAGACAATAGAATCTGAGCGTACAATTGCATGACGAATTGGGACGAGAGCAAGTGACGTTGAAGGTAATGCAAATGAGAGGTAATAGTGTATGCAGGGTAGGGACTAGTCCAATTGCAAACTATACAGTAGTGATGGCTTGTTTAGACGTAGATGTGAGATAATGAACAATGCATGACCGAAGATGGAAGTCCAAGGCTGTTGATTAGCCAGGGAAGGAGATTGGATCTCATAATGGATGGCCGACCAATATGGAGTTAACCGCGAAGTTCACAAGTATATACTGAGTTGGTCGCCAAGATTGGAAGTTCAGCGCGAGCCAGAGGAAATAGCGGATTGCACCATTGATGTTGTGCTTTTATTTGTGTCACGCTTTTAGACTGAAGTAGATGGTACTGAGGAGAGGACATGTCAAAGTGGTGAAGAAAATAATCCTTAAGTGCAAAGCGTGACAAATAGATTAACAGATCCTGTGGCTAAAATAGTACAGGAATCCAGCAGATCTAAGGTCAGCTGATGAATAGCACCAAGTGGAAGTGCTAATATTTCTCTGACTGGCTGGCCAGCCTCAGCCCATGAGCAGAACTCTCTCTATGCGCCCTGAGAAGCTCAAAATTGGCCCAAAAAGGTATTTATACAGACCTCTTTGGATCCATTATTCCATCATCAGTTTACCAGGTATTATTATCATCAATCACAAACCGTGCCATTGTTGGTCAAGTCCTTATGAAGAGTCTAAGCAAGTGATTTATGACCAAGTCTGTAGTAGTATTATTTATTTCTTGAAACCAATCAACCCTTCAAGTTTATTCAGGAAATCCACCCCATCTGCTCTGAAACCCTTCCAATTATTGCACGATTTTCGTGTTAAAGTGCTCAGAGTGAGTGTTTCCCTTCCTGTCTAGGCCAGTGTGCTTTTATGCCCGGCCATTAGTGGAATAAGCCCTTTAGGTTCTTAAACTGCCTAAGGAGGCCCCTTGAAGAGAGGTTGCTTTGTCTGTAAAGACCCCCAGTAGTATGATACTGTGGCGCCTCTTTTATATACATATTGAAAACCTTTTATTACCAAACCTATTAAACCTTGCAACTGCTATTATTATATTATTTATTTGAGCCTCTAAATTTTTATTTTTGGAATAATAATTATTATTATTATTCCAGTATTTTTATCACTCTCTGTAGCTAAAGGACTGCAAGGTTCCTGGTATCAGAGAGCTGACAACTGGGGGTCTGGCTGGGAAATATCCTTAAATGATTAATCTTTGATTATTTATTCCTTGGAACAATCTTTTTTTTTAAAAAAAATAAGTTCAAATACTTATAACATGTATTTTTGATCCTTTGTTTCTCTAGTGGATCTTAAGACCAAAGGAGATGTCAGCTTGCTACTATGTACAGAGCAAAATTGTCAAATAGTAACACAAACTATGAAAAATGAGAATACCTCAATTAACAAGGTAAGGCGTGGGAAATCCATAAATATTATTACCGGAATGGATTCCTCACCCAAAATTAGGTAGGGTCACTCACTGACCCCACCCTTGAATTCCAAGTCCTTATATTTTTAAAATAATTAAAAAGAAATGTACTAAAAATTATGACACCTGTATGGCACTTTTTGGCCATCCTGATATTTTACACTTATTTTCACGTATAGGGTTTACACCTAAAATTCACTCAGAATTGAGGTGATGTGTATATTTTAGGAGTTACAGGCGGAAAGGAGTTATGTCACAATTCCCGCGCGCAGCCCTGCATCATTACATAACCCTATTTACTAGTAGCAGAAGGTTCCCGCGTACTAGAGACCCACGCGCAGCTGATTATGCCACGCACGCAGCGGATCCCACCCCGCGCGCATCTGTACTAACTGATCCCCGCGCCTGGATCAGTTGTGACTAATCTGACAACCAGGTACCGCTCAGAAGAGCTACAACCTAGTTAGGGTTGCCTAGTATATGTAACAAACGGAAATATGAATTACTAATGATCTAAAAAGATTAAAACTCAAATAAAATTAATGAAAATTAAATTTTAAACATTTTTTAATAATAAATCAAAGATCAAGGACTACCACGTAAATCACTGATCTTGATCTTTAAAGACCACAAAACACTACAAGAAGTGTTCATAAAAATTATTAAAAATTATCTACATGATCAACTGATGTTGGAAAATCAGTAAAAATCCACATCTGCACGCTCTAAAACAATATCAATAGTAGAAATGAAGGATGAGTACAGAATGATCCAATTTAAGCCATAACAGATTAACAGATCCTGAGGCTAAAATAGTACAGAAATCCAGCAGATCTAAGGACAGCTGATTGAAAGCACCGAGTGGACATGCTAATCTTTCCCTGACTGGCTTGCCAGCCTCAGCCCACGAGCAGAACCCTCTATATGCGCCCTGAGAAGACCTAACACCCCAAAAAGGTATTTATACAGACCTCTTTGGATCCATTATTCCATCATCAGTTTACAAGGAATTATTTACTATCAATCAGACACCATGTCATTGTTAATCAAGTGCTTATATGAAGATAAGCAAGTGATTTATGACTTAGTCTGTAGTAGTATTATTTACCTTTATTAACCAATCAACCATTGAAGTTTAGTCAAGCAATCTACCCCATCTGCTCTGAAACCCTTCCAATTATTCCAGGATTTTTGTGGTAAAGTTCTCAGAGTGAGTGTTACCCTTCCTGTCTAGGCCATTTGTGCTGTTAAGCCTGGCCATTAGTGGAATAAGTCCTTTCTAAGGCACCCATATTTATTCCAAGGTTCTTAAACTGCCTAAGGAGGCCCCTTGAAGAGAGGTTGCTAGTCTGTAAAGATCCCCAGTAGTATAATACTGTGGCCCCTCTTTTATATTATATTGAAAACCATTTACTACCAAACCAATTAACCCTTGCAACTGGTCTTATTAAATCATTTATTTTAGCTTCTAAGAATTTATTATTCAAATAATAATGACTATTATCATTCCAGCATTTTTATCACTCTCTGTAGCTAAAGGATTGCAAGGTTCCTGGTATCATAGAGCTGACAACCGGTGGTCTGGCAGGGAAATATCTTTAAATAATTAATTTTTAATGATTTATTCCTTGGACCAGTCTATTTCTTTTTAAAAATAAGTTAACATACTTAAAACATATATTTTTGATCATTTGTTTCTCTAGTGGATCTTAAGACCAACGGAGAATTGATCAATTATTATTTGAACCTTCTTAAAAATAAAGAAGAAGAAAAACTCCGAAACTTTTTCCCTGTTATTATAACTCCTGAGCAACAACAGGAGAAATTGCTTTATTATAAACAGCAGGTTATACAAGACAAAGAACTTGAGCTTGAAGGAATTATCAATTTCAATTCTTTATTAAGGAAACATGAGGAGTGGAAGATTTATCAAAGAAAGCTTTATATTTAAAAACTAAATAACCCTTAAGATCAAGAAAAATACAAAAATAATAAAAGTGGTTATTTTTTTCTAAAAATCATTTTAAAACGTAAAAATAAAAAAATATTAAACTTATATTTTTTGTTTTTATCCATCTCAGTTGATTTTGTTTTTAGTGATCTCATTGACCAGGACCTCCTAGAGGACGTCCCAGACAGTGTACCATTGGACCTACCCTTGGATTTATCCCAGGATCTGATTGGAACTCACTCAGACCCCTTTGGAATACCCTCCAAGGATAGTTGTGACCCCAATCAAGTGTTGGTACCCTTGAATTTAACTCTAAGTAAGTGAAAATATTTATAAGAAATTATTAAAAATATAAAACACACAAAAAATATTATTTTTATAATTTTAAAGTCTTTTTTTCAAAAATTTGACAAAAGACTTATACATTTTTTTTTGGTGATATGTATCAAAACAGGCGCAACACCCTTGCAACAGGTAGAGCCCCATTGTATGGATCTCTGCCTGGAGGAACCTTACGCGCAAGGACTCCAGTTGCAAGCGCAATGAGGAGACTCAAACCCGTGACCATAGCGTCATGCAGGACAACAACGGCGAAGACCGCGGCCGCCAACTCGTCCAACAAACCGTTTGAGAGGCATCTGTTGCTTACCATGTTATCCCACAAGGGTACAGGTCCTCCTACGCCACCCCAGCTGGACTCAACCAAGGAGGAAAGAGTAAAAGTATTAGTGAAAGAGCACGTGTCTATTGGGAACAATTAAGGTTGGCTCAGACCCAGGAGGATCAACCAGGTATGAGAAAAGCCATTTTTCAGGCAAAGAAATATCAGATTTCTCTGCAAAGGTTGATCCTAAATAAAGAAGTAGAAGGCTACGTGCAGAACTGGGATCCTTGGGATCAGTTAGCTTCCTTAAAGGGAAAGGACCCCAAAAAGAAGAGGTCCTCAGCCCATCAGAAGTTAAGGAATCCAAAGGATTGGGACAACATAATATCCTTAGCCCAGAAGTGGAAGAAGGTGTACCACAATTAGATGTAGAAGTTTGTAATAGCTTTCCTGTAAATGTGTCTCACAATTTTACTATTATTAGCCAATGCTTTGACAAAGTTTATCACCAATTGGACATATTAAGTTCAAGTATTTTTAGAGCGATTGACACTCAGTCTCAGACTATGAGAATTGATGATTTGGAAATACAAAAAATCAAGGATAGTCTAAGAGCTAGTAAGTTGGACCTGATGAAACATATTGATGACAACCAATCAATTCTTCAGGAAGATATTCTTGCAACCATAGACCAGCTTAAGGAAGAAGTTAAGAAAACTAGTCCTACTCCTTCAGCTCATCTGAATAACAAAATTGACTTTTTAAGCAACAAACTTGATTTAGAGTTAGGTATGATTAAGAATGATCTCAGAGATCTTAAGATCAACTCTACTAGCTCTCTGGTCATTGAATTAGAAGAAACTAGACCTGCCAGGTTCACCAGTACTCCTAGTGTTCCTCCCAGAGCCAGGATAACTAGGAATGAGTCTTTCAGACCCAGTTCTACTCCTGAAATGGGCCAGGCTTTGAAGCTACTTCCTCCCATCACTGAATTGCCTAAATTCTCTGGAGAAGGAGAATACAACCATGTCAGTTTCATTAAATTTATTGACTATACTCTTTCTTCCTATGAGCTCCCTGACGCAATAGCTGTGGTAAGATTGCCCAGATTATTTGAAGGAGTAGCTCTTGATTGGTTTATCAATAAAAGAGAAGAAGTTGGATCTTTATCCTGGAATTCTTGGAAAGAATTGATCAAAGTGCAGTTTGGTACCAGGATTAGGAAAAGAAAGATGATGAAAAATTTTGAAATTTCCCAGTTTGGTCCATCCAAGGACAAACCTCATAGGTGGTGCTTAGACCAGAAAAAGAGGTTGGACTTTTTTTATCCTGATGCTGATAAAGAAGAAGTCAATGAAAGATTCCTCAACTTATGTCCCGGACAAATCAACCATAGTGTAAGGTGTAGAATGCCTATGGATTCAGATCTTTTCACCTTAATAGGTGTATTGGAAGAGACTATTGTTATGAATGGTCTTGATAAAAGGGTCGATAGACTTCCGAGGGAACAAAATACTAGGAACAGGGAAGAATATACTGCCAATAATAAAGAATCCCCTGATACTAATCCATCTACCTTGGAAGTCAATAAGACTGCAGAATCAAAAGAAAAAGTAGGTTGGAACTGTAACCAAACAGGACACATAAAACCTGATTGTCCTCTACCTAGGAAAAGGATTAATCGTATTGAAGGAGAAGAGTATGACAATCCTGACACTCACCTTGACAATACTGACGGATCACTTTCTGATTGTGATCTAATAATCACTAACCCTATCAATTTTATTGAAGGTAGTATTGAGTCTTCTCTGGACATAAATTCCATCAATGAGGATTCTAACTTACCTCAAAAATGGAATCCCAACTTGAAGATTCACCACATCTCTGAGGATAAGGATTTGACTCTAAAACCTTCTGCCGGTAAACTTTACACTTCAGGCAAAACATGCCATGCTACTGGTTTAATCCAAGGTTCCTCTGTTAAGTAACTTCTAGAAAGTGGAGCCTTTTTCTCTTGTGTTGGTTCAACTTATCTTGAAAAACAAGACCCAAACTTGAAACTGAAATTACTACCAGTACCTCAGGATAAGTTCAGCAGTTGTAATTCTGCTCTCAATGCTGTTGGAGTATGGTCTTCTGATATCATACTCCCTCACTCTAAAGGATCACTCAAACTGAACATTGAATTTGTAGTGCTACAAAACGGAGTATGTGATTATTTTATCCTTGGGAATGATTCTCTTTGCCTATATGGTATAGATGTATTCCAAAGCAAAGGTAGATACTTCACTGTAGGAGGAGACTGGAATAAGAAGTTCCAAATATGTCATGTCAATGCTAAAACTTCTGATTCAACTTATGAAAAACACTTAGAGAAGTTCAATTAGGAATACTTCTCTCAAGCTTCTTTGAATTCCCTTCTCAATGAAGAACAGAAATGGGATATCCTACAAGTATGCTTTGAAAATCAGAATGCTTTCTGTACCAAGGATCACCCCATTGGTAACATCAAAGGACATGATATGATCCTAACTCTAACTATTAAGCCTCCTTACCCACCTAACCTCAGGAGACCTGCTTACCCTTCTAGTCCCAAATCCAGAGCTGCTCTGGAAACCCATATTCAAGAGTTGGTTGACTCACAAGTCTGAAGGAAAGTAGGCCACAATGAACAAGTGGATATTACTACCCCAGTAATTATAGCTTGGCACAATGATAAGTCAAGAATGGTTGGAGATTTTAGAATGCTTAACAACTACACCCAAGCTGATTATTATCCAATTCCAAGAATTGACCATGCTCTACATAACCTGTCCAAGGCTAGGTACATAAACACCATGGATATGATGAAAGGTCTTCTCCAAATACCTATCAGCCCTGATAGCCGGAAATTCATGAGAATTATCTGTCATTTGGGAATTTATGAGGATCTTAGGATGCCTTCTGGTATTAAAAATGCTCCTTCTCATTTTCAAAGGATGATGGACATAGTCCTAGGATTATTAATCAGACAGGGATGGATGATGGTATACATTGATGATGTTATCATTTAATCTGATCATTGGGATATTCACATGGAGAAATTAATGCTAGTCCTCAAAACCATCTCTGCTGTAGGATTGAAAGTATCAATGAAAAAGTGTAACTTTGGCTACGGGGAACTCAAAGCCTTAGGACACATTGTCTCTGGACTAACCTTAGTTGCTGACCAAAACAAGATAGAGGCAGTAATAAATAGGCCTATGCCTCAGAATAAAACTGAACTCCTATCCTTCATCAGCTTCTGCAGCTACTATAGGAAGTATTTACCAAGGTTTGCTCTTCTAACCAAATGTCTGTATGAGATCTGCAACAACACCACCATGTTTGAAATGACTCACGATAGATTCAAGAACTATGAGGAACTCAAAATTGCAATGACTTCAGCTCCAGTACTGATACAGCCAGATTACTCTGAACCTTTCAAGCTCTAAATAGATGCCAGCATGGAAGGGCTAGGAGCTGCTTTACACCAGGAAGTCATAGAAGATGATAAACCAGTGGAAAAACCTATACTCTTCATATCTACACAAATTAAAGATACTGAGAAAAGGTACAGTGCATGCCAAATGGAATTCCTGGACTTAGTATGGGCCCTAGAGAAACTCCATTATTACTTAGAAGCCACCAAATTCACTGTTATTACTGACCGCAACTCTGTCAGAATATTAATGAACATGAAGACCCCTAGCAGGCATATGTTGAGATGGCAGATAGCTATACAACAGTACAGAGGAAAGATGGCCATAGTTCATCAAGCTGGGAATAAACATCAGAATGCTGATAGTTTAAGCAGGAATGCGTTACCCAATTACCCAAGTAATTCTGCCTATGATCCGGAGGATAATGAAATCTTCCCTATCCTTAATATTAACAGGTTAAACATTGAAGCTCCTATAATGGGCATCCACGTTTGTGAACTAAATGAATCATTGTTCAACTCTATCAAAGAAGCTTACAGTTCTGGCATAAAGACTCTGATCACTATTATGGAAAGTTCTTCTCCACCTCCTGAATTGATCAATAGCCTATCTGAACCTCTTTTGAGACCATACAAAGCCGGAAGGTTCACCATATGGGATGGTCTGGTATACTATAGGAATCAACATTCAAGTGTCATAGTCTTAATTAAGGATAATCATATCAAACATGTTCTGGCTGAGTGCCATGATAACTGCTCATCTGGTCATTTTTCTGCTGATAGAACCTTGGATAAGGTTAACCAAACTGCTTGGTGGGTTAATTAGAGAGAATCAACTATACAGTATGTTACCAGTTGTGAAACTTGTCAAAAGTCCAACAGGACTACTGGGAAACGGTTTGGACTACTCAAAAAGATTGCTGAACCCAAGAAGAGATTGGAGATCATCAATATGGAATTTGTAACTGGAATACCACCAGGAGGAGCCTATTCCTACAACTAAGTCTTGGTCATTGTGGATAGGTTCTCCAAGAAAGCAAAGTTCCTACCCAATCACAAGGAAGACACTGCTATGGAAGTTTTTCTATTATTTTGGAACAAACTCATTGCTGATGTTGGAGTTCTCAAGATTATTATCAGTGACAGAGATCCTAAATTCACCTGTGAGCTCTGGAGGAACCTACATGATATGCTTGGAACCACCTTAGCTTTCTCTACTTCTTATCAACCTCAATCGGATGGATTAGCTGGAAGGATGATTCAGACCCTGGAAGACATGCTCATGAGATTCTGTGGCTTTGGACTAGAATACAAGAATTCTGATGGTTATTGCCACGATTGGGTTAGCCTTTTACCTGCACTGGAGATGGCCTACAACAGTAGCAAGCACTCTACCACTAAGGAAGCACCTTACATACTGGAAAGAGGATGGATTCCTAGACTACCCAAGGACACCTTAACCACCAGCTGACCAATATTCACCCTACATCACTTGATTTCAAAAACATTATAGATGTATCAAACAAACATGCTGCTAAATGTGTCCAGGATGCTATAGAGTATAACCAGCAAAGGTGAGATAAAACCCATAAGGAAACTGATTTCAAAATTGGTGATCAAGTCTTGATCTCTACCACTAACCTTACCAACTAGGGTGGAAATAAAAAGCTTAGACCAGCTTTTGTTGGACCTTACACGATTAATAAACTTCATGGTAAAAATGCTTTGGAAGTAATCCTCCGTGATGACCTTTCTAGGAAACATCCAGTCTTCCCAGTAAGCCTCATCAAACACTACCACCCAAGGAACGGAGAACATACTCCTTCACCTTCAATACCTTTTACAGAAGAACCTGAAAAGGACAAAGGTAAAATTAGCAAGATCCTTAAAGATAAGAAAGATAGGATCAATGGAAAAGACGTCAGACTCTACCTGGTTAGATACAAGGGAAAATCAGCTGAAAAGATGAATGGTTGCCTGAACATAATATCCCTGATGGACCTATACACCTGAGGAACCACAGAGCCAACAGGAGGAATTAGCCCAATTTTATTTTTTTCAGATATAGACATATCTTGGAGCGGGGGAATGTCAGATTGCTACTATGTACAGAGGAAAAATGTCAAATAGTAACACAAACTATGAAAAATAAGAATACCTCAATTAACAAAGTAAGGAGTGAGAAATCCATAAATATTATTAAAGGAATGGATTACTCACCCAAAATTGGGTAGGGTCACTCACTGACCCCACCCTTGAATTCCAAGTCCTTATATTTTTAAAATAATTAAAAAGAAAAGTACTAAAAATTACGACACCTGTATGGCGCTTTTTGCCCATTCTGATATTTCACACTTATTGTCACGTATAGGGTTTAAACCTAAAATTCACTCAGAACTGAGGTGTTGTGTATATTTTAGGAGTTACACGCGGAAATGTGTTATGTCACAATTCCCACACGCAGCCCCGCATCATTACTTATCCCTAGGTACTTGTAGTAGCAGATTCCCGCGTCCTAGAGACCCGTGCACAGCTGATTTTGCCACGCATGCAGCAGATCCTACCCCGCGCGCTCCTGTACTAACTGATCCCTGCGTCTGCATCCGTTGTGACTAATCTGACAACCAGGTACTGTTCAGAAGAGCTACAACCTAGTTAGAGTTGCCTAGTATATGTAAGAAACTGACATATGCATTACTAATGATCTAAAAAGATCAAAACTCAAATAAAATTAATGAAAATTAAGTTAAAAACATTTTTTAATAATAAATAAAAGATCAAGGATTACCACGTAAATCACTGACCCTGATCTTTGAAGACCACAAAACACTACAAAGAGTTTTCATAAAAATTATTAAAAATTATCTACATGATCAGCAGATGATGGAAAATCAGTAAACATCCACATCTGCCCGCTTTAAAGCAATGTAAATAGTAAAAATGAAGGATGAGTACAGAATGATCATATTTACGCCACAACAGATTGACAGATCCTGTGGCTAAAATAATACAGAAATCCAGCAGATCTAAGGACAGCTGATTGATAGCACCAAGTGGACGTGCCAAACCTGGCCTGACTGGCTTTCCATCCTCAGCCCACAAGCAGAACCCTCTCTAAGTGCCCTGAGAATCTCAAAATAACCCAAAAAGGTATCTATACAGACCTCTTTGGATCCATTATTCCAATATAAGTTTACAAGGAATTGTTTATTATCAATCAGAAACCGTGTCATTTTTGATCAAATGCTTATATGAAGATAAGAAAGTGATTTATGACTTAGTCTGTACTAGTATTATTTATCCTTATTAACCAATCAACCCTTGAATTTTAATCAAGCAATCTACCCCATCTGCTCTGGAATTCTTCCAATTCTTCCAGGATTCTAGTGGTAAAGTGCTCAGAGTGAGTGTTACCCTTCCTGTCTTGGTCATTTGTGCTGCTACGCCCGGCCATTAGTGGAATAATTCCTTTCTAAGGCAACCATCTTTATTCCAAGGTTCTTAAACTGCCTAAGGAGGCCCCTTGAAGAGAGGTTGCTTGTCTGTAAGGATCCACAGTAGTATAATACTGTGGCCCCTCTTTTATATTATATTGAAAACCATATATTAACAAACCAATTAAACCTTGCAAGTGCTCTTATTAAATCATTTATTTGAGCTTCTAAGTGTTTATTATTGGAATAATAATAACTATCATTATTCCATCATTTTTATCACTCTCTGTAGTTAAAGGACTGCAAGGTTCCTGGTATCAGAGAGCTGAAAACTGGGGGTCTGGTCGGGAAATATCCTTAGATAATTTATTTTTAATTATTTATTCCTTGGACCAGTCTATTTATTTTTTTACAAAATAAGTTAAAATACTTATAACATATATTTTTGATCATTTGTTTCTCTAGTGGATCTTAAGACCAACGTAGAATTGATCAATTATTATTTGAACCTTCTTAAAAAGAAAAAAGAAGAAATACTTGGTAACTTTGTCCCTGTTATTATAACTCCTGAGCAACAACAGGAGGAATTGCTTTATTATAAACAGCAGGTTACAAAGGACAAAGAACTTGAGCTTGAAAGAATTATCAATTTCAATTCTTTATTAAGGCAACATAAGGAGTGGAAGATTTATCAAAGAAAGCTTTATATTTATAAACTAAATAACCCTGAAGACAAAGAAAAATCCAAAATTACTGAAATTGATTATTTTTTTCTAAAAATATCATTTTAACACGTAAAAATACAAAAAAATATTAAACTTATATTTTTTGTTTTTTTCCAACTCAGTGGATTTTTTTTTTGGTGATCTCATTGACCAGGACCTCCTAGAGGACGTCCCAGACAGTGTACCTTGGACTTACCCTTGGATTTATCCCAGGATCTGATTGGAACTCACTCAGACCCCACTGGAATACCCCCCAAGGACAGTTGTGATCCCAACCAAGTGTTGGGACGCTTGAATTTAACTTTCAGTGAGTTAATATATATATATAAAATTATTAAAAACACAAAACACACCAAAAATATTATTTTTATATTTTCAAAGTCTTTTTCAAAAGTTTTGACAAAAGACTTACTCATTTTTTTTTGGTGCTATGTATCAAAATAGGCGCAAACCCCGCGCAACAGGCAGAGCCCCGTTGTATGGATCTCTTCCCGGAGGAACCCGTGCACGCAAGGACTCCAGTTGCAAGCGCAATGAGGGGACTCAAACTTGTGACCATAGCCTCATGCTGGACAACAACAGCAACAACCACAGCCGCCAAATTGACCCACAGTCTGTCGGAGAACCACCAGTTGCCCAACAAGTTATCCCAGGAGGGTAAAGGTCCTCCTATGCCACCCCAGCTGGACTCAACCAAGGAGTAAAAAGCTCAAGTGTTAGTGAAAGAGCACTTGAGCTATTGGGAAAATTCAAGTTGGCTCAGACCCAGGAGGATCAAGCAGGTATGAGGATAGCTATTTCTCTGGCAACAAAATCTCATATTTCTCTGCAAAGGTTGATCCAAAAGAAAGAATTAGAAGGCTACATGCAGAACTGGAATCTTTGGGATCAGTTAGCTTCCTTAAAGGGAAAGGACCCAAAAAAGAAGAGGTCCTAAGCCCATCAGCAGTTAAGGAACCCAAAGGATTGGGAAAGCATAATATCCCTAGCGCAGAAGTGGAAAAAGGTGTACCACAATCAGATTTAGAAGCTCTTAATAGCTTTTCTGTAAATTTGTTGCACAATTTTACTACTATTAGCCAATGCTTTGACAAAGTTTATCAACAATCGGACAAATTGAGTTCAAGTATCTTCAGAGTGATTGATACCCAGTCTCAGATTCTGAGAATTGATGAGTTGGAAATAAAACAAATCAAAGATATTATAAAAGCTAGTAAGTTGGAGGTGATGAAACATATTGATGATCATCAATCAATTCTTCAGGAAGATATTCTTGCAACCATAGACCAGCTTTAGGAAGAGGTTAAGAAAACTAGTCCTACTCCTTCAGCTCATCTGATTAACAAAATTCACTTATTAAGCAATAAACTTGATTTGGAGTTAGGTATGATTAATAATGATCACAGAGATCTTAAGGTCAATTCTCCTAACTCTCCAGTCATTGAACTAGAAGAAACTAGACCTGCCAGGTTCACCAATACTCCTAGTGTTCCTCCCAGAACTCTCAGCTTGCTACTTAGACAGAGAAACCTGTCAAAGCAGATTTAAAATAGAAATAAAAATAATAAAATTAGAAGGAGTGAGAAATACATAAATATTATTACAAAAATGTATTTTACACCCAAAATTAAGTAGGGTCACTACCTGACCCCACCCTTGAATTCTAACTCCTTACATTCATAAATAATTAGTAAACAAAATAGACCACGAAACCACCTTGGCACCTTTTGGCAATTTTAACATTTCACACATTATGCCATGTATATGTTTCACACCCAAAATTCAGTCAGAATTGAGGTGTTGTGTATATTTTAGGAGTTACAGGCGGATTTGTGGTGTCACAGTTCCCGCGCGCAGCCCTGCATTCATACAGTAAGGGTACACGCGCCTCACACTAAATATGTAGGCGCATGTCAAAAGGCCGGCATGCAAAATGACTGACTGGCCGCAGGTAACAGATTCCCCCATGCAGCTGTCAAGCCTGCGCACGTCAACTGAAATTTCACTAAGCCTGACAGCCAAGTACCGCAGGAACAGGCTCCAACCTGCATGCACACATCATGCATATGTAACAACTTGACTACTGTACAGAGAGATGTCTGAAACCTAAGAATATGGAATAAAAAATATGAAAATCAAAATATAAAGCAAATAAATTATCAGAAAAAATAATGAAGGTTTTCACGTAAATGAGATTTCCAAATCTTTATCAACCACAAAACACAACAAGGAGTTAAACTAAAAATTATTAAAACTCCCAACGTGTGCAAAAGATGATGTAGAATCTACTAATACCCACTTCCACCCATTTTAATCAAAAAAAGTTAATAAAAAATGAGGAAATATGTCTGAATCATAAAAATAACAAATTAACACTTAAACACCTTCTGACAATTATTTCACAAAGAAATATGACATAGAAAAGGCTAGCAGATTGAAAGCACCAGAACTACGTGCTAAAATAGCCCTGACCAGCCTGCTAGCCTCAGTATCCAAGCACAACCCTCTCTACGTGCCCTGAGAATGTCTTATCACCCCAAAAAGGTATATAAACAACTCTTTTTAAGTGATTTAAACCACAGTAATCTTTAAGTATCAATCCAGACCCCTTGTCATCCGTGATCAAGTGTTTATTCAAGATAAAAAAGTGATATATGGCTATAGTCTGATAGTATTGTTAATAATTCTGACCCCAACCTTGATTCCATGAAGAATATCAGCAAAGAACCCCAATAATTCTCCTGAGACCCTTTCATATTGTGAATCTCTGCAAGTCTCCTGGAGTAAGTAATTAAACTAGTAAGTGTCTCCTTGTCAGCCTCCTGGATGCCAAGAAACTTGCTATCCTTTAGCTACCAGAGGTGATAGAGTAAATAATAAATATATTATTTAATAAATGCAGCAAAAATCCGTAGAATATTTGGATTAAGCTTATTGCAAGGTTAATTGGTTTGTTTATGGTTTATTGTTTTGAATCAATATGAATAAATTGATTATTAAATATTTATAGAGGGGCCACAATTATATTGGGGATCTTTAACACCTCTCTTCAGGGATTTCAGTATGAAAACACGTAGTCCTGGTTACTTTGGGCTCTTTAGTTTAAAGAATATTTTACCCAAAGATAATATGTATATAAAATACACAATGGAGTGGTAGGGTTTTCTTGCCAAGCTACCACAAAAGAGAAAGGATAATAAAACTTACTGGTAAATTATTAAATCCTTTGGGTATCTGTTTGAGACTTGTACTGATGGGTTAAACCTGTATACTGGGGTTTATACAGTTGTTCAGCAGTTTTAATTGATAAAAAGAGGTTGAGGACTGATACTACTGATCAGGAATTGCCATAAATCACTTACCTATCTCTTATAAGTACTTGATTACCTTGGCACAGTGTCTGGATATGAATATAACTGGGTCTCTGCCCATCAATATCCTCAAAAGAGCTCTTTATTCATAGCTTTTGGAGTCCCAATATTGTCCTTCTGAGGGTTTTAGGTGCTCAAAGTGACAAAAAATAAGGATAGCAGGATAGCCAGAGGTAGCCTTCCGTGTGTTCATGGTGCTATAGAACTGGTAGCATCTAATTCCTCAGGTTATGGGAATTATTCCAACTTATAATAGACATTAGGACGTGTGAATAACACTAATCTGTCCTATTCATGTATTATTTAATTAATTATCCTTAGTAAATGTTCCCAGTAATTCACTTATTATATTAATAGACATTTCTACGGACATCTTGATGTCAGGTAAGTTATCATTATGTATTATATAACTGGAGTAAAATTCATAATATTGATTTTACTCTTTATTTTTGAGTTCCAGCTGATTTACTAAGATAATTACTTAAAAATATAAGTCATGTGAATTCATGTAATATTTTTACATCATTAGTTTCCTTATTATGTCACAAAAATATTGACGTCTAGAAATTTGCATAAAAGTATATTAAAGTATTTTAATATATTTTTAGAAGTTTTCATTGTCTTATTTTCGACATTCTTGGTACTTTGCATTATATTAAATAAAAAAGAATTATAAGGATTATTTATGTATTTTTATATAATATTATGTATTTTTAGACAGTGTACTATCCACGGGAACATTTATTCAATATGCCAGAAGTTTCCGTGTATGTTGTAGCATGTTTACGCGGTACCTGAGCCTCTCAGGCCGCCTGTCACTCTGTCAACCCGTAGTCCCGCAGCTGCATAATTTTCAGAGGCCCATGGCTGCGTACACAACCTTGATGGAGTGACAAGGCTGTATCTCAGCCGCGCAAGGGTGCATTGGCTTCCGCGGCTGCGTGCGGGAATTGTGACAAAACACATTTCCGCCCGTAACTCCTAAAATATACACAACACCTCAATTCTGACTGAATTTTAGGTGTGAAACCTATACTTGACAATGTGTGTGAAATATTTAGTTGGCCAAAAAGCTCAATAATGGAGCCATAGTATTTTGGTTTTTCTTTCCTTAATTATTTAAAAATATAAGGAGTTGGATTTCAAGGGTGGGGTCAGTGAGTGACCCTACCTAATTTTGGGTGGAGAATCAATTTCTGTAATAATATTCATGTTTTTCCTACTTTTTCTTAGGTAAATTGTATTATTATTATTTTTATGTTATTTTTGTTACTTTTGCAGGTTGCTCTGCAATAGTAGCAAGCTGACACTCCTCCTTGCAACCCAGGCATAAGTGCTGTAAGAAAGCCAGTCCACCCATCCCCTTGAGTTAATCTTTATGAGCCATCATATAAGACCTCATTATACCAAGGTCTTTAAACGGTTCAAAAGAGCCCCTTGAAGAGAGTTTGTTATTAAATAAAGATCCCCAGTTTGCACAAACTTTGGCCCTCTTAAAGATATATTTAAACAAATTCAATCCAACCAAACCAAACAAACTTTGCACTTGCTTTTAAACCAATTATTACAGAATTTTACCTTAATTTTTGTGGAATTATTCTTCCAACACCAATATCACTTTATGAAGCTAAAGGATGGCAAAGTTCCTGGTATCAGGAAGCTGAAAAGAACCAGGATAACTAGGAATGAGTCTTTCAGACCCAGTCCTACTCCTGAAATGGAGCAGGCTTTGAAGTTACTTCCTCCCATTACTGAATGGCCTAAATTCTCTGGAGAAGGAGAATACAACCATGTAAGTTTCATTGAATTTATTGACTATACTCTTTCTTCTTATGAGCTCCCTGATGCAATAGCTGTGGTAAGATTGCCCAGACTATTCAAAGGAGTAGCTCTTGATTGGTTTATCAATAAGAGAGAAGAAGTTGGATCTTTATTCTGGAGTTCTTGGAAAGAATTGATCAAAGTACAATTTGATACCAGGATTTGGAAAAGAAAGATGATGAAAACTTTTGAAACCTCCCAGTTTGATCCATCCAAGGAAAAACCTCATAAGTGGTGCTTAGACCAGAAAAAGAGGTTAGACTGTTTCTATCTGGATGCTGATAAAGAAGAAGTCAATGAAAGACTCCTGAACTTATGTCCCGGACAAATCAACCACAGTGTAAGGTGCAGGATGCCTATGGAATCAGATCCTTCCACCTTAATAGGTGTATTGGAAGAGAATATTGATATGAATGGTCTTTATAAAAGAATAAATAGACTCCCCAGGGAACAAAATGCTAGGAACAGGGAAGAATATACTGCCAAAACTAAAGAATCCCCTGCCACTAAGCCATCTACCTTGGAAGTCAAGAAGACTCCAGAACCAAATGAAAAAGTTTGTTGGAACTGTGGCCAAACAGGCCACGTAAAACCTGATTTTCCTCTACCTAGGAAAAGGATTAATCTTATTGAAGGAGAAGAGTATGACAATCCTGACACTCACTTTGATGATACTGATGGATCACTCTCTGGTTGTGATTTAATGATCACTAACCCCATCAATGGTATTGAAGGAAGTATTGAGTCTTGATAAAAGTTGAATTGGTGACCAAGACCAGGCTGTGATACTATTTCAGTCAAGAGAAATCATCATGAGTTTGAAAAACAAGAGACATGAGAAGCTAACACAACAATGAAAATAAAACCAACAAGAGTGTGAACAGCTACTAAGTGAGTCACTAGAACTGAGAGTTGAGGATAGTATTGACTAGTTGATCTAAAGTTAGAATGTAATCAGTAACCAATGGCTGGATGAGTTTGAACCTGATATTATTCACTAGTTGCTTAATAGAGAATGGGCAAATCCAGCCAGTGTCAAAGGATGAGTTTTTGAGGTGCCTTGAGAGAACTGGAAAACAAAATGGTGAGTCCACTGATCAATAAGTTTAGCTTGGTTGGTCTTACTTTGTCCTGACTGGCTGCTTCAAGTCATTCTCAACTATTGTTGAGGATTTGATTTATGGATGCTTGAATTGTGGGTAGTAGATTAAGGAGATGATTTTTGTGGTTTGTTTGTGAAATCTGATCCCCTGACTGGTACCCTTCATGGTATTTGCGGGTCCAGCAATATTGAGAGTATCCACTGCCAAGAGAGTAATGTGCGCGGGTAAATGAGGGCAGAAAGAAAAGAACATGAGAAAGAATAATAAAAAATAAGGAAATACAAGAGATACACACCTAATTAGGATTTTGCAGTAGGTTCATAACTATCTCTAAAACAATCTTCAGACATTTCATATGGTCTGCTGTTCTCATAATCTGTGAGTAAAGTAAACAACAAAAAATGAGAAGATTAGGATTTAACACGCCCCCACAACTTATTGATCATTGAAAAATAGAACTAAAAGCATTTACTAATCGACTATTGGATGTTTTATTTCTTTTGGTCAATGCGTTGGCTGTCATGGACAGAGAGGACATGAGTTTTACTTCTATCAAACCCAGTTTGAATTCATCTCAAAGGCTTTTTGTCTTAATATCTATGTGTTTTGCTTTTGAATTGGAGCTGAACTTCTTGATTTTGTCGTCCAGTCCCTTGTTGTCAATCAGGTGGATTGGGCATCTCAAGGTGGTGCAATAAATATCCTCCATTAAATTTTGCAACATCTAGCCTCAAGATGGCAGCTTGAGAGTGAAACACATTCTTATTTGGTTGATGAGTGAGTAATGCATTGTTGAAGCCTGCTAGTCCAATAGAGGGGACTGCCTTTGAACGAGCAAATTAATCCACTCTGCAAGATTCAAGTTTCTGGATCATTGGCCCACGTAGCGTCACTAAAACATACCAGTCAATTTGATATGGATCAGGGACCAAGAGTGAGTGTCCATTCTTGGGTGTTGGAGAGATATTTCCACACATGAAGAACTTCTTCCCAATGAGTGAGCCCTGGATGTTCAAAGTGTTTGGCCAGACTAGAAACAGCAAAGCTGATGTCAGGTCGCGCCAAACCAGCTATGAAATTGAGATTTCTGATGGGTGATCAATAGTTAATTTTCAAGTCGGCAAACTTGTCTTGGTCTGCTTGATCTGCTGAGGTTGAGTGACGTCCAGGAGTGAGAGGGGTAGATACAGGCCTACAGTTAATTAGATCAAGTTCTTCCAGACCTTTCTCAATGTGGAGAGGTAACGATAAGTGAATGCGTTGGTCCTTTCTTTCTACCTTCATTCCAAGTAAGGTGTCCGGAGCGTGGGCAGATGAATCTTTAAACTTGGCCAAGAATTTCTTTTTGAAATACGACACATTCCCCGCAATCAGGAGGTCATCAACATGAAAGAAAACAACAGTCACCTGATCTTCCCCTAAGTACAGACAGGGATCTCCATCTGATTCTCGGAAGCCTTGTGCTTTGATCCATTCGCTCAGCATTCAATACCAATTTCTGGGCGCTTGCTTGAGTCCATATAGGGATTTTTCAAGTTTGAGATATTTTGATTTTCTGTTACAACCATACGGGGTTTTAATAAATACTTGTTCATCCAGTTCGGAGTGAAGAAACGCCCCCTTCACGTTAAGTTGAAGCATCTCTAGGTCATTGTTGACTACGTATGTTAAAACTCCTCTTAAGGAGGCAACTTTTCCAGTTGGCGCATACGTTTCAAAGTAGTCTAGACCGTATCTCTGACTGAATACTTGCACGCACATTCAAGTCTTCAGCGTGACTCATTTGTCATGTGCGTTGTGTTTGACCTTGAAGGAGGGATAGTATTGAGAGGATTAGTTACTTCATTTTTGTCTGGGTCCTCCCAAACTCCTTGGCTTTTGATATTATTGAATTCTTTTAAGGCCAATTCCCTCCATTGAGGTATTTCCATGGCTTCTTTCAGGTTATTAGGAATCTTCCCCGCTAGGAATCCATACCGTTGAGGTTTTGATAGAGTGTCACGATTCCTCAGGGATGATCGCAAGGTGTTTTCTACTACAGAGTTGTTGTCTGACAAGACTTTGCTGACCAACAACTCTTCAGGTTCCAAAGGTGACTCTTCTTTTATGAAGACCTTATGGGAAGAGTTCTCTATAACCAAGGGAGGTTGTATTGGAGAGATATTTGAGTGGCTATTAGTGTTATTGCTCTCTTCATCTATTGGAATTGTTGCTGCCTTCTGATTGTTGAATTTGACATGTTTGGTGTCTATGATCTTCCCTGATGTAGTGATAACCTTGTACAAGAGTAGCATGGGATTAAATCCAATCAATATTCCTGAAGCTCCTTTCTTGTCCAGTTTGGATTTCACTTCAGTGTCATTCAATCAATAGGTTAGAGAGCTTCCGATCGGTCTGATGTAGTTTTCAGGTAGGTTCTTCTTATGCATCATTTCCCAAGGTGAGCTCTCTCCTTTCTGCCTTGGGATTTGATTTAGCATAAGACTGCAACCACTTACCACTTCATGCAAGACCGATTTTGGTAGATTTGAGTCTGAGATGGTAGCTCTAGCTGCTTCAATGGTAGTTCTATTGGCTCATTCAACTCGTCCATTGTGCTGAGAATGGTACGGTTTGGTAACTATTTGATTAATATGATGATTTTTGTAGTAAGTTTGAAGCTTCTTGTTGACAAATTCTCCTCCACCTTCTGAACATACTTCTTTCGGATACTAATTGGTCTTCCTGTGTTGATTTTTGATGATGAACATGATAGTATCAGCCGTATCACTTTTGAGTCTAAGAGGAAAGCAACCAATATACCCTGAGTGCGATTCAATCAGATTCAAAATAAACCTATAACCTCCTTTCAATGTTGGGTTTATTGGTCCTATGAGATCAAGGTGAATCTTTTCGAAGCACTGTTGCGCAGCTTCCTGTTGATTGTTGAACGGTTTCCGAGTGATTTTGGCTTTGTCACAGCTTATACATTCAAAGTTTATCTTTTGATCATTTGGTATGGTGCAGTTGAGATACTTTTCCATCTGTTCAATACTAGCATGTCCTAAGCTACGGTGTAAGGTATGTAGGTCTGCATTCAAATAGTATGCTTTGAGAGACTTCTCTCCCATATCAATAATAAAAAGATTATTGATTATTGATCCCAAGAGTAGTGTTGTGCGACCTGCTATTAATTTGAAGGTGCAAGGACTGTGGTTTGCGTCCACTTTGAGTCAAGCTCCTTGAGACATTAGTGCACCAAGTGAAATGAGATTCACAGTGGATTCAGGTACCCATACCGCGTTGGATAGCTTGAGATTGGCATCTTTAGTGGTCAGGGCAACTTGTCCCGTCGCTTCAATGGTTATAGCTGCGTCCTTTTTTCCGGTGTGGTGACCAATCCGGGACACCACGGCAAAAAAAAAAAAAAAAAATAGGATTTCAGTTGCACCCCTATGGTTACCTTCATTTCCCCCCCATCTCTCAACTCCTCCCTGTCCTAGCGGTCTAGGACAGGCCTCTTGCCTGTCTCTCCGCTTTGCTTCCCTCTTCCTATGTTCAACTCCCACTTGTTGCGCTCGCGGCCCTGACTTTTGGCGACGCGAGCAATTGTCGAACCACTTTTGACAATCCCATCCACCACCAATTCCCTCTCCATCACTTTTGACAATCCCATCTTCTTCCTACCCCCCATCCTACCTCCGATCCTCCCTACAATCCCGACCATCCTAACTCAATCACTCATGAGTGGGTGAGTGCTAAGACTAGGGAGGGACTTGAAGCGCTCCTCTTGGCCGCCGATTGGGTCATCCGCAAAGGCAAACGAGATCTCGGCATCGCCGCGTCGATCGGTAAGTCCTTACTTGAAAACAATATCGCCCTCCGTGCCAGGCAGCAGAAACTCCTCGAGCGCGTCGCCTCCTCCTCACCCTCTTCCCCCACTCGTGATCATCTTCCCTTCAACAATGTGACCAATTGATCTGAGTACATCAAAGCTCATCCTTGCTTCCCCTACTGTTTCCGCCCCGCGTCATCTCCCCCATTGACCATCTCATCCTCATCATCCAATCCAACCGACGACCGCGAGCGACCGCTCGCGGCCGTCAGGACTTTCACCCCGTTGTTGCCGCCAATCAGGCAACAACAACCGTTGTGGACACCCGCGACCGCTGTCGCGGTTGTCCATCTGGTTGCCCGCGGTCATTCTTGACGCAGGCGACATCTCTTTTTTCTCTCATGTATTTTTTTTTTTTTTTTTTTTTTTCATTTTTTTTTTATGTTTTCATTTTTTTTTCCGCACCTATTTGTAAATCTCTCTTGTACATAGTATACAGGGCCTCATGTCTATAAAAGGAGGGGGCTCTCCCCTGCCTTTTGTCCTATCATCAGAGCATCCCAGAACATCAGAGGATCCCATCATCCTATCAGACCATCATCAGTAATCAACTTATCTGTGGGTATCCTTCCCCACCTATCTGAGCCATTTATCCGGGTATATCTAGGATTGCCCCTTGATCTTTTGAGCCTCCATACTCAAACTCTGTCCCTTGTGAGCTTGATCCTTATCACCAACCAATAGCCTTGCTGGTTGAAGAAGAATTCCTGTCTGTCTGAATTCTTGAGTGTGTTATACCACTCTGATCCCTTTTTCCGACCATACTGGTCTTGATCTCTCCTTGATCATCTTTCCGGAGCCAATCACGTTTGATTGAAGAGGTTTTATTAAGATTAAAACCTGGAGTGTTATACCTCCCTTCTTCTTTGAGGTTGAATTTTGCCACGCTATTCTTGAGTCCCTTGAGAAGTGTTGGGATATTCTTGCTCAAATTCATTATTGATTTGCTTCTAGAGCTTCATAAACAAATTGTTTTTGTTTTTTTCAGCCTCCCACAGTTATCTGGTACCCTTCAAGCGCTTGATTGCGGAGAGTTGGGCAGGTTCATTGAGAACCTGGAGGTTGGTTGGGATTGAGTTGATCTTTCCTAATCAGCTGCTGACAACCAGAGTTATTAGCTTGTGGGCGTTGTTACTTACAACTGCCTTGTTCTATTGAACTCTGAACAAACCTTGACTTATTTGTTCAAGTCTTTACCTGCACCATCTTGCCTCAGATAGTGTTGTTTCCATTGCTACCGACAAATCTTATCCTCTTCCCTTATTTTTATTTCTCATCCATAAGGTTCTGGACCTTGATTCCGGTTACATTTAAATATTATTGTAACTCCTAGGAGGGCAGCCTAAACAGCACCTTTCCCCTCCACAGAACTGCCACGGCTTAGCACTGTTTGGAGTCTTACATTTGGTCCCCCGGGCCGGGATTGAACCAACAACCTTGGGATTTACAGTCCCAACTTGAAGAATCAACTCCGAAATCCTATCCAATTTCTCTTTCTTTTTCTGTTTGTTCTTTTTTTTTTTTTAGATCTGATCTGTGGAGGCAGCTTGGTCTAGAAGTAAGTCCTCCCAATTTGTGCACCGCTTGGGCAAGATACTTGTCGTTTTTGGCAAAACCCGACTCTTGCCACACTCGTGAGCCACTTTGGAAATCTGCTCTTCGGATCCCCTAGGAGCTCTGTTATTCGATATGGCATCTCCCGCTACTCCAACCACCTCTGTCAGACCTAAGATGGTAAAGATCAAACCCCAGAACAAGAACTTAGGCTTCAACGGTACAAATGTCAAGCGATTCTTGGACTCCTACAAAATGGCTGCTGAAGTGGATGGAGCTAGTGAATTTGATATGGCTTATCAGTTGCGGTTCTTTATCTCCTCTGATGAAGTTATGGAGGTAATTGAGTCTTTTGAGGGATTTGAATCCCACAACTGGAGGCTTCTCAGGGAGGCTATGTTGGCATACTGGGGTAAAATAGATGTGGCTAGGTTTACTCTGCAAGATTTGGATGCTCTGGTTTCTCAGTGGATCTCCAAGGGTGGTATTTCTTCAGCCTCTGACTATCAGATTTTTAGAAAATCTTGGGATCCCATTCAAAACTATCTTATCCGAAACGATCACATTGACACAGTGGACGAAATTTGAGCAAAGTTCTTCCAATCTTTCTCGTTGGCTGTGCAGGAAAGGATTAAAGAAGAACTGGTCAAATCTGGATCCATGATTACCACCAGGGATAATCAATTCAAGCTCCCTGTTTTTCTCACCCTTAGGAGTACTGTGGATAAAGTCATGAAAGGTCAAACTGCTCTTACCTTTGAAAAGCCTAGAACTACTGAACCAGTCCATTCTCCTTCTTTTAAAGAGTCAAACGATATTATGATTAAAATGGAGGCAGATCGTAGGCCTAAAGCAGATCCTAATTCCAATCAGGAACCTACTACTATAGATGAAATCACCAAGTTACTTAGGGCCTTTGAGAACAAAATAGATCAAAAGATTTCCTCGCTAGCTACCCCTAAAGCTCCTTCTTCTGTCCCCAAATCAACTCTGGTCTGTTACTACTGTCATAGGGAAGGCCATGGAACCAGACAATGTCAAGAACTTCAGAAGGACCTAAAGGAAAAGTTGGTAGAGCAGAGGGGAAACAATTACTTCCTCCCTAATGGTGCCCTAATCCCTTTTGACTCGTCTTGTCCTATCTGACATGTGGTGGCCTCTTACCAGCCATCACCCCCTGTGAAAGCATCTCTTGCTTCCTTTGAATTTCGATCATCCTGTGGTACCCTCCAACCTTGGTATCCTCCAGCTATTTCTTCCTCTAGTCTTGCTGGGACTACTTATCAATCTGATCCAGCCAGGAAACGACATGAGGAACCTAAACCTCATAAGGCTCCTTCCTTGCCAACTTCAATCCTTTGAAAACCCGTTAAATGCCGATCATCACTTGAGCCTCCTTCCTCTGATGTAGAATACATGGAGGTGGAAAGGGAACCACTCGTGGAAAGGTTCCCAGATCACCCTGATCCTTCTCCCTCACCTCAACCTTCTAATCCTATCTTAGATTCTGCGTCACCTGAACTTCCTCCCCCCACCCAGCCCAAAGTTCGATTTGAAAGGGGCATCTCCAAGGATCACCCCAATTCTGTGGAGGGAGTATTAAAGAAAATTTCTGATCTCAAAATTCCTGATCTATCTGTGGCTGAACTCCTATCAATCTCTCCATCTGTTGCTGAAGGAATGAAGAAATGGGTCTCTTGTCGACGTGTGGAAATTGGCCCTGAAGAACTCAAAGTCTCCTCTGGCACTTTAATGGAGGACTCTGGTGGAACCAGTCCTTCTATAGAAGCCAATCTTTATTCCTGTCCCCATGGCTTTCTTCCTTGTTATCTTGGTGACTCAGCTAAAACTGTTTCTCCTCTTGTCCATTCTGGATCTCAGCTTAACTTAATCTCGGATGCTATGGCCTGCAAGCTCAAACTTAGTCCTAGGGTCAGCTTCAACTAGGCAGTGTATGGGATAGGAAATCAAGCTTGTGAACTGGCTGGTATTGCTGAAGATGTACCGGTCAGGATTGGTCGAAATATTGTGGGAACCTGCCACTTTTGGATCACTCGTTTGGACAGTCCTATGATCTTGGGACGACCCTTCTTAATGGACTTTGGTGCAACCCTGATGTTTTCTGATCAAGTTGGGGAGAGAATTCTTCTCCCTGATGCTGATGGCAGAAAAATTGAAGTTCCTCTTTGCTCTATGGATTCTGGTTGTTGGGAAAGAGATTTTCCTGGTCATTCTCCCAAATCATCTTTTAAGGGGAAGCAGAAGGATAACTCTAGTTCCTCTCATTTTTTAGGGGAATAGTTGATCCTACCAATGGTTGTAGTTCTTTTCAGCCTCAGACTGCAACTCAAGGGTCAACTCCCATCCCTCAGGCTTATTTTTCATTCCTTTCATCATTCTCTTCTGAGCTCAAGAATATTAAAAAACAAAAACATATCAAAAAAGAAAAATCCAAAAATATTTCTTCTCCATCTCCTTCTCTCTCTGGATCTGTTGTGTATTCTTTTCCTTCTACTTTTGAGTCTGATCAATCTTCTCTCAGTTCCGGTACGAATCTCCACAATGAGCTTAAACTAGATCCTAACTGCAATTCCGTTTTTGGTGGTTTTGGTATGAAGGAATATGGGCTTCAGTGGAGGCAATTTGGGGTACAAGTAAGTCCTCCCAATTGTGCACTGCCAGGGAAATCTTTTACCGTCATTTTTGAAACCCTACCTTGTGCCACACATGTGAGCAATGTATTATCTCCTGGTTCTCCTTTTATGGAAAAGGCACCCTTCAAGGATATTGCAGAACATCAGACTTGGAAGATGTTGGAACTTGGACTCAGCTTTTGTAATCAAGTCTCTCTGGTCAACTCTTGGAGAAAACAAGAACTTCTCTCTTTTGCCACTAAGTATAAACCTGTTGCTAAGAAGATATAACCAGTCAACCAGCCTATGCCTCTCAACCTCAATCCTCCCCTTATGCGTCCTCCTCTATCTTGCGATCCTTACTGTGGTCTTCCTCAATCTCTTACTGGCCCCTTTGTGCCCAATGGACGGGTCACTGAAGAACATCTGAAGGTGGTCAACTTTGGTCCAGATGGATGGCTTCTTCCTGATGAGTTAAATTTAATAAAAAATGTCTTATCTCTAAGATAAAAATCTATTGCTTTCTGTGAAGAAGAGAGAGGTCTCTTGCGGGAATCCTATGGCCTCCCTTATATCATCCCTGTAGTTGAACATGATCCTTAGCAAAAGAAAAAGATCCCGATCCCTGCTGCTAAAGTTGACGAATTCATCAAGTTGGTCCGGGAACGAGTTTGAACTGGCCTGTATGAACAGTCAACTTCTAGTTACTCCAGCCCCGTCTTCTGTGTCCTCAAGAGTAATGGTAAACTTAGAATAGTTCATTATCTTCAACCTCTTAATAAAGTTACTATTAAAGACTCTGGTATCCCTCCTGCTACTGAAGAATTTGTTGAATCCTTTGCGGGAAGAGCTTGCTATGGTCTAGGGGATATTATGGGTGGCTATGACGAGCGATCCTTACATCCTATTTCTTGTCCTCTCACTACTTTCAATACTCCTCTTGGTTGATTTCAACTTACTCGATTGCCTCAAGGAGCCACCAACTCGGTTGCAGTCTATCAGGCTCAGATGATGTGGATCCTCCAGGATGAAATCCCTGATCATGCTGGTATCTTTATTGACAATGGCGGAATTAAAGGTCCAGTATCTGACTATGATAATGAGCTCTTACCTTGGCATTCAGGAATTCGTTGTTTTATCTGGGAATACGCTACTACCTTGGAGAGGATTCTGTTTTGAATTGAGGAATCTGGCCTTACTGTCTCTGGATCCAAACTGGCGGCTTGTGTCCCTGCTCTGGAAATTGTTGGTCATGTGGTCTGCAAGGAAGGAAGAAGGATGTCACCAGCCAAAGTCAACAAGATCATCTCTTGGCCTACCCCAATCAATCCAACTGAAGTTAGGGGCTTTCTAGGTGTTGTCACTTATGTTAGAATCTTTATCCCATCTTTATCCAAAATCTGTGCACCCTTGCGTCATCTAACTAGAAAAGATGCTGAATGGATTTGGACCCAAGATTGTGAATGTGCTTTCCAGCTACTCAAAGGGATAGTTGGTAAAGACATAGTTTTGAAAAATATCTCTTATGGACCTGGAGCTGGCAAGATCAAGCTGGCTGTTGATTCTAGTTATCAATCTGTTGGGGCTGTCCTTACTCAGGAAGATGAAAATGGTCGGGACCGTCCTGCTCTTTATGAATCTTTGTTGTTTTCAGATGTAGAATCTAGATACTCCCAGCCCAAACTGGAACTCTGTGGTGTGGCTCGAATGATGAAGAAACTTCAAACCATTCTCTGGGGCCAACATTTTGAATTGCAAGTTGATGCTTGATCCATCATTGAAATTATCAACACTCCCAGTCTTCCCAATGCTCCTATGACTCGTTGGGTGGCCTTTATTCAGCTTTTCTCTTTTGATATTTTTCACAGGCCGGGAAAATCTTTCACCATGCCTGATGGTTTATCTTGATGACCTCTTGGGGACAACAAATCTGATGTTGGAACCGATTTCAATGAAGAGGAAACTTTAATTCAACCTATTTTCTCTTTTCTTCCCAAAATTATTCTGGCTTTCCACAAGGCTTCTGGTTTAAATTAGAGCAGTACCTTTCAACTCTTCAAAAACCTCCCGATCTCTCTGCTAAGGAATTTTGATTTCTTAAACAAAAGTCTTCTAATTTTTTTGTTCAAGGTTCTAGACTTATGAAGAGAGGCAATCCTTGTGCTCTTATTGTTGTTACTATTCCCTCTAAACAAGATTCTATCCTTGAAAGTCTCCATGAAGGCCTTGGTCATCCTGGGGAAACTGAAACTTATCAACGACTATCCAAACGGTTCTGGTGGCCATCTTTGAAGAAATCCGTCTCCCAATGGTGCAAGAGTTGTGAAGTTTGTCAAAAGCGTGATCTTAGGCGCCCAGCTGAAATTCATTATCCTACTGGGGAGTCCACTGTCTTTGGAAGGATTGCTATGGATCTGGTTCATATTAAGGCAGGTGGTGCTAAGTACCTCATTGTGGCTAGAGATGATTTTTCTGGATGGGTTGAAGCAAAATTTCTTAAGAACCTTAGCTCTGAATCAGTGGCAGCTTTCCTCTACGAGACTTGGACAATGCGTTATGGCCTGGATCAATCTTACTCTACTGATGGTGGCTCTGAATTTGGGGGCAAGCTTGCTGAAATGATCCGATGCCTTCCTGGAAAACATAGAGTTACTACTCCTTATTATCCTGAAGGCCAAGGCATGGTGGAACAAGGCCATGCCCCTTTGAAGGCTGCACTTGTTAAACTGGCTGGTGAAAGTGGCAAGAATTGTTGCAAATTCCTTCCTCTTGTTCTCTTCTCTGATCAAATCTCAACCAAAAGAACTACTGGCTACTCACCTTATGAAATCATCTTTGGTCAAAGAGCAGTCCTTCCTTTGGATCTGGAAATGGAATCTTTCTTGGGCATCTCTTGGGAAGAGGTGTCCTCAACCACTGATCTGTTAGTTGCTAGATCCAAGCAACTGGAGCAAAGTGAAGACGTTTGTGATGAAGCTTATCAAACAATGATGGAGGCCAGAGCAAAATCCGTTCAGTATTGGGAGGACAAGCACTCTAATCGAATCAGGGAGCCCTTGAACCCTGGTGACCCAGTTTTAGCTTATAATCAATCTTTGGAAACCCAGTGGGGCAAGCTTTTCTCTAATCGTTGGAATGGCCCTTATCGAGTGATTCATCAAGTTAGGGGTGGATCTTATGTTTTGGAGGAGCTGGATGGTACCTAGTTGGCCAGAAGGTTCTCTGCTGATCAAGTCAAGAAGTTTCATTGTTGTGGGGGCAACTTATCTCAGAAGTAATTCCTCCCAATTGTGCACCACCAGGGTCATTTGCTGCGTTTTTGTTGTAAAACTCTACTGTATGCCACATATGTGAGCACCTGGGACGCCCTCCTTGTTCTATTCCTGCCGCTTCTAGGGTTCATTTGGAAGAATCAAGATATTTTCCTCAACTCTTCAATTGCTCTCAAGATCAAGAAATAGCCAATCTTTGCTTCAATTTCTTTTGTTCCCTGCTTTTCCCTTTTTAATCCCTTCAAATTTTAGATGCAGACTAGGGAAAGTCTGTAAGTTGGGGAGAGATGTGGTGACCAATCCGGGACACCACGGCAAAAAAAAAAAAAATCGGATTTCAGTTGTACCCCTATGGTTACCTTCATTTCCCCCCCACCTCTCAACTCCTCCCTGTCCTAGCGGTCTAGGACAGGCCTCTTGCCTTTCTCTCCGCTTCGCTTCCCTCTTCCTATGTTCAACTCCCACTTGTTGCGCTCACAGCCCTGACTTTTGGCGACGCGAGCAATCGTCAAACCACTTTTGACGATCCCATCCACCACCGATTCCCTCTCCATCACTTTTGACGATCCCATCTTCTTCCTACCCCCCATCCTACCTCCGATCCTCCCTACAATCCCGACCATCCTAACTCAATCACTCATGAGTGGGTGAGTGCTAAGACTAGGGAGGGACTTGAAGCGCTCCTCTTGGCCGCCGATTGGGTCATCCGCGAACGCAAACGAGATCTCGGCATCGCCGCTTTGATCGGTAAATCCTTACTCAAAAACAATATCGCCCTCCGTGCCAGGCAGCAGAAACTCCTTGAGCGCGTCGCCTCCTCCTCACCCTCTTCCCCGACTCGTGATCATCGTCCCTTTGACGATGTGACCAATCGATCTGAGTACATCGAAGCTCATCCTTGCTTCCCCTACTGTTTCCGCCCCAAGTCATCTCCCCCATTGACCATCTCATCCTCATCATCCAATCCGACCAACAACCGCGAGCAACCGCTCGCGGCTGTTGGGACTTTCACCCCGTTGTCGCCGCAGATTGGGCGACAACAACCGTTGTCAACACCCGCGACCACTTTCGCGGGTGTCCATCTGGTTTCCTGCGGTCATTCTCGACGCGGGCAACATCTCTTTTTTCTCTCATGTATTTTTTTTTTTTTTCATTTTTTTTATGTTTTTATTTTTTTTTCCGCACCTATTTGTAAATCTCTCTTGTACATAGTATACAGGGCCTCATGTCTATAAAAGGAGGGGGCTCTCCCCTGCCTTTTGTCCTATCATCAGAGCATCCCAGAACATCAGAGGATCCCATCATCCTATCAGACCATCATCAGTAATCAACTTATCTGTGGGTATCCTTCCCCACCTATCTGAGCCATTTATCCGGGTATATCTAGGATTGTCCCTTGATCTTTTGAGCCTCCATACTCAAACTCTGTCCCTTGTGACCTTGATCCTTGTCACCAACCAATAGCCTTGCTGGTTGAAGAAGAATTCCTGTCTGTCTGAATTCTTGAGTGTGTTATACCACTCTGATCCCTTTTTCCGACCATACTGGTCTTGATCTCTCCTTGATCATCTTTCCAGAGCCAATCACGTTTGATTGAAGAGGTTTTATTAAGATTAAAACCTGGAGTTTTATACCTCCCTTCTTCTTTGAGGTTGAATTTCGCCACACTATTCTTGAGTCCCTTGAGAAGTGTTGGGATATTCTTGCTCAAATTTGTTATTGATTTGCTTCTAGAGCTTCATAAACAAATTGTTTTTGTTTTTTTCAGCCTCCCACAGTTATCTGGTACCCTTCAAGCGCTTGATTGCGGAGATTTGGGCAGGTTCATTGAGAACCTGGAGGTTGGTTGGGATTGAGTTGATCTTTCCTAATCAGCTGCTGACGACCAGAGTTATTAGCTTGTGGGCGTTGTTACTTACAACTGCCTTGTTCTATTGAACTCTGAACAAACCTTGAATTATTTGTTCAAGTCTTTACCTGCACCATCTTGCCTCAGATAGTGTTGTTTCCATTGCTACTGACAACTCTTATCCTCTTCCCTTATTTTGATTTCTCATCCATAAGGTTCTGGACCTTGATTCCGGTTACATTTAAATATTATTGTAACTCCTAGGAGGGAAGCCTAAACAGCAACTTTCCCCTCCACAGAACTTCCATGGCTTAGCACCGTTTGGAGTCTTACACCGGTTTGTATCTTTTACATTCCATTACTGATAGTAGAAGAATAGAAGAGATCCTTGTCGATTATCATATGTACGGAGCACCCAGAATCAAGGATAAATTGGTTAGTGATTGGATCACTGAGCGCACTTAATCCACAGAAAAAGGAATAGAAATGCGCTTCCGGTTTGTCTTTTGTCTTTGATTTCTTACCGCGGTTATGACGATGGGACGGTTTCAGTTCAGGAAATTTGAACCAGCATGAGCTTGGAGAGTGAGAGGTTACGGCTGGGTTATGTTTGCCGTTTTCGCATTGAGGACCTCTGTAGAGCGCTACATTGACCAGTTTGGTTTGATCCCCTTGAGCAATTGCCTCATTTTTGAGTTGGATTAAGTGATTGAGTACCACATCTATTTTTATTTCCGTTGTGGAATGCATAATCTGTGACTTCATATTCTGCATGTTTGATGGGAACTTGAATAGTACCAGATATGCTACGATTTTGGAAGGGAGATCAATGCTGACTTTGGTCATTTTCTTCAGAAATACCTTGACGGACGTTACAAAAGCTTCAATGTCCGTGTCCATGGTTAGGTGAAGAAAACCATTAAAGACTCTCGCTCAATTTGCCAATTGAGACAATGCAAAGTGCACTTGGGTGGATATCCAGATCAGCTTTGCATTTTCTTCATTTTTATCGTCAATGATGTTATCATACGTGTTGGAATCTAATTTAGCAATGATATGCGCAACAAATTCTTGGTTCATATCTTCATTTAGGTCTATCTGAGCTTCAGGATTGTTCATTGTTTCAAATATTCCACAAAGCTTGAATAGATTTTCAAACTTCTTTCTCCACATACTATAATTGTCCCCTGTTAGTAGTGGCATGGATTCAATTAATGATTTGATTGCCAACGATTTGTAGTTCATTGTATCCCCCCCTGGTCCTGGCGTGGCGGAAGGTCCCAGTGTCCCCATTTATTTGGTGTTGGACTTTTAACCGTAATAAAAGTTGAATTGGTGACCAAGACCAGGCTGTGATAATATTTCAGTCAAGAGAAATCATCATGAGTTTGACAAACAAGAGACATGAGAAGCTAAAACAACAATGAAAATAAAACCAACAAGAGTGTGAACAGCTACTAAGTGAGTCACTAGAACTGAAAGTTGAGGATATTATTGACTAGTTGATCTCAAGTTAGAAGATAATCAGTAACCAGTGGCTGGATGAGTTTGAACCTGATATTATTCACTAGTAGCTTAATAGAGAATGGACAAATCCAGCCAGTGTCAAAGGATGATTTTTTGAGGCGCCTTGAGAGAACTGGAAAAAAAAATGGTGAGTCCACTGATTGATAAGTTGAGCTTGGTTGGTCTTACTTTGTCCTGACTGGCTGCTTCAAGTCCTTCTTGACTATTGTTGAGGATTTGATTGATGGATGCTTGAATCGTGGGTAGTAGATTAAGGAGATGATTGTTGTGGTTCGTTTGTGAAATCTGATCCCCTGACTGGTACCCTTCATGGTATTTGCGGGTCCAGCAATATTGAGAGTATCCACAGCCGAGAGAGTAATGTGCGTGGGTACATGAGGGCAGAAATAAAAGAACATGAGAAAGAATAATAAAAAATAAGGAAATACAAGAGATACACACCTAATTAGGATTGTGAAGTAGGTTCATAACTATCTCTAAAACAATCTTCAGACATTTCATATGGTCTGCTGTTCTCATAATCTGTGAGTAAAGTAAACAACAAAAAATGAGAAGATTAGGATTTAACAAGTCTTCTCTGGAAATAAATTTAGTCAATGAGGATTCTAACTTACTTCAAAAATGAAATCCCAATTTGAAGATTCACCACATCTCTGAGGCTAAGGCCTTGACTCTAAAACCTTCTTCCGGTAAAAGTTACACTTCAGGAAAAACATGCTATGCTACTGGTTTAATCCAAGGTTCCCCTGTTAAGTTAATTCTGGACAGTGGAGCCTTTTGCTCTTGTGTTTGTTCAACTAATCTGGAGAAAAAATACCCAAACTGGAAACTGAACTTACTACCAGTTCCTCAGGCTAAGTTCAGCAGCTGTAATTCTGCCCCTAATGCTGTTGGAGTATGGTCTTCTGATATCATACTCCCTCACTCTAAAGGATCACTCAAACTGAACATTGAATTTGTAGGGCTCCAAAACGGATTATGTGATTATTTTATCCTTGGAAATGACTCTCTTTGCTTATATGGTATAGATGTCTTCCAAAGCAAGGGTAGATAATTCACTATAGGTGGAGACTGGAATAAGAAGTTACAAATATGCCATGTCAATGCTCAAACTTTTGATTCAACTTATGAAAAATACTTAGAAAGTTTCAATCAGGGATACTTCTCTCAAGCTGCTATGAATTCCCTGATCAATGAAGAACAATAACTGGATATCCTACAAGTATGCTTTGAAAATCAGAATGCTTTCTGTACCAAAGATCACCCCATTGGTAACATCAAAGGACATGATATGATCCTAACTCTGACCATTAAGCCTCCTTAACCACCTAACCTCAGGAGACCTGCTTACCCTCCCGGTTGAAAATCTAGAGCTGCTCTGTAAACCCATATTCAAGAGTTGGTTGACTGACAAGTATTAAGGAAAGTAGGACACAATGAACAAGTGGATATCACTACACCAGTAATTATAGCATGGAACAATCATAATTCAAGAATGGTTGGAGATTTCAGAATGCTGAACAAATACACCCAAGCTGATTATTATCCAATTCCAAGGATTGACCATGCTCTGCATAAACTGTCCAAAGCTAAGTACATCACTACCATGGACATGCTGAAAGGTTTTCACCAAATAACTATCAGCCCTGATAGCCAGAAATTCATGAGAATTATCTGTCATTTGGGAATTTATGAGTATCTTAGGATGGCTTTTGGTATAAAAAATGCTCCTTCTTCTTTTCAAAGGATGATGGATATTGTCCTAGGATTATTCATCAGATAGGGATGGATGATGGTATACATTGATGATGTTATCATTTAATCTGATCATTGGGATACTCACATGGAGAAATTGAGGCTAGTCCTCAAAACCATCTCTGCCGTGGGATTAAAAGTATCAATGAAAAAGTGTAACTTTGGCTACGGGGAACCCAAGGCCTAGGACACATTTTCTCTGGACTAACCTCAGCTGCTGACCAAAACAAGATAGCAGCAGTAATAAATAGGCCTATGCCTCAGAATAAAAGTGAACTCCTATCCTTTATCAGCTTCTGCAGCTACTATAGGAAGTACTTACCAAAGTTTTCTCTTCTAACCAAATGTCTGTATGAGATCTGCAACAACACCATCACGTTTGAAATGACTCATGACAGAGTCAAGAAATATGAGGAACTCAAAATGGCTATGACTTCAGCTCCAGTACTGATCCAGCCAGATTATTCTAAACCTTTCAAACTCTACATAGATGCCAGCATATAAGGGCTAGGAGGTGCTTTACACCAAGAAGTCATATAGGATGAAAAACCAGTGGAAAAACATATCCTCTTCATATCCAGACAAATCAAAGACACTGACAAAAGGTATGGTGCAAGTCAAATGGAATTCCTTGCCTTAGTATGGGCTCTAGAGAAACTCCATTATTACTTAGAAGCCACCAATTTCACTGTGATTCCTGACTGCAATGCTGTCAGGACATTGATGAACATGAAGACCCCTAGTAGGCACATGTTAAGATGGCAGATAGCCATACAACAGTACAGAAGTCAGATGACCCTAGTTCATCAAGCTGGGACTAAACACCAGAATGCTGATAGTTTGAGCAGGAATGTGTTACCCAATGACCAATTTAACCATGCTTATGATACAGAGGATAATGATATCTTCCCTATCCTTAAAATTAACAGGTTGAACATTGAAGCTCCTATAATGTGAATACACATTTGTGAATTGAATGAATCATTGTTCAACTCAATCAAGCAATCTTAAAATTCTGGCATGAAAAATTGGATCACTATGATGGAAAGTACTTCTCCAGCATCTGAATTGATCAATAGCCTACCTGAAACTCTTTTGAAACCATACAAAGCCGGAAGGTTCACCATATGGGATGTTCTAGTATACTATAGGCATCAAAATTCAAGTGTTATACTCTTAACTAAGCATGACCATATCAAACATGTTCTGGCTGAGTGCCATCAAAACTGCTCATCTGGTCATTTATCTTCTGATAAAACCTTAGATAACGTTAAAAAAACTGCTTGGTGGGTTAATTGAAAGACTCCACTATACAGTATGTTACCAAGTGTGAAACTTGTCAGAAGTTCAACAGGACCCCTGGGAAATGGTTTTGTCTACTGCAAAGGATTGCTGAACCCAACAAAAGATGGGAGATCACCAACATGGACTTTGTAACTGGACTACCACCAGAAAAGGCCTATTCCTACATTTCAGTCTCAGTGTTTGTGGATAGGTTCTGCAAGAAAGCAAAGTTTCTACCTAATCACAAGGAAGACACTGCTATGGAAGTTTCCCTATTATTTTTGAACAGACTCATTGCTGATGTTGGAGTTCCCAAGATTGTTATCAATGAAAGAGATCCTAAATTAACCTCTGAGTTCTCACGCTCAGGAGATTCTGTGGCTTTTGAATAGAATACAATAATTCTGATGGTTATTGCCACAATTGGGTTAGCCTTTTACCTGTAATGGAGATGGCCTACAATAGTAGCAAGCACTCTACTACTAAGGAGGCACCCTACATACTGGAAAGAGGATGGATTCCTAGATTACCCAAGGATAACTTTAACCACCAGCTATCAAATATTCAACCTACATCACTTGATTTCAAAAACATGATAGATGTAGCTAACAAACATGCTGTTAAGTGTGTCCAGGATGCTGTGGAGTATAACCAGCAAAGATGGGATAAAACCCATAAGGAACCTGATTTCAAGATTGGTGATCAAGTCTTGATCTCTACCACTAACTTTACCAACTTAGCTGGAAATAGAAAGCTTAGACAAGATTTTGTTGGAACTTTCACCATTAATAAACTTGATGGTAAAAATGCTGTGGAAGTAATCCTCAGTGATGAGCTTTACAGAAAACATCCAGTCTTCCCAGTAAGTCTCATCAAAAACTACCACCCAAGGTATGGAGAACATAATCCTTAACTTGCAATACCTGTTACAGAAGAACCTGAAAAAGACAAAGAAAAAATTAGCAAGATCCTTAAGGATAAAAAAGATAGGATCAATGGAAAAGATGTCAGACTCTACCTAGTTAGATACAAGGGAGAATCAGCTGATAAAGATGAATGGTTGCCTGAACATAATATCCCTGAAGGACCTATACACCTGAGGAACTACAGAGCCAGCAGAAGTCATTAATCCAAAAATTGTTTTCAGATATAGACATATCTTGCAGTGGGGGAATGTCAGCTTGCTACTAAATACAGAGCAACCTGTCAATAGCAACACAGAACTATGAAAAAATAAGAATATCTCAATTAACAAAATAAGGAGTGAGAAATCCATGAAAATTATTACAGAAATGGATTGCTCACCCAAAATTAGGTAGGGTCACTCACTTACCCCACCCTTGAATTCCAATTCCTTACATTTTTGAAATGATTAAAAAGAAAAGTACTAAAAATTAAGACACCAGTATGGGACTTTTTGGCCATTCGAATACTTCACACATGTTTTCACGTATAGGCCTTACACCTAAAACTCAATCAGAATTGAGGTGTTGTGTATATTTTAGGAGTTACAAGCGGAAATGCTTTATTTCACAATTCCCGCGCGCAGCCCTGCATCTATACAAATCCCTACGTACTTTTAGTAGCAGATTCCCGCGTACTAGAGACTCGCGCGCAGCTGATTCTGCCACGCAAGCAGCGGATCCTACCACGCGCGCACCTGTACTAACTGATCGCCGCGTCTGCATCCCTTGTGGCTAATCTGACAACCAGGTACTGCTCAGAAGAGCTACAACCTAGTTAGAGTTGCCTAGTATATGTAAAAAAGTGAAATATGCATTACTCATGATCTAAAAAGATCAAAACTTAAATAAAATTAATGAAAATTGAGTTTAAAACATTTTTTAATAATAAATCAAAGATCAAGGATTACCACGTAAATCACTGACCCTGATCCTTGAAGACCACAAAAAATACAAAGAGTGTTCATAAAAATTATTGGAAATTATCTACATGATCAGCAGATGATGAAAAATAAGTAAACATCCACATCTGCCCACTTTAAAGCAATATCAATATTAAAAATGAAGGATGAGTACAGAATGATCAAATTTACACCATAACAGATTAACAGATCCAGTGGCTAAAATAGTACAGAAATCCAGAAGATCTAAGGACAGCTGATTGACAGCACCAAGTGGACGTGCCAAACCTGCCCTGACTGGCTTGCCAGCCTCAGCCCACGAGAAGAACCCTCTCTATGTGCCCTGAGAAGCTCAAAATCACCCAAAAAGATATTTTTACAGACCTATTTGGATCCATTATTCCAATATAATTTCACAAGGAATTATTTTTTATCAATCAGACACCGTTTCATTTTTGATCAAATGCTTATATGAAGATAAGCAAGTGATTTATGACTTAGTCTGTAGTAGTTTTATTTATCCTTATTAACCAATCAACCCTTGAAGTTTAGTCAAGCAATCTACCCCATCTGCTCTGAAAACCTTCCAATTCTTCCAGGATTCTCGTGGTAAACTTCTCAGAGTGAGTGGTACCCTTCCTGTCTTGGCCATTTGTGCTGTTACGCCCAGCCATTAGTGGAATAAGTCCTTTCTAAGTCACCCATATTGATTCCAAGGTTCTTCAAATGCCTAAGGAGGCCCCTTGTAGAGAGGTTGCTAGTCTTTAAAGATCCCCAGTAGTATAATACTGTGGCCTCTCTCTTATATTATATTGAAAAAAAATTATTACCAAACCACATCAACCTTCCAAATGCTCTTATTGTATCATTTATTTGAGCTTCTAAGTGTTTATTATTGGAATAATAAATATTATTATTATTCCAGCATTTTTATCACTTGCTGTAGCTAAAGGAATGCAAGGTTCCTGGTATCAGAGAGCTGACAATAAGTAACACTCCTAACATTCCTCTTAATTTTGGTACAATAAGGAATGAATCTTACGGACCCAGTCCAACTCCTGAAGTGGAACAAACTCTGAAACTCTTATCTCCTGTAGCTGAATGGCCCAAATTCTCAGGTGAAGGTGAATATAACCATATCATTTTCATTAAATTTATTGATTACACCCTTGCCTTTTATGATTTACCAGACACTATAGCAGTGGTAAGACTGCCCAGGCTGTTTGAAGGAGTACCCTTGGATTGGTTCATCAACAAAAGAGGAGAAGTAGGACCTCAGACTTGGGATTCTTGGAAAGTCTTTATCAAAGAACAATTTGGTACCAGGATATGGAAAAGAAAAACGATGAAAACCTTTGAGACCTCACTTTTTGACCCTGCTAAGGACAAACCTCACAAGTGGTGTTTGGAATAAAAGAAGAGGTTAGATTGCTTCTACCATGAAGCTGATAAAGTCGAAGTAAATGAAAGACTCCTCAGCCTATGTCCCGGACACCTTAATCACAGTTTAAGGTGTAGAATGTCTATGGATGCTGATCTCTCCACCCTTTTTGGTATCTTGGAGGAAACTATTGACATGAATGGTCTTGACAAAAGGACCAAAAGACCCAGGGAACTTTTCCCCAAGGTTAGAGAAGAGTATAATCCAAAAACTAAGGGATCCACCAATCCCTAATTAGAAATCAAGAAGACTTCTGAGACCAAAGAAAAGGTATGCTGGAACTGTAACCAAACTGTACCTGTAAGACCTGACTGTCCCCAGTCCAGAAGAAAGATCAATCTCATTGAAGGTGGAGATGAGGATAAGGAACTTGACCCTCAACTGGATGAAACTGATGGATCATTATCAGAGTATGAATTAATGATTACTAACCCCATCAATGTCATTGAAGGAGACATAGGATCCTCCCTGGAAATCAATTCAGTCAACAAGGATTCCAATCTACCACAACAATGGACTCCCAACATGAAAATCCAACATGTTTCTGAAGCCAAGACTCTGACTCTGAAACACTCTATTGGAAAAAGCTACACCACTGGCAAAAATTGTGATTCTACTGGACTAATCCTAGGTTCTCCTGTGAATTTACTCCTAGATAGTGAAGCCTTCTGCTCCTGTGTTGGGTCAAGTTACTTAGAGAACCAAATCCCCAACTGGAAAGAATACTTGCTGCCAGTTCCACAAGCTAAGTTGAGCAGTTGCAACTCCTCCCTTAATTCCATTGGAGTATGGTCTGCAGATCTCATTTTCCCCCATCCCAAAGGTTCCCTGAGACTCAAGGTTAAGTTTGTAGTACTCCAGAATGGAATGTGTGATTACTTCATTTTAGGAAATGATTCTCTTTGCCTGTATGGTATAGATGTATTCCAAAGTAAAGGAAGATACTTTACTATAGGAGGCAATTGGAACAAGAAGTTTCAAATATGCCATTTTAATGCTCAAACCACTGACTCCACTTATCAGAAACACCTGGAAACCTTTAAACAGGAATACTTCTCCCAAGCTTCCCTGAATGACCAACTCAGTGAAGATCAAAAACATGATATCCTTCAGGTCTGATTCATGAATCAGAATGCTTTCTTCACTAAGGACCACCCTATTGGTAACATCAAAGGGCATGATATGATCCTTACCTTAACTATCAAACCCCCTTACCCTTCTAATGTGAGAAGACCTGCTCATCCTTCGAGTCCAAAATCAAGAACAGCCTTGGAAAATCACATCCAGGAGCTAATTGACTTACAATTCCTGAGGAAAGTAGGACACAATGAGCAAGTAGATATCACTAATCCTGTGATTATAGCTTTGCAGAATGATAAGTTAAGAATGGTAGGAGATTTTAGGATGTTGAATAATTACACCCAAGCAGACTATTACATCATTCCTAGGATTGACCATGCCCTTCATTATCTCTCACAAGCTAAGTTTATTAATACCATGGACATGCTGAGGGATTCCACCAGATCCCCATCAGCCCAGAAAGTAGGAAGTTCATGAGGATCATATGTCACCTAGGTATATATGAGTACTTGAGGATGCCCTTTGGAATCAAGAATACTCCTTCCCAATTTCAGAGGATGATGAACACTGTACTAGGCCAGTTCATACGGCAAGGATGGTTGATGGTATAAATTGATGATGCTATCATCTACACTGATGACTGGACTTCCAATATGGGTAAAGTAAGACTTGTCCTAAAAACCATCTCTGCTGCAGCATTAAAATTATCCATGAAAAAGTGCAACTTTGGATATGGTGAACTCAAAGAAATAGGTCACATAGTATCTGGTCTAACTCTTACAGCTGAACAAAGCAACATAGGAGCCATTATGAACAGGCCAATGCCTCAGAACAAAACTGAACTCCTATCCTTTGTCAGTTTCTGCAGCTACTATAGGAAGTACCTACCCAAGTTTCCATTACTAACTAAGTGTTTGTATGAGATTTGAAACAACAATACCCTGTTTGAAATGACTCATGACAGGGTTAAGAACTATGGGGAACTCAAGGTGGCTATCACTACTGCCCCTGTACTAATACAAACTGATTACAGTAAACCATTTATAATATATATTGATGCCAGCTTGGAAGGGCTAGGCGCTGCACTTCATCAAGAAGTCATAGATAATGATAGACCAGTAGAAAAACCACTACTCTTTCTCTCTAGGAAAGTGAAGGAAACAGAGAAAAGATATGGTCCCAGTCAAATGGAATGCCTAGCTCTAGTATGGGCCTTACAAAAGCTCTATTACTATCTGGAAGGCAATAAATTTGTGGTTATTATGGATTGGAATTCTGTTAGAACCCTGATGAACATGAAGACTCCCAGAAGGCACATGTTAAGATGGCAAATAGCTATCCAACAGTATAGAGGACAAATGACAATGGTACATCAAGCTGGGAACAAACACCAGAATGCTGACAAACTGAGTAGGAATGCTCTACCCAATGACCCAAATAACCCTGCTTATGACCCAGACTATAATGATATCTTCCCTATCCTTAAAATTAACATATTGAACGGTGAATCTCCTATAATGAGAATCCACATTTGTGAATTGGATGAGTCCTTGTTCAACTCAATCAAAGAATCTTACAATTCTGGCATGAAAACTCTGATCACCATCATGGAAAGTAATTCTCCACCATCTGAATTAATCAATAGCCTACCTGAACCCCTCTTGAAACCATAAAAAGCCGGAAGGTTCACCATATGGGATGGTCTAGTATACTACAGGCACAAAATTCAAGTGTTATAGTCTTAACTAAGGATGACCATATCAAACATGTCCTGGCTGAATGCCATGATAAATGCTCATCTGGTCATTTATCTGCTGATAGAACCTTAGATAAAGTTAAAAAAACTGCTTGGTGGATCAATTGGAGAGACTCCACCATCCAGTATGTTACTAGTTGTGAAACTTGTCAGAAGTCCAACAGGACCACTGGGAAAAGGTTTGGTCTACTAAAAAAGATTGCTGAACCCAAGAAAAGATGGGAGATCATCAACCTCGACTTTGTAACTGGACTACCACCAGGAGGAGCCTATTCATAAAACTCAGTCCTATTCATCGTGGATATTTTCTCCAAGAAAGCAAAGTTTCTACCTAATCACAAGGAAGAAACTTCTATGGAAGTTGCCCTATTATTTTTGAACAGACTCATTGCTGATGTTGGAGTTCCCAAGATGTTTATCAGTGAAAGAGATCCCAAATTTACCTCTGAGTTCTGGAGAAATCTTCATGACATGTGGGGAACCACCTTAGCTTTCTCTACAGCTTATCACACCCAGACAGAAGGATTAGCTGAGAGGATGATCCAGACCCTGGAAGACATGGTCAGGAGATTCTGCTGCTTTGTTCTAGAATATAAGAATACTGATGGGTACTTCCATGACTGGGTCGGCCTCTTGCCTGCTCCAGAAATGGCTTGCAACAGCAGCAAACATTCTACCACCAAGAAAGCCTCCTATGTACTGGAGAGAGGGTGGATTCCTAAATTACCCAAGGAGCACCTGAATCAGCAGCCAACCAATATCCAACCCACGTCACTTGACTTCAAGAATATGATAGATACAGCCAACAAACACGCTGCAAAATGCGTTCAAGAAGCTGTTGAGTACAACCAACAGAGATGGGACAAAAACCATAAAAAACCTCACTTCAAGATTGGTGATCAAGTTTTAGTTTCTACCACCAATTTCACTAACTTATCTGGAAACAAGAAACTCGGACCTGCATTTTTATGGACCATTCACCATTATGAAACTCCATGGAAAGAATTCTGTGGAAGTAATTCCCAGTGATAAACGTTCCAGAAAAAACCCATTCTTCCCAGTAAGCCTGGTCAAACACTACCATCCTTGAGAAGGAGAACACACTCTGTCACCAGCAATTCCAATTGCAGATAAAAATGAGAAAGAAAAAAGGAAAATAAGGAAAATACTTCAAGACAAGAAAGAAAGGATAAATGGGAAAGATAAAAGACTCTATCTAGTCAGATACAAAGGAGAATTTCCTGGAAAAGATGAATGGTAACCTGAAAACAACATTCCAGATTGACCTATACACTTAAGAAATTACAGAGCCAATAAAAGACATTGATCCCCAAAATTCTTTTCAGATATAGACATATCATGGAGTGGGGGAATGTCAGCTTGCTACTTGGACAGAGCAACCTGTCAAAGCAGGTTTAAAACAGAAATAAAATAATAAAATTAGAATAAGTGAGAAATCCATGAATATTATTACAGAAATGGATTCCCCACCCAAAATTGAGTAGGGTCACTCACTGACCCCACCCTTGGATTCTAACTCCTTACATATTTTAATAATTATTAAACAAAATGACCAACAGACCACGACACCACCATGGTACCTTTTGGCCATTTTAATATTTCACACATTATGCAATGTATAGGTTTCACACCTAAAATCCAGTCAGAATTGAGGTGTTTTGTATATTTTAGGAGTTACAGGCGGATTTGTGTTGTGTCACAATTGCCGCGGGCAGCCCCGCATTCATACAGTAAGAGTACACACGCCTGACACTCAATATGTAGGCGCATGTCAAAAGGCCCACATGCAAAATGACTGAACGGCCACAGGCAACAGATTCCTGCACACAGCTGTCAAGTCTGCGGGCGTCAACAAAATTGTACTAAGCCTGACAGCCAGGTACCGCAGGAACAGGCTACAACCTGCATGCATACATCATGTATATGTAAAAAATTGACTGCCGGACAGAGGGATATCTGAAACCTAAGAATATTGAATAAAAAATATGAAAATCAAAATATAAAGCAAATAAATTGTGGGAAACAATAATGAAGGTTGTCACGTAAATGAGATTGTCAAATCTTAATGAACCACAAAACACAACAAGGAGTTAACCTAAAAATTATTAAAAATTCCCAACATGTCCAGAAGATGCTGTAGAATTAACTAATACCCACTTGCACCCATTTTACTCAAAAGAACTTAATAAAAAATAAGGAAATGTGTCTGAATCATAAAAATAAAAAATTAAAATTTAAAAACCTTCTGACAATTATTTGACAAAGGAATATGACATAGACAAGGCTAGCAGATTGACAGAACCAGAACTAAGTGCCAAAATAGCCCTGACCAGCCTGCTAGCCTCAGAATCCAAGCAAAACCCTCTCTACGTGCCCTGAGAAGGTCTTATTACCCAAAAAGGTATATAAATAACCCTTTTTTTAAGTGATTTAATCCACAGTAATTCTTAAGTATCAATCCAGAACCCTTGCCATCCGTGATCAAGTTATTATTCAAGATAAAAAAGTGATATATGGCTATAGTCTGATAGTATTATTGATAATTCTGGCCGCATCATTCATTCTGTGAAGAATATCAGCAAATAACCCCCATAAATTTTCCTGAGACCCTTTCAACCCTGAATCTCTGCAAGCTCCTTGGAGTAAGTACTTAAACTAGGAATTTGTCTCCTCCTTGCACCCAGGAATAAGTGCTGTAAGACAGCCAGTCAACCAATCCCCTTGTGTTAGTCTTTTGTGAGCAATCATTTAAGACCTCATTGTCCCAAGATCTTTACACGGTTCAAAAGAGCCCCTTGAAGAGAGTTTGTTATCCAATAAAGATCCCCATTTTTCACAAACTGTGGCCCCTCTTAAAAAATATATTTAAAGAAAGTTAATCCAACCAAACCAACTAAACTTTGCACTTGCTTTTAAATCAATTATTTAAGCATTTTACCGTCATTTCTTGGAATTATTATTCCAACACCAATATCAATTGCTGTATCTAAAGGACGGCAAAGTTCGTGGCATCAGGAAGCTGACAGTCAGCCATTCTAAACAATTGCCTTGAGCAAATCCCTTTTGAGTAATAACTTAGGAGCTCATTGTCCCAAGGTCTTAACATGGTTTGAAAGAGCCCCTTGAAGATAGGTTGTTATCCAATGAAGATCCCCTGTTTGCATAAACTGTGCCCCCTCTTGAAAAATATATTTCAATCAATTTAATCCAACCAAACCACTCAAACTTTGAACTTGCTTCTAAATAAACCATTTGAGCATTTTACATAATTTTCTTGGAATCATTATTATTCCAACACCAATATCACTTTCTTTAGCTAAAGCACGGCAAATTTCATGGTATCAGTAAGCTGAAAGATGGTCAAAATTATGGTTTATTGGGCTGAGTCATGGTCAAAATTATGTTTTATTGATGATGGATGGTCAAGGGTATTGGTGGTGGTTGTTATGTTGATGATGACAATGGTGATGTTGTTGGTATGGGATATGGGATTAGTGATGGTCACAGCATGGGTTATGGAATAATGGTTGAGGATGGTAAAATTATGGGTTAAGGGTGCCTAGGAGGCATGGTGATCCCTTGAGGGAAGGATGGGGGGCTTTGATTGGACCTTGATGGGGGAGAGAGGCCCTCTATTTATAGAGAATCCTGCCATCAGGGCTTCCCCCTGAGGGTATCCCTGGTACAGTGAATACAGTTTATGAGGCATTTTGGCTGGTCAAAGGAGGATGCTTTACAGGATCTACATTCATGTTAATCCTTGCATGCAGTGCTGTGCTGCATTGATACAGGTTTCCCCTGTATAAATTAATTCTGTATAGTGGTGGTTGGTCATTTTTGGTCCTCTATGCAGTGCCTTGCATATATTGCTCCTGTAAACAGATGTTTGTTTGGTGCTTCATGCAGGTTCTTGAATATATTGCTTCTTTATAAATCTGTTTGTTTGGTTCTGTATGCAGTGCCTTTCATATATTGCTGCTGTATACAGCTGTTTGTTTTGTTCTGCATGCAGGGTCTTGCATATATTAATTATGTATACTTCTGCAGGTTAATTTGGTGATGTATGGTTTTACTGTATTGTGTATGTACTTGGAGGCTTCCAGGGTATGTCCATGAACCTTCACTGGTCTGTGACACCTGGTAGGGGTATGGGTAGGCCAGGGTTGATTTGAGCTGTATCTTCCAAACCATGACAGATAGGGGGGTACTTTTGCTCAGTGACTAGGTGTTTTTTTGGTGTAGAATCCATTTTTGAGGTCTTTTTGATGATTGAAGCCATCCTTATACCAGAAAAATGAGTCTGATGGCTAAAGGTTAGGTTGTGGAGCACCACATTGTTGTTTGAGTGTTATAAGGACTTATCATCACACCAAACACGGGGACCATGTATTTGCCACTCCAGGTGTTGTTTATCAACCTGTTGATTAATCTTCAGACAGTGTGGGTTTCAGCATTTTCTTTCCTCTTGGCTACTTGATTTCACTGATAATTTATACCATTGCATCCTCAACAGCGCTTCAATCCTGCTACCACTCCTTTCTGAACACCTCAGAAAGAGGCTCAATATCACCATGGTCCTTGCCACACTTTGCACCGCATTCTGCAGCCATTGTATTTTTACATTCCTGCAGCCTTCACCCACCAGTCAAACGTAAATTTCAACACTTTTTGCCGCAAGGGCCAGCCCAAAATTGCTCCTGTCTACCAACAATGTAACCCCTTGTCACTTCCTGAAGTGGCATCTTATGGACCATACGCCCCATCTTCCCAGAATCAGCCACAACAAGCCCCACACCCCAAATTTTATTATGCGCCAAAATCCCAGCCGCTGTATTCAGTGCACCAGGCAGTATTTGGGACTTCCCAACATTTTCCAACAACTCAATCCCTGTGGCCATATTTGCCACATGGTGCTTCACACTTTCACACAAGCGGTGCCCATCCACATTACAGAAATTCAACACACTCTGGACTGAATCAACTGCCTTGGGGGTTTGGAACTCAAGGGTTACCTTTGGGGGAAGAGCATTTTCAGCTTTCTACTTGTACAGAAAAACCTGTAAAAGTATAATTAAAATAAAAATAAGTCATAAAAATAAAAAGAGTGAGAAATCCTAGAATCTAATCACCAATTTGAATTTCTAACCCCCAGTATAGAGGGTTACTCACTGACCCCACCATTTACTTCCAACTCCTTTTATTCTTTAATAATTAAAGAAAAAAAAGCCAAGGTATCAATATGGAAATTTTTGGCCATTTTATTATTTCACATGTGATTTGAAGTATAGGTTTCACACCTAAAATTCACTCAGAATTGAGGTGTTGTGTAGAATTTAGGACTTACAAGCAGACTTGTGTTTTGTCAAAATTCCCCTGAGCAGCCCTGCATACATACAGCAAAGGTATATGCGCCTGAAATTCAATATCTAGGAACCTGTCAAGAAACCTGTAAGCTTACTGATACCGGGAAATTTGCCTTCCTTAATCTACAGCAAGAGATATTGGCGTTGGAATAATAATAATTACAAGAAAATTACATGAAATGCTCAAATGGTTCATTTAGAAGCAAGTGAAAAGTTTGAGTGGTTTGGTTGGATTAAATTGATTTACATATATTTTTCAAGAGGGGACACAGTTTATGCAAACAGGGGATCTGTATTGGATAACAAAATCCCTTCAAGGGGTTCTTTTGAGACGTGTAAAGACTTTGGGACAATGAGGTCCTAAGTGATTATTCAAAAGGGGTTTACTCAAGTGGATTGGGTGGACTGGCTGAATCAAAGAACTTACGCCTGGAGGCAAGGAGGAGATAACTTACTAATAAAAGCAGACACTCCAAGAAACTTGCAGCAATTCATGGTTGAAAGGGTCTCAGTACAATTGTTGAGGATATTGCTGATATTCTTCAATGGAATTAACAATGGTTTTAGAATTAATAATTATAGTATCAGACTGAGGCCATAAATCACTTGTTTATCTTGAATAAACAATTGATAAAGGATGGAAAGGGGTCTGATTTGATTTTTAAACCATGTAAAAGTGGCTGTTTATATACCTTTCCAGGGTAATTAGACCTTCTCAGGGAACTTAGAGATGGTTGTGCTTATTTTCTGAGGCTGGCAGGCTAGTTAGGGCTGTTTTGGCAAATATTCTTGGTTCTTTCAGCTGACTATCCTTGCCTGTGTCATCTTTCCATGTGAAATAATTGTCAGAAGTTATTTAAATGTTGATTTTTCATTTTCATGATTCAGACATATTTCCTCATTTTGTATTGATTCCTTTAGAGTGGCATGGGTAGAAATGGTTATTTGTAGATTCTACTCCATCTTATGCACATTTTAGGAGGTTTTAATAATTTTTTGGTAGACTTCTTGATGTGGTTTGTGGTTCATAAAGATTTGGAAATTCCATTTAGGTAACATCCTTCATCATTTTTTCTCACAATTTATTTGCTTTAATGTTATGATTTTCATATTTTTATTCAATTTCCTTAGGTTTCAAAAATTTCCTCATCCGTCATTCCACTTTTTAAATATGCCTGATGTATGCATGCTAGTTTGAGCAGGTGCCTGTGGTACCTGGCTGTTAGAATTTGTAAAGTTGATGTTGAAACGCGTAGGCTTGACAGTTGCATGCAGGAATCCAAGTTGACAGGCGCAGGCTTGACAGCTGCGTGCGGGAATACATTATCTGCGGCAAGCAGTCATTTTTCATGAGTTTTTCTTGACGTGCACCTGCTTACTGTGTGTCAGGCGTGTGTACCCTTGCTATATGAATGCAGGGCTGCGCGCAGGAATGGTGACACAACACTAATCCGCCGTTAACTCCTAAAATATACACAACACTTCAATTCTTAATGAATTTTATGTGTGAAACCTATACATGGAATTGTGTGTGAAATATTAAAATGGCCAAAAGGTGCTATTGTGGTGCCATGGTTTATTGGTCTTTTCTTCTAAAATAATCAAAAAATGTAAGGAGTTGGAATTCAAGGGTGGGGTTGGTGAGTGACCCTACCTATTTTTGGATGGGAAATCCATTTCTGCATCAATATACATGGATTTCCCACTCCTTCTAATTCTCTTATTTATTTTCTGTTTTTGATCTGCTTTGACAGGTTTCTCTTTTCAAATAGAAAGCTGACACAACCCTCATGCAATATGATTGTGTCTTCAGATGCTGGATTGCCGCACAAATCTGTCAATTATGCATGATTCAAAAATAAATTCACTACTCCTGACAGCCAGGTACATCAGGAACAGGTCAAAAACTGCATGGATACATCATGCATATGTAACAACCTGACTGACAGATAGAAGGATGTCTGGAGCCTCTGAAAATTGAATGAAAAGAATGAAATTAAAAATTTAAGACAGAAAATTTGCAAAAAGAATAATAAAGGTTTTCAGGTAAATGTTACTGTCAAATCATTATGAACAACAAAACATATCAAGGACTTCCGCTGAAAAATTGTTAAAAATTACCAAAATTTTAAGAATATTGCTTGGAATCTACAAATACCCTTTTGAGAACATGTAACTCAAAATAAAATAATACAAATTTAGGAAATATCCCAGAACTTTAAAAATAACAAATTGACATTTAAACTGATTCTGATAATTATTTCACTCATATATATGAAACAGACAGGTCCAGCTGATTGAAAGGACTAAAAAACATGCCAAACTTTATCTTGCCAGTCTGCTAGCCTTATCCCACAAGCAAAACCCTCTCTACGTGTGCTGAGAAGATTGCCTTACCCCAAAAAGGTATATATACAGCCCTTTCTGGATAATTTTATAACCAGTGATTTTTAAGGAATCAATCCAGACCCATTTCAATCCATCATAAAGTTTTAAAAGATATAAAAAAATGATTGATGGCCTCTGTATTTTAGTACAATTACTAATTCTAAAACAATCATTGTTTCCATTTAAGAAAATCAGCAAAAAACCCCAATAATTGTCCTGAGACCCTTCCAAACTGTGAATTTCTGAAAAATATGGAAATTCCTGCTTAAAGAAGTAATTTATCTCCTAGTTTCCTCCAGGCATAAGTGCTGTGAGACAGCCAGTCCACTCATTCCCCTTGATTAAACCCCTTTTGAGTAATCACTCAGGAACTAATTGTGCCAAGGTATTTAAATGGTTCAAAACAACCCCTTGAAGAGAGTTTTTTTCAATACTGATCCCCAGTCTTTTATAAGCTGTTGACCCTCTTTAGAAATATAAACCATTTTAACCAAACCAAACTCCAGAATTTGCAATTGCTCTTATTATATCAATATTTTTGATCATTTTACCTATTTTCTGGGAATTATTATTGTTCCAAAAAAATATCACTTGCTGTAGCTACAGTACTGCAGATTTTCTGTTATTAGTAAGCTGATAAAGGTTTTTTTTGAAGATAACTTCCCCCCCACAATTATGGGTTTAGGAATGTGGAAAAAAGTGGTTGGAGCTCTGAAGTATGTATCCAAGGACTGACTATGTGCTATGCACTGTGTTTGCGGAGGAGGAGTAATTGTTGGGACAATCAAAACTAAAGTTGAAGAGGTGGCATGCAGATCAATAGGTGTCTTAACCTATGCCGCATGTGGTGTTGCCGCATTTTATAGACATTGGGCAGTAATGTCTTGCCAGTAGCCCGCTCAGCAATAAGCCCAAGAAGGCTGATCATTTGGGCAGCCCGCTCAGAAATGAGTGAAAGTAGAATCAGCGTGTGAGAAGCTGCTGCTGTGTGCCCAGTTGGCTGAGAATAAGGGAGAAAAACATGGCTACAGAAGGCATGTCTATGGTAAGTGCGGGGGCTCCAAGTAGGGTGAGGAGGGTGCCATGAGAAGGAAAGGCCATGTGGTCAGGGGGGGCAACAGGTGGCTAAGGAAAGGGAAGGTGCGCAGGCTTCAAGTAGGGCGTGATGCGCGCGTGAGAACAACAAACCAGATGGACTTAATGGGGCAAGTAATGGAAAAGGAGGATAGGGTTGTGTTAGTGTTTCTGTCAGCTTGCTACTATATACAGAGCAAAATTGTCAAATAGTAACACAAAATATGAAAAATAAGAACACCTAAATTAACAAAGTAAGGATTGAGAAATCTAGAAATATTATTACACCAATGGATTTCTCACCCAAAATTAGGTAGGGTCACTCACTGACCCCACCCTTGAATTCCAAGTCCTGATATTTTTAAAGTAATTAAAAGGAAAAGTACTAAAAATTACAACACTACACGCGGAAATGTGTTATTCCCGCGCGCGGCCCCACAAGCAGCAGGATCCCGCGTACTAGAGACCCCCGCGCAGCTGATTTTGCCACGCACGCAGCGGATCCTACCCCGCGCGTACACGCGGAAATGTGTTATGTCACAATTCACGCGCGCAGCCCCGCCAGCAGCAGGATCCCGCGTACTAGAGACCCGCGCGCAGCTGGTTTTGCCATGCACGCAGCCAATCCTACCCCGCGCGTACACGCGTAAATGTGTTATGTCACAATTCCCGCACGCAGCCCTGCATAATTACATAACCCTAATTACTAGCAGCAGCAGGATCCCGCGTGCAGCTGATTTTGCCACGCACGCAGCGAATACTACCCCGCGCGCATCTGTATTACTGATCCCTGCGCCTGGATCAGTCGTGACTAATCTGACAATCAGGTACCGCTCAGAAGAGCTACAACCTAGTTATGGTTGCGTAGTATATGTAACGAAAGGAAATATGCATTACTAATGATCTAAAAGGATCAAAACTTAAATAAAATTAAATGAAAATTAAGTTTTAAACATTTTTTAATAATAAATCAAAGATCAAGGACTACCACGTAAATCACTGATCTTGATCTTTGAAGACCACAAAACACTACAAGAAGTGTTCATAAAAATTATTAAAAATTATCTAAATGATCAGCAGATGACGGAAAATCAGTAAACATCCACATCTGCACGCTTTAAATCAATTTCAATAGTAAAAATAAAGGATGAGTACAGAATGATCAAATTTACACCATAACTAATTAACAGATCCTGTGGCTAAAATTGTACAGAAATCCAGCAGATATGATTACCAAGTAGAGGTGCTAATCTTGCCCTGACTAGCTTGCCAGCCTCATCCCATGAGCAGAACCCTCTCTACGCGCCCTGAGAAGACCAAAATCACCCCAAAAAGGTATTTATACAAACCTCTTTTGATCCATTATTCAATCATAGTTTACCAGGAATTTATTTATTATAAATCAGAAACCGTGTCATTGTTAATCAAGTGCTTATATAAAGATAAGCAAGTGATTTATGACTTAGTCTGCAGTAGTATTATTTACCTATATTAACCAATCAACCATTGAAGTTTAGTCAAGCAATCTACCCCATCTGCTCGGAAACCCTTCCAAATTATTCCAGGATTTTCGTGGTAAAGTGCTCAGAGTGAGTGTTACCCTTCCAGTCTAGGACGCGTGAGCTGTTTAGCCCGGCCACTAGTGAAATAAGTCCTTTATAAGGCACCCATCTTTATTCCAATGTTCTTAAACTGCCCAAGGAGGCCCCTTGAAGAGAGGTTGCTAGTCTGTAAAGATCCCCAGTAGTATAATACTGTGGCCCCTCTTTTATATTATATTGAAAACCATCTACCAGAAAACCAATTAAACCTTGCAACTGCTCTTATTAAATTATTTATTTGAGCTTCTAAGCGTTTATTATTGGAATCATAGTTATTATTATCATGCCAGCATTTTCATCACTATCTGGAGCTAAAGGACTGCAAGGTTCCTGGTATCAGAGAGCTGACAGTTTCTGCTTCTTGTCCATTTTTTGTTGAATTTTATTTGTGCTTGTACCTAGTTCAGGGCGTGGGGGAAGGGTACAATACCTTCCCCCACTACTCAGCAATTGAATAGGGGGGCATGCACCACAGGCCAAAGGAATGGAAGATGCAATCAACATAATTTTCTTAGCCTTATTTGTGAAAATTCTTGGCCCACAAGTTTATTCAAATAGCAGTATTTAAATAAAAAGAAATGCTGAGACAAGAATGTCTTATGATTGATCCTTAATCTGAGGCAGAGGCACTCGAACTCTTGTGAATGTGAATGAATCAATGAATGAATGGATGGAAAACAGCAGGTAGAAGAGATTTTGAAATAAAAAAGATGGTGCTCATGTTGAGCTCATGTAATTAAAAGAAAAAGAAAACAATTCCGCCCCAAATGTGCTCAACAGGCTCTACAAGCCCTTTTACTTGGTTTGGTATTACTCAATCCACTGGGCATCATTTTTGAACCCTTTGAACCAGCCTTTACCGGTCTAATTTGGTTTTTCCACAATCACAGTGCTGACCCAGCCCCTTGCTGTTCAGACCCTGGCTGGTTGTTTATTAAAACCAGCGCTGTTACCTGGTTACATCTCTTTTCTATCAATAATGGAACTTTCTATACACTCACAGGCCTGATTGCCTCCTGAAACCAGGTCCCTGGACCTCAAAATGCCCAGGGTGTGCCCAGAATCAATCTGAGTTTGACCAAGAACTCATGGGGGGGGGGTGTAACCAGCAGGCATGTGCCCCTGTCCTTTGCTAAAAACCCCCTGAGAGAAGATCAAATCCTCCTCCAGGGGTCCTAGGGGTCAATACTCCCATGGCGCATCACACAAAAGGTGGGCTGGGTGGTGGTCAGGCCCACCCAGCCCCATTGGTTGCCTCCCCCTTGGTAATGGGTGGAGATGGCCCCACCTTAATTGGTCTTGAGGTGAGGGGCTGATCAAGTCCCCTGCCACCTTTCCGGTTGCCTTTGTTACAACTGGCTGGCTGCTCTGGTGGAGGAGGGACAAGCCATCCATCCTCCCCCTTGCCATTGGCTGGCTGATATGGTAGAGGAGGGACCAGCCATCCATCCTCCCCCTTGCAACCATGCAAGGGGAGGGAGGCAGGGGCTGCCAGCCCCCGCTGCCGCAACCAGCCGGGTGGCGCGACTGTGGCCACAGTCCTGCACAAAGAAGTTTGGGGGAATCCAAATGGAGTTCCCTGCCCCACAGCCCTGCATGAGACTTTGGGCCCTAGGTCTTAAAAAAGTGACCCCAAGCAGGCCAAAACACAGGCATCAGCCCCAATGACCCCAAAAACATACTTTTGTGGGCCAGCCTCTCTGGCTAAGTATTTCCATGATAATCCTTGGGCCCATAAATGCCCAGATAATCCCATCTGGCTAAGGTGGCCCATCCACCCTGACAGGCCCTTCAAGGCCTGTGTCCCAATTGACTTGGAAAACATGTTTTGGAGCCCAAATTCCCAAAACCAATGACATCAGCATAGGCCCATGTGGCCCACATGATTTCCAATGGGCCGTGAAGGCCCATTTGTGCATCCCATATGGATTTCATACTAATATGCACATTACCTGAGTAAATCTGCATCTTAACACACCATCCAAAAGGGATGCAATTTGCATACTAGACACAAAAATTTGATTTTTGTTCCTATTTAACGCCTTATTTAAGATATCTGAAATAATTTCACCAGAGGGAATTTACGATAACACTATCTCTTTGCAGTTTACTGCATCACGTATATATTTATAATGAACATCAATGTGTTTTTTTCATGAGTGGAACACTTGGTTCTTTTCCAACGCAATGGAACTCTGATTGTCAGAATACAAAAAAAGGAAACCCTATTGGTTTATTTATATCCTCTAAGACCTTTCTCAACCATTTTGCTTCCTGTGAAGCCAACAGGTATACTCTGTACTCTGCTTCTTTTGATGAAAGACTTATTTCTGACACCTTTTTGGATATCCATGACATTCCCTAAGAAGAATACAAAACCAGTTGTTGATTCCCTACTGTTAGAATCTACCCAACTTGCATCAGAATAACCAGAAATTAAAATTTTTCTGGTCCCAGACTGGTTCCTTTAAGATACTTCATAAATCTCTTAAACTCTTACAAATGCCTCATTCTAGGTCTTGTTGAGCTATAGTAATCCAGTCTTCTCTGTTTATCATCAATCTCCTGTTTCTTTCCTGTTCCTCACCAATCACATGTCTAGACTCTCCTACCCGCTCATCTAAATCTTCTGAACACATGTCATTCACCTGTCACGTAGAGCTATAAACTTGTACTACATCTGGGTCAGCACACGGAGATGGAAGGATTCTTTTTCCTCATCCTTCCATCTCTTTTCCATACTGCTGCCCCAGGTACGTCTCTATTTTTCATTTTCCAGATACATATCTTTTTTTTTCCATGTCTTGATGAAATTCTCATCCTCCCATCTCTTTTCCATACTGCTGCCCCAGTGAACCTCATCAGGTTATGAGCCCAGAGCCACCAGCTACGCAATTCTCAAAGGATCCGTACGCTTCTTGTTAAAGCTATCTGTCAGAACAAATGTCATCTTCCTCTAAGCCTATGAAGAATCCATACGACAAAACTATGATCAACATGAATGATACCTTGCCCACAAATACTCATAAACTCTCCATCGGAAAACTACCCATACTGAAACCTCCCGGGGCGGATTTGAATTATCTTGACTGGGAGTTTGTTGTCATGTCGTTCCTCAAAGATTCAAGTCTGGACTACATAGTTGACAAGCCTCAACCCAAAATCCTCTCTGACATCTGGATCGTGGACAACAAAACTGTCTGTTCATTGATAACTCAAGCAGTGGACGTCTCCAATCTCCGTTACTTTAGAGAACATCAAAGGGACGCCTATGGAATGTGGTACGCTCTGTCAAGAGCACATCAGGATTGAACCACCAGAGGTAGAGTATTTTGGCTCCGAAAACTTCTTCTTACAAAAATGGATGGAGATGAAATTATTGCTCATATAGACAATATGGCACAATACTACGAACGATTAAATTCTCTTATTACTCCGACTAACCCTCTCACTGCCGACGACGTCCATGTGGCTGCCCTTCTTAGTTCCATTCCTCAAGACTGGCTCCACTGTGTATCAGCATACATGAGTCAAGACAATGTGAAGTCTGAAACAATAGTCAACTCTTTGAACAACAAGCACACTAGACGACAGTCACAAACCAAGATCAAAACCTCAGTTTCCTCTGCTAAATCCAGCCAAGCACATAAACAACATAAGCATTCAAATCCTGACGACAAATCACTGAAGAAGTTTTACTTCTGTAATGTGACTGGTCACAATCTCAACAAGTGCCATAACACTTGTAGAGTACTGAACAAAGTTAAAGAGTCCCAAAAGAAGAAATCCAACAAGAAATCAATCAAACCTGCCCGTGCCCGTAGAAAAACTGCCTCCCCACTCCAATCATCCTCTAACGCCAACCACGGAGACAAGGATTCAGATTACTCAGGATCGGACTTTGAAGTCACCGCTGGTCTAGCAAGAGCTCTGAATGTTTCATTCTTGAAACCACGTACTTCTACGGATGAAAATATTGACTCAGGTTGCTCCATCTCAATATGGTTCTTTGTCCGATACCAGAAAAGACTCCAGTAAGACTAGCGGATCACTCTCTTCTCAAAGCCTCACACAAGGGTGTGATTTCTTTACCTTTTGGAGATCGTGGATCCATCCCTTTCCTCTCGTTCCAAACCTTCACAAACCCCTGCTCTCAGTCGGAGGTCTGTGCGACACAGGTTTATGTCTTCTTTTCAACTCAAGTGGCTGCTCGATCTACGCCAACAAAGACGTCGCCATATCATCTGAACCTTTAGAATCTGGCTACCGTAAAGGAAACCTCTACTATTTACCCTCAACTCCAGTGAGCTTTTTCTCAGTTGGATCAACGGGGACTGAACTCTCCCTAATGGATTACCATCTTCGTCTGTCTCACCTAGGTCTCAAGCCTCTCAAACGCTTCCTTTGCGACAATGACATTTGACCGTCAGTGATTAATGAAATTGAAGTTCAATGGTGCAAAATTTGCGTTCAGAGTAAAATGCACCGGAATTCCTTCAAGTCAAGGAGGCCCTATCAATGCTTCCAGCCGGGCCAGTTAATCCACTCCAATGTAGGATCTTTCAAGTTTCCATTCAGAGAAGGTTTCAGGTACTTTGTCACCTTCATTGACAACTTCTCCAAATTTGTCTCAGTCTATCTAAGGTCGTGGGTTTGACTCCCACCAGACACATCTTCATTTTCACAGTCTCAACAGGTTATGAGCCCAGAGGTTAACTGAGCGTATACTCGCTTACATAAGAGACTTGAATAAGATGTGAATGCTTCCAATAAGACCATAATCCCCTGTAAGCCTACCCCATGATCACGGGTTCAATCCCCACACTGATCACTCTTTCACCTGGGTATTGCCGTACCTATTTCTACATCATGTAGCAAGGGGGGGTGTTGAGGTTAAACCTGCTAACATGATGTATCACCACAGTACAAAGGCTGTGCAGTTGAACCTAGACCAGTAATACCAAACAACCCTGGCAGCCACAAGCATCTGTAGCCTAGTTGGTAAAGGCAGCACTCTAGTATGTGTCTCAGTCTATCTGAGGTTGTGGGTTTGACTCCCACCAGACACATCTTCATTTTCACAGTCTCAACAGGTCTCTCTAAGTTTTTTGACAAAAAACCAATTTCAAATGCAACATCTGGCCTTGTAAAGTGCCCCAAATAACTTAAAGATCCATAAGTTGACCTATAATTTTTCCCAGAGTGAAAAAAATCCCGATGCTCTTCATCTTTAGACTTTTCTAACCAAATGTTACACTGCATTTGAGTAGCAAAATCATTTGCATCCTCTAAGCCATATTTCTTAAGTAGAGCTGACACATAATGGCGCTGATCCAACTTGATACCATTCTTGCTCTCACTAAATTTCATTCCCCGCACCTGCTTTTCCAGACAAAGAAATTTTATCTTGAACTGCTTTTTGAGTATCTCCATGTATCTCTGCTTACAATTCCCAATAATGATAATGTTTTCAACCCAAAAAAAGAATTGCATCCTTCCTGACAAAGAGACAAGGGTTGGCCTCACTTTTACTGAAATCAATCTCCATCAGTTTCTTACTCATAGTGTTATAACATGACCTAGCTGCTTTCTTTAATCCATACAGGGATCAAAACAGCTTAAGGATGTTTTTCCGTATATCTGCTGAGAGGAAAACTCTAACACAGATTTTCTTCATATTTTCTGGCTTGGCCTCTACCAGACATTCCTTGAAACCATCAGAAATGAAGTATACACAGTCTCCTCCTCTCCAATTTTTGAATTCAATTATGCAGTCACAAAATCTGCTTGTCTGATTTCTTCACCCAAATCCACTGCCAAAGGAATTTTTTACCTGAAGCCTTCCATTTGGCAAGAAATTATCCTGTTAATCAATAACCTCTCTCTGCTTGAAGCTCTGTGCAATGCATCTAGCCTTGAACCTCTTCAAAACTCCATTAGTATCAAACTTCTTAGTAAACACTAATCTAGACCCAAAAATGGTCTTTCCCTTTGTTACTAAATCCTGCTTAACCACTTCAAACACACTATTATTCTCCAAAGAATCAAATTAATCAAAAATAGCTGTCTTCCAATTGGCTATCTTGTCAGAATTCATAGCTTGGCCAAAGCTATTTGTGTTAACTCTATTAACCATCTTTGAACTTAACTGTAGAATCTCATTAATCATACACTTTTACTGAAGTGTATCTTCCTCATATTCTGCAGAAGAATAATGGAAATTCCATTCCCAGTACCTATCAATAGGTATTCTAATCCTGCCACTCATTCTAACTGGAGGTAGAGACTCATCAGGTTCTGATTCCACAGACTCCCCTTGAACCCTCCTGTGGCAGGTCTGCCATCTCAAAGTCATCTTTAATGATATTCTACCCAGCATCTGATGGTTAAATAGGCTCTAATGCTATTTCCTGCTGTGATTGCTGAACAGAAAAATCTTGACTCCTCTTGACTGGAATTGTTTTAACCCAAAAATAGTTATTTTCTGTATCAACTAAATTTATTAATTATCTTGCCCCTCCAAGCAACACTGTTATGAATGGCCCTGCTAAATGAATGGAAAATTCCTCTCTAGGAACATCTGTGGAATCTCTACTCTTTGAGAACACATTTGTGGTCTTGGCCCCTAATTTACAACTTTCACAGTTGCTGTCCTTCGCCTTATGGCAACTTCTTTTGTGAGCAACAGTGCTCAGAGCCAAATAATTGAAAAATTTAGCACAGGGAAACTAATTCCAAACTTGTCCAACCAGGAAATTTCTCCCATTCAAATCAATAAAAAAATTATCTTCTTTAAGATAACAAATCAGGAACCCTTTTTTCCAGGGAAATCCAAGAGACAAAAGTTTATAAGCTGGAAGATGTGGTACATAAAACAATTTCTCAAAAGATATTTTGGAACCCAAGTGATTTTCAAGAATAACTTTTCCAATTGCTTCAATCTGAATTTTTCTTCATTTTTGGACAATATTTACAACACCATCAAAACCTCTAATATTTGAAAACAAATTTGGCTCACAAAACACGTAGTCTTTACAACCAGAATCAATCAAAACAAAGAAATTTTCCTTCAATCCTCTTCATAATCAATATACTCCATTCATTGATCCTCAATGAGCTTTTCCTTCTTGTTGGGGACATGTTCCTCAACAGCCTTTTCTGATGGGCATTACAATACCACCGTAGCAATTTTCTCCATTGCAAGGTTTACCTCCTTGTCTTCCTTGTCTTCTTCTTCAGACTTCTTCCTCTTCTTGGACTCCTTGAAATCCTTTGCATAGTTCCCCCTCTTTTGAAAATTGTAAAATAAGACCTGTGATAAATGCCTCTTGGCCTTTACCTTCTTTCCAGATTTTCCTGTCTTGCCAACCAGAGAAGTTCCTGTGCCCTTGTTCATCATAAATTAAACATCATACTTTTCAATTCTCTTCAGCACATGATCCTCTTCCTGAGGAAGTGGATCCTATTGAGATATAATCATAACCAAGGACTCATACTATTTTGGTAGCTTGTGAAGAATTAAGAGTGAAAAACACTGAGGATCCATTTTCATCATAGATGACTTGAAATTAGCAATTCTTGATCTTGCCTCCAAAATGAATTGTTTAAATTTGAAAAATTTCAACTTGAATAACTTATTGAAAGCAATCCCCTTCTGATGAACAGAATTACCAGAATACTTGGCCTTGAGAATCTTCCATAAAATGCTTCCCATCCTCTTCTGTTCCTATTTCAAAGTCTCAGCAACCCATGCCATATGAAATTCATACAAATTCCTAATAATGAGATGGTAAGACTTCTTATCTAACTCTGAACTAATCAAGGTATCATCTGTATCCATAATCTTGCTTCAAAAAAATTTGTCCAACTCATTTTCCATTAAGACAAACCAAGCACTATGGTTTTTACCATTCAAACAATCTTGTTGGATCTGGATTCTGGGATATAAGACATCTTCTTGGAAAACTAAAGGTCCTTGAGGTTTTCCAAAGTAAGCTATAAGGGTCTATCTTGGTTGGAAATAATAATGATGATGGTACTGATAATGTGTGAGAATGATTGGCACACAAGCTTAGTCAAAGAGAAGTATTTGAAGCAAAAGAAATTCTGAGACAATGATGTCTTATAATTGATCATTAATATGAGGCAGAGGCAATGTCAGACTTGTAATGTGAATGAATTGATCAATGAATGGATGGAAAAAAGCAGGGAGAATAGCTCCTGAAATACAAAAGATGGTGCTCATGTGGAGCTAATTTAATGACCAGAACAAGGCAAAAATTCCACCCAAAATGTGTTCCATAGGCTCTGAAATCCCTGTTACTTGGTTTTGGCTTACTCAGCCCACTTGGAATTATTTCTGAAACCTTTCTACCAGCCTGTACTTATTTAATTTATTGTTTCCACCCTCACAGTGCTGAAAAAGCCCCTTGATGTTCAGACCCTGGCTGGTTGTCTATTACAACCAGCCCTGTTACCTGGTTAAGTCTCTCTTCTAACCACAATGGCCCTTTCTATACACTCACACAGGCCCCTGGCCCTCAAAATATCCAGGGTGGACCCAGAATCACTCTGGGTTTGGCCAAGAGCTCATGAGGGGGGGTTGTAACCAGCAGAAATGCGCCCCCCTCCTTTATTTAAATCCCCTGGGGAGGTGATAAAATCCTCCTCCAGGAGCCCTGGGGGTCAATACCACCATGGGTTGTCACACAGAAGTTGGGCTGGGTTGTGATCAGGCCCACCCAGCCCCATTGCTTTCCTCCCCCTTGGTAAGGGGGGGGGGGCGGGGGAGATGGCCCCATCTTAATCTGTCTTGAGGTGGGGGGTTGTTCATGTTCCCTCCCACCTTGCCAGTTGCCTTGGTTGAAACCGGCTGGCTGGTCTGGTAGAGGGGGGACCATCCATCCTCCCTCCCCCATGCAACCAAGCAAGGGGATGAGGGCAGGGGCCTCCAGCCCCTGTGGCTTGGACCAGCTGAATGGCGCAATCAAGGCCATGGCCCTGCACACATTGGGTGGGCAGACTCCAAACAGAGTCCCCTGCACCCTACAACAACCCTGTGTGTGCCTTTGGGCCCCAAAACAGGCCCCAGGTTAGAAACAAGCGGCCCCCACTGGGACGCAACATGGGCTCTGGCCCCAATGTGCCGCCAAGGCCTGATGACCCCACAAAACATACTTTTGTGGGCCAGCCTGTGTCTCCAAGTCTGTCCATAATAATCCTTGGGCCCATAAATGCACAGGAAATCACATATGGCTAAGGTGGCCCATTCACCCTGAGGGGCCCTTCAAGGCCCGTGTCCCCATTGACTAGGGAAACGTTTCTTGGCTCCCAAATTCCCAAAACCAGAAACATCAACATAGGCCTATGTTGAACAAGTGATGTCCAATGGGAAATGGAGGCCCATTTGTGCATGCCTTTTGGATTACACACTAACAGGCACATTTCCTGAGTGCATCCATATTTGAACATTATTAACTCTCTCTCTCCCTCTTTGTTGCTTGAGGGAACATCCCAATCTTTTTAGATGCTAGAAATAAAAACTTCCAAACCTGTTGACATTCCGGGAGAATTCATGTCTTTAGTTTCCACATCTGGGGGTGTGGCAGGGAATTAATATTTTGTGCCTAGTCTCTCAAAGGAAGAATTAATGCTTCCAAGAACCACTCCTGGATCTAACATTCCTCCGTATTTCCCTATGCAACCGGGGCCCAATTCCCTAACTTGTCCTCTGGGACCGGCTTCTCATGTTCCAAGGTTGGGTTGTTTTGCCCTGCCATTGTAGGAACTTTTTTTGGAAAGTGGCTGAGGCTCCTTGGCGTGTATGGCTAAGGCAAAGGTAATTTCCTCACCTTTGGCTCAATACCACAGACATGGTGCAATTTCTTGCTAGGTTCAAAGGGATTCCAGACACCAAGGGTGCAATGGGAATGGATAAGGTTTTGACAATTTTCATCTTAATCATGGAGGTGGAGATGCTTTAGGAAATGAAGGAGATGGTTGGGTAGAAGAGGCAGGATTGGGGTGGGTTAAAGGATTAAATTTTGGAATGGTGGGGAAATTGGAAGCCTTGGTTTTGGGAAAGAAGCTTTGAGCGGGCTGTATTAGAAGCAAGTGCGGGGGGGGGGTACAGACGCACATTGAGTACATGTCAAAGTTTGAGCAGATCTACAGTTACCTGGAAAAGAAAAAGGTTTTTGCAGGACGGATGAGAACAATGATGTGGGTTTTTATGGGTGGGCTTGTGCCTCAACTTTTCTTGAAAGTGCAACAGTACCTGTAAGGCCACAGCCTAGTAAAAAGGTTGTTAGAGGGGAGTTTCACTTTCCTTCCAAACCTATTGGTCATTGACCAGGATGTGGAGAGTCCAATTGATTTGCAAGAGCTGATTGAGGATGCAGCAAGGTCATACCCAGCAGCCTCAAAGAATTAAATGATGCTCTTGGTTCCCAAGCTCCAACTGCAGGAACTTCAACAACCTTTCATGCTGGGGCACCCCAGCATGAATAATACCCATTGGGTGGAAAAATAATCAAGATCTTGTGTGGCCTGCAAATCTTTCTTAATTGGAAAGCAGCCCAAGCTCAGCTGCCTCATATTGCAGTGGGAATTCAGCATCTTGGCAGAACACTGGGAGGATTCATGGTTTGCACCTGCAAATAATATGGGGAGAAGGGGCACTGGAAGTTGGGGTGGGCTGAACTCACTACAGAAATGAATGAGGGGTTGATTTTCACGTCCAGCTTGAGTTAAATATTCCCAATGGGCAAGCCAATGGACCTGAAAACAGGTTGGCCACCTCCAATGGTGAAAATATGAGAAGGGGAAAATACTCTGGCTGATGACTCTTGGGATTGTCACCGCGCCTGGAAATTGGGAAGCTCTGCCAGTGGAGGAGAAGGTTTGGGTGCTGGAAGAAAAAAAGCAGATTGTAGGGGAGAGGATGGAAGTGGATTGTAAGGAACAACTGCAAACCCCAAAAGAGGTTGGTTGTGCCATTTAAGGAGACAGGTAACCAGAAAACCCCATAGGGAGATGGAAGGCTGCAGAAATCAAGCAGAGGGTGACTGGTAAAAAAGGTCCAATACCCCTAACCCTGCAGGAGATGTTGATGGTTTCTCTAGAAGTTGTTGAAAAGATGGTGCAGGCACTGAAGGAGTGTGGGAAAGTCTGGGTTCCAATGATGGTCCAGTGGGTGAACATGGCAGAGGAGCAGGCAGACCACAAAATCTAGGTGGTTAAAGTCCAAATTTGTTCTTCTTGCCTACTTTTCAATGAAGATTGCAGGGAGGAAGGTGTGGGCAATGGTGGATAGCGGTTCTAAGGTCATTTTACTCCTGTCATGATTAGTGGATAAGCTGGGATTGGTATGGAGGAAGTATGCAATTGGGATTTGGGCATTGAATGGAAGGAAGTGTTTCTTGGATGGGTTGGTGGAGGGGGAGGAGGTTTATGTTGCAAAGGTCTGGAAGCCCCTATTTTTCATTTTGGTGGAGTGTGGAAATGTGATCATAGGCAGGCCAATCATTTTTGGATTCAAAGCTCAAATGAAATTCAACTGCAAGGCATGTACAGAAGCTTTGACAGTGGAGGACTTGTTTGGTGTGTGGTTTGAGACAAAAATATGCAACTACCAAAAGGGGAAGTGGGTTGGAGGCCCGGTGAAGTGGGGAAAAGGTAAGTAAAACTGGGGATTTACTGCAGGGGTCACCTAACAGACAATTCTTCTTAGTTGGCTGTGGACACTGCGTGCAGCAGGCTCCGGCTATGCGTGGATGGCCAAGTGGAAAAGAGGAGATGGTGGAGGGTAAATGGAGTGCAAAGAAACAGAAGTAAGTTCCCTTACTCAGTATGCCTCTCCAGGAGGTAATTTGTTTGAAAAACCCTATAATTGTTCCACACTTGCAAGCAAAGGAAAAAACTGCAGTTTGGTTATTTGTAGGCCTTAAAACAATGAATGAGGGGTATTTATGGTGAGGCGCAATTCTGGGAAGCACAAAAAGGATTCATGCAAGGTCCAAACGTGGAAAAAGCCAATTCCACAGGGGCTTCACGGGCCTCTGCGACCAATTTTTGTTCTTGGGATCCTTGGGAGATGCCTTTGAAGAATTCTGGTTGGGTAATGTCAGCCTCCTGGATGCCAAGATCCTTTCTATCCTTTAGCTACCAGAGGTGATAGAATAAATCATAAATATATTATTTAATAAATGCAGAAAAATCCTTAAAATATTTGGATTAAGCTTATTGCAAGTTTAATTGGTTTGGTTATGGTTTATTGTTATAAATTGATATATATAAATTCATTAAGAAATATGTTTATAGAGGGGCCACAATTATATTGGGGATCTTTAACACCTCTCTTCAGGGATTTCAGTATGAAAACACGTAGTCCTGGTTACTTTGGGCTCTTGAGTTTAAAGGATATTTTACCCAGAAATAATATGTATATAAAATACACAGTGGAGTGGCGGGGCCTTGTAACTAAGCTTCCACAAAATAAAAAGGATAATAAAACTCACTGCTATATTATTAAATCCTTAGGGTATCTGTTTGGGAAGTGCACTGATGGGTTAAACCTGCATACTGGGGTCATAAGGTTGTTCACCAGTTTAAATAGATATAAAGAGGTTGAGGATGGATATTATTAATCAGACTAAGCCATAAATAACTTACTTATCTCTTATAAGTACTTGATTACCTTGGCACAGTTTCTGGATATAAATATAACTGGGTCTCTGCCCATCAATATCCTCAAAAGAGCTATTTGTTTATAGCTTTTGGAGTCCCAATATTATCCTTCTGAGGTGTACAGGGGCTCAAAGGGATGGACACTAAGGCTAGCAGGGTTGTCAGCCTCCCGGATGCCAAGAACCTTGCTATCCTTTAGCTACCAGAGGTGATAGAGTAAATAATAAATATATTATTTAATAAATGCAGCAAAAATCCATAGAATACATGGATTAAGCTTATTGCAAGGTTAAATGGTTTGGTTATTGTTTATTGTTTTGAATACAAATTAATTATGAAATATTTATAACCTTTAACACCTCTCTTCAGGGATTGCAGTTTGAAAACACGTAGTCCTGGTTACTTTGGGTTCTTGAGTTTAAAGAATATTTTACCCAAAGATAATATGTATATTTAAATATACGGTGGAGTGGCAGGGCCTTGTAGCCAAGCAACCACGACAGAGAAAGGATAATAAGACTCACTGGTATATTATTAAATTCTTTGGGTATCTGTTTGAGACGTGTACTGATGGGTTAAAACTGTATACTGGTGTTATAAGGTTGTTCAGCAGTTTTAATTGATAAAAAGAGTTTTGAGGACGGTTATTACTGATCAGACATTGCCATAAATCACTTACTTATTTCTTAAAAGTACTTGATTACCTTGGAATGGCTTCTGGATATGAATATTACTGGGTCTCTGCCCATCAACATCCTCAAACGGGCTCTTTATTTATAGCTTTTGGAGTCCCAATATGGTCCTTCTGAGGGTTGTAGGTGCTCAAAGGGACGGACACTGAGGCTAGCAGGGTAACCAGAGGTAGGCTGTCATGTGTTCTTTGTTCTATAGCACGGGTATCATCTAATTCCTTAGTTTATGGGAATTATTCCAATTTATAATAGACATTAGGATGTGTGAATAACACTAATCTGTCCTATTTATGTATTATTTAATTAATTTTCCTTAGTAAAAGTTCCCAGTAATTTAATAATTATATTAATAGAAATTTCTACGGACATTTTGATGTCAGGTAAGTTCTCATTATGTATTATATAACTGGAGTAAAAGTCATAATATTTATTTTACTCTTAATTTTCGAGTTCCAGTTGATTTTTTAAGATAAAAACTAAAAAATATACATCAGGAGAATTCCTGTATTATTTTTACATCATTATTTTCCTTAGTATTTCACGAGAATATTGATGTATCAAAATTCTCATAAAAGTATATTTAAGTATTTCAATATATTTTTAGAAGTTGTCATTCTCTTGTTTTTGACATTCTTGGTAATTTGCATTATATTAAGTAAAAAATAGGTGTAAGAATTATTTATGTATTTTTATATAATATTATGTATTTTTAGACAGTCTAATATCCATGGGAATCTTTATTAAATATGTAGAAAGTTCCTGTGTATGTTGTAGCCTGTTTACGCGGTACCTGAGCCTCTCAGGCTGCCTGTCACTCTGTCAGCCCGTAGTCTCATGGCTGCGTACTTTTCAGAGGCCCGGGGCTGCGTACACAACATCGATGGGGTGACATGGCTGTATCTCAGCTGCGCGCGGGTGCTTTGGCTGCCGCGGCTGCGTGCGGGAATTGTGACAAAACACATTTCTGTCCGTAAGTCCTAAAATATACACAACACCTCAATTCTTACTGAATTTTAGGTATGAAACCTATATGTGAAAATACGTGTGAAATATTTAATTTGCCAAAAAGCTCAAAAGTGAGGTGTGGTATTTTGGTCATTCTTTCCTTAATTATTTTAAAATATAAGGAGTTGGATTTCAAGGGTGGGGTCAGTTAGAGAACCTACCTAATTTTGGGTGGAGGATCCTTTTCCGTAATAATATTTTTGATTTTCCTCCTCCTTCTTAGGTTAATTGTATTATTTTTCTTTGATGTTGTTTCTGTTACTTTGGCAGCTTGCTCTGCAATAGTACCAAGATGACCGGTAACACGGTCTGGGAAAGTTAAAAACAAGCAGATCAACCTCCAAAATGTTGGGCAACAAGGTTAGTTAAGTGGGGAGGAGAAGGGCCTTTTTTTTGGGGGGTCCTTTTCAAGAAGGCCCTTGAATTCAGAATGGATGAGCGCCTATTGCTGGAGGGAGAGATTGGTAAAAAATTTGGGATACCAACCATTCCACATGAAAAAGGACAGATTTAGCCAATTCCAATTCCTTGGAGGCTTTGGGAACCCTTTCTGGTGTTGGTCAATAAGTGTGTGAAGATGGGTCTTTACAAGCAGTCTGTTTTGAGATCCTCCAGCCCAATATTTGCTTTTTCAAGCAGGACAGGAAGTTGCTAAGGATTTTCCATGATCTACAGCAGCTCAACTCCTTCACCATTTGGGAAATGGGAATTCCCCCACGCATGGAACAATTGCTGGACTTGATGGCAGGGGACGCAGGTTATGGATTTGTGGATTTAGAGTCCTTGAGTAGAATTTTATATTGTCAAGATACAACACAACATATTTCTCTGCAAGGTCAGAAAAAATATCATTGATAAAATTTTGAAAAGTGGAAGGAGCATTGCAGCGGCCAAAAGGCATGACAGTATACTCATAACTACCAAACCTTTTCTCATTGCGGTAAAATACTCATGACATTTTGAAATTAAAACTAGTTTATAGGCGCCTCAAAGGTATAAATTTGAGAAATAAGCAGCTCCTTTGAAGAGAGTGAGGAGGTGCAACATAGGCCGTACTGGTTAGGTATTTTTCTGGGTTAACTGGTTCAGTTTCCTATATTTGACACAAAGGCAAAGTCAACCATCTTTCTATGGAACAAATAAGACAGGTGAACCATTGTTTGAATTGCTTGGTTGAAGAAATCCTTTTGATACATTTTCTGCAATGTATTCTTGAAGCGCGGTCAATTAATGCTTTGAGAGTGAGTAGACTGGTCGGGGTGCTGATGGTGGGCCAGTAAGTTTGATCTTATGATTGAAAGAATGGAATGGAGGAATTTTATCTGCTTTTACAGCTGAAAGGACATCAGAAAAGTCATGATAAACCAAATTTCAAGACTCTCAATTGATTTCTAAATCTTCAATCTTGTCATCTTCAAGCATTGGATTCAAAGCGCTTGCATGATGCACATGCATGACTTTTACATGTATCCCAATAGCAAAATTCTGTTGAACTTGTGAGAAATGTGAAATACAGCATATGCATTCCTTCAGTTTTAGCTTCCGTGTAGCCTGATGTGATGTCATTGAGATCCAAAATGTGCCCATTGTCATTGAGATCCAAATTAATGTGAGCCTATTTGGGTTTGGTGATGGGATAGCGCCACCACCTATGCAGATTGAACCAGGAATGATTCTGACTGTATCTTTACATTTCCTTCTAGCTTCATTCCACTGCAAGATGTGTGTGCAGCACCTATATATAGGTGCTTGATCTAATTTGTTGCTGATGAGTCAGGAGAAACTGATAGATAATAATATTGCAAGTCATCCGCCAACTAGATACCCGCAACGTACAAGTGCTGTGTGTCAACGTTCATCACATTCATGATTTTTGGGCAACTTACAAATGAGGTGAGATAATTCCTGCCCCTTCTGGCCTACATCATCCAATTCTCTCAATCAACTTTTAACCATCCATCATTATTAATGATTGGTAATTATAAGTGGACCATAGCCAAGAATGCCTTTGTTAATTAACTTCAAGATGATACAAGCAATTATCATAGCCGGCCCATTAACTGAGCTAGATGACGTGGCGATCAAGCAGTACTTTACACCTGATGTCATCCAATTGATGATAGATGTGCTTCCAGAAGTACAATTCTTTCCCCCTGAAACTTCTCAGCCCTGATCACGGGAGAGGAGAAGGATCCCCGCAAGGTCATGTACATTAAGATAGACGGTAATATAATTTGCTCTTGTTTTTGGTCACCATTAAAAAATAACAGCGGGGAATTTATTAAAAATTAACTCTTCTTTATCATTCTGCATGGTAGGTAGCGTGTATAATGGATTAATTTTATTATAAAAACTAGAAAAGAGTTATTTGATGGAAGTTGTTGACCAATCAATGAACAATGTAGGTGTGAAGATACCAAAAACATTAAAAGTTATGCCGTTTAGCCAATTTCTTGCTTGATGCATCTCATGTTGCTGATAGTTGGTGTGTTGCATTCCATTGGCTTCCTGCTTGTAGACAAGCTTGATGAACAGGAGCAAGGCCTCTTGTTGATGGAAAACTAGCATGGTTCAATCATTAAAAAGCTTAAAGAAGTTCATGGCTACAATGATTTCCTGCCTTTGATCTGCCAAGCTGGGGGAATACGTGTGCGTATTCCTGTGGTACCCAGTTGTGGTGCAAATGATTGTATAAAATTTAGTCTTCATCAAGGTCCAAGTGGGCTCTTGTTTGTCGATGATGAGGAGTCAAAATATTTTTTCAAATTTTGGTTGGGTTTGGATGGAAAGTGATTGTACAATCAAATCAAATGCAAGCAGGAGTGATTGATTACAACCCAGGTTGCAGGATCAATTCAGAGTTTCCTTGGCCATTCTAGAATTCCCGCTTGCTATTTCAATTGACATGGCTCCCCCTACCTATTAAATAATATTCTTAAGCTGCCATATTGTTCCCATCCGTCATGTATTTTGTTGAAGCTGTGCTCTGGCCTCTATTAATAAATGCTCTTTTGAGATTGCTGCTTCTTAAACTTGCGCTTTGTTTGCTTGATTTGCATCCAATAAATAAATATAAAGAGTTTTTATTTCAAACTAACCTTTTTAATCATCAAAAAACAATATTGGTGGCTTGCAAGGCTGAGATCTAGTGCCGCCTCATGTCCAACTACAGTACATACCATACATGAAGTACCATTGGATTGGGAAAACAATAAATAATCAACCAAAACAGGGGAATTGATGTCATGTCTCTGTGCAAGCCCCGATTGGAGATTACTTTATAACTACCAGCAATGTTTAAATAGCCCTTAGGTCCTTAATGCAGGTCAAGCGCCCTATCCAAAGAACCACAGGATCCTCAGCCGTAACACTAAATCATGCCTGCTAAGAATAACTTTCCATATGGAAACTTATTCTTGTGGTCTCCCGGGCTTGAGTAGATTTTCCTTAGGAGGTGCAGCGCAGGCTGCATTTTCGAGTCTTAGTTCAGCCTATATATAAGGATTTGTTGTTTCTTGGGGGATCCACTGGTGGACGCCCTTTTTTACGTCTCAATATAATTCCTTGCTTTGAATTTTTTGATGAGGACATTGATTTGAGTGCTGACTTCCCAACTCCGGCCAGTGTCTCAATCTACATGATATCAGGACCCTGAAGAGAATTAGCTCAATGCCTATGACTAGATCAAAATTCTTGTGTACTTTTGTCAGTCAGGGTTGTTTGAACCGTTGGTATCATAAAGAAGGTATTGTGAAGCATGTTCAATACGTTGTGGTGCCCCATCCTGGACACCCTGGCCGCCTTAAGAACTCAATCCATAAACTGTTGCGCAAACGTACCGCCTGGCTGAACAACTTATCCTCAGGCTCATCCAAACCATTCTTTACCCGCGCCGCGCCGCGCCACGCCACGCGCGCTGCGCTTCCATTATCCGCGTCGCGCGCCGCGCCGCGCAGCGCTCCTTTCATCCGCGCGCGTCTCGCGTCCTTTATCGTGTTGCTTGTCATCTCCGCCGTTGTCATAAGCACGTCCTCATCTTTGTCGTTGCGTGTCTTCATCTTTGTCATTGCGCCTCCCAATCTCCTCATTGCTACCGTCGCGCGGCGCTCATCCATGATTTACTGAATCCATCCCGACCGCACCCGCAAGCATTTGGCAAATCCTTGGATCCGTCAAACCTCCCATTGCACTTGATCTATCAGTTGTGGATCTCAAGGCTGTCAGGATTTACTCAACTTCCTCAAACCAATCTCCTATCCGCCCATCCGCGCTCTCATGGACTTCATCTGACACCTTTGCTGGGACTATCCCACCCGCTTCCGCCTTTGGACAAGGGGTGGGTGACTCTGGTATTGTTACGCGCGCCCATCCACAGACCGACGCGAGTGACCACATGCCTTCCCTTTTTCGCTCTATTTGTAGAATCCGTTGTATATAGTCTAACAGGGCCTCCTGCCCATATACGGAGGGGCTCTCCCCTGCCTTTAAGCCCAGCATCCCATCATCGGAGCATCAGAGAATCCCATCATTCTATGAGACCATCATCATAAGCAATTTATCCGTGGGCATCCTTCCCCACTTATCTGAGCAAATTATCTGGGTATATCTATGATTGCCCCTTGATCCTTCGAGCCTCCATACTCAAACTCAGTCCTTTTGTGACCTTGATCCTTATCACCAACCAATAGCCTTGCTGGTTGAAGAAGAATTCCTGTCTGTCTGAATTCTTGAGTGTGTTATACCACTCTGATCCCTTTTTCCGACCATACTGGTCTTGATCTCTCCTTGATCATCTTTCTGGAGCCAATCACGTTTGATTGAAGAGGTTTTATTAAGCTTAAAACCTGGAGTGTTATACCTCCCTTCTTCTTTCAGGTTGAATTTCGCCACGCTATTCTTGAGTCCCTTGAGAAGTGTTGGGATATTCTTGCTCGAATTCGTTATTGATTTGCTTCTAGAGCTTCACAAACAAATTGCTTTTGTTTTGTTCAGCCTCCCACAGTTATCTGGTACCCTTCAAGCGCTTGATTGCGGAGAGTTGGGCAGGTTCATTGAGAACCTGGAGGTTGGTTGGGATTGAGTTGATCTTTCCTAATCAGCTGCTGACGACCAGAGTTATTAGCTTGTGGGCGTTGTTACTTACAACTGCCTTGTTTTATTGAACTCTGAACAAACCTTTACTTATTTGTTCAAGTCTTTCCCTGCACCATCTTGCCTCAGATAGTGTTGTTTCCATAGCTACCGACAACTCTTACCCTCTTCCCTTAGTTTGATTTCTCATCCATAAGGTTCTGGACCTTGATTCCGGTTACATTTAAATATTATTGTAACTCCTAGGAGGGAAGCCTAAACAGCACCTTTCCCCTCCACAGAACTGCCACGGCTTTGCACCGTTTGGAGTCTTACAACGTTAGTCGCAATACCTGTTGCACCCACATGTTACTTGCAGCGGGAAATAGGTTTATTGTTACCCAACCAATGACATCCGGTCAGTGAAGGTCTCTTCATTCCACTATTTTTGTTTTGCAGGTATACTAACTAGTTTTTTGTTGTGACTCAAACCTACTAGATCAACAACTCACAAATCTTCCGCCACCACCTGTGGATCTGACTCCACCGCATGTTACCAATGAGGATCTATAGGAAACATTTGAAGCATTATCACTTGAATCTAACCAGAACCTGTTTGATGGGCACTCAAACCTTGCAATGCGCCCTTTGGTCAAGCAATATCAACGGAAGCATCCCCTAGAATTTGACTTCAGTATGTTAATTCTTGGCTGATTTACATAAATGCTAACTCACAAACCCTCCATTTCACCCCAGGTTTTGCACTTTTTCAGAAAAATTCTACCTTGATACTATCAATAGGACCCCGGCTATTTTGATTGTCAACCTGAAGACAGCCCTCCTCTACGTCACCCAGCAGCTCTCACTTGTGGCACGATCTTACCTCTTGGGACTCAACCGTCAGTTGATAGAAATCATTGCCTCTCAAGGGATGAACCCCTCCATTCTTCCTTGCGCTCTCAGCTACTCTGGGAAATGGCCCTGGATTCTTTCCCCAAATGTACGCATACAATCCTTTGCAATCTCAGAATTGACCCTGATCTCCAATACTAATCTTTTGCCCAAACTGTTTTGCTATGTACCCTGAAACAGGAACCCCTGAACGCTACGTACATCATACTTTAATACAACTCAATGAAGATGCCAATGACCCAGATGAAAAAAACACGGTGTAGAGAATCCTGTAGGATTATATAAATAAAAGTAGCACATAGCTTACTGGCAGTCCTTGAAGGGGAATTTAGTATTACTTCTACTCCTTTGGAGTATTAGTATATACTAAGAGTGGTTTTTAATTGCCTGCCCTTCTAGTACTATAGTAAGTCTGCACAATAATTTATTTAAATTAATGGCTGGTTTCTTTGAGACTTAATATAGGTCTCAGATCAGACCTAGATTAGTTATTAATTGTTATTGGAAGGTTTTGTTGAAGAATGGACCGGATGTATTGGATTATTGGTTAATTATTGATCAGATATATATGATCTTAAAAAGTATCCCAATATTAAAGGGTTCAAGGGTTTATCAAAGGGATTGTTCAGGAGAGGACCCAAGGATTGGTTTACCCACAGGGGGCTGGGTAGAGGAAAGGTTGGTAGTTTCTTTTTGTTGTGCTCTCTCTTTCTTTGTAAGGGTATTTATTAACTAAAGGGTGGGGTTTCTTTAGTATGGTGCTGAATATTTAGGTCACAGATGAACCCTTATTCAAGCACCTGGTGGGTGGTTTAATTGGTTAAAGATGGGTACTAACTTGGTTTCTGATTTCTTGTTTCCTTTTATAACTAATTCACTACTAATATTTTATCTGGGTAGGTATCACAGATAGATGGGTTGATGGGGTGAGTTATTTGTGGGGGATGGTATGGATGACATGTGCCAGATGGCATGAGGATACAACTTGGATAGGGAAGAGAGGCCCTCCTTAAATAGACAATCTGGTCCTCAGGGAATGCTCAGGGCTGCCCCTGAGGGTGCCCTGGGGCTTCCCCTGTTACAGTGGGATACAGGTACATGAGACATTATAGCTGGTTGGAAAAAGACATTGAATGAAACTGAGGGAATTCTGCTGGTTGGAAAAAAGACACTGAATGAAACTGAGGCAATTCTGCTGGTTGGAAAAAGCTGGTACAGGGGTTTCATGCATGCACAGCCCTGCATAAATTTCTGTGAAGTGCAGATACAATGTATTCCTATGCAGTACTAATGGTTGGTCTGGTGCTACTTGATACTTCCTACATGTGTTACTGTGCATCCACTGGTGGTTTGTTTGGTGCTACTTGCTTCTACCTTCATGTATTTCTTGTGCATTACTGGTGGTTTGTTTGTTACTGCATGTTCTTGGCTGCCTGCATATATTGCTGGGTAGCCCTGTGGTACTTGTACTGGTGTGTTGTTTGGTATCACATGCTTCTGCCTACATAGATTGCTTTGAGGTGCTGAGTTTTTTTGGTAATGCATGGTTCTGGTTGAAACGGGATCCACTTCCTCCTGCCTATACTGTCCTGTATACTCCTGCATAGTCTTTTGTATGTGTATTTGCTTGCTTGTTTGGATCTGGTTGAGACTGGTTCCACTTCCTCCTTCCAATACTGTCCTGTATAATTCTGCATATTCTTGTGTATTTGTATTTGCTTGTTTGTTTGGATCTGGTTGAGAATGGTTTCACTTCCTCCTTCCAATACTGTCCTGTATAATTCTGCATAGTCTTGTGTATTTGTATTTGCTTTTTTGTTTGGATCTGGTTGAGACTGGTTTCACTTCCTCCTGCCTATACTGTCCTGTATACTTCTGCATAGCCTTGTGTATGTTTATTTGAATGCATCCTGGGTGAGGTGACAGGAGCTGAACTAGATGCACTGCCTCCTGTATCTGTATTGCTGTATTCTGGCTAAGGTGACAGGGTTGGTGTATGGTTCTGGTGTTGAGGGTAGGCTGTTACTGGTATGTACTTGAGGGCTTGAAAGGTATTTATTTATGCCTTCCACAGAGCTGTGACACCTGGTTGGGTATGAGTTTGCCACAGTGGAAGGATTCTTGGGCTGTATCTTATAATCCATGAGAGATAGAGTGGTAATTTGGCTGAGTGACAATAGGTTATTTGTGATGTAGAATCCATTTCTGAGGTTGCTTTGAGGGTTGGAGCTGTTGTTACACTAGAAAAGCAAGTCTGATGGCTATAGGACAGGTTTGGTCTACCACAACGGCTGAATGTGAAGCATTATTAAACAAGGAGGACGAACTAACCAGCCCCAACATTTGTTGAGCTCATCTGTTTTGTTATCAACAATCTCACCGCTACCCAGTGCGCCTCTTTGAGTTTCACAAAATTCACATTTGGATGGCACTCCTCTTCTCCAGCCAGGAATTGAAGATGCTCTATCCACAACAGCTGATAGGTCTCGCATCCCGTATTATGCTACCATGCCAATGTCCAACATTCAAGATTCCCGCCTTTGGAAATAGTTCTGTGGTCCAGATGGGCACCAGTTCACAGCGCGCCCTAACAACATCATGTTCGCCATGTTCATGGATGCCATAAATCGGTATGGTAATCTTCAATCTGGAAAACATGCTTCAGTGACTTTCATTATTCTTGTTTGCCTAAGTCTCCCTGTTTCTATACGTTATTGTCCGGAGAATATTTTTATTGCTGGAATCGCACCTGGCCCTAAAGAGCCATCTCTTGAAGAAGTTAACTGGATACTCTAACCTTTAGTTGAAAAACTCAAATCATTGTGGCAACCTGGCCTCTACTTATCAAGGACTTACCAACAATCAACCAGTCAACTTATTTTCCCCGCACTGTTCACTTTTTTTGCGGATCTTCCCGCAATATGCATGCCAAGCCTTGGGCTTTGCTTCTGCAATGGCAAAACATATGTGTTCATACTGTCTCAGAAAAAAAAAGATATTAATAACATCAAGAAAGAAACTTGGCCATTGCAAACCCTTGAGAACCATTGTTACTGGGCAAAACAATTTTTGGAGGCTCTCAATCTCAAGGCTCAAAAAAAGATACTTGATGATCACAGCGTTTGATATTCAGTTTGATTGGAGCTTTCAAATTGGAATGTTTTGGATTATCACACTTTTGACTCAATGCATAATCTTCTTCTAGGAATTTTGAAATGGCATTGTACAAGATTTTGGCTGATGTCTAACATTCAGGATGGTTGGGAAGCCACAAAAGTTACAACCTTGGAGCTGCATAAATTACTAGCCAACTCATTGACGGAAGATCCTTTGATAAGAACCAATAGCCCTAGCTTGCACAAATCTGAAGAGATCCCCTTTGGCAAAATATTATTTGGAACAAATACCAATCCAAGTGATACTGACTTTTTGCCTGAAGGGATATCATGGGACATTCACTGGTTTCCCCCTTCAGACAGTGGTAAAATATTCTTTGATCACATAGCTTTATTGTATATCAATTTAAATCTGAAAATAATTCATGTACCAACATGGATCAAGGCCACCATTCCAGCTCTCCGAAAAGCTTCATTTGGATGTCTGAAGGCAGATGAGTGGAGGAACCTTTTTACCATTCAGTTGCCACTCTTGCTGCCTGTATTTTTGAACAATAATCAACCCAAAAGCCAATTGATACTCCACAATTCTTCACATCTATTCTTCCTTGTCAATATTGCCCTGAAGCAAAAAATTGATAAATATCAAATTGAGAAGTATTGCCATCATTTATACAAGTACATCAGAAGCTGTTTGATTGTTTTCCCTGAGTCTAAGTTGCCCCCAAACCACCACTTGGACTTTCACCTTGCCTATTTCCTCAAGAAAATTGGGCCTTGCCATGCATGGTGGTCTTTTTCCATGGAGCGCCTGATGGCTAGTGTCCTGAAAGCGTCTACAAACAACCGCCTTGGTTAGTAATTATAAACTTGATATATAATATAATATTTAATTCCATTTTAAATCATTCTCCATGAGAATAATTAATACCTTCTGCCAATTGCACATGAAATCTCAGAATAACATGCTTGACTAACTTTTACCGGCTTGCAAACCTAAGAGCCATCCTGGAAAACCCCAATTTCCCTTCAAACCTGGAAACTTTCATTGCTCAAGTCAAATCCCTATACAATACAAAACCTTATGTCCTTGGAACAAATAACCCAACATAAATCAAGGCACTTGATAAAAATCTATTCACCAGCTTGGTTGATTGAATCAATGATTTATTTCCACTCCCCAATATGACATGGATTCCTTCAAATGAATGGGAAAAAACCCAATCTGAAGATCTCGGCAAGTTCGCAGTCTTTAATTCCCACATCACTGAAGTATCATATGTGACCATTGGAACGGAAATAACATTCTCTACTGTCAAGAAAAACAAAAACAACAGCCTTATTGCTTTGAAGCCCACCGCTTGTGCTGGTAATTACGGTATCATAGAGCGCATATTCAAACATTCACAAGTTAGCCCTAATAAGGCATCTCACATAGATACTTGGTTGTCTCTACAGTGGCTCCACCCTTTGCCCTCTTCTCATCTCTCACAACCTTTTGCGCAGTTCAAAAATTACAGCATGGGCGTGACATTGCAAAGGCCTTTTAGGATAGCCCGGTCAGAAAATGTCGTTGTACACACTAGCAAAATTTTATCACATTGTTCCTGGATGAGATATAAGGCAGGTTGTCAGCTTGCTACTATTGCAGAGCAAGCTGCAAAAGTAACTAAAATAACATAAAAATAATAATAATACAACTAACCTAAGAAGGAGTAGGAAAACCATAAATATTATTACATAAATGGATTCTCCATCCAAAATTAGGTAGGGTCATTCCCTGACCCCACCCTTGAAATCCAACTCCTTATATTTTTAAATAATTAAGAAAAAAAGAACCAAAATACTACGGCTCCAGTATTGAGCTTTTTGGCCAATAAAATATTTCACACACATTTTCACGTATAGGTTCCATACCTAAAATTCAGTCAGGATTGAGGTGTTGTGTATATTTTAGGAGTTACGGGCAGAAATGTGTTTTGTCACAATTCGCGCACGCAGCCGCGGCAGCCACAGCACCCGCGCGCAGCTGAGATACAGCCGTGTCAACACATCAGGGTCGTGTACACAGCTCCGGGCCTCTGACAAGTACTCAGCCGCGGGACTACGGGCTGACATAGCAACAGGCGGCCCGGGTACTGCGTAAACAGGCTACAACATACACGGGAACTTGTTAAATATGTAATAAAGGTTCCCGTTGATAGTAGACTGTATAAATATACATAATATTATATAAAAATACCTAAATAATCTTTACATGTATTTTTTATTTAATATAATGCAAAGAATCAAGAATGTCGAAAATAAGAAAATGACAGCTTCAAAAAATATATTAAAATAACTTTAATATATTTTTATGAGAATTACTATACATCAACATTTTTGTGACGTACTGAGGAATATAATGATGTAATAATATTACATGAATTCTCATGAATTATATTTTTAAGTAATTATCTTAACAAATCAACTGGAACTTGTAGATAAAGAGTAAAAACAATATTATGACCTTTTAATCCAGTTGAATGATACATAATGAGAACTTACCTGACATCAAAATGTCCGTGGAGATTTCTAATAATATAATTATTATATTACAGGGAACATAAACTAAGGATAAATAATTAAATAATACATAAATAGGACAGATTAGTGTTATTCACACGTCCTAATGTCCATTATAAGGTAGAATAATTCCCATACCCTAAGGAATTAGATGCTACCCGGGCTATAGCACCAAAAGCACATGACAGGCTACCCCTGGTTACCCTGCTAGCCTTAGTGTCCGCCCCTTTGAGCACCTACAACCCTCAGAAGGACAAAATTGGGACCCAAAATACTATAAATACAGAGCTCTTTTGAGGATGTTGTTGGGCAGAGACCCAGAAATATTCATATCCAGACGCCATGCCAAGGTAATCAAATACTTATAAGAGATAAGTAAGTGATGTATGGCAATTTCTTATCAGTAATATCCGTCTTCAAACCTCTTTTTATCAATTAAAACTCCTGAACAACCTTATAACCCCAGTAAACAGGTTTAACCCATCAGTACACGTCCCAAACAGATACCCAAAGGAGTTAATAATATACCAGTAAGTCTTATTATCCTTTCTCTGTCGTGGTAGCGTGGCTACAAGGACCTACCACTCCATTGTGTATTTTATATACATATTATCTTTGGGTATAATAATCTTTAAACTAAAGAACCCAAAGTAACCAGGACTACGTGTTTTCATACTGAAATACCTGAAAAGAGGCGTTAAAGATCCCCAATATAATTGTGGCCCCTCTATAAATATTTAATAATCAATTTTGATTCAAAAAAATAAACAATAACCAAACCATTTAACCTTTCAATAAGCTTAATCCAAGTATTCTACGAATTTTTGCTGCAATTATTAAATAATATATTTTTTATTTAAAATATCACCTCTGGTAACTAAAGGATAGCAAGTGTCTTGACATCCAGGAGGCTGACAGCGGTGAAATAAATAAAGAAATATATTATGAGACCTTTGCTCTTATATGCCTTGATTGTTGAGGTGAATTATTTTATATAACTCTTTAAACAATATTTTTTATCCCTCAGAAAAACTAAAATTGACGTGCACACAAATGCAATAGACACTTTATTTACACCATGCTGGCCTTGATTGTTGGTATGGAACATAATAATTTAATACTATCCCTTGGGATGGACTTAAACTGAATTAGGAGCTTGTAGATTGAGCCCCAGTTGCTATATGCCCCTTGATCCCGTTTCAATCTTTCACCAATTGTGCTCACAAATATCCAATCCACTAATTTATACATCAACTTTTTGATGAATGCACACATGGGTAAAAATTTTGAATTTCTCCAGTACCGGAGCCAATAAATATTGATTCCAAATAATCGCGGCTTACAAAGATACTATCACAAGCAGATATATTGCTTGACAGGAGCCAATAAATTGGGAATCCACGTAATCCAGTGAAATTCCACATAATCCAGGCATAGGAAGAGTGTCACATACATTTGTTCCAGAGCAAATGTAGCAATTCAATAAAGTATGAAAGATTTAAGAAATCATGGCCTCTTGTAAAGCATCCTCCAACAAAGTGAATCCCACCAGATCAGCATTAATGCTGAGCAAAGGCCCTTCTTCCAATAACAATTGAAGAGTGGGAGTGGAGTCAATTGACTCATGACTATCATAATACTGGTTGAGGCGAGAGGAACAATCTGAAGCTTCCAGGTTAACAGTTTGGAATTTGGCAGGGACGTTGTGGAGACTCCTTTGGGATTTGGTAAAAAAGTAGCAAATAGCTTGCTGGCAGTCACTTGAGGGGGAATTTAGTATTGCAACTACAAATAAGATAGAGGAATACTAAGGGTGGTTTTGAATTGCCTGCCCCTCTTATTACTATAGTAGTCTCACAACAAAAAAAGAAAAAGAGAAATTGTGGCTGATTTTCAAATAGAGTTGCTACTATAGTAGTCTCTATCAGACCTAGGATCAATGTATTAAAGCTTGATAAGGAAGAAATGATGGAACAGATAGGTGACCTGGTGGATAGAAGCTGAGTAAGGCAAGATTCCTTTCTCCAGTCTTTTCCTTCATATATTTTTATATTTATTTTATTGGTTACTGATTGATACTCCTTTGGTGATACAGGTGATGATTTGAATAAAGCTTGAAATGGTTGGGCCTATAGTTGATGACTGATGATGATGTTTGATGATGATGATGATTTATGAAGTAGGTGATGATGATGGATGATGATGGATGAGGTAGGTGATGCTGATGACTGATGATGGTCAAGGTAGGTGATGATGATGGATGATGATGATGACTGATGATGATGATGGTGAGTGATGATGATGATGGATGATGGTCAAGGTAATGATGATGTTCAGGTTATGGGCACATGGTGGTGATGTTCACAGGTATGGGTTATGGAGTAAATAATGGTGGTGGTGGATGGTCAAAATTATGGGTTATTGGATTGGGTAATGGTCAAAAGTATGTGTTGATGATGGTGATGGTGATGGTGATGGTTGATGGTGATGATGATGGTGATGGTGATGGTGATGATATGGGATATGGTATTGGTGATGATGATAGTATGGGTTATGGGATAATGGTTGAGGGTAGTAAAGTATGGGTTAAGGGTGCCTAAGAGTCATGGTGGTCCCTTGGAGGGAAGGATGGGGGGAACTGATGATGGGACCTGGATGGGGGAGAGAGGCCCTTTATTTATAGAAAATCCTGCCCTCACGGCTGCCCCTGAGGGTCTCCCTGGTACAGTGAATACAGTTCATGATGCATTTTTGCTGGTCAGGGGAGGAGGCTGTGCAGGATCTACATGCATGTACACCCTTGCATGCATTGCTGTGCTGCATAGATACAGGTGCCCCCTGCATAAATTACTTCTGTATAGTGGTGGTTGGTCATTTTTTTGGTCCTTCATGCATTGACTTGCATATATTTCTTCTGTATACAGCTGTTTTTTTGGTGCTGCATGCAGTGCCTTGCATATATTGCTCCTGTATTATGTCCTGTATGATGCTGTACAGCCTCTGCATGCAGTTTCTTGCATATATTGCTGTGTATACAGGTGATTTGTTTGGTTCTTCATGCAGTGCCTTGCATATATTAATTATGTATACTGCTGCAGGTTTTTTTGGTGCTGCATGCAGGGTATTGCATATATTAATTATGTATACTTCTGCAGGTTTGTTTGGTGCTGCATGCAGGGTATTGCATATATTAATTATGTATGTTTGTGCTGTATGTGGTATTTAATTGGAGGCATCCAGGGTATGTACATGACTTTCACTGGTCTGTGACACCTGGTAGGGGTATGGGTAGGCCAGGGTTGACTTGGGCTGTATCTTCTAAACCATGAGAGATAGAGGGGTACTTTGGCTGAGTGACTAGGGGTTATTTTTGGTTTAGAATCCAATTTTGAGGTCTGTTTGATGATTGGAGCCATCCTTATACTAGAAAAGTGAGTCTGATGGCTATAGGTTAGGTTTTGGAGCACCACAACGTATGCATTCACAGCTGGAACTATGGCAAGTCCCAATTGTGGAGCCAAAGCCGTAGGAGAGTTAAAATCAATTGCTGAAAGAGGTTAATCTGAATATTAGCTTGATTGTCTGCTTTCACTTGTAAATCAATCATTAATGACACTAATTCATACCTGATCAAGTTTGATCACAACTGGCTTCAACTAGTTGAAAGGGGCTTTGGCTGAAACCAAGAAAAGCCTTAGGCGCTTTGGCTTTGATTGCAGATGCTTCAGAATTGGAAGCCTCCACAGGATTATTAGCGGGAAATCAAGTTAGAAACTTTGCATTGTTATTTGGCACAGGTGGCCATGCGCAAAGCGCTAGATCTGTGACCACTTTGAATGCAGCAGCTGGACTATTCTTGGTGAACTCAAGGATGACCCTTGTGGCCTTGAAGGAATGTTGGATTGGGGGTTTATTACCTATGGCTTGGATGGGACTTATTACAGCTGGCGTGTTGAAAGATTGGGTACAGTTGAGATGAACAAGATGGCTTAATGACCCTTGGCGTCCAAACAAATGCCCCATTTCCCCAACCCATTCCATAATATTTTTGCAGGAGGCAACATGGAAGCCTCCCAATATGTCATTCATGTTGAGATTGAAAGGGGGAAAGGCTAATTGGGATCTATGATGAAAAATGTGACTTATACCCCCCTGGACAGTTGATAGAGGGAAACCAAGGAGGACATAATTGGAAAAAGTTGGTGAAGTGGCGGGAACCAAGCTAGAGACAATCTCATCAGCAGCGTTGGGTAGCTGACTTGCCAAAGATTTCAAGGACGCATTCCCATTGCTTCCATACGCAGGTATGTCAGAAGTGGGTTTTGGGTTGCTGGAGTTGGGGTTTTTCAAGTCTTGCAGCTTGACAAGAGCATTGTTTGCCCATGTCAAGAATTCATGCCCCGCAGCTATGAAACTTGCCAATTGATTTTCAAGATCATTTTCCAATTTTTTAGATTTGTTGTCACCAGGGGGGAAAATCGTGCACAGGGTTTTGGGGGCAAAAGGCAAACTGGCACCATTGTTTTTGGTAGTATTTAAACCCACAAAACTTTCTTTAGACTCCTTATCTCCAACTTCATGCGCTTTAATAGTAGGTTGTGGGGAACAACTGCCTGGATCAGGCGTTGGGGGAAATGTGATTTGGTTCCGCCCACCAGCTGCGGTAACCTGACTTTCTTTGTCTGCAATGTTGCAGAATTGATCTAACTTGGTAAAAATCAATATCAATATTTACATTCATGGGCTATATTGAATGATTGGGAAACAACATACCCCTTGCAAGAAAACTAGACCGTAAATAGTCCTTGGTTGGCAGAACTTGTGCCTTGTGCTTGGTGACCGGAATTGGAACTATGACTAAGAGAAAGGTACATGATTGGTCAAATTTTGATCAATGCGTGAAAGGCGGTAGATTGAGCTGACATCTACTAGTGGTGTCGGGAACTACGGGGGTGCTTTTTACTGGTTTGGTGGACAGGAGAGAGAAATGTTAGAGGGATCTCATTAAGAATACGGGGAGTTTAATGAAAGGCTTAATGCCTCAATATTTTAACTATGTTGCAGGCACTGACTGTCCGTGCCTCCACGTTCACCATTGGCCATCTCTGAAATGTGCCCCCCAGCCTTGCGGTCAGCGGCACGGCTGGCAACATTGCGCAGTGAGCTTTTGCAAAAGGCTGGAGCGGATACAGAGCGCATTGGCGTTGCATTGTTCTTTGCTGGGGGTCCTACTTTGATCAGCCCAGCTGTATCAACTTTCATTAAAGTGCATTGATGACACGGGCGGGAGCTGGATGTCTCTTGGGTAACCTTTGGACCTACTATGTAAGATTTAAACGGATTAATCAAAGGCAGCTTGCATCAATGAGAATCATCATGATTTCAACGCTGATGGGAAAAACTTACATGTTAAAAGCTGCTCATTAGCCATGGCATGTAGTTTGGCCAGGGTGGTTTTAGTTTTTATTATAATAGTTTTGTTGTTCTCACTAAGAAACTGCTTCAGAGTCTCCTTGGTGTGAGCAGGTGAGTAGGGATCAAAGCGTTCACCTTCCATATTGGATTAAAATTAAGGCAAGTCAATTTTAATTTAGGTTGGAGTCACCTTAATGAAGATGCAAAGGGATGGCAAAAGGTTAATGGCTTAAAAAGTTGTTGAGGGGTCTGGTACCAAAACCTGCGTATCTGAGATGAGTGAGTTAAAATTTTGAAGGCAATTCCCAAGGAGTACAACCAAATCAAGAGAGTAACTGGTTAGGCAATGTAGCTCATGACAACAGGATGAGGCAGCAGTGGTCTCACACATACAACTCGTTGATAGCGCACCATAACTAGAGGCATCGGCAAGCTTCTCCATTGGTTACTATGTAGGGGCAAAACTTCAAACAAACAAGATCATCAACCCATTGGAAATCTTGTAAACCAATATTTTCAGAGATGCTGCATGGATTGCATGATTTATATTGGAAGAGAAATGCGCAGCATGAAAAGTCAGCGTACACTAGCTGGCTGGGTCACATTGAGAAACAGTAACACCATAACAGAGTAAGGGAAAAGGGACAAACCACATTCTGGATTCAAGAGTTTTCAGTGTCTCCCAAGCCGTACGCGTCTGGCTTACAAATCATAAAGAGCAACCCCCTTTGATGAAGGCCCTGAAAAAATGCCAGTCAGTGGTAACCTGGGTGCCAATGAGTGTGTTCAAGTTTCATTAATGATGTTAGAGTTTCCAAAAATTGCTTGTAACCAATAAGTCAGCTCACCGCATGTTGAAAGCAACAAGAAAGAATACGTTGCTGGCTAGGAGTAATTGGGAAGGGACAAACCGTATTTTTGTGAATTTTGTTATGGCAATGAGCTTGGACCAGGATGTTGATTGGAAACACAGTAGTCCCCCCAATCAATTCAGAAAGGTTAGGGCTGTTTTCCATATGGCCCTGAAGCGGCCTGAAGGGGTGCATGCAGCAACTTTTTTGAGTCTTGTTCTGATGATCCGGCTGATATAGATTGATTCTCCATTGCTGATTTCAAAATGAATGTTGGGTGCCCAAGCAGTTTCAAATTTCAACGCATGGTTCAGGATAAACTTAATAATTTGTAAGGTTCAAGTTTTGCTTGATAACTATTGCAGCACAAGCTTCATGCACTAATGGAAGGTGCCAAGCAAAATAGAGCCATGAGGGATGCTGGAAAATGGCCTCCTGGGAAGTGGAAGCCTTGAATATAACCAATAAAATATTTAGTTAATAGACAATCTATATAGATTGTCTATTAACTAAATATTTCTATACATAGATACATACATACTAATTATTTTTCTCTCTTGTTGGCAAGGTAGATGCCCAAATTTTCACAGTTGCGCAGTTGAGGCTATACCTCAAGGGCCACAGGGTGCTTGAAAAAGATCCGGCAAGTTACCGCCATGGCAAACTGTATAAGCTTTACTGCAATAATCTGGCAAACCGTCCTTGTTTGGCTCCTTATGAATTTGACTGGCCAGGTACATATTTATAGATTTATTGTCTATTATTTGTTGTTCTTTAGAAAATTTCCATGCTCCCATTAATGTTCCTTTCCTGGAAACCAAGTACGTAGATGCTGATAATATTTCCTTACCAGCGCCATCCGAACTGAAAATTCTGGGCTTGAGGGACATTTTTGCAAACTACCAAGTCCCTTTTGATAATGGTGGCCTGCAACGTGCAGGGCTCGAGCATCTATATATCAACTTGAAGGCACGCGAGCACCCAGCGGAGATCAAAAGCAACCCCGTATTACCTTTTGTCATCCCTTACAAAATCACCACCTGTTTGGGCTCATCTGGTTTGGCTAGTTCAGAGGTGTTGTGCTTGGGAAACTATAGAACAATCAGACGCACCTGAGCCCCAATCTCTAAGGCGGTCTGCACTGATTGATGCTGCTTGGAAAGCCAACAGCAATAATGCTGGACAACGCCTGCCAACCCCCCCACCAAATAGCATTTGCAGGAAACGTCCCAGGGACCCCAGGTTATCTTCACTTAATGCATGTTACCGGCAAGTTTTGTTTTTCTTTTTTTTATGAGGACTAACTAATTAGTGTTCTGTATATTATACATATAGGAGAACAATGTTGAGGAAATTAACTCACCAGTTGATAATGGCCTTTGCCCTCACAAACGGGCTTGCTTCATTCCAAAGGTCAATATAATACCAGTACAAACACGTCCAGACTGGATCAGGAGAAAACAAAGAAATTTAATAGCTACAAAGGCAACAGATCAACCATTCCAACAACAGCATTGCAGTGGTATCAATTTGACAGACTTCACTTTTGCGCCTACGTCCAAAGTCCTTGTTTAAGAAGCTATAAAAAACACGCAAATGATGTTCCTTCAAAGGATAACACCCCCAAAGGCCCTGATACTGGCATTCAGTTGCACAATGTCAGCAACCAGCCACACAAGGGACAACATTTAAAAATTCAGGCATCTTTGATTGGGGACTCAGGAAGCACCAATGACACGGGGTTAAAACCCATGGTCAATCTTGGCACAGGTCCAATTGCTGTTGCAAGCTGTCCAAAGGATACCAATTTCACAACTCCAAGATCTGATGATGACACACTATCCCCAGAAATAGGGAAACAATCACCAAAAATCAAAGGCGTATTGAAGAAATTTGTGGTCCCTATTCATTGTTTCCGACCCTTACTTGCTAAACTAGGTATATTGATACTTTTTTGCATTTGGGACACAAAGTCTTTTAGTTAAAGGATTGACCATTGGCAATTGTGTTCAATGTTATAAATAAATCAGATAAACCTCATAGCTCAAATGAACCTTCAATTGGTAGGCGCCATCAACCCTTTCATTCCCCAATCCTCTTGTCTCCTCCTATTTCTTCCAGATCGCCAATTACTCTGTTGGAATCCTTGGCCGAACCAAGCCTAGTAGCCAGATCACTGATTACTATGGATTCTTTGGCTGAGCCAGAAAATGCTCCAAATTGAATGTATGACTCCTCCACCAAGCCTTCAAAAACCACCTCTTTGACTGAACCGGTACAAGAACCATCTCCCAAGCCCGTGACTTCTACCCGTTATTATAGCCTCCAATTATATTCTACCTTTGAAATCAATATCAAGTCTCCCAAAACTGCGCTTCAAATCAAAACTGCCACCGTTGACCTGCCCACAGATTCAGAATCCCACCAGCCCAAGGATTCTTCATCAGATTGTAGTCATCTTTCAGTTAACATCTCCAAATTGTTGCCCCAATCAGACCATTTTACAAACATTCCCTGCAGAGTATCCAACCACCCCAAGGGGCTGATCCATCTTTGCGTAGTCTTGTTGAAATAACTTCAGAATACCCAATATCTTTAACTCCAGGACTGTCCAATCCCAACAAGACGTTCAACAGTGGCAAAGTGGAGATACATTCAAGCTTCCTAATTAACAGCATGAATCAATCTGAGTCAATGAGGGAATCACTGGCAGATCAGTTCCTGAAAGAACCTTCCAACCTTATAATAAACACCTCAGCCCTAGAAACCTGTTATCCCAACGATTCTTCAAGCAGTGCCACAGGTCTCAGTGACCCTACTGCAGTTATAAATCCCACCAAAGAGCTTCCCTCAGAGCCATCAGAACCATTGGATAAGCAAAGTGATCAAATGAGTCTATTATTGCCTTCTACTGGCGGCATAGACTCGCTGTTGGGATACTTTGAGCCAGTAGCTCCAGCATCACTAGAATTCACTCAGACTAACAGGCTTTATTCCGGACCAGTCAGTGTACATGAATCATCCCACAATCTGGGATCACCAAAGCAGTTATCACCAGGTATGGACCCCAACCTTACCAGTAAAAAGTCTCTAATTAATTTGGAATCACTGATTTCAATTGGTGCTAGCCCCCAAATCTAGGCCACAGTTGCTTGATTCAGATTTGATCTCAAGCTGTGTAACCAATCCCCCTCCCAATTTTCCTAATTAACTGGAATTGCCATTGGTCCCGCCAAACCCAAGACATGAAGCTCAATTTGCTGATCCAGTGGCCAACAATTTCCGCAAACCTACCCCGGAACCCTTGCCACAGTTACAGCAAGAATGTCACCCAAGCAACTTGGAAGCTGGATTGCATGGAGGGGCCTCCCCAAATTTTTGTCCATCCAAGCTGCAAATGAGGGGTTCCTCTAATATAGATGCAACCTGTCCTCTTTGAGAATACAAGTGGAATTTTTGGTATTTCTCAATGGATTAAGTGACTACCTGATAATAGGTAATGATGCTTTATGTCTATATGCTATAGATGTGTTCCAGAGTTGTTAAGATTGAACCTTAACTTCTCTGACGTTGTCTCAGTAGCTATGCACGCCTCAGCGCCCGGGTGGACCAACCACAATCCCGTGGGGGACTCAGGGTCCTCTCTTTTTCTGGATGGATTGGGTTCTCTACTTGATCTCCCCGCTTCAGTTTTTCCACCATCTCCATTTCACTTCTTCATCTTTCTACTTTTTATCTCAAACTTTCCTTCTTGCTTGTTGTAGAGACTCGAGTGGGATTATATAAATAAAAATAGCAAATAGCTTGCTGGAAGTCCTTGAAGGGAAATTTAGTAATACTTCTTCTCCTTTGGAGTATTAGTATATACTAAGAGTGGTTTTGAATTGCCTTCCCTTCTAGTACTATAGTAAGTCTGCACAATAATTTATTTAAATTAATGGCTGGTTTCTTTGAGACTTAATATAGGTCTCAGATCAGACCTAGATTAGTTATTAATTGTTATTGGAAGCTTTTGTTGAAGAATAGACCAGATGTATTGGATTATTGGTTAATTATTGATCAGATATATGTGATCTTAACCAGTATCCCAATATTAAAGGGTTCAAGGTTTTACCAAAAGGGGTGGTTCAGGAGAGGACCCAAGGATGGGTTTAACCACAGAAGGATGGGCAGAGGAAAGGTTGGTAGTTTCTTTTTGTTGTGCTCTTTTTTCTTTGTAAGGGTTATTTATTAACTTATGGGTGGGGTTTCTTTAATATGCTGCTGAATATTTAGGTCACAGAAGAACCCTTTTTCAAGCACCTGTTGGGTGGTTTAATTTGCTAAAGATGGGTAATAACTTGGTTTCTGATTTTTTGTTTCCTTTTTATAACTGATTCACTACTTATTTTTTTTTCTGGGTAGGTACCACAGATGGATGATGAGATGGGCCAGAGGGCCTGAGATTTGTGTTTGATGGGATAGCTGGGGATGGGTGATGAGTGGTCCTACAACTTGGATGGGGCAGAGAGGCCCTCCTTAAATGAAAAATGCTGCCCCCAGCGGTGCTCAAGGCTGCCCCTGAGGGTTCACCCTGTTCTGGTGAGGAACAGTGAGCTACAATTACATGAGACATTTTAACTGGTTGGAAAAGGCTTTTAAAGTTACATGAGGCATTTCTGCTGGTTGGAAAAAGCTGGTACAGGGGTTTCATGCATGCACAGCCCTGCATAAACTGCTTTGAAGTGCAGATAAAATGTATTCTTGTGCAGTACTGATGGTTGGTCTGGTGCTACTTGATTCTCCCTACATGTGCTGCTGTTCATTCACTGGTGATTTTGTTTGGTGCTGCATGGTCTTGACTGCCTGCATATATTGCTGTGTAGTGCTGTGGGTTGTTTTTACTGGTGTTTTGTTTGGAATCACATGCTTCTGACTACATAAATTGCTGTGTGGTGCTGTGGTTGTTTGGTACTGAATGGTTCTGGTAGTTTGTTTGGTATCACATGCTTCTGTCTGCATAAATTGCTGTGTGGTGCTGAGGTTGTTTGGTACTGCATGGCTCTGGTAGTTTGTTTGGTATAACATGCTTCTGACTACAAAAATTGCTGTGTGGCTCTGTGGTTGTTTGGTACTGCATGGTTCTGGTAGTTTATTTGGTATCACATGCTTCTGTCTGCATAAATTTCTCCTGTATACTTCTGCACAGCCTTCTGTATGTATGTTTGCTTATTTGTTTGGTCCTGGTTGAGACTGGTTCCACTTCCCCCTGCCTTTACTTTTCCTTTACACTTCTGCACAGCCTCCTGTATGTATATTTGCTTGCTTTCTGGGTGAGGTGATAGGATACGAACTAGCTGTACTGCCTCCTGTATCTGTATTGCTGTATTCTGGTTGGGGTGACATGGTTGGTGTATGGTCCTGTTATTGAGGGTAGGCTGTTACTGGCATGTATTTGAGAGTTTACAAGGTATGTCTTGTGTCTTCCACAGAGATGTGACACCTGGTTGGGTATGAGTTTGCCACAGTTGGAGGTTTGTTGGACTGTATCTTCTAATCCATGAGAGATGGTGCGGTACTTTGGCTGAGTGACTATGGGCTATTTGTGATTTAGAATCCAATTCTGAGGCTAATTTGAGGTTTTGAGGTGTTTTTACACTATAAAAGTGAGTCTGATGGCTATACGACAGGTTTGGACTACCACATCATCCTTCTTATTCTCATCTTCCCTCCAACCCTTGAATCAACAGTGACTTGACTTTCACTTCTTGAATCCTAACTCAATACGCATGTCAACACAACTCAAGCTCTACAATCAATCTTTCTAAACCAAGTAAAGGTCTCTGCAAATATCTGCCTGGTAAGAGACTGATCCTCAAGGCCTTCAACTCCATTTCTCTGAGAGACTAGCTCCATTGTTTTTAGCCGCCCATCTATGCTGCCTCAACTCTACCAACTTTGATTCTGCCCACGTCCTGTGTCATCTGATCTCCTTTCTGCCAATCAAATAACTCTAAGATGTTGGTTTCTGTATTCTTTCTTCTTCTCATGTTTTTATTTCCAATTTGTATGTTTTCTGACTTCTGTGTTCAGTCTGCTGGTTTTAAGCTCTATGAAATTACATCAGAATCTTATCACTGTTAAAATCCAAAGAAAACTCTACGCTTTCAAAAATGAACAAACCAGCAGAAGCCAACAATTATTTTCACCATGTTGCACTCTAGGCTTCTGTCAATGCTGTCCCCCAACTCAACAAGGATAATTACTCTATTTGGCATGATAAAATGATGATGCTGTTCAACCTCAAGGACATCAAAGAAGTTATGACCGTGAATGTGGGCCAAATACCCATAAAACAAGATTGAGAATTTCAAGCCATCATTCTATCTAAACTTGACAGTACCACCCATGCCAATGTAGTCAATGCCTTAAACATAAAGTCCTCAAAACTGCTCTGGGCCAAGATCACCCGGAGATTTGCCTCATCTGAAACTGCCAACCAAGCTTTCATATTTAATCAATTCCTACATGCCCCATTTAATGAACACGCCATCAAAGGATTCATAAACAACATTTGAAAAGCACTTACTGGTATGGCTGATGTAGGAATAGACTTAAAAAAAGATTTACTGGCGTACTTAATACTCTTCAAATTCCCACCTTCTCTAGAGAATTTGAAACAACAAATCATGCACGGCGAGATGCTAATCATGGTAGAGGTGGTAACCAATCACTGAACTCAGTTCAACAGTGAGCATAAGGAACAACACAAGATGGGAAAATCTACCCAAGATGTCTCTTTGGTAAGCATAAAAAGTAGGCCAAATAAGGAAGACAGGAAGGTCTGCATTAATTGCAAACAAAGTTTCCACAACCCAAATGCACCACATCCCAAATCCTCCTGTTTTCATCTTCACCCTCAAATTGCGCCAGAATTGTGGGTCGAGCAGCAAAAGGAATGGAAGAATAGAATCAAGAAAACACCTACTATCAACTACCACACACTACTCAACAGATGATACACCCAAACTCCTCTCAGACCCCGGCGCAAAAATACATATATTGAATGACCTGAAGTATTTTACCTCAATCAATCTACAGGACAAGCTAGAAAAAGTTAAGACAGGCAAGCTTGAAGCAAATCTTAAGATTTTGGGAACGGCCATGGTTCTTCTTGAGTGGAAAGAATCCATTATCACGCTCAAAGGATGCATTTATGTCCCTGATATAGTGGTCAATTTGATTTTTCCCAGTCTCCTGGAAAAAAAGGGATGTTGTCTCTTACAAAAGCAAGATCAATTTCACATCATCCAAGGCAAAGAAAAGGTACTTAAAAGTCTAATCAAAGATAATCTATTTGTGATTGAGAATCCTCAAAATGTTGGAAACAATTTATTGGTCAATCTTCTGAATCAACCTACAATCAATTCTTCCATTGAGACTCCATCTTTATCCAATCTCCAAAAGATGTATGGACATGCTTCAATCTCTACACTCACAACTCTACTCAAAGATTGATTCTTGAAAGAGGAATTAAGCAATTTCCTATGCAATGCATGCGTACAAAGAAAAATTGAAAGGTCCCCATTCTTAGCCACCATGAAGTCATCCTCAAAACCCCTGGAGCAAATTCACCTGGACTTGATAGGTCAGATCACCCCCCAGTCAAAAGCAGGTCATAGATATATCTTGACTCTTGCAGAAAACTTTAAGGGCTATCTTTCCGCCTTTCCCCTCCAATCCAAGGAAGATAATCCTAATTTTATCATCAACCTGCTTGAGACAGAATACAAACGGTTGAATTATTACCCCACCAAAATATTCTCAGACAAAGGCACCCAATTCAATAATAATACCCTGAAGGAATTCGCCAAGTCAAAGCATATCAAGCTCTTTAATTCTCAACCCTATCACTCCCAACACAACAGCTGAGCCAAACAAGCAAACAAAAAAATTATAGAATTGGTGTGTGCAAACTTCTCATCTTCAAGATTGAATAGAGGATATTGGAATATTGTAGTTAGAAGTTGCTGTTTCCTTCTCAATCAAGTCCCTAGGGAAGGTAACAACCAATCCCCTTGGGAACTGATTTTCAACAAGAAACTACCTGCTAATTATTCAAAACCTGTAGGATCTCCAGTTGTTTACCTTGCAAATTGGCTTCAAAAAGGGAGAAAATTTGATGGGAAGGGATTAGAAGGAATCCTAGTTGGGTTCAATCCCCTTTTCCATTCTTACCTGATAATCAACTCATCTGGTGCTGTTGTCAAAACCAAACACATACAGTTCCTCAAAAATTCTTTCAATGATTTTCCCCTTCTTGAATCACCGGGGATAGCTATCATCAGTCAATCCAACTTTGAGTCAAATGAATCTGACTATTCCTCAATTGAAAATCAATATGCCTTTTGCAAATCACAAAATGAAATATCAGAATCCAACTCAGATCAAGAAGATTCAGAATCTATTTACTCCTTGTCCTCCAAACCTCATCCTTTGCCACCTTCTCCTGTCTTAGAAACTCCCATTCAACCCATTTCTCAAAGACATATACGGGAAACAAGGAACCCTCAACAATACGGTTTCTACCACTAATACAAGACCCCTTCCTATAAAGCTGCGCAGAAATGTGCCGAATGGCCCAATGGAAGAAAGCCGCCAAAGAAGAGATAAACTCTATAGAACTTCAAGAAGTTGTAAGAATCCAAACTGTGCTAGGCCGTGGCAGTTCTGTGGAGGGGAAAGGTGCTTTTTAGGCTGCCCTCCTGAGTGTTACAAAAATATTTAGATGTAATCAAGATCAAGGTCCAGAACCTGTTAAATGAGGAATCAAGGAGTAGAGGATAAAGATGATAATCGTTTGGTAGCGATGGAACAGCACTATCTGAGTCAACATCATGCAGGGAAAAACTTGAAAAAAAAGAATTTAAAGTCTTCTTAGAGTTCAAAGAACAAAAGATGTTGTATGTAAACAACGCCCACAAGCTAATAACTCTGGTCGTCAGCAGAAGATTGGGGATGTTCAACTCAAACCCAAGCAACCTCCAGGTTCTTAATGAACCTTCCCAACTCTCCGCAATCGAGCGCTTGAAGGGTACCAGATAACTGAGGGTGGCTGTACAAGACTAAGCACAATGTTTAAGAAGCTCTAAAACAAACAGTAACTGATTTGAAGCAAGGATAACCTCAACACTTCTCAAGGGACTCAAGAGTAGGCTGGCAGAATTCAACTCCAAAGAAGCTAAGGGGGGGTATAACACTCCAGGTCTTAAGCTTAATAAGACATCTTTAATCAATGGTGATTGGCTCCAGAAAGGTGATCAGGGATCAGGACCAGTATGGTCAGAGAAAGGGATCAAGGAGTGGTATAACACACTCAAAAAAATTCCAACAGACAGAATTTTTCTTCAACCAGGAAGGCTATTGGTTGGTGATAAGGATCAGGGATCAAGGGTTTGAGTATGGAGGCTCAAGGATCAAGGGTGTGCTGATTTCATGCTGGGTGATTACCTGCTCTCCAATGACAATCCAAAAGGCAGGGGAGATCCCCTCCTTATATGGGCAGGAGGCCTTGTTTGACTTTGTACAATGGATTCTACAAATAGAGCCAAAAGGGAAGACAATCATGTGGTCACTCGCGTCCGTTCGTGGATGGGAGCACGCAACAATACCAGAGTCACCCACCCCTCATCCAAAGGCAGACGGGATGGGAAAGAGAAATGAACCAAAACGCCGCAGATGTCCGCGGGCGGTAGTTGGCACTCTTCACCCCTTGTCCAAAGGCAGAAGTGGGTGGGAGAGCCCCAGGAAAGGTGACAGATGAAGTCCGTGAGAGCACGGATGGGCGGATAGGAGATCGGCTTGAAACGGTTGAGTAAATCCTGACAGGCTTGGGATTCACGACTGATAGATCAAGTGGGATGGGAGATTTGACGGATCCAAGGATTTTCCAAATGCTTGGGGGTGCAGTCGGGATGGATTCGGTAAATTATGGATGAGCTCCGCGCAACGGTAGCAATGAGGAGATTGGGACGCGCAACAAAAAAGATGAGGACGCGCAACAACAAAGATGAGGACGCGCAATGACGACAGCAGAGATGACAAGCAAAGCACAACGGCAAGGATGATGAGCAGCACCGATGAAGGATGCGCGACGCGCAACGCGCGCGGGTAAAGGAAGGGCAGCGCGCGAGGCGCGACGCGCGACGCGCGCAGATGAAGGACGGTTCAGATGAGCCTGGGGATAAGTTTTTTTTTCTTTCTTTTTGCTGATGCCAGACAGTACGTTTGCGCAACAGTTTATGGGTTGAGGTCTTAAGGCGTCCAGGGTGTCCAGGATGGGGCACCACATCTCTCCCCAACTTACAGACTGTCCCTAGTCTGCTCCCGAGTTTGATGCCATAGAAAAAGAAAGGAAAGAAAGATGATTGAATCCAAAGAATGGCCATTTTGATCTTGAGAGTGGTTGAGAAAAAAATATGTTGATCCGACCAAAAATCCTAGAAGTGGCTGAGATAAATTGAAGGAGGCGTCCCAAGTGCTCACACGCGTGGCATGAAGAAGAGTTTTCACAAAACAACAAGGATCTTGCCCAGATTGTGCACAATTGGGAGGACTTACTTCTGGACCAAGTTGCCTCCACAAGAGTGAAATTTCTTGACCCAATCAGCAGAGAACCTTCTGGCCATCTGAGTACCATCCAGATCCTCCAAAAGATATGACCCACCTCTAACTTGACGGAGCCAGCAACTGACCGCGCTGTTGTGGTCGGTTGCTGGCTGGTTCAACCCAGCCAGCTTGCCCCCATCCCCCTCGCAAGGGCAAGCAAGGGAAGGGGGAGCGAGCAGGGTTCGCAACCCCCGGCTCTGTGGCGCAGGTTGCCTAGTGCGACCAGCCGGGCCAGCGCAGTGGGATGCTGCGCGGGACCCCTTGGCTGTGCAACAGCCCAGCGGCGGGCTGTTGGGCCCCGTGTGAGCCGCACCAAGGAACACAGGCGGCCCCAAACGGGCCGCAACGTGGGCTGCCGCCCCAAGTGGGCGGCGGCCCCAATGGGCCGCCCCAAGCCCAAATCGTGAGAATTACATACTTTGGCGGGCCATCCTGTCTGGCCAAGTATGTCCATAATAAAGCTTGGGCCCTCTTATGCCCAAAAATACCCATCTGGCTTGGGTGGCCCATTCACCCTGGCGGTCCCGTGAGGGCCCGTGTCCCAAAAGAACATGAAAAAGTGTTTTGGCGCCCAAATTCCCAAAACCAATAACACCCACATAGGCCCACATGGCCCACGTGATGTCCAATGGGCCGTGGAGGCCCATTTTTGCATCCCATTTGGATTACACACTCCTATGCACATTACCTGAGTGCATCCGCATTTTAACATTTCTCAGAGTCAAAACCAAGTCAAAACAAGTTTCAGGTGCTACACCTGCCGGCAAGTGCAGCCTTTTTTTTCATGGTGAATCCACTTTTACTTGGAGGTGAAGTGGATTTAGCACCTTGTTAGTAATATTTATCAAACTACCAAAACAAGACCCACTCTATACATCAACAAAAAGGGCTTGGACAACAAAATCAAGAAATTTGGGTCAAATTTGAAGTCCAGGCACATTGATATCCTAACAAAGGGACTAAATGAGGACTATACCAACAAATAGTTCTCCCTCAATCTTATTCAGAGCAATTCCATGATCGCTGATTCTCTTACAAAATCCTCTTCAATGACTTCCTTGGACCTCCTCCAAAAGAAAATCTTTCTGGACTTAACGGACAAATAACCTTTCAGATCATTCTCTCACCAGTCACGTGGGGTGTTTAGATCTCACCTTAACTTCTCTGCCATTGTCTCAGTAGCTATTCACGCCTCAGCAGCCGTGTGGACCACCCACAACCCCTTGGGGGACTCAGGGTCATCTCTTTTTCTGGAAGGATGGGGTTCTCTCCTTGATCTCCACGCTTCATCTTTTCCACCATCTTGATCTCACTTCTTCATCTTTCTTACATTTATCTTGACATTTCCTTCTTGCTCTTCCTTCTTCTTCTCATCTTCCCTGCAACCCTTGAATTGACTGTGACTTGAATTTACTTCTCAAATCCTAACTCAATATGTAGGTCAACACAACTCAAGCTCTCCAATCAATCTTGCCAAACCAAGTAAAGGCCTCCGCAAATATCTGCCTGGTGCAAGACTGATCCTCAAGGCCTTCAACCCAATGTCTCTGACAGACTAGCTTCCATAGTTTGTAGCAGCCCATCTATGCCGCCTCAAATCTACCAACTTTGATTCTGCCAACGTCCTGTGTCATCTGATCTCATTTTCTCCAACAAAATAACTCTAAGCTGTTGGTTTCAGTATTCTTTCTTCTTCTCATGTTTCTATTTCCAATTTCTATGTTTTCTGACTTCTGTTTTCAGTCTGCTGGTTTTAAGTTCTAATAAATTAAATCAGGATCCTATCAAGAGTAAAGGGAGAAAATCTACAGGGGTGGTAATTTGGAAAAGAAGTTTAAGATATGCACCATCCAATCTAACTTCTCCTCTTCCACTTATCAAAAGAATTTAGAAGAATTTAATAAAAATAATTCTCTCAAGAAGATCTAAATATGAAACTTTCTGAGGAACAGAAGAAAGATATATTGACAGTTTGCTTTGAGGAACAAAGTGCTTTTTGTACTAAAGATCACCCCATTAGTGATATCAAAGGACATGAAATGGTATTAACATAGACTATCAAGCCTCCTTATCCTCCAAACTTAAGAAGACCAGCTTATCCCTCTAGTACCAAGTCTAGAATAGCTGTTGAGACACATGTCCCATAACTGATTGACTTACAAGTTTTAAGGAAAGTAGGGCACAATGAGCAGGTAGATGTGACCACACCTGTGATTGAAGCTTGGCATAATGACAAGTTGAGTATGGCAGGAGACTTCAGAATGCTCAATAATTATACTCAGGTAGATTATAATCTTATACCCTGGCTTGATCATTGTCAGCTTGCTACTATATACAGAGCAAAACTGTCAAATAGTAACACAAACTATGAAAAACAAGAATACCTCAATTAAAAAAGGAAGGAGTAGGAAATCCATAAATATAATTACAATAATGGATTCCTCAGCCAAAATTAGGTAGGGTCACTCAATGACCCCACCCTTGAATTCCAAGTCCTTATATTTTTAAAATGATTAAAAAGTAAAGTACTAAAAATTACAACACCTTTATGGCACTTTTTGGCCATTTTAAAATTTCACATGTATTGTTACGTATAGGGTTTACACCTGAAATTCACTCAGAATTGAGGTGTTGTGTATATTTTAGGAGTTAAAGGCGGAAATGTGTTATGTCACAATTCCCGTGCGCAGCCCTGCATCATTACACAACCCTACGTACTAGCAGCAGCAGGTTCCCACGTACTAGAGACCCGTGCGCAGCTTATTGTGCCACGCACGCAGAGGATCCTACCCCACGCGCATCTGTACTAACTGATCCCCACGCCTGGATCAGTTGTGACTAATCTGATAACCAGGTGCCACTCAGAAGAGCTACAACCTAGTTAGGGTTGCCTAGCATATGTAACAAACGGAAATATGCATTACTAATGATCTAAAAGGATCAAAACTTAAATTAAATTAATTAAAATTAAGTTTTAAACATTTTTAATAATAAATCAAAGATCAAGGACTACCACGTACAGCACTGATCTTGATCTTTGAAGGCCACAAAACACTACAAGAATTTTTCATAAAAATTATTAAAAATTATATACATGATCAGCAGATGACGGAAAATTTTTAAACATCCACATCTGCACGCTTCAAAGCAATATCAATAGTACAAATGAAGGGTGAGTACGGAATGATCAAATTTACGCCATAAAAGATTAACAGATCCTGTGGCTAAAATTGTTGTCTTTTTCTGTTCTTATTCTGTAACTAAAAAATTTAGTTACCTTTATCTCCAACTTACCTTTTCCATTAAATAACTACTCATGTCTCAGGCCCCTTCTGGGGCTCTCTAGTTGTCACTAACCTTCTGTCTTAGGCCCCTTTTGGGGGTTCTCTAGTTGTGCTTAAATACTGGTCCTCCCCTTGAACCAGGAATGAAACTCATCTGATTACCAGTCAACAATACTGGAGTGCCCCTTCTTCCTCATCAGATCAGTTCCTCTTGACTATACAAGACATATCCCCTCTCTATTGGCTCTTTGTAGCCTTATTGTTCCTCCTCATCAGGCTCCTCCATAGCCTACCATTAACGTTTCATCCCTCATGGCAATATAGTTTTTCTTCAACTCTTCAAAAATAGTACAGAAATCAAGAAGATCTAAGGACAGCTGATTGACAGCACCAAGCGGACGTGCTAATCTTGCCCTGACCGGCTTTCCAGCATCAGCTCACAAGAAGAACCCTCTCTACATGCCCTGAGAAGACCAAAATCACCCCAAAAAGGTATTTATACAGACCTCTTTGGATCCATTATTCCAGAAGTTAATCAGTTTACTGGGAATTTATTTATTAGCAATCACACACCATGCCATTTTTAATCAAGTGCTTATATGAAGATAAGCAAGTGATTTATGACTTAGTCTGTAGTAGTATTATTTACCTCTATTAACCAATCAACCCTTGAAGTTTAGTCAAGCAATCTACCCCATCCGCTCTGAAACCCTTCCAATTATTCCAGCATTTTTGTGGTAAAGTGCTCAGAGTGAGTGTTACCCTTCCTGTCTAGGCTGTTTGTGCTCTTAAGCCCGGCCACTAGTGGAATAAGTCCTTTCTAAGGCACCCATATTAATCCAAGGTTATTAAACTGCCCAAGGAGGCCCCTTGAAGAGAGGTTGCTAGTCTGTAAAGATCCCCAGTAGTATAATACTGTGGCCCCCCTTTTATATTATATTGAAAACCATTTACTACCAAACAAATTAAACCTTGCAACTGCTCTTATTAAATCATTTATTTGAGCTTCTAAGCGTTTATTATTGGAATCATAATTATTATTATCATTCCAGCATTTTTATCACTCTCTGTAGCTAAAGGACTGCAAGGTTCCTGGTATCAGAGATCTGACAATCATGCTCAACATAACTTTTCCAATGCCAAATATAATACTACTATGTATATGCTTATAGGTTTCCCCAGATACCTATAAGCCCTGAAAGCAGAAAGTTCATGAGAAATATCTGTCATTTGGTAATATACAAAAATCTTAGGATGCCCTTTGGTATAAAGAATGCCCCATCACACTTCCAGATAAAAATGGATACAGTTCTAGGTACTTACATCAGACAAGGATGAATTATGGTGTATACAGATGATGTTATCATATATTCTGATTATTGGGATACTCATATAAAAAAAATAAGATTATTACTCCAAAATATCTCCAAAGCAGAATTTAAACTATCCATGAAGAAAGTCAACTTTTGATATGGAGAATTTAAACCTCTAGGGCATATAGTCTCTGGTCTAACTCTAGCTGCAGATCAAAATAAGATAGCTGCTGCCATGAACAGACCCATGCCTCAAAATAAAACAGAGTCACCATCTTTCATTAGTTTTTGAAGTTACTACAGACAATTCATACCAAAGTTTGCTATTCTAACTAAAAGTCTATATGAAATATGAAAAAATAACACTCTTTTTGAAATGACACATGAGATATTGAAAAACTATGAGGAACTAAAAATAGATATTACCTCTCATCCTTTACTCATTCAACCTGATTACTCAAAACCTTTTAAGCTGTACATTGACGCCTGAATGGAAGGGTTAGGAGCTGCTCTACATCAATGAAGAATAGAAGAAGAAAAACCAGGGGAGAAACTAGTACTTCTCCTATTTAGAAAGATTGAAGATACAGAAAAGAAATATGGAGCCAGTCAAATGGAACTCCTGGCTCTAATATGGGCTTTAGACAATCTACACTATTACTTTCAAGGCACCACTTTCCAAGTGATCACAGACTGTAATGCTGTAAGAACTCTCATGAACATGAAGACCCCCAGAAGATATGCTCATGTGGCAAATTGATATACAACAGTATAGAGGTCAGATGACTTAATTGCATAAAGCTGGAGCAAAACACCAGAATGCTGATATTCTAAGTAGGAATTCTTTGCCTAATTACTCATAAAATCCAGCATTTGACCCTCAGGATCAAGATATCTTTTATATCTTTAAAATCAATCTTTTTGCACTAGATGCTTCAATCATGGGAATCCATTTTTGTGGATTACATACTGCTTTCTTCAATCTAGTGAGGGACAACTACTTCCCTGACATCAAGCTGCTGATTAAAATTATGGAATGTGAATCCCCAGAAGCAGCTTTAGTAAATATTTTACCTGATTCATTACTTAAACCCTATAAAGCAGGAAGGTTTACCTTTTGGGATGGTCTCCTTTACTACAGAAAACAACATTACAGTGTATTAGTACTAAGCAGCAAAGAACATATACAACACATACTCCAGGAATTCAATGACAACTGTTCATCAGGGCATCTATCCATTGAAAGAACCCTTTAGAAAGTAAACCAAACCGCTTTGTGGATAGACTGTAAATAAATCAATATTAAGTATGTTACTAGCTGTGAGAATTGCCAAAAATCTAATAAAACTACTGGAAAAAGGTTTGGACTCCTACAAAAGATCTCTGAACCAAAAACTAGATGGGAAATCATTAATATGGATTTTGTCACTGGCCTCCCACCTGAAGGTACTCATTCATAAAACACTGTCCTGGTTATAGTTTTCAGATCCTCTAAGAAGGCAAAATTCTTACCTAACCACAGAGAAGATAGTGCTATGGATGTAGCTCTACTATTTTGGAATAGGATAATAGCTGATGTTGGTATACCAATGATTATAATCAGTGACAGAGACCCAAAATTCACCTCTGAGCTTTGGAGGAATCTACATGATATACTGGGTACTTCTCCATCATTTTCTCCACATACCATCCCCAAACTGATGGATTATCTGAAATAATGATACAGACCCTAGAAGAAATGTTTAGAAGGTTCTTTAGCTTTGGTTTAGAATAAAAAAACTCAGATGGTTATTGCCATTAATCTGGAAAGCCTACTTACAGCTCTAGAGATGGCTGAAAACAGTAGTAAAAATTCTACTACCAAGAAGCCCCTTACATACTAGAAAGAGGATGGGTTCCAAAACTCCCTAGGAATAACTTAAACTATAAATTTGCTACCATTCAATCAACATCTCTTGAATTTAAGAAAATGACAGATCTGGCAAATAATCATACTCAAAAAGTTGTAGAAGAAGCAGTAAAATACAAAAAAAAAGATGGGACAAATCTGAACTGAAAACCAGCAGACCAAAGATTAGAGTTAGAACCATGAGAAAAAAAGAAAAGGATTAAGACAATGAGATTGATTGGGGTTGTCAGAACAATCATGTAGAGACAATAGTGAGAATCAGTTTCTTACCAGGCATAGATTGAATGACAGAGAGACTTCAGACCAGGGTGGAAGGATTGAGTTGAGGAGGATTTGGGTTGAGAAGATAAGAAAAGTAGAAATGATAAAATCAGTGAATGATTGTCAGCTTGCTACTATTGCAGAGCAAGCTGCAAAAGTAACAAAAATAACATAAAAATAATAATAATACAATTAACGTAAGAAGGAGTAGGAAAAACAGAAATATTTGGGTTCTCCACCCAAAATTAGGTAGGTTCACTCACTGACCCCACCCTTGAAATCCAACTCCTTATATTTTTAAATAATTAAAAAAAGAAAGACCAAAATACTACGGCTCCATTTTTGAGCTTTATGGCCAATTAAAAATTTTACACACATTCTCACGCATAGGTTTGACACCTTAAATTCAGTCAGAATTGAGTTGTTGTGTATATTTTAGGAGTTACGGGCGGAAATGTGTTTTGTCACAATTCCCGCACGCAGCCACGGCAGTAATTGCAACCGCGAGCGGCCGAGATACAGCCTTGTCACTCCCTCAAGGTTGTGTATGCAGCCCCGGGCCTCTGAAAAGTACACAGCTGCAGGACTACGGGTTGACAGAGGGACAGGCGGCCTGAGAGGCTCAGGTACCGCGTAAACATGCTACAACCTGCACAGGAACTTTCTACATATGTAATGAATGTTACCGTAGATAGTAGGCAGCCTGAAAATACATAATATTATATAAAAATACATAAATAACCCTTGTACGTATTTTTTATTTAATATAATTCAAAGAACCAAGAATTTCAAAAATAAGACAATGACAACTTCTACAAATATATTAAAATACTTCAATATACTTTAATGGGAATCGCTAGACATCTTTTTGTTTGTGACATACTAAGAAAACCAATGATGTAAAAATATTACATGAATTCAGATGACTTATATTTTTAAGTAATTATCTTAGTAAATCAACTGGAACTCGAAAATAAGGAGTAAAATCAATATTATGAGTTTTAATCCATTTATATAATACATAATGAGAACTTACCTGACATCAAGATGTCCTTAGAAATTTCTTTTTATATAATTATTAAACTACTGGAAACATTTAATAAGGATAATTAATTAAATAATACATAAATAGGACAGATTAGTGTTATTCACACGTCCTAATGTCTATTATCAAGTGGAATAATTCCCATACCCTGTGGAATTAGATGCTACCCGTGCTATAGCACCAAGAACACATGACAGGCTGCCCCTGGTTACCCTGCTAGCCTTAGTGTCCGTCCCTTTGAGCACATAAAACCCTCAGAAGGACAATATTTGGACTCCAAAAGCTATAAATAAAGAGCTCTTTTGAGGATATTGATGGGCAGAGACCCAGTTATATTCATATCCAGACACCGTGCCAAGGTGATCAAATACTTATAAAAGATAGGTAAGTGATTTATGGCAATGTCTGATAAGTAATATCCGTCCTCAACCTCTTTTTATCAATTAAAACTGCTGAAAAACCTTATAACCCCAGTATACAGGTTTAACCCATCAGTACACATCTCAAAAAGATACCCAAAGGATTCAATAATGTACCAGTAAGTTTTATTATCCTTTCTCTGTTGTTGTGGCTTGGCTACAAGGCGCTACCACTCCGCTGTGTATTTTATATACATATTATCTTTGGGTAAAATATTCTTCCAAGTAAAGAGCCCAAAGTAACCAGGACTACGTGTCAGCTTGCTACTATTGCAGAGCAAGCTTCAAAAGTAACTAAAATAAAATAAAAATAATAATAATACAACGAACCTAAGAAGGAGTAGGAAAACCATAAATATTATTACAGAAATGGATTCTCTACCCGAAATTAGGTAGGGTCACTCACTGACCCCACCCTTGAAATCCAACTCCTTATATTTTTAAATAATTAGGGAAAAAAGAACCAAAATACTACGGCTCCAGTATTGAGCTTTTTGGCCAATTGAATATTTCACATACATTGTCACTTAAAGGTATCACACCTAAAATTCAGTCAGAATTGAGGTGTTGTGTATATTTTAGGAGTTATGGGCGGAAATGTGTTTTGTCACAATTCCCGCACGCAGCCGCGGCAGCCAAAGCACCTGCGCAGCTGAGATACAGCCGTGTCAACCCATCAAGGTTGTGTACGCAGCCCCGGGCCTCTGACAAGTACGCAGCCGCGGGACTACGGGCTGACATAGTGACAGGCGGCCAGGTACCGCTTAAACAGGCTACAACATACACGGGAACTTGTTACATACGTAATGAAGGTTCCCGTGGATAGTATACTTTCTGATATACATAATATTATATAAAAATACATAAATAATTCTTACACGTATTTTTTATTCAATATAATGCAAAGTACCAAGAATGTCGAAAATAAGACAATGACAGCTTCAAAAAATATATTAAGATACTTTAATATACTTTTATGAGAATTGCTATACATCAATATCTTCGTGACATACTAAGGCAGATAATGATGTAGTAATATCTCATTACTTATATATTTAAGTAATTATCTTAACAAATCAACTGGAACTCGAAAATAAAGAGTAAAATCAATATTATGACTTTTACTCCAGTTATATGAAACATAATGAGAACTTACCTGACATCAAAATGTCCATAGAGATTTCTAATAATATAATTATTAGATTACTTGGAACATATACTAGGGATAATTAATTAAATAATACATAAATAGGACAGATTAGTGTTATTCACACGTCCTAATGTCCATTATAAGTTAGAATAATTCCCATACCCTAAGGAATTAGATGCTACCCCGGCTATAGCACCAAGAGCACATGACAGGCTACCCCCAGTTACCCTTCTGGCCTTAGTGTCCGTCCCTTTGAGCACCTACAACCCTCAGAAGGACCCTATTGGGACTCCACAAACTATAAATACAGAGCTCTTTTGAGGATGTTGATGAGCATTGACCCAGTAATATTCATATCCAGACCCCGTGTCACGGTAATCAAATACTTATAAGAGATAAGTAAGTGATTTATGGCAATTTCTGATCAGTAATATCCGTCTTCAAACCTTTTTTTATCAAATAAAACTGCTGAAAAACCTTATAACCCCAGTATACAGGTTTAACCCATCAGTACACGTCCCAAACAGATAACCAAAGGATTTAATAATATACCAGTGAGTCTTATTATCCATTCTCTGTCGTGGTAGCTTGGCTACAAGGCCCTACCACTCCATTGTGTATTTTATATACATATTATCTTTGGGTATAATAATGTTTAAACTAAAGAAACCAAAGTAAACAGGACTACATGTTTTAATACTGAAATCCCTGAAGAGATGTGTTGAAGATTCCCAATATAATTTTGGCCCCTCTATAAATATTTAATAATCAATTTTGATTTGAAAAAATAAACAATAACCAAACCATTTAACCTTGCAATAAGCTTAATCCAAGTATTCTACGGATTATTGCTGCAATTATTAAATAATATATTTATTATTTACTCTATCACCTCTGGTAGCTAAAGGATGGCAAGGGTCTTGGCATCCAGGAGGATGAAAATTAGGGGTCTGGCCGGGAAATATTCCATTTTATTATATTTAATACCTTGGACCAGACATTTTCACAAAAAAATAAAATCAAAGATAAATTTATCTGACTTTATAACTGTGATTTATTATCAAATTCTTTTGCAGTGGATTTGAAAACCAATGCAGAATTAATAATCTATTATCTAAATCTTTTAAAGATAAGAAAAGAAGAATACATGAAAAATTATAATCCTATTGGTTGGAAAGCTTTAACTCAAGCTGAGAAATTTCATATTTCTTCTGCATGCAAAAACTTAGATCAACTCCTTGAACAATAAAATCCTGAAAGGCGTATCAAATTTCAAGCTCTATTAAGAAAAAATAAAGCTTGGAAAAAATACTGCATAAATTACTTTTTGAAACATAAAAGTAAGTAAACAACTTGCATTACCATATTATTTTTAAAGAAAATAATATTAACATAATTTATTAAACCAATAAAATACACTTTTTTACCAGTGAACCCTCCTGTACCAGAAACCACCGCCCCCAAAGTGGATCTATTAGATCAGGAAGTCCCAGAAATCTCCGGAAGCCCTGAGAATATTGATTGGATAGGTGAAGATCTCATTGGAACCCACCAAGAACCCTTAGGATTACCTACTAGGGATCAAACCAACCCCAATTAAGTCTTAGTACCTCTGAATATCAATTTAAGTGATTTTTGAAATAAAACTTATTTTTATGGATTTTTTCTGTAAAACACTTATAAGCATATTATTCTGAAAATGATTAGACGTAACACGAGAGCCTCAGGAAGAATTCCCTCCTATGGATCTTTGCCAACAGCTCTCAGTAACCGTGAGACCACCAGTAAGGACAACAATGAAGGGACTAGCACCCGTGAACCAAATGTTGATGAAAAAGGAACAGCACCAATCACTTCTGCCCTCTCCCAACCTAGAGCCGGAGAAAGTAGCAGAATCAAGCCACCCTCCTTTACAAGAAGATTCCCTGCAGCCACCCCAGCAGAATCTGGCCAAGGAGTCCAGGATCAAAGACCTATTCAAAGAGCACGTGAAATATTGGCAAGAATTCAAAGAAGCCCAAGCCAAGGAGGAAATGGTATCCATGAAAAAGATAATCTCCCAGGCAAAAGCCACCCAGATAGCTCTTCAGAAAATGATTCCAAGGAAAGAGGTAGAATCCTACGTAGAAAAGTGGAATCCTTGGGATCAATTAGCTCAACTGAAAGGCAAAGGATCCGGAAAGAAGAGATCCTTTTCCCATCCCAAGCCAAAGGGAAAGAAAGACTGGGACCAGATAATATCACTAGCTCAAAAGTGGAAAAAGCTTTACAACAATTAGCCTCCAACTCTGAGCCCAAACAGACCTTTGATGTAATTACTTCCTTTTCTAATGATATCACCACAAAAAATAGGGCTCCACCTATATGCAGGTGGCAAGTTGTATCTCACCTGTATCCAAGCTATATCTCAAGAAGTATCTCTGCTGTATCTTCAGTTGATCTCACCTTCCCCCCTCTGTCATTGACAGAGGTTGTCACATCACCCTCAACTCTACATCCACATATCTTTACCCTACTACACCTTCAATCCTCTCTGTTCCTGGAAAGAATCCATGAGTGCAGTTCAACTCACATTTCTCCACCAAGTTCCAGGGGCAAGTGGAAAACCCATTCAACCTCCAAATTATCAGAAAGGCTACCTCCAATTACGTAACTATGTAATTGGTGGATTGGGAAAATTAACTGAGGAGTGAGCCACCAACTCCAACACACTGTTGGAGAGAAGAATTCACTTTTTCAACCACCAGGTTGCAGTGATCATTTTGCTGCCTGTCAAACTAGGGGGATAAAAATTCTCTTGCAGAAACATACTTTTAAATAACACCCTAGTGATCAGTAACCACATTTTAGTTCTCAATATGACCAAATAAATATAAGCATCATTTGTGCCTTTGAGAATTGAGCTCACAAGTTGAATTGGATTACAGAATTTGGATATTTCTTTCAAATTTATTTTTGATTATTTATTTTTATTTTATTTTTATTTTTTCTCATGGTTTTTCATCTTTTTCTGCTTGAGGTACTCATTGGATGATGTGGGGGAAAAGTAAATGAGTGGTATCTGCTGGGAAACCCATCCTGGTATGGCATGCTCTGAAATATATATATATTATTGTTTTTTTTTCTCATGGTTCTTCATCTTCTCCTGCTTGAGGGACAAATTGAATGATGTGGGGGAAAAGTACAGTGGGTAGACAAAAGTCATGGGACTGTTTTTCAAATCATATTTAACAAGGTAATTTTTTTTCAACCTTGTTTAAATTCATTTTATTAATTTATACACAGCTATTTAAAGTAAAAAGTAAAAAAAATAACTTTTTGAGTCAAAAAAAGAGAAACAATACAGTTGAGGATTGGTTGCGCAACCAGCTTTGATTGACACCCAAACCAACTTGGAAAGGCACCAGGCCAATTTGGTGATGTGCCAACTGGCACTTGAAAGGGCACCAAGATCACTTGGCTGGGTGCCAAGCTAGCTTTTTTGGGTGTCACACACACTTTAAAATCAAAACCTGGAACTTTGCCAGGCACCCAGACCAGCTTTATACACCATAAATTTCGAAATGGGGGTGTATATTGCAACCCAAAGTTGTATATTTTTGATGAAAAATGTTGTTTTAGGCCTCTCCCATGGCCATATACACATATGGTGTGTAAAGTGTGTCTGGATGCCTGTCCAAGTTTGATTTGGAATATGCCTAGTGGGACTTGGATTGGCAACCAGGGAGCTTGATTAGGTTGGGCTTGTGGGGATTAAAAATTTGGACCTAATCAAGCTGCCCTTGATGCCAATCAAAGCTGGTCACACCAAAATTGACCAGCCTCCCTCCCCCCAACTTCAAGACTTTTTTTTTTTCAAGTATGATCCTGTGATTAGTGGGTCAATGCAACCAGCTTTTATCAGCACCAAGATAAACTTTGCCAGGAACCAAACCAATTTGGCCAGGTGCCAAGTTGACCTGGGCAAGCCACCAAGAAGGCTTTGCCAGGCACCAAGATGACTTTGCTAAGTGCCATGCATGCTTTAGAAAATTTTGGAAAAACTTGGCTTGGCACCCAAACGCGCTTTACAGACCATACACATACACATACATGTGGATGGTTTTCAAAAGCAGACTTATATGTCAAAGGTATGTACCACATCAAATCATTGCATGAAGGAGCTCTTATGTAAATGGTATTGGTAAAGTTATGTTGATAATAATGGCACAATGTAGAATGTATTTTGATGCAGGGGAAGATAATTAAAACAATTTGGACATGTTCAAGATTTAATGATATTTATGTGATTTTACAACACAGGTATGTCTGATGACAAAAATATTCCAAGTAGGATATCCTTGCAAGAGTTTATGGATTAAAGAAGTGAAAGTTGAACATTCTATTATCACAAGAATCAATATTGAAACATGACTTTAGATCTACAAATAATTTAAGGTATGAGTTTAGACATTATGAAGGCAAGGTCAATTGGAGGCTGCATATCCAAAAGCTGTTTGCCCTCTGGAGAAAGGGAAGAAATCAAATCAGGATGATAACAATTGCTGGGGAGTCTTGTTGGCACCTTTGTCAGTTTTTCTTGGAGGTTGGAAGGTTTCCTCATCATCCACATTGACTGACCATGTTTGTACCATTTACCAAGTTCCTCAGCTTTCATGTTGTCAAATGTTTTATCTATTTGGTGACCAAGGGAAGAGAAACCTTGAGATTGCCATTGGCACTGGACCTTTTGGAAGACCTTTTCATTGGAGACCTCAGTGTCAGAGCAACATTGTGTTTCACTGAATATACTGGACTGATTTTCTGGTAATCCAAGTGATTCCAAGATCTCTGTTTGTTGATTTGAGAGCTTTAGGCAGAGAGGAAAAACCATGTGAAAAAGATTGGGGTAAAAAATACCATGGGATGACAGGGAGTAATTGCTTACTTGTTTGCGCCATCTGGATTTTCTTTTCTGATTTTGTTTAGCTGCATGGGCTTCTGAAAGATATTTTCTGGACTTGATATTGGGTCTCCTGCCCATGAAACACCTCTTGAGGACAATGATAAGGTTGAATTTGGTGTTATGCACTGAGTTGAATGGGTAGTTTCAAAATGCACCATGTGCATGGGCATGGTTCCAATGTTTAATGATGAGTCCCATAAACAACTGGTTCCAATGTGATTCCCAAGGCTCAGACAAATTGAACCCACAGCAAGGAAAGTTGATTTGTGCAAGGTCTTGAAGAAAAACCTCTCTTGCTAGGGTTGATATGCCATGTAGTAGAAATGAAGACTTGGATGGGACTAGAGAGGTAGTGGAGTGAATCTGTTGATGAATGCAAGATGATGGCAGTGATTGAACCTGGGATTGTTGGAGGGAATTGCGGATTTGTTTTCAGTGAGTATCCGTTAAATTGGTGATATTCATCACAACTCTACAGTAGGATGAGAGACATTGAGAGAAGTGGGAGTTGGAGCCAGGGACACTGCTGGAAACAGCTTGATTGAAGATTCTGGGGTTTTTTGATGGGGCTCCATTCAAGAGGCATTGTACCATGATGTTTTTTTTGTTGTTTACACTGCATGATTATCAAAAGTAGGAGAGCAGGGTCAGCATTCAATAATTGCAAAGCACAGGGGGATGATGACTTGAATGTTAAAAAAGGTGGAATTTTGCCAATGGACAGCCACCATTACAGCAGGCTCATGGTTGGCAACCATCGGGGCAACCTAATGGTTGGCAACCATTGGGGCAAGCTAATGGTTGGAAACCATTGGGGAAAGCTAATGGTTGGCAACCATTAGGGCAAGCTGATGGTCGGCAACCATTGGGGCAAGCTAATGGTTGGAAACCATTGTGGCAAGCTGATGGTTGGCGACCATTTGGGCAAGCTCAGCCTAAGCTAGTGGACAAAAACCATGAGGCTAAGGTAATGGATGGTGAAAATTGATAGTGAGTCAGTCCACAATGCATATATGCATACTAGGTAGTGTATAAGATGTGGTTTGGTAGTGCAACCAGCACCCAATTGATGAATCCCTCCATCATTTAATGAATCCATCCATCCATCCATCCATCCATCCATCCATCAATTGATATGAAGACAGCCAAATGGAAGATATGCCAATTTCTGGAATTCAAATTTGGGGAGGGCACATATGAAGATGAAGATGGAAACAAAAAGATAGGAATGGCTTTTTCTCCCTCTGCCTTCAAGAAACATCAGGCAGCTATAAGCCAACTCAATGATCAGGCCCTGCAAGTCACAACAGATATATTGCCATTACAAGGGAGCAGTCATGCAAGTGGAGAGGAGGGATGGGAAATATTTAACACTGTACATTCATGTGCTGATCGTCTGATTTGCCTGCTATAATGATTTTCAGGTTTCCAACAATCCAGCCAGGAATGAAAGCAAAGAGAAGATTCAGATTCCACTTCACCGGGGGGGGCACTGGTTTGATACTCAAGAAATTAAGTATAACTCTTTTCATCTAGTCCCAAGGCACAGTGTGCTTGTGCTTCTCCAAGCTGCAAAACTGTGACTTCTTCATCAGCTTAGTGACTTGGCAATCACAGATTTCTTGAAGACAGAGCGGGAGAAGATTTGTCAGCTCTCTGATACCAGGAACCTTGCAGTCGTTTAGCTACAGAGAGTGATAAAAGAACTAGGAGCAATAATATTCCAAAGAATAAACACTTTAAAGCTCCAATAATGGTATGGTAAGAGCAAGTGCAAGGTTTATTTGGTTTGATTATAAATATTTTAAATATAATATAAAAAGAGGGGCCACAGTATTATACTACTGGGGATCTTTACAGACTAGCAACCTCTCTTCAAGGGGCCTCCTTAGGCAGTTTAAGAACCTTGGAATAAATATGGGTGCCTTAGAAAGGACTTATTCCACTAATGGCCGGGCTTAACAGCACAAGTGGCCTAGACAGGAAGGGAAACACTCACTCTGAGCACTTGACCACCAAAATCCTGGAATAATTGGAAGGGTTTCAGAGCAGATGGGGTAGATTGCTCGACTAAACTTCAATGGTTGATTGGTTAATAAAGGTAAATAATACTACTACAGACTAAGTCATAAATCACTTGCTTATCTTCATATAAGCACTTGATTAACAATGACACTGTGTCTGATTGATAATAAATATTTCCTGATAACTGATGACTGATTCAAAACAGAAGGGCAAAAAGAGCCTGTTTAAATATTCTTTTTTGGGTGCTTGAGGGCCTCTAGAAGGGGTACTAGCCATGGGCTGAGGCTAGGGGGGCAATCAGGGCAAAATTGGCACGTCCTCAAGGTTCTGTTAGCCTGCTGGCCTTATATCTATCAAAGAACAGCTCCTTTTTAGCTGCAGGATCTGTTAATCAATAGATTAGTCATTTTGCTGATCCTGCACTGATCCTCAATTTGTACAGTAAGTACTGGTCCAAAGTGAGCAGACGTAGATTTTTATTGATTCTTCATCCTCTGCTGATCCTGTATGTAATTTTTAATAATTTTTACGACCACTCCTTATGTAGTTTCGTGGTCTTTGAAGGTTCTGATCAACTTATTTCGTGGTGAGTCTGGATCTTTATTTAATTAATAAAAAATACTAAAAATTAGTTACTAACTAATTTTAATTGATTTTTAAGGTTTTTGAACCATACTCTATGCTCGTGTGTTAGCTTTACATATGTAGTGTAGATCCTACTATGTTGTAGCTTCTCTGAGCGGTACCTGGATGTCATAGGAGGCGCGGGGATCAGTCCATTCAAATGCGCGCGGGGACTGATCCGCTGCTCAGATGCGCGCGGGAGTTCAGCGCTGTAGGGACGCGGGGCTGCGTGCGGGAGTTGGCGTACGCGGGAGTCCAACGCTGTAGGGACGCGGAGCTGCGTGCGGGAGTTTGCGTACGCGGGAGACCAGCGCTGTAGGGATGCGGGGCTGCGTGCGGGAATTGTGACAAAACACAATTTCCCATGTAACTCCTAAAATACACACAACACCTGGATTTTGACTGAAATTTAGGTGTGAAACCTATACATGACATATCATGTGAAATATTAAAATGGCTAAAAGGTGCCATACTGGTGCCGTGGTCATTTACCATTTTGTATTAAATTAATTAAAAAATATAAGGAGTAAGAATTCAAGGGTGGGGTCAGTGAGTGACCCTACCTTATTTTGGGTGGGGAATCCAGTCCTGCAATAATATTCATGGATTTCCTACTCCTTCATTTTATAATAATTTTATTTATTCATTTATCTTTGTTCCTTTTAATTTTGTTATTATTATTATTGTTGTTGCTTTGTCAGGTTGCTCTGTGCTAAGTAGCAGGCTGAAAAAAACAATAAAATCAATTTCACTTATTGCAACCACCTTGCTGCAAGCGCAGACCTATGGCCTTCCTCTGGATCCCCCCCCTGAAAAACCTCCACATCAAGCCACACTGGTGATAACCCCCCCACGCCTGCTGAAGAATTGGAAACAAGAGATTATGAAGCATACCCAGTCAAAGGCCATCAATTTTCTTATCTACCATCGGAAATGGCGGCATCAGACCATGGATTGTATACTGGAACATGCAGACGTGATTCTCACATCATATCACCTGGTTTCATCGGAATACAGCAAAATTAAAGCCAAACTCAACAACCAACCCTTCACCATCTTCTCCAGAAAATGGTTCAGGATTATTTTGGATGAGGCACAGTAAATCCAACCTTCATTTTTCCATCTTTCCTACCCAAGGAAATTTTCTTTGGATCAAACTAACTGCAATTCACTTGCATGACAGCACTATCTGAAATACCAAGGCAAAGCTTTCCCAAGCGGTCACCCAGGTTGCCACCAATTGTAGAGTTTGTCTCACAGGAACGCCAGTGCAAAACTGCCTTCAAGATCTCCTCTCTCTCCTTAGCTTCCTGGGTATCAGTCTAGAAAATGAGTAAAGTGACTGGGCAACTACCCTTTTGCCCCACCTAAAAGCAGGGGACTTTTCCCCAATACAAATCGTCCTCCAACACACCACTCTTCAAAGGACCAAGGTTGATGAGCTGTCAAGTCTCCCCAGTATTACTCATAACTACATCAAGACACCGCTCTCACCTGCAGCAGAAGACTTCTACTGCCAACTCCAGGACCGATTCATTTCCAAGATCAGGAATGAGCTGCCTGCTGATGGATCCAAGCCAATGAAGTTGTCACTCCTCAAAGATCTTGGCCAGCTCATAGGAGCATGTAATCATCCCGTTTTGGCAGACCCCAATGTCATTATGGACCAAAATGGACAATTCATCCTCACAGAAGAGTTGGGTCCCATTAAGGATCATAGCACGGGAGTTGAAACAATTGTCCAGCACATTGATATTGACACCTGCCTTGAGAGCTCCAAAATCAAACAGCTCGTAGGGATGATTCAGCCAGGATCAGTGGTGGTAGCTGGAGCAAGCAAAGTTGTGGTCTTCTTGTGTTGGACACGCTATCTTGATCTGTAAGCTGGCTGTCTTTTTCTCCTGTTTCCAATCAGACCCCACTCAAAAGTCCATTTTCTCCCCCCATGTGCAGGATTGGAATGACACTAGATGAATATGTAATCTCCTCCTTTTGTCTGGATGGAGGGCTGACAGCAAAAAAGCAATAATCAGTTCTTGAGCAGTTCTCAGAAAGTAGCACAACTTATGTGCTTCTTGCCTCCATTCAGGAAGCTGGTATTGGAATCAACATCACATCAACAAATGTTGTATTCATCATGGTAAGCACACAATACTTTCTAGAATTTTGCCATTTACTTAGTCTAAATTCATTTAATCCACATGGGAACCCAGCTGGAACCCCACAACCCAGGCACAGGCAGTCAATCGCGAATGGGTCAAACAAGGCCAGTGCAGGTTTATTACCTCATTGCACCTAATAAAATTGAGGAGAATATTCAGAAGGTAATTTCCTCATACTCCACTCATCATATGCACCTCACTGAATTTTCCATCTCTCCTTCAGATTCAGAAACGCAAGGAGCAACTTGCCCAGTAAGTCTTTTTTTACTTAAAAGATACCCACCAACCTTACAGTTCGCTGATTCATGAAATTGTGCTCATATCATATTCAGGTTGACTATTCTCACCACCAGGGATTGGAGGGAAGTGTTCCAATCCCTGCAGGATGACACCTAAATCTCCTCTCCCTTAGCTCCTCATCTCCTTCTTCCCAATCTTACTCATATGGTTGTTTTCTTCCTTCCTCACTATCCTGTACATTAATCTTGCATCATAATTTGTGAGAAGTAAAATTTTTCCACTATGCCATGAGTAATTTTTCTCACAATTCACATCTTGCGTGGCTTGCCATGCACCGCCTGTCACCAATACTCCCAAATGTGTAGATAAGATTTTACACTGTGTGTTATTGTGTGTGACACTCTTGTCCTGGTCATGACACTGGCAGGAGAATAAATGGTCAGCGACCATTAAGGTCACAGTTTCTCATGAGAATCAATTGTTTCCATCCATAAAAAACTGCAATGGTTGGCAACCATTAAGAAGAACATTGCTTGCCCTCCATGAGGCATTCCAATGGTTGCAGTTGCTCATGAGAAGCAATTTTCATCATCCATTAAGAACTGCAATGGTTGGCGACCATTAAGAAGAACATTGCTCACTATCCATGAGGCTCTCCAATGGTCACAGTCCATCATGAGAAGCAATTGTCATCATCCATAAATAGTTGCAATGGTCGGCGACCATTAAGAACATTGCTCACTATCCATGAGGCATTCTAATGGTCACATTTGCTCATGAGAATCAATTGTTTCCATCCATAAAAAACTGCAATGGTTGGCAACCATCAAGAAGAACATTGCTTGCCCTCCATGAGGAATTTGAATGGTTTCAGTTGCTCATGAGAAGCAATTGTCATCATCCATAAATGTGCTAGATTATTTTTCAGGCAATGCAGCAAGTCGGCAAGGCTTACATATTCACAGGTCTATCCCCAGATAATGCAAGCCACATGCATCACACCAGCATGACACACAAATGACCATGGATCTGCATGTCACATCATGTAGACATGGTCAGAAGCCATGTTTTTTTGGTGGGTTTCAGCAAGAAAAATGAGACAAGTCTTCTTGTCAATTGCTATAAATAACCCTCCCATCTCCCAGGTTTTTTCCCTTTTATCCATTCCCCAATACCCCTCGAGCCAGCTTCACATCTTTTTCCCATCTATTTATCAATCCGCTCATAATGGCATCCACTGCTCCTACACAAGCAATCCCACCTTCAGGTTTGTTGACCCAATTTTTTGTATTCCATCAAATTGAAAGAACCATCCCTACCAAACTTGGCCTCCATTGAATAATGCGTTGGCATAATCAACAGAGTCCTCACCATCAACTAATGAAGATGAAGAACTCTCAGCACCTGCAGACGAGTAAAACCCCGCATCTGAAGCCCATGAAGTAACTGAGGAAGAATTCTATTGAATGTAGATACTATTCAAGAGATGGTCATGAACTGTTCTTGCCTCAGGATCCCCAGGTCAATCCGAGATACTGTGAACAGGTTAAACTCCTCCTTGAGTGATATCCAAAAAGGCTAGTTTTTGCCCCACTGTCATTCTTCACATTTGCAGATTTGGAGGTCTGATTGGTTTGTTTTCCCTTAGAATACAATTGTAAAAGGTGTCTCCCCCGCAGAGAAAGGCTGAGCATCACACCCAGCTCCTCATTGGCCCAACGGCCCCCGTCACAGCCACCTCCAAAACGTCCATGCTTTACTCATCCCCCTGTGGACATGACCCCACATCTACAAATAATGGGCATCACAATCCAGCCCCCTCCTCCCCTGATGCAGCATCAAATCAGGAAGCCATTGGACCCTACCCTCAAACAGAAATAAAAATAACTCCTGAACCTTCCATCTGTTCCCAACCCGCTGCAACCATGGAGGAACCCCAAGTCACTTCTGAGAAACCCCAGGTGGCCCCAGATCAACCCAACACATCCAAACAATCATTAGTGATTGAACAAGACCCAACCTCTCCCCAGCCCATTTTTTCTGGTATGGATTCACCCCAAGATGAGGAGCCCACTTATGATTTTGATGATCAAGCAACTAGAGGTTATTTGACCATCATTTACCACAAAAGAATACGCAAGGAGCTTCATTCAATCACTCAATCCTTCAAGGGTCAGAAATCTCCAAAGAAGCTCCAAATGGGATGGGATGCGGTGAAGCACTTTTTGGATTTCCATCTCCAGGCCACCACTGCTATGGAACCACCAGAGATGTGGTACATCTCCCATTCAGCCAATTTTGAGTATGGTAACTGGGTTTGGCAGATCCATGAGCAAGGTTAGTTTTATTTGAACATCTCATCAGCTTGCTAGATTCATTTTTGCTAATGACCACTTTTTCATTTCACAGAAACAGATTTTCTATGCTCGGATTCACATGAGCCATGGTGGGAACCAGACATCATCAATTTTCCTGCCCTCAACCGCCTGCAGAACAGCCATACTTGTCCCACTGGTGCACCCCCCCTAGATCAGAAAACTGCTCATTTAGAATCAAATCTGGTGCGCTTTCTTCATGCCTTCAACCATCCCACTGGAAAAGCCATCAATAAATGGGCCAAGACAGTGGCTTTCTCAGTGCAAACAGTTGCCAATGAACTGTGTGCACAGCCTCCCCATGCTCTCACATCTCCTGTCTCCAATGTCAAGGCAAACCTACAAATGGTTATGTGGCTCCAAAGCATCAAAACATTGCCAAATTCACTGCAGCCCAAATCAATAGAGCATCACATGGTCCTAGACAATGAGGCTGAGACCAATCAGTCAGAGGCTATGATCACCAATCAGTCAGAGGCTATGACCATTGAGCCAAGGGACTGTCTTCAAGAGCTAAGTAGCGTCATTATTGATATCATGATCAGCTTCGCCTGACTTCAGGCTCATTCCCAGAAAGACCCAAAGGAGCCCACCACCGGCAAGAAGAAAAAGCCCAAGCGCAAAGACCCTCCAGCATCCACTGTTGACAACTCTTCCCTCACTGTCTCAGAGTTTTCAAATGAACAATTTTGCACTGAATTGAATCAACTAGAATGCCGCCACAATTTCCTCCCTTTTGTCTTCTACCTGCTTGCTGGCATCCGGGGGATCTTTATTGCTTCAAGAGACAGAAGGATTGCTTCTTTACGTGATTTTCATGAACTCCTCTGTTTAATTCAAAAAATTCAGTCTGTCTCAGATGGGAGACCATCAGCTAAGGAACCCATATGGTCTCACCTTCAAATGTACATTTGATCCATCATGCTCAGTATATCTGAGAACCCTCAAGATACTGGGAAATTGACATTACCCACCCAGCATTATCTAGCCAAGGCTATTGCTCATGACTACATGAACCACATGAACAAAAATTCCTGTTACAACATGCCTTTTAGCCAAGAACCCCTTCCAATCTCTGAGTTAACAAGCTCAAATGTTTAATATGAGTGCTGTCATTTCTTCTCTGATTTTCTCTAGCTTTATTGTGTCATCTTTCATGTAACTTGATTAGTTTTTCATGATTTTAGCTTTATTTTTTGTTTTTGAAATTTCTCAAAATTGCTATTTGCATGATAATTCATGATCAAACATTTCTAAAGAGTGATTGTCAAATATTCTTCAATACTGGAAGCCCCAGTAAAAATAATTTTACCCTGAGCAGTGAGATTGCATTTCTCAAGGTCAACTCTTGGATTTGGACTGTCTAAATCCCTAAACCACCACTCAGCACTTTTATATCAATTGAATATTCAAAATGCCACACCTTGTTTGCCAACACCCACTACTCAACCACCTGGCTAAAGCATCCTTCAAGAACTACTTAAACAGGGTCCTATTTCTCGCCTCAAGCTGTTTTCCCCCATCCCATCCCACCCCTTTCATTAATATGGCACATGTTCCATTGCAGAAAAACCAAACCCTCATGCAAAAGTACCACATCTTAGATTTCTCCAACTTATTTTTTGATTATCCTCTTGGAACCAGCGCTGATAACATACATGCAAATTGCAGCCACATATTGCTTGACTACAATGCAATAGTACCTGGCCAGAATTCACCAAATTAGATTTTCTTTGCAGCTTCCAGGGCACCAAAGTAGTTCCTCATCAATTCTTTGATGGGAAATTGTTGTGATTTCATCATCATGGATCTCACAAGCTTCCAAAACCATCTGCTTTTCTTGTAGCCCAATTTATTCAGACATTTGTTCCCAGAAGTAAACTACCAGCAAAGGAGGATAGAATCTTTTTTTGTTTTCCTTGGTCCACCATTGATCTGGATGCTTGTAATTTGGATCAATTTTACATTCAGATCAATGGTGGAGCAAGGAAAACACAAAAACAATGTGTCCCCATTTGCTGATAGTTTATTTCTGGGAACAAATTTCTGAATGCATCGGGCTACAAAAAATTGGATGGTTTTGGAAGCTTGTGAGATCCATGATGATGAAAGGACACCAATGATCTGTCACAAAGCCTTGATGAGGGACTACTTAGGTTCCCTGGCAGCTGCAAAGACAATCAAATTTGGTTCATTCTGGCCAGGTACTGTGGCATTGCAGCCAAGCAATATGTGGATGTGGTTTGCATGTATTTTATCAGAGCTGATTCCAAGAATATCATCAAATGATAGATTGGAGAAGGATGAGATGTGATACTTTTGCATGGGGTTTTGGTTTTTCTGAAATGGAACATGTGCCAAACTCAATTTGAAGAAGTCATGATGCAATGAATTGGTGTTTCCACACTCCCAGATGATTGAATAAAGTCTCTCTATAAAAAAATTATGAAAAATGAATATTTCTAGTCATGAAATCTGTTGTTTTGGGGAAGCAAACAAATCCTTTGCATGTGATATTTCCTTGCTTAGTGTGGAGTTCTAAAATTTCCTGATGTAAAAATATTAATTCCAATTGTGGGTTTTTATTAAGATCATCAATCTTCAAATGAAATACATGATTTTCCATCAGGGAATTTGATTTTGAATTTAAAACCAAAGATCTTGGTATTGCCAATGTATTTTACATTGGTCAATCATGCGCATTCAATATGATCCATTTATTAGGGACATTTCTCAAAACATCAAATGTAACTTTCCCTTACACTCCCACTGAAGTTAATATGCATATTCAAAATGGAACCAATAAGCTTTTGAGGTTTTTTTTATTTTGAATGATTAAGCTCATCAGCAGATTTATATTGAATTCAAAATCCAATCAATCTTTTTATCTATTTCCCTGTAAGCCTTTCACTTTCTGCAAACTGAAAAAATTCACTTAACACCCAATCCAATTCAACAAAAACAATGAGAACACCACCATTGTTGGAAAAATTTGTATATTCCAATGCACCATATGTTCTCAAAGCACATTTGAATATGGAGGTAATCTATATACTGGTTTTGGAAGGTCAAAAAAATCACATCAAACACATATATTACAATCAAATTTTTCTACAAATGTATGTGAGTGATTTTTTCCCAGGTTTCATCAAACTTCAAAACATCACTGGCCAAGTGTCATTGATAAAAAAATTCAGAAAAATCAGTCACCAAACATTCTCCAATCTATTAACAGAAGAAAACCCACAATTGAGCCACTACAAGAAATTACCAGCCCTGTGAGTAAAGATCTTGTTCAAAATTATGTTTCTTTTTTTTATTTTGAAGTGGGGTTTATTTATTTATATACCCTGTGATTTTTCAAATTCAATCGATCAATTGAAGACTTCTTTTTTTTTTTTTTTTGGGTTTTTTTTTTGGTTTTTTTTTTTTTTTTTGGTTTTTTTTTTTTTTTTTTTTTTGGTTTTTTTTTTTTGGTGTTTTTTTTGGTTTTTTTTAATGGTTTTTTTTGGGTTTTTTTTATGGTTTTCTTATGGTTTTTTATGGTTTTTTTATGGTTTTTTTTGGTTTTTTTTTGGTTTTTTTTTGGTTTTTTTTTTGGGGTTTTTTTTGGTTTTTTTTTTTTGATTTTTTTTTTTGCTTTTTTCAAAGAGGCTGATGCACCAAGCACGGCCTGGCTCGTTGGGGGGACTTCATCATCCCCCAACCAAGCGAAGAGGCGGGAGGGAGGGCCCGGCTCGGTGGGGGGATTTCATCACCCCCCAACCGAGGGAGCGGCAAAGGGGGGGGCAGCTTGGTGGGGGGATTTCATCACCCCCCGACCAAGCGAGCGGTAAAGGGGGGGGCCAACTCGCTGGGCAGACCAAGCGAGCGGCACAGGGGGGGGCCGCTGGGGCTCGCAGTGGGGGGGCCCTGCTTGGTGGGCAGACCAAGCGAGCGGCCAAAAGGGGGGGGGGCCGGTGGGGCTCGCAGTGGGGGGGGCCAGCTTGGTGGGTGGACCGAGCGAGCGGTGAAGGGGGGGGGGCTGGTGGGGCTTGCAGTGGGGGGGGGCCGGCTTGGTGGGCGGACCAAGCAAGCGGCCAAAAGGTGGGGGGGCCGGTGGGGCTGGTAGTGGGGGGGGCCGGCTTGGTGGGCGGACCAAGCAAGCGGTGGAGGGGGGGGGCCAGTGGGGCTCACAGTGGGGGGGGCCGGCTTGGTGGGCGGACCAAGCAAGCGGCAAAGGGGGGGGGCCGGTGGGGCTTGCAGTGGGGGGGGACTTCATCACCCCCCCGCCCAGCAACTGAGCGAGGGGGGAGCGAGCCACCAGCTCGTGGTGGGGGGGACTTCATCACCCCCCGCCCAGCAACCAAGCGAGGGGGAGCAAGCCACTGGCTCGCGGTGGGGGGGACTGCATCACCCCCCCCGCCTGGCAAGCAAGCGAGGGGGAAGGAGCTGGTGGGGCTTGCGGTGGGGGGCACTTCATCACCCCCCCGCCCAGCAAGCGAGCAAGGGGGACATTGAGGGGGGAGGGAGGGGGGGGGATTTCAAATCCGCTCCCCACCTAGCGAGTGAAAGAGGGGGGAGATCAAGGGGGGAGGGAGGGGGAAGGGAGGGGGGAGGGAGGGGGGGATTTCAAATTCTGTCCCCACCTAGCGATTGAGCAAGGGGGGAGATCAAGGGGGGGGATTTCAAATCTGCTCCCCACCTCGCGAGCAAGCAAGGGGGAAGGGACAGGCTTGGTGGGGGGTTTTTCCAATCCCCTCCCCACCTAGGAAGCTATTTAGTAACCTGGACCACACCAACACAATCAACACTGACCACAACCAACCACCACCCACCACCACCCACCACCACCCACCACCACCCACCTCATCCACCTAATCCACCACGACCACCACCCCATTGGTAAGTAACCTTTTTTTTTTAAAAAAAAAAAACAAGAGGGTATTCAATTTTTGTAGATATCAATATTGATGGAATTTCATTTTTTGTAGATATCAATATTGATGGAATTGAATGAAGGCATGTCTAGTAAAAATGGGTATGGGATTTAAACTTTATTCCTCAATATCCTTCAAAAATAAAATTACTAATTGAAATTTTGATACTGCATTATTTTTCTTTGGGTTTTCCATTCATGTTATGATTCCTGGGTGTCATCCTGAAACACGGTTTTTAGTTTTGATGAGCTTGGCGTTTCAGGAGATGCCAAGGAGACACAACATGGATTGAATCCTCTAGTAGTAGGAAAAAAACACAGACTACCAAACTCAGATGTTACTTCAACATCCAAAAGTAACAAGAAGTTCAACCGTGCCAGAAGGCAATTTGCACAAGATTGTGACAAGCCAACATACTTTGTGACCCTTTGGGAAAACCTTCCACCCAATCATGTTGTCTTACCACGAGTGTGCCCTGACATGTTGGTTAATGCTGTCACAAACCACCTATTCCAGCCCTACTTCATTATCAAATACCACAGTTTGGAGGCCCCCAAAACTCCACAAGTGGATACTTTGTGCAAAATCATCTTGGACTTGTACCTAATGGCAAAGAACCGCCATTCACTCCGCAAAACCAACACAGCCGCCTTAACTGGCTGTATGCATGCCATTGGATTTTTTACTGGAAGTGATAGGGGTGCCTCTGCAGGTTTGTCAAATTGTTTATGAAAATTCAAAAAATTGAATCCATGTTGACTTTGTAATCAAAAAAGGGGTCTATTCTTGAAAACCAGGTTTAGATGAAGAGACTATCAAGAAAGATGATGAACTGTGGGAGAATCTTCCTGCACACAACAAATTCATCTTTGAAAGAATCCAATCATTGTGTACCTCAGCTCATGCTCAAAAAAAGAAGGTTTCAGATCAATATTTAATACCAAACTGGTCTTCATCTGAGTGGATGGAAGCTGAGCAAGATTTCAGCATGTTTTCCAATGTAGTTGTGACATATGATGATTTCTCAAACAAGCTCCATACTGATAAGAACGATTTAAATGGTTTCACATATGGGATATTTTCTTACATCAACAGATCAACAGGACAGCCTATCCTTCCTCCCTGCAATGATTTGGGTAATGGTTTATCTTTTCCAAAACTTGGTTGTATTGTTGACTTTGCAAAAGCCAAAGGCATTATTGAAATTCTTTGGCAGACTCAAATTTTTGAACATCAGAATACATTTCCTCCTCCTAGTTTAAAAACCTCTTCAACCCACACTCACTTTGGCTGCTCATTCCAAACTAATAAAAAACTAGCCAATGTATCTTTAAAACTCCAAAATTCTAGTCCTTCAAAGATTGATGAACTTATTTTGGGAAAGAAGGCCCAAGATGGCTGATGTTGTTGTTTCTATTGTATTTTTTTCATTTTTGAAAGTTTTACCTTAGTAATAAATCAAATATATTTAAAAGCCCAGTAATTGAGAAATCTCCTTGAGTTCTTCCACCATTCTACTGCTGCCAATACATGCAATGGCCATGGACCACTTATCTTTTTTAAATGTCTGAATACATTGGGCTACAAGAAAAGCAGATGGTTTCAGAAGCTCGTGAGATTCATGATGATGAAATGACACCAATGATCTGTCAAAGAATTGATGAGGGACTACTTAGGTGCCCTGAAAGCTGCAAAGAAAATACAATTTGGTGCATTCTGGACAGGTACTGTTGCATTGCAGCCAAGCAATATGTGGGTGCAATTTGCATGTATGCTATCAGGGCTGGTTCCAAGAGGATCATCAAAAAATAAGTTGGAGAAATATAAGATGTGATACTTTTGCATGAGGGTTTGGTTTTTCTGAAATGAATCATGAGACAGTTGTTCAATGATGACATGCCTTGGTGACTAGCCCTATTCCCACTCAACTTCATGTCTTTTTATTTTATTCCACAATGGATGCCCTCCTGCTCAGGCCAGAGCTAGTTCAATGCATTCTTCTATTTTTATAAATTTTACCTATTCTTGGTTTTCTACACTGCAAAAAGAAGCCTGCCTCTTGCCTTGGTGTCAGTTAACATTCTCCCTCAAAAAACAAAAGAACCAGCTCTTTTGTGCAGACCAGAGAAGGTGATCAGGATATCTAAGTGAGGATATTGACTTTATTTTCTTCCCTTGTTTGTTCTTTTTCCTTTCTTTCCTCTCTTTGGTACTTTGTCATCTTTCATTTCAAATATTCTTCATTTTTTGAAATTTGAAAAAAAAATTTTGGCTTGGCTTTCTGTATTTTCGCTGATGGAAAGTATAAGTATAAAAAATAAATTTACACCAACATAGGTTATTGAATAAGAAACCAACAGAAAAAAAGCCATGAATGGCTGATTTATATGAGGAAAGATTTGCACATTTTATGAGCATGGTGTGTTAGTATTATCTTAGATACATGTTTATGAATTTAATTTTGGGAATTGAATAAGAGAACTTACCCAGTTTTTGACCATTTAATGGAAATTCAAGTCTGGAAAGAATCAGCCTCTTCTGGAATTTTCAAATTTCACTTTGAAAGAAATCCCAAACACCAACTGCAGTAATTTGTGGCTGTGTGTGGACTGCTTTTGAAGCAACAGCTTTGCTCATATCTAGCTTTCCCTTAACAATCTATTATGAACTAATGTGCCAGAAGTTCAGCAAATTGTGATCTCTAGTCACAATATTTCTCCACCTGCTGAAAGTTAATGATGAGATACAGCATCACATAACCCTGAGATATCAATGGGATACAGAAATGCCACCTGCATACAGGTGGCAGCCATTTTTTTTTGGTGTATGCTTCATAATTTCAAAATTGTTTGGCAAAATTTGGACAGGGTTTACACCAAAATGGATAAATTAACCTCAGTAGTAGCCAAATTAATTAATAACCAAACAACTATGGTAGGAATGGGAAGATTAAAGAACACACAGAGCAGTTATTGGAGACAATTAATCAAGGTAGGATAAAACAGCCTCAAATAATTGAGAATATGTTATCCGGAATACAAGAAGATTTTATTATGTCTTTCCACCCCTTAAAAGAAGAATAGGCAACCACCACTAACAGTTCTATTCTATCCCTTAGTGAAAAATTGGATGTGATCAATAAAAAAGTGGACCTGCAACTTAATCTGATCAAAAATGATCTTAGAGACTTAAAAGTCCATCTGACCAACCCCTTGGGGAGTACTATAGAGGAACAAAAGCCTCCCAGACAAACCACTACTCCTTATGCACCACCCTTATTAGGAATGCATAAGAGTGACACCTTTAGGACTAGTCCTACTACTGAGATGGAGCAAGCTCTCAAACTTTTACCACCTATCTCTGAATGGGAAAAGTTCTCTGGAGAAGGAGAATACAATCATATAAATTTTATTAAATTTATTGATTACACCATTAACTCTTATGGCCTACCAGAAGCAATGGCTGTAGTCCAGTTACCCAGACTATTTGAAGGAGTAGCATTGGACTGGTTTTTCAGTAAGAGAGAAGAAGTAGGATCATTACCATTGAATTCTTGGAAACTTCTGATCAAAGAACAATTTGGTTCTAGAATGTGGAAATGGAACATGATGAAAAATTTTGAAAATTCCTCATTTGACCCCTCCAAGGACAAACCTCACAAATGATGCTTGGAACAGAAGAAAATATTGGATTGCTTCTATCCAGATGCTGATAAAGAGGAAGTAAATGAAAGACTCCTCAACCTGTGTCCTGGCAATCTTAACCATAGCATAAGATATAGGATGAGCATGGATGCCGACTTGCCTACTCTAATCAATGTTTTAGAAGAAGTAATAGACATGAATGGGTTGGACAAGAAAGACCCTTCCAGACCCAAAGAGAACTACACCATCAAAAAAACCAGAGAACAACCTCCTCTGATAAATGCCTCTGACAATAAGAAACCTAATGAGAATAGGGAGAAATAGAGGACGCCTGCAACTTGTTGGAATTGCAACAAGACTGGGAATATGAGACAAGACTTTCCATTACCAAGAAGGAAGATAGCAGTCTTGGAAGGAGAAAAGTAGTTTGAAGAGAATCAGAACTATGAAGACATAGCTGATACTGAAGGTTCTCTTTCTGAATGTGAATTGATCTTGACCAACCCTGTTAATGTTATAGAAAAAGATATAGGTACTTCTGCAGAGATCAATAAAATTCATGGGGATTCTAGCCTTCCCCAACAATGGGATTCTACTATAATTCCTAGACACATTGTGGATGTCAAACCGTTAACAGTTAAACCTATGAGTGGGAAAAGTTATACCACTGGTCAAACGTGCTATGCAACTGGGTTGTATAAAAACAGACCCATAAGGCTATTGCTTGATAGTGGAGCCTTTTGCTCATGTTTCTGTGCGGAATTCTTGAATAAATGGGACCGCAATTGGAGAGAACACCTTTTACCTATCCCAAAAGCCAATTTCAGTTCTTGCAAATCTACTATGAATGCTATTGGAGTATTTACTGCTCCTATAATATTACCTCACACTAAAGGATCCTTGAGAATATAAGTGGAGTTTGTAGTACTGCTCAATGGACTGTTTGACTACCTGATACTGCGTAATGATGCCTTATTTCTATATGATATAGACGTGTTCCAGAGTAGAGGAAGATACTTCACAGCAGGAGGTAATTGGGATAAGAAGTTTAAGATATGCACTATTCAGTCTAACTTCCCCTCCTCTACTTACCAGAAGCATTTAGATGACTTTGATCAATAATATTTCTCTCAGGCAGCTCTGAATACAAAACTTCCTGAGGAACAGAAGAAAGATATACTAACAGTCTGCTTTGAGAACCAGAATGCTTTCTGTACTAAAGATCATCCTATTGGTGATTTTGAAGGACATGATATGGTATTAACATAGACCATTAAGCCTCCTTATCCTCCTAACTTAAGAAGTCCAGCCTATCCATCTAGTCCTAATTCTAGAAAAGCTCTTGAGGAACATATCCAAGAACCGATAGACTTACAAGTATTAAGGAAAATAGGACATAATGAACAGTTAGATGTCACCACAACTGTAATCATAGCTTGGCATAATGACAAGTCAAGAATGGTAGGAGACTTCAGAATGCTCAACAATTACACTCAAGCAGATTATTATCCTATACCCCAGATTGATCATGCTCTGCATAACTTGTCCAAGGCTAAGTACATCACTACTATGGACATGCTTAAAGGTTTCCACCAGATACCAATAAGTCCTGAAAGCTGGGATTTTATGAGAATAATCTGTCATTTGGGAATTTATGAATATCTTAGGATGCCTTTTGGTATAAAGAATGCTCCATCACACTTCCAGAGAACAATGGATGCAGTTCTAGGTACTTACATCAGACAAGGATGGATGATGGTATACATAGATGATGTTATCATATACTCTGATGACTGGAATACTCATATTAACCCAGTAAGATTAGTACTCCAGACTATCTCCAAAGCAGGATTAAAGGTTTCCTGGAAGAAATGCAACTTTGGCTACGGAGAATTGAAAGCCTTAGGACATATAGTCTCTGTTCTAACTCTAGCTGCTGATCAAAATAAGATAGCTGCTGTCATGAATAGACCTATGCCTCAAAAAAAAACAGAATTACTGTCTTTCATCAGTTTCTGCAGTTATTACAGACAATATATACCAAAGTTTGCTATTTTAACTAAAAGTCTGTATGAGGTATGCAACAACAATACAATATTTGAAATGACTCATGAGAGACTGAAGAACTATGAGGAATTAAAAATATCTATGACCTCTACTCCTCTTCTTATCCAAACAGATTACTCTAAGCCCTTCAAACTATACATTTATGCTTGCATGGAAGGGCTAGGAGCTGCTTTACATCAGGAAAGGATAGAAGAAGAAAAACCAGTAGGAAAACCTGTACTCTTCATATCTAGACAGATCAAAGATACTGAGAAGAGATATGGGGCCAATCAGTTGGAATGTTTGGCACTAGTATGGGCTTTGGAGAAGCTGCACTATTACTTAGAAGGCACCACTTTTCAAGTAATCACAGACTGCAATTCTGTAAGAACCCTTATGAACATGAAAACCCCTAGAAGACATATTCTCAGGTGGAAAATTGCTATACAAGAATACACAGGACAGATGACTATAGTGCATAAAGCTGGAGCTAAACATCAAAATGCTGATAGTCTAAGTAGGAATGCGTTGCCTAATGACTCTAACAATCCAGCATATGACCCTGAAGACCAAGATATCTTTCCTATCTTGAATATCAATCTTTTTGCATTGAGTGCTCCAATAATGGGAATCCACTTATGTGAATTGGACACTGCTTTTTTCAACCTAGTAAGGGATAGCGACTCTCCTGAGATCAAGCTGCTGATTACCATTATGAAATGTGAATCCCCAGAAGCAGCTTTGATTAATAGCCTGCCTGCTTCACTACTTAAACCCTATAAAGCAGGAAGGTTTACCTTTTGGGATGGTCTCCTTTTCTATAGACACCAACATTTCAGCTTATTAATACTGAGCAACAAAGAGCATATACAACATATACTCCAGGAATGCCATGACAACTTTTCATCAGGAAATTTATACACAGAAAGAACCTTGGAGAAAGTGAAACAAACTGCCTGGTGGATATACTGGAAAGAAGTCACTACAGAATATCTTACCAGCTGTGAAACCTGCCAGAAATCTAATAAAACTACTGGAAAAAGGTTTGGAGTCCTACAGAAGATATCTGAACCTAAAAACATGTGGGAAATTATCAACATGGATTTTGTCACTGGCCTCCCCCCTGGAGGTACTATTTCTTATAACTCTGTCCTAGTTATAGTTGACAGATATTCCAAAAAGGCAAAATTCTTACCTAACCACAAGGAAGATAGTGCTATGGATGTAGCCTTACTATTCTGGAATAGGATTATAGCTGATGTGGGTATACCCAAGATTATAATCAGTGACAGAGACCCCAAATTCAAATCTGAATTTTGGAGGAATCTACAGGATATACTGGGTATTAATCTAGCATTTCCTACAGCATACCATCCCCAAACTGACAGATTAGCTGAAAGGATGATACAGACCCTAGAAGACATGCTAAGGAGGTTCTTTAGCTTTGTTCTAGAATACAGAAACTCAGATGGTTATTTCCATGATTGGGTCAGCCTACTACCAGCCCTGGAAAGGGCTTATAACAGCAGTAAACATTCTGATACCAAAGAAGCTCCTTACATACTAGAAAGAGGATGGATTCCAAAACTCCCTAGGAATAACATGAACCATAACTTAGCCACTATTCATCCAACCTCTCTTGACTCTAAGAAGATGATAGATGTGGCAAATAACTATGCTCAGAAATGTGTGGAAGAAGCTGTTGAATACAAAAAACAAAGATGGGACAAATCCCATAAAGAACCTGACTTTAAGATAGGAGACCAGATCTTGATATCTAAAACTAACTTCAACAACCTGGAAGGTAACACAAAACTGAAACTAGACTTTGTTGGACCATTTGTTATCAAGAATATGCATGGCAAAAATGCTGTGGAAGTAATCTTGATTGAAGAATTATCAAGAAAAAATCCGGTATTTCCTGTTATCCTAGTCAAACACTTTAAACCAAGAGAAGGCAGCAACCTCCCTCCAGCAATAATCACAATAGAACCTGACCCTGTAGAAGAAAAAGGGATAAGCAGGATATTGAGAGATAGGAAAGAGAGGGTACAAGGAAAAGACATCAAACTATACTTAGTAAGATACAAAGGGGAATCTGCAGACAAAGATGAATGGTTGCCAGAAAATAATATACCTGACAGACAAATACATCTCAGAAATTACAGAGCCAGTAAAAGGCACTGAAGTACCTATGCAGTCAAATTTTATTCTCCCAACTTCCTCCAGATTTTTTCAGATATGACCATATCTTGGAGTGGGGGAATGTCAGCTTGCTACTATTGCAGAGCAAGCTGCAAAAGTAACTAAAATAACATAAAAATAATAATAATACAAATAACCTAAGAAGGAGTAGAAAAACCATAAATATTATTACCGAAATGGATTCTCCACCCAAAATTAGGTAGGGTCACTCACTGACCCCACCCTTGAAATCCAACTCCTTATTTTTTCAAATAATTAAGGAAAAAAGAACCAAAATACTACGGCTACAGTATTGAGCTTTTTGAACAATTAAATATTTCACACACATTTTCACGTATGGTTTTCACACCTAAAATTCAGTCAGAATTGAGGTGTTGTGTATATTTTAGGAGTTACGGGCAGAAATGTGTTTTCTCACAATTCCCGCACGCAGCCACGGCAGCCTAAGCACCCGCGCAGCTGAGATACAGCCGTTTCAACCTGTTGAGGTTGTGTAAGCAGCCCCAGGCCTCTGACAAGTACGCAGCCGCGGGACTACGGGCTGACATAGTGACAGGCGGCCCAGGTACCGCGTAAACAGGCTAAAACATACACGGGAACTTGTTACATATGTAATGAAGTTTCCCATGGATAGTAGACTGTCTAAATATACATAATATTATATAAAAATACATAAATAATCCTTACACGTATTTTTTATGTAATATAATGCAAAGTACCAAGAATTTCAAAAATAAGACAATGACAGCTTCAAAAAATATATTAAGATAATTGAATTGTCACGCTTTGCACTTAAGGATTATTGTCTTCACCACTTTGACATGTCCTCTCCTCAGTACCATCTACCTCAGTCTAAAAGCGTGACACAAATAAAAGCACAACATCAATGGTGCAATCCGCTATTTCCTCTGGCTCGTTCTGACCTTCCAATCTTGGCAACCAACTCAGTATATACTTGCAAACTTTGCAGTTAACTCCATACCGGTTGACCATCCATTATGAGATCCAATCTCCTTCCCTGGCCAATCAACAGCCTCAGACTTCCATCTTTGGTCATGCATTGTTTGTTAGTTTGCATCTACGTCTAAACAATCCATCACTACTGTATAGTTTGCAATCGGACTAGTCCCTACCCTGCATACACTATTACCTCTTATTTGCATTACCTTCAAAGTCACTTGCTCTTATCCCAATTTGTCATGCAATTGTACGCTCAGATTCTATTGTCTTGCACTTACGCTAAGACCTCAGATCTATACCATTGCTTCATTTCCTATTCCGTTCCTGTCATTCATTGCCTCACCCCTTCACCTGTAGTTAGCTCATCACAAGGTTGTATCTAGTCACTTTGGATTACCTTATAAGGGCTATCCCCTTGCCTGATGATTGTCTCCTCAGTTATTTAATTTCATACGTTCTCACATTTTGCTGCAACCTAGTTATCACATTGGACTCAGTTTGAGTTTGCTTCTTCAGAAAATCTTCCATTCATCTCGCCGTTTGTTTAGTGGCATAACCAAGTTCGCACTTTGCAACTGGGTCTTGCTATGTGCACTTGCCCTCGCACTTGGTATTCCTTTGCGCTCACGATCACCTAAGAATTGCCCTATAGTACGTGTGGTGGTCGTGTGACAGTAAATTAACTAACTCAAATCATCTATTGTAGCCTGCCAACCTATAGTAGACTTCTTATTTTTTGATTTCACGTACTTGCTCAACCGGGAACGCTTCCCTTGCCCCTTAAAATTATGAGATCCATCGGGTAGGCAGAACCAGCGCTCCTTGGGCCCAACAAACCTTAGATCCAGTTCCTCCTTCAAAATCGCCATCTGTGGAACCTCTGGATTATCCTCAGGCTCCTCCACGGGATGTTCCAACAGACCCTCTTGCGGAATTTGCAGACTCCAAACATTCTTCTGATGAAACCTTGACTTGTGGTAGACCTGGGGTTTGCACTACTGCTCTTGAGCCTGATGCTCCAACCCTGCTTTCGACATTGATCCAGGCCCTCACTCATGGTGCCCAGCGATCTAGTCCAAGCACTCCTAGTTTTCGCACTCCGGGCATGAAACAACCTGATCACTTTACAGGAGAACACCCTCATAAGCTTAGATCCTACCTACAGTCTTGTAAAATCATCTTTTTAAACGACTCCAATAATTTTCCTTCCGATAGACATAAATTTATGTATGCTTTGTCCTTCTTAGGAGTTGGAGCCTTGCAGTGGTTCAAACCATACCTCAAACTTTTGTCCAACAACAGTCCAACTTGTATCCTCAACAACTGGGACAAGTTCAAGCAACAATTGTTCACCCTGTTTGGCACTCCCAATGAAGTTAAAAACGCCAAATACAAACTTAATAGTTTAGTTATGAAGGAGAATAGTAGAGCTTCCGTTTACATTCCTCATTTTTGAACCTTGAAGTCTTGCATCCAGTGGAACAAGGCCGCTCTTCTATTCCATTTCCAAAAGGGTTTAACTGCAGGCTTAATTGAACAGCTTGCAGTTGAAGGTCATAAGACAACCTCGCTTCAGCAGCTAATCAATTGAGTGATAGAGCTTGATAATGGCTATCATGACAAGAATCGCTCTTGGCAAAACAACCATGGACCATCCACCTTGGCTCCAAAGGTGGACGACTCCTCAAAGCAAAACACAAGGAACCCAAAACCATCCAAACCAACCCCAACTTTGAACTCCAACTCAAAAGGAAAGCCGTTGCCAAAACTCCAAAGTTCTTGGACAAGGAAACCGGGATGCTTCGAAGTGAGGAACGGCTGCGAAGGGAAAAGAACTGGCTGTGTATTTATTTTGGATGTAAACATGATTTTGAAAGCTGTGCAAAGGGGTTAGGGCGTGAAGCGGCTAAGCAGTCAAAAAATTAGCTTGTAGTTTTTCTGATACTCGTAAGAAAAGCTACACATTATCTAAATCACCGCGAGTAAATCTTTGCACTTGCGAGTCATTAGGTGCTCTGAGTTTGAGATTTATCCTATTCCATTCTGAAAACACTCCTTATCAAATATTACTTGATTATGGAACTAATGTTTCCTTTATCAGTGAATCTTTCGCCACTTCCAAAAATCTTACGCATTCCAAGATAGATAAATTTCCCATCTATCTAGTAAGTAGTGCGACTGAACCATCTTATTGGGTTTCCCAAAAGGCAAAATGGACCTTTGCATTTTCCAATTGCCCAGCTTCAAATGGGATTTATTTGTCTTGGCTATACCCAGAATGGATGATACCATTCTAGGCCATGATTTCCTAGTTTACTGGAATCCAGATGTGAATTGGCAAGAAGGAGTAATTAACCTTCGAACCTTGCACCCCCAGAACACTAATCTTTCCGTCAATAAGGAATTAAACAGCCTACCTGACACTGTCATTGAGTTGGATGACACTTTTCCGCCAGGAGATTTGCAATATCCTGACCTTCATTCTCAAACTCCCTCTTCAGATTTGGGATTTATCGCTTACCTATCCAGCTTACCTCTTTCCTGTTCCTTTGAAGAGAAACAGACACCAACCAAACGGTGTATTTTGAGCTCCCTAATCCTCTTGCACCATGCAAGCACCTCAAACCCGGTGCTCAAAGATGACAAGATTGAAGATTTAGAAATCATTCGAGAGTCTTTACCTTCTGTTTATCATGACTTTGCTGACGTCTTTTCAGCTGCAAAAGCAGATAAACTGCCTCCATCCCGTCCTTATGATCATAAGATTGAACTTACTGGCCCACCTCCGGCACCAGGACCAGTTTAATCTCTCTCGACGCAAGAATCAATTGCGCTTCAAGACTACATTGCGGAAAATGTAGCAAAAGGATTTCTTCGACCAAGCAATTCAAACACCGGTTCCCCTGTCCTATTTGTACCAAAAAAGGACTGCGGACTTTGCCTTTGTGTTGACTACAGGAAACTGAACCAGGTAACCCGGAAGAATGCCTATCCAGTACCGCCTATGTCACATCTCCTTACCCTCTTCCATGGAGCTACTCATTTCTTGAAGTTAGACCTTTGAGGTGCCTATAACCTAATTTGCATTAAGGAAGGTCATGAGTATTTAACTGCTATGAGAACCCGGTTTGGCAGCTATGAGTATAGCGTCATGCCTTTTGGCCTCTGCAACGCTCCTTCCACTTTTCAACATTTTGTCAACAACATTTTCTCCAATCTTGTGGGTAAATACCTTGTGGTATATCTCAATGATATACTAGTCTACTCAAGAAACCTCAAAGATCACATTGCACATGTGCGAGAGGTGCTACAGGGACTTTGCAAGAATGACCTGTTTGCAAAAGCCTCTAAGTGCAAGTTCCATTCCTCTTCCCTTCATTTTCTAGGTGTTGTAGTCTTGCAGCAAGGACTATGGATGGACCCAGCCAAGAGCAAATGCATATTGGAGTGGCCTCCACCTTCTTTGGTTTAATCTCTTCAATTTTTCCTTGGTTTCAGTAATTTCTATAGAAGGTTTATTGCGCTTTACGCCAAAAAAACCGTGAATCTTGCTAATCTTCTTCAAAAAGACACTCCTTTTATTTTTACCAAACAGGCTGCTTTGGAGTTTGAAGCTCTGAAGAAAGCGTTCACTACTGCTCCGATACTTGCTCACTTCAACGAGCTAGCTCACACTATTGTCAAAACAGACGCAAGCAACTATGCAATTGCAGGAGTCATCTTGCAGTTTTTTCCTTCCACTTCTCTCTTTCAACCCGTAGCTAAAAATTGGTATGAAACTCTCACTGCATGGTTCAAAGAGGTAGATTTTGAGGAGTCTTTGTGCAATCCTTGACTTTACCTGTCTTCCAATGGTAAGTCTCATCTGTTCTTCCATGTGGACGATCTTGTTCTCGTCGGAGACGGCAATGACTTTGAGTCAAAATTTTTGGCTTGTTTCGTGGGATCAACGGCGAAAAACCCCAACACCGTTCTTGGTATGAAAATTGAGGTACGCCGGGATGAAATCTTACTCAGCCAGCCAAAGCACATCAACCTTGGTCTCAAAGAGCTTGGCCTAGAAAAAGCCAGAACCAGCAAAACTCAATTAACTCAGAATGCTCAACTCAAACCCGCCACCAACAAAGAGTTTGAGCAGTTTAAGGCGCTCAACGTTAAATATTGTTCGGCGATTGGAATTCTTAACCATATTGCATGCTACTCACGACCCAACATCAGCTTGGCAGTCTCCAGCCTGTCAAGATTTAAAATCAAACCTGGTATTCCCCACTGGAACAAGGTGAAGAAAACCTGGAAGTACCTGAAGGGGACTCCTCATATTCAACTTAGCTTGAAAGTCAAAAACGTTGACTCTCCAATCTCAGCCTACTCAGATGCCTCTTGGGCGGACTATCCTGACACTCGAAGCTCTCAAACTGGCTTTTTATGTGCCGCATATGGATGTGTTGTGTCCTGGAACAGTTGCAAGCAGAAGAATGTCACTTTCAGCTCCACGGACGCGGAACTCAATGCCTTTGTAGATGCATTTCATGAGGCCTCTTGGATTAGGGCTTTAGCCTGCGAGATATTCTAAACTAAGCCAACGCCCATCTCTATCCACACCAAAAACAGCGGCCTGATTGACAAAATACATCGGTTTGGATCCAACTCCAAGACTCGACATCTAGATCTGAAAACAAAGGGGATGAGAGAAGAACTGAAGTCAGGAAATATCATCGCCATACTTTTTAAGTCAGAAGAAATGCCCGCAGATGCTCTTACCAAAAGCTCCAGTCTTGCCAGCCTCGAACTCCTCCAATCATTCTTCAGCTCTCATGGAACCTCATAATGTTCATTTTCTTTCTTTTTCCTTGTTTTGTTTCTTGTTGTTCTTTTCTTTTTTTTTCTTTCTTCCTTTTCTTCTTTGCGTCTTAGAGCTCTTCATCTCTCCAGGCATGGGGCGTGTTGAGTCATTCCATGCACGCGGGCGCAGGTGAGCCCAACTTTCAGTGGATCAGGGAAACCTACTGCGGCCGCAAACTGCGCACTTAGAGTAGCCAATCTGATGGAGGTATATCTGACCGCTCAACTTGAAGCGGGGGGTTACTCCAGAATCTCCACGGCATCATTCATCCTTCCACTCATCCCCAGACTCGACGTCTCTTTTGTTCATCCAGTTTCTTCTTTGCTCTTGTTCTGTCACATCATATACATTGCGTGCTCCATCCCTCAAGATCATTCTTCTGCCCTTTGCTCAAAACACATCACCAACACGTTTGACATGCATCAATGATTGCCTGGTGAGATTCATCACCCTTAATTTCTTTCTCATATTTGACGCACTCACTCATGCTAGAATCTATCAGCCACTGCTTCAGCCTCTGCATCTCAACCCACAAATCTTCCTCAGATCATCTCCTCCAATCTCTCAAATGTCTGCTTGTTGAGTGCAGTCTTATCTTGTTTGTTGTTCATGTTTTCATTTCATCAACTCTCCTCATGATATTTGTGCTCATCAAGTTGGTCTCCTCAGTCTTCAGTCTTGTGTTAGTTCTTTGGTCAATAAAATCACTTTACAATCTTATCTCAGTCCTTCTCCTTGTCAAATCTCCTCTCATCAATCTGATCTCAGCCTTAGTCACAATCTCTGCCCTGTAAGACAACCCAACATCAATCACTCATCTACCAAGAGAATCTGACAATACTTCCACAGAACTGCTTCTTATAGTCTATCCATCTACTCTGAACATGTCCTTCTTGTCTTGATTAAATTGACCCTCTATCCTATCTGGCTGTGCTGTTGGTATCTGTTTTCTTTCATTATTTTCATTCTTCATAGCTATGTTCTTCTCTTTTGAATTATCACTCTTACTCTGAAATACAGTCTGTTGGTTTATCCTCAAACTTATCTTGGAATTCTTCTCACGGTTAAAAGCCAAAAGTTGCCTGAAAAACCGAAATTCTCAAGATTACCAAACCAACGGGAGCCACGGACTATTTTCATCAAGTTTCTCTGAAAGCTGCGGTCAATGCTATTCCTCTTCTCAATGAAAAAAACTATTCCATATGGAGGGATAAAATGCTCATGCCTTTTGACCTCAAGGACGTCAAGGACGCTATCACCAGTAATACAGGCCAAATGTCTATGAAGCAGGATCAAGATATTAGGGCAGTTCTTCTCTCAAAACTAGACAGTACTACGCACGCCAACGTTGTCAACTTGGCAAAATTCAATTCATCTAAACTTCTCTGGGTCGATATTACCCGTAGGTTTGCGTCATCTGAAACTGCCAATTGTGCCAGAATCTTCAACAACTTCCTTCACATCACTTTCAACAATCATGCCATCAAGGATTTTGTAACGGATACCAAGAAGGCTCTAACTAGGATGCACAACGTAGGAATAGAATTACCCAAAGATGTTCTCGTCTATCTAGTTTTATTAAAATTTCCTCTGAGTCTTGAGAATCTCAAACAACAGATCATGCACGTGGAGAAGCTGATAACAATCAATGTTTTCCAAAACCATCTAATTCAATACGATAACAAACAAAAAGCCCAAAAAAAAGCTTATAAAACCACATCCACCCTCTCTCTAGTAACTAAAAGACACCAGAATAATCAAGAGGATAAGAAGGTAAAGATGCAATGCAAGGAGGGGTATCATGATCCAAACACCCCACACTCCAAATGCTCTTGCTTTCATCTGCATCCTCAAATTGCGCCTAGCTGGTGTATAGAACAGCAGAACAAATGAAGAAATAAAAACAAGAAACCACAACCAACTATCAATTACCACGCTCTTCTGATTGTATGGATCAACGCCGACAACACTCCCAACCTCCTACTTGATTCCAGTGCCAACATTCACGTGTTCAATGACCGCAGATACTTCACCCATCTCCAACTTCAAGAAGAAAATGAAGTGATCAAAACCGGAAAGCTTGAAGCAAGTCTCAAGATTGTAGGGAATGGCACAGTAAGATTGGAATCAAAGGATTCTATAATCACTCTGGAAGACTGTGTCTTTGTCCCCAATATTGTAGTCAATCTCATTAGCCCCTGTCTTCTAGCAAAGAAAGGATGTTGTCTATCTCATAACCGTGACGAGTTCTCCATCACAAAGAATGGGTCAATCATACTCAATGGATTAATTTGAGACAATCTCTTTGTAGTTGAGAAACCACAGTCCATTGTATCTGACAATGTAATCAACCACATTGCTCAATCCTCTCAAGATCCACCTTCTCCGCATCTATCTCTGATGGACATCCACAAGACATATGGTCATGCCTCTGTCTCCACTCTTCAACCCATCTTAAAAGATCTCTTCAATCGTGAAGACTTATCACAATTCCAATGCGACGCTTGTGCACGAAGTAAGATTACACGCTCATCCTTTCCCACTGTTTCTACTTGATCCAATCTCCCACTTGAACAAATTCACCTTGATTTAGTTGGACCGATCTCCCCCCAATCCAAATCTGGCCATCAATACATGTTAACCCTAGAATACAATCATTCCGGTTAACTTGCTCCTTTTCCTTTACACTCTAAGGATGAAACCACCAATACAATCATCAATGTACTGGAGATCGAATTCAAAAGACTCAAGTACTACCCATCAGAGATCAATTCTGAAAAAGGCTCCGAGTTCACTAATGCTACCCTCAATGAATTTGCTAAAATCAAACATATCAAACTCATCACCTCTGAACCCTACCACTCGCAACACAACGGCCGTGCTGAGAGAGCAAATGAAAAAATCTTCAAATCTTCTCAATCAACATTTTCTTCCTCTTGAGTGCCAAAAAACTATTGGCATATCATCACGAGAAGCTGTTGCTTCATGCTTAACCAGATACCAAGAGAAGGTAATATTCTCTCTCCTTGGGAACTGATGTTTGGCAAGAAGCTTCCCACTAAGTAATTGAGATCTGTAGGTTCTCCTCTGATCTACTTGGCTAATCGCATGCAAAAAGGTTGCAAGTTTGATGAAAAGGGACATGAAGGGATACTAGTTGGGTTCAATCCAACCTTTCACTCTTATCTTGTCCTTAACTCATTAGGTTCTATTTTTGAAACAAAGCACTTCATGTTCCTCAAGACTCATACAAGCAACTTTCCTCTTCCGGAGCCTGCTGGAACCAAAATTTTCTCTCAATCTTGTCAAGGCTCCAACAAGTCCAATTTCTCCTCTCCCAACAAACAATTCACAGCTAGAGATCCGAACTGCAAATCCTCTGAATCGGACTCTCCTCAAGACAATTCCATCTCTCTTGATTCAGATTCTTCCAATCTTCAACCAGAACCCTCTCAGGTCCCATCTCCTGCTCCAACTAGCCCTGAAGTCTATCAACAACCAAAGCGTGAGACTTGAAAACCTCAATGCTATGGTTTCCATCACTATTATAAACCTCCATCCTATAAGGCTGCTTGGAAATGTCCAGAATGGCCTAAGTGGGAGAAGGCGTCAAGAGAAGAAGTGAAATCCATTGAATCAAAAGACGTATGGGAAGAGTATTACGGTACTCCGGACAACATTCTAAACACCACATGGGTCTTCAAAGTCAAGGAAAACTGCCACGGCGAACCGGTGAAGTACAAGGCGAGATTATGTGTACAAGGGTTCAATCAGGTTCAAGGCGTCAATTACGATGAAACTTGGGCACCTACCGGTAAACTTGGCTCTCTAAGAATCGCTCTTCTATACAGCTTGAAGGAGAAAATGACCTTCACTCAATTCTATGTTAAAGGCGCTTTTCTCCATGCTCCTCTCAGCGAAACTGTTATTATTCGGACACCTGAAGGTTTGCTCTTGAAATCACCCTATCTCAAACTCAAAAAATTGTTATATGGTCTCAAACAGTCTCCAAAGAATTGGTACAAAACACTGAACTTTTGGATCAAAGCTCAAGGATTCCACAAATCAAGCAGCGACCCCTGCCTATATATCAATATTTACTCAAAAGAAATTCTCTACTTCCACGTAGATGATCTTATTCATGTGGGAAGGAACAACACTTTCAAAGTCAATTTTCTGGAGAGGTTCAAAAACTCTTCTTGCCACCCGCCAAATACAATTCTTGGGATGCTGATGGAAGTAGACAACGATTGAATTCTACTCAGTCAACCTAACCACATCAAGCAAGGTCTAGAAGAATTGGGCCTCTCAGACTGTAAAGACACCCACTCCCCACTTACTCAAAATCTCCACCTGGAACCAGCCGCCAATGAAGATCACAAGGAGTTTACAAAACTTAATGTTAACTTTTGTTCAGTTACTGGACTTCTTAATCATCTCGCTCAATATACTTGTCCCAATATTGCGTACGCGGATTCAAATCTTGCTAGATTTAATACCAAGCCTGGCATGTCTCATTGGAGAGAAGCTTGTAAAGCCTGGAAATATCTCAAGAACACTAAGAATCTCAAGCTAATCCTCAACTACAATTCCAAAGAGGAGATAATCTCTAGTTAAAGTGACGCGACATGGGGAGATGACCCGTCCTCGAGAAAGTCTCAAACAGGTTTTATGATTTTCCATTATGGTAGCCCCATAGTCTGGAACTCTTCAAGAAAAAGAAATGTTACTTACTCCTCAACAGAATCTGAGCTTAATGCTCTTCTCAATTGCTTTCTCAAACTCAAGTTGGTCACTCACTTAATGAGTGAAATCTATCAATCTCCAATAATCAAACCCACTATCTTCATTGATAACAAAGGATTAGACAATAAGATCAAACAATTCGGGTCCCACTCTAAATCATGTCACATCAATATCAAAACAAAGGGACTAAGAGAAAACTATAACCAGTCTGAATACAACCTGTCACTCATCTCCATGGACAAGATGGTTGCTGACTCTTTGAAAAAGGCCTCCAGACGCAGCTCGCTCCAACTTCTCGAAAAATCCATTTTTGCCAGTCATTAATTAGCTAACTCTCATCTTCTCTACTCTCTCTGTTGTCCTACCAGTCACGAGGGGTGTTGAGATCTCAACAGATTCCCACACTGTGAGGAGACCCCCGGGGGGCTCCGGGGACGGTTTCTATTTTTTTTCTTGTTCTCTCTGTCTTTTTCGTCGTGTCTTGGATTTTCTGTTTTCCATGATTCTTGGGTCTCCTTCTTTCCTCACGTTTACTTCTCTTTCATCTTGTCTTGTCTGCTCTTCCTGAACCATCCGCTCATACGCCGCCATTTCTCCTCGTTGAATCTATTCTTGCCCTCATCCTTCTCCTCGTTGAATCTCCTCTCTTCAATCTTATCTCAGTCCTTCTCCTCGTCAAATCTCCTCTCATCAATCTGATCTCAGCCTTAGTCACGATCTCTGCCCGGTAAGACAACCAGACATCAATCACTCATATACCAAGAGAATCTGACAATACTTCCACAGAACTGCTTCTTATAGTCTATCCATCTACTCTGAACATGTCCTTCTCTTCCTGATTAACTTGACCCTCTATCCTATCTGGCTGTCTGTTGGTATCTGTTTTCTTTCTTTATTTTCATTCTTCATAGCTATGTTCTTCTCTTTTGAATTATGAATCCAACTCTGAAATACAGTCTGTTGGTTTAGTCCTCAAATTTATCTTGGAATTCTTCTCAATTGTCTCCTCAATTAGTTAATTTCATACGTTCTTGCATTTTGATGCAACCTAGTTATCACATTGGACTCAGGTTGAGTTTCCTTCTTTGGAACATCTTCCATTCATCTCGCCACTTTTTGAGTGGCATAACCAAGTTTGCACTTTGCAACTGGGTCTTGCTATTCGCACTTGCCCTTGCACTTGGCATTCCTTTGCGTCACGATCATCTAAGAATTGCCCTATAGTACGTGGGGTGGTCGTGTGACATTAATATACTTTTATGAGAATTTCTATACATCAATATCTTTGTGACATACTAAGGATGATAATGATGTAATAATATCTCATGACTTATATTTTTAAGTAATTATCTTAACAAATCAACTGGAACTCGAAAATAAAGTGTAAAATCAATATTATGACTTTTACTCCAGTTATATGATACATAATGAGAACTTACCTGACATCAAAATGTCCGTAGAGATGTCTGATAATAGAATTATTAGATTACTGGGAACATATAATAAGGATAATTAATTAAATAATACATAAATAGGACAGATTAGTGTTATTCACACGTTCTATTGTACATTTTAAGGTAGAATAATTCCCATAGCCTAAGGAATTAGATGCTACCCGGGCTATAGCACCAAGAGCACATGACAGGCTACCCCCGGTTACCCTGCTGGCCTTGATGTCCGTCCCTTTGAGCACCTACAATCCTCAGAAGGACCATATTGGGACTCCAAAAACTATAAATACAGAGCTCTTTTGAGGATGTTGATGAGCAGAGACCCAGTAATATTCATATCAAGACGCCATGCCAAGGTAATCAAATACTTATAACAGGTAAGTAAGTGATATATGGCAATTTCTGATCAGTAATATCCATATTCAAACCTCTTTTTATCAAATAAAACTGCTGAACAACCTTATAAACCCAGTATACAGGTTTAAACCATCACTACACGTCCCAAACAGATACCCAAAGGATTTAATAATATACCAGTGAGTCTTATTATCCTTTATCTGTCGTGGTAGCTTGGCTACAAGGCCCTATCACTCCATTGTGTATTTTATATACATATTATCTTTGGGTATAATAATCTTTGAACTAAAGAACCCAAAGTAACCAGGACTATGTGTTTTCATACTGAAATCCCTGAAGAGAGGTGTTAAAGATCCCCAATATAATTGTGGCACCTCTATAAACATTTAAATAATCAATTTTGATTCAAAACAATAAACAATAACCAGAGCATTTAATCTTGCAATAAGCTTAATCCAAGTATTCTACGGATTTTTGCTGGATTTATTAAATAATATATTTATTATTTACTCTATCACCTCTGGTAGCTAAAGGATAGCAAGGGTCTTGGCATCCAGGAGGCTGACACTGCGTTTTTTCATACTGAAATCCCTGAAGAGAGGTGTTAAAGATCCCCAATATAATTGTGGCCCCTCTTTTAAAATATTTAATAATCAATTTATTCATATTGATTTGAAACAATGAAAAATAACCAAACCACTTAACCTTGCAATAAGCTTAAACCAATATATATTATGGATTTTGGCTGCATTTATTAAGTAATGTATTTATTATTTCCTCTATCACCTCTGGCAGTTAAAAGATAGCGAGGGTCTTGGCATCCAGGAGGCTGACTATTGGGGGTCTGGCCAAGAAATATTCCATTTTATTATATTTAATACCTTGGACCAGACATTTCATGAAAAAATAAAATCAAAGATAAATTTATCTGAATTTATAACTGTGATTTATAATTACATTCTTTTGCAGTGGATTTCAAAAACAACGCAGAATTAACAATCTATTATTTAAATTCTTTAAAGATAAGAAAAGAAGAATATATTAGAAATTATAAAACTACTGGTTGGAAAGCTTCAACTCAAGCTGAGAAACTTAATATCTCTTCTGCATGTAAACACTTAGATAAACTCCTTGAACAAGAAGATCATGAAAGGCGTATCATTTTTCAGGCTCTATTAAGGAAACATAAAGCTTGGGAAAAATGAATTATAAATTACTTTTTGAAATCCAAAAGTAAGTATACAACATGCATTACCAGATTATTTTTTAAGAAAATCATATTGATATATTTTATTAACAAATAAAGTACACTTACTATCAGTGAACCCTCCTGTACCAGAAACCACTGCCACTGAAGTTGATATATTGGATCAGGAAGTCCCAGACATCTCTGGAAGCCCTGAAAATATTGATTGAGCAGGTGAAGACCTCATTGGAACACATCAAGACCCCGTAGGATTACCTAATAAGGATCAATTTAACCCCAATAAGGTCTTGGTACCTTTGAACATCAATTTAAGTGATTTTTGAATGAAACTTGTTTTTACGGATAATTTCTGTAAAACAATTACCAAAATATTATTCTTAATATGAATTGATGTAACACAAGAGCCTCAGAAAGAATTCCCTCCTATGGATCTTTGCCACCAGCTCTAAGTAACAGTGAGACCACCAATAAGGACAACCATGAAGGGACTACAGCCCGTGAATCAAATTTTGATTGACAAGGAGCAGCACGAATCACTTCTTCCCTCTCCCAACCTAGAGCAGGAGAAGGTAGTAGAATAAAGTCACCCTCCTTTACAAAAATATTCCCTGCAGCCACCCCAGCAGAATCTGGCCAAGGAAGCCAGGATTGAAGACTTAGTCAAAGAGCACGTGAAATATTGTGAAGAATTCAAAGAATCCCAAGCCAAGGAGGACATGGAATCTATGAAAAAGATAATCTCCCAGGAAGAAGCCACCCAGATAGCTCTTCAGAAAATGATTCCAAGGAAAGAGGTAGAATCCTACGTAGAAAAGTGGAATCCTGGGGGTCAATTAGCCCAACTGAAAGGCAAAGGATCAGGAAAGAAGAGATCCTCTTCCAATCCCAAGCCAAAGGTAAAGAAAGACTGGGACCACATAATATCCCTAGCTCAAAAGTGGAAAAAGGTTTACAACAATTAGCCTCTAATTCTGAGCCCAAACAAACCTCTGATGTAATTACTTCCTTTTCTGATGATATGCGTCATAATTTCAAAATGTTTTGTGAAAATTTGGACGGGGTTTATACCCAAATGGATAAATTGACCTCAGTGGTAGCCAAATTGATTAATAACCAAAAAAAGACGGTAGGAATGGAAGAATTTAAAGAACACACAGAACAGTTATTGGAGACAATTAATCAAGGTAGGATCAAACAGATCCAAACAATTGAGAATATGTTATCAGGAATCAAAGAAGATTTTATTATGTCTTTCCACCACTTAAAAGAAGAATTGGAAACCACCATTCTATCCCTTAGTGAAAAATTGGATGTGTTTCATAAAAAAGTGGACCTGCAACTTAATCAGATCAAAAATGATCTTAGAGACTTAAAAGTCTGTCTGACCAACCCCTTGGGGAGTATTACAGAGGAACCAAAACCTCCCAGACAAACCACTACTCCTTATGCACCACCCTTATTAGGAATGCATAGGAGTGACACCTTTAAGCCTAGTCCTAATCCTGAGATGGATCAAGCACTGAAACTGTTACCCCCTATTTCTGAATGGCCCAAGTTCCCCGGTGAAGGAGAATACAATCATATAAATTTTATTTTATTTATTGACTACACCATTAACTCTTATGACCTACCAGAAGCTATAGCTGTAGTCAGGCTACCCAGGCTATTTGAATGAGTAGAATTGGAATGGTTTATCAGTAAGAGAGAAGAATTAGGATCCTTACCATGGAATTCTTGGAAACTTCTGATCAAAGAACAATTTGGTTCTAGAATGTGGAAAAGAAAAATGATGAAAAATCTTGAAAATTTCTCATTTGACCCCTCCCACAAATGGTGTTTGGAACAGAAGAAAAGATTGGATTGCTTCTATCCAGATGCTGATAAAGAGGAAGTAAATGAAAGACTCCTCAACCTGTGTCCTGATGATAATTTTAGAATTGGATTTCTTGGGACTAAAAACCAGCAGGCTGAAGACATAAATTTGAGGATTAGACCAACTGGTTAACATACAGACAGAAATAGCCAGGAAGATGATAAAAATACCAACAGCTAGGACTATGATCAGGAACAGGAAAGCAAGAGCGTCAGAGGAGAAGAGGAGACTAGAGGAGATAAGTAGACAGCTGAAACGGGCAGAGGTCAGAGTCGAGGGTTGTTGGGCGGATAAGTCGTACGGATAGATCTCTTACCAGAAAAGAGCACATGGACCATAATCAAGCAGCAGAGATGATAGATCAAGGACTGAGGCGAGTGAGGCGAGATTTTGTTTGTATAGAAGAGAGGAAACAAAGAGTAAAAAGAAAGAGATGATAAAGAAAGAGAAGATAAAGAAATAAAAGAAAGAAGGAGGTTGATTCTAGTAGATGTCATTGGAGGTAATTTGGAGAAAAGTTGATTGAGAAGAGACCAAAGATTCAGAAGAGAAGAGAACGGACTGAAGAAAAAGAAAGGAAAAGGAAATGTCTGGAACTAAGTCTCAAGGTCCTCAGAATAGAGTGTTCACACTCATCTTCAGGATGGAGGTGAAAGCAGGATGATTTGGCGTGAGGGGAATTTGGGTCATGGTAGCCCTCTTGGCAACGCATTTTCACTCATCTGTCATCTTTCTCAGTTTTATTTTTGGTGGCCACCAGGGAAACATTGGTAGAGGGTTTGGTCAATTTTTGTTGGGCCTTGTGCTTGTTATTGAATTGGATGAGGTGGTTGAATACAACCTTGATGGTTAGATTCTTCTCCACGTGCATGATCTTTTGCTTGAGATTCTCAAGACTAGAAGGAATTTTAAAAAGTACCAAGTATGCAAGGATGTCACTGGGGAGTTCAATTCCGACGTCTGCCATTCGAGTGAGTGCTCGCCTTGTGTCCGTGACAAAGCCTTCTATAGAGTGTTTGTTGAAGATAGAGTGGAGAAATTGGTTGAACACCCTGGTTTTGTTCGCTTTTTCGGAGGATGCAAATTGGCAAGTTATTTCAGCCCAGAGGAGTTTTGAGGAGTTGACAACATTGGTGTGAGTCGTGCTGTCCAACTTGGACAGTATAATCGCCCTGATTTCCTGGTCCTGTTTCACAGATAGTTGTCCGGAGTTTCTCGTAATGGCGTCTTTAATATCTTTGAGATCAAATAGCATGAGAACTTTGTTGCGCCACATGGAGTAATTTTCTTTGTTTGATGGGGGAATGGCGTCAACGGCGGCCTTCAATGCGACTTGATGGAAATAGTCGGTGGATCCTGTTGGTTTGTTCATTTCGTTGGGTTTGTCAGGGAGCTTCCTTTGGCTTTTAACCGTAATAATATTACGCAGAAGAGGTTGAGAACTAGAACCAACAAGCTAGATTTGAGGGTCAGAAAAGGAGTAACTAGGAGAGAAGGAAGAAAGAAATGAGGAAAAAGAACACCAGCAGCTTAGACAAAGAGTCGAGAGTATTTGGGAATAGACAGGCAATTAGACAAGAAGACAAGATTAGAGAGATGAGACAAAGGGTTGTCTGGAGATGCTAATCGGGAGTTGAAGATATATTGTTAGGTAAATTTGAGTCTTGAGATGAGAGTGGAGTCATCTTACCAGGAAGAGATGATCAGAGGAGCTTTGAAGACAAGGCCAGTTGAGCGGAGACGACAGTTGAGATTCAAGACAGTAGAGCGGAGATGACGGTCGAGATTGGAGATGGAGAAAAGAAGAGATGAAGGAAGAAAGGATAGAAGATGGAAGAATGGGAAGATAGAAAGTCGGGAGAAGGAGAAGGAAAGAGATTAGGGTGATAGAGCAAGAAGAGAAGATCAAGCAAAAGACCAGAAGAGAAGATAGAAGGTCGAGAGAAGGAAAGAAGAATTGTGATAGGAAGGTCACCGGGACCTAGAAGCAGTTTGGGGGCTTGGGCCGGGGAGAGAATTTGGATCCCCGGATGGGAATGGAGTGTAGGAGCGTGATAGCCAGGAGGGCAGATCTAGGAATTGAGGGAAGATCTCAACACATTGCCATAAATCACTTACTTATTTCTTATAAGTACTTGATTACCTTGGCATGGTGTCTGGATATGAATCAAACTGGGTCTCTGCCCATCAAAATCATCAAAAGAGCTCTTTATTTATAGCTTTTTGAGTCCCAATATTGTCCTTCTGAGGGTTGTAGGTGCTCAAAGGGATGGACACTAAGGCAAGCAGGGTAACCAGGGGTAGCCTGTAATGTGTTCTTGGTGCTATAGCACGGGTGTCATCTAATTCCTCAGGTTATGGGAATTATTATAATTTATAATAGACATTAGGACGTGTTAATAACACTGATCTGTCCTATTTATGTATTATTTAATTAATTATCCTTAGTAAATGTTCCCAGTAATTTAATAATTATATAAATAGACATATCTACAGACATATTGATGTCAGGTAAGTTCTCATTATTTATTATATAACTGGAGTAAAATTCATAATATTAATTTTACTCCTTATTTTTGAGTTCCAGTTGTTTTACTGGGATAATTAATTAATAATATAAGTCATTTTAATTCATGTAATATTTTTACATAATTAGTTTCCTTAGTATTTCACAAAAATATTTATGTCTAGCAATTCTCATAAAAGTATATTAAAGTATTTTAATATATTTTTAGAATATGTCATTGTCTTATTTTTGACATTCTTGGTACTTTGAATTATAGTAAATAAAAAATACTTATAAGGATTATTTATGTATTTTTATAAAATATTATGTATTTTTAGACTGTGTACTATCCACGGGAACATTTATTACATATGTAGAATGTTCCCGTGTAGATTGTAGCATTTTTAAGCAGTACCTGAGCCTCTCAGGCCGCCTGTCACTCTTTCAACCCATAGTCCCACAGCTGCGTACTTGTCAGAGGCCTGTGACTGCGTACACAATCTCGACGGAGTGACAAGGATGTATCTCATCCGCGCGCGGGTGCATTGGCTGCCGCGGCTGCGTGTGGGAATTGTGACAAAACACATTTCTTCCCGTAACTCCTAAAATATACACAACACCTCAATTCTGACTGAATTTTAGGTGTGAAACCTATATGTTACAATGTGTGTAAAATATTTCATTGGCCAAAAATCTCAATAATGGAGCCTTAGTATTTTGGTCTTTATTTCCTTAATTATTTAAAAATATAAGGAGTTGGATTTCAAGGGTGGGGTCAGCATGTGACCCTACCTAATTTTGGTTGGAGAACCCATTCCTGTAATAATATTTAGGGTTTTCCTACTCCTTCTTATGATAATTTTATTATTATTATTTTTATCTTATTTTTGTTGCTTTTGCAGCTTGCTCTGCAATAGTAGCAAGCTGACATCCTTACCCACCTAACCTCAAAAGACTTCCTTACCCTTCTAATCCAAAATCTAGAGCTGCTCTGGAAACTCATATTCAAGAGTTGCTTGACTTACAAGTCTTAAGGAAAGTGGTGCACAATGAACAAGTGGATATCACTACCCCAGTAATTATAGCTTGGCATAATGATAAGTCAAGAATGGTTGGAGATTTCAGAATGCTGAACCACTACACCCAAGCTGATTATTACCCAATTCCAACAATTGACCATGCTCTGCATTAATTGTCCAAAGCTAAGTACATCACTACCATGGACATGCTGAAAGGTTTTCACCAAATACCTATCAGCCCTGATAGCCAGAAATTCATGATAATTATCTATCATTTGGGAATTGATGAGTATCTTAGGATGCCTTTTGGTATAAAAAGTGCTCCTTCTCATTTTCAAAGGATGATGGATATTGTCCTAGGATTATTAATCAGACAGGGATGGATGATGGTATACATTGATGATGTTATCATTTACTCTGACCGTTGGGATACTCACATGGAGAAATTAAGGCTAGTCTTCAAAATCATCTTTGCTGTGGGATTAAAAGTATCAATGAAAAAGTGTAACTTTGGATGCGGGGAACTCAAGGCCTTAGGACACATTATCTCTGGACTAACCTTAAATGCTGACCAAAACAAGATAGCAGCAGTAATGAATGGGCCTATGCCTCAGAGTAAAACTGAAATCCTATCCTTTATCAGCTTCTGCAGCCACTATAGAAAGTACTTACCAAAGTTTGCTCTTCTAACCAAATGCCTGTATGAGATCTGCAACAACACCACCGTGTTTGAAATTACTCATGAAAGAGTCAAGAACTTTGAGGAACTCAAGATGGCAATGACCTCAGCTCCAGTACTGATTCAGCCAGATTATTCTAAACCTTTCAAACTCTACATAGATGCCATCATGGAAGGCCTAGGAGTTGCTTTACACCAGTAAGTCATAGAAGATGAAAAACCAGTCAAAAAAACTATACTCTTCATATCCAGACAGATTAAACACAAAAGGTACGGTGCAAGTCAAATGGAATGTCTTGCCTTAGTATAGGCTCTAGAGAAACTCCATTACTACCTGGAAGGCACCAATTTCACTGTGATTACTGACTTCACTGCTTTCAGGACATTGATGAACATGAAGACCCCTAGTAGGCACATGTTAAGGTGGCAGATAGCCATAAAACAGTAAAGAGGTCAGATGACCATAGTTCATCAAGCTGGGACTAAACACCAGAATGATGATAGTTTGAGAAGGAATGCTTTACCCAATGACCCAAGTAACCCTGCTTATGATCCAGAGGATAATGATATCTTCCCTATCCTTCACATTAACATGTTGAACATTGAAGCTCCTATAATATGAATCCACATTTGTGAACTGAATGAATCATTGTTCAACTCAATCAAAGAATCTTACAGTACTGAAATAAAAAAGATGATCCCTATTATGCAAAGTACTTCTCACCATCTGAATTGATCAATAGCCTACCTGAACATCTTTGAAACCATACAAAGCCAGAAGGTTCACCATAGGGGATGGTCTAGTATACTATAGGCATCAACATTCAAGTGTTATAGTCTTAACTAAGGATGACCATATCAAACATCTCTTGGCTGATTGCCATTATAACTGCTCATCTGATCATTTATCTGCTGATAGAACCTTAGATAAGGTTAAAAAAACTGAGTGGTGAATTAATTGGAGAGACTTCACTATACGGTATGTCCAACAGGACCACTGGGAAAAAGTTTGGTCTACTGCAAAGGATATCTGAACCCAAGAAAAGATGGGAGATCATCAGCATGGACTTTGTAACTGGACTACCACCAGGAGGAGCCTATTCCTACAACTCAGTCTTAGTCATTGTTGATAGGTTCTCCAAGAAAGCAAAGTTTCTACCTAATCACAAGGAAGTCACAGCTATGGAAGTTGCCCTATTGTTTTGGAACAGACTCATTGCTGATGTTGGAGTTCCCAAGATTATTATAAGTGACAGAGATCCTAAATTCACCTCTGAGTTCTGGAGAAATCTTCATGATATGCTTGGAACCACCTTAGCTTTCTCTACAGCTTATCACCCTCAGACGGATGGCTTAGCTGAAAGAATGATTCAGACCCCGGAAGAAATGCTAAGGAGATTCTGTGGCTTTGTACTAGAATACAAGAATTTGGATGGTTATTGCCTTGATTGGGTTAGCCTTTTACCTGCACTCAAGATTGCCTACAACAGTAGCAAGCACTCTACTACTAAGGAAGAACCCTACATACTGGAAAAAGGATGGATTCCTAGATTACCCAAGGATAACCCCAACCACCAGCTAAAAAATATTCACCCCACATCACTTGATTTCAAAAACATGATAGATGTAGTTAACAAAGATGCTGTTAATTTTGTCCAGTATTCTGTAGAGTATAACCAGCAAAGATGGGATAAAACCCATAAGGAACCTGATTTCAAGATTGGTGTTCAAGTCTTGATCTTTACCACCAACTTTACCAACCTAGCTGGAAATAGAAAGCTTAGACAAGCTTTTTTTGGACCTTTCACCATCAATAAACTTCATGGTAAAAATGCTGTGAAAGTAATCCTCAGTCATGCGCTTTCTAGAAAACATCCAGTCTTTCCAGTAAGTCTCATCAAACACTACCACCCAAGGAATGGAGAACATACTCCTTCACTTTCAATAACTGTTGAAGAAGAACCTGAAAAAGACAAAGGAAAAATTAGAAAGATCCTTAAAGATAAAAAAGATAGGATCAATGGAAAAGACATCAGACTCTACCTAGTTAGATACAAGGGAGAATCAGCTGATATAGATGAATAGTTGCCTGAACATAATATCCCTGACGGACCTATACACCTAAGGAACTACAGAGCCAGCAGGAGGCATTAACCCAAAGTTTTTTCAGATATAGACATATCTTGGAGTGGGGGAATGTCAGATTGCTACTATGTACAGAGCAACCTGTCAATAGCAACACCAAACTATGAAAAAATAAGAATGTATCAATTAAAAAAATAAAGATTGAGAAATCCATAAATAATATTACTGAAATAAATTTCTCACCCAACATTAGGTAGGGTCACTCACTGCCCCCACCCTTGAATTACAAGTCCTTAAATTTTTAAAATAATTAAAAAGAAAAGTACTAAAAATTACAACACCAGTATGGCACCTTCTTGCCATTCTAGAATTTCACACGTGTTGTCACATATAGGGTTTACACCTAAAATTCACTCAGAATTGAGGTTTTGTGTATATTTTAGGAGTTAGGGTTTACACCTAAAATTCACTCAGAATTGAGGTTTTGTGTATATTTTAGGAGTTACACGCGGAAATGCGTCATGTCACATCCCGCACGCAGCCTGGCATCATTACATATCCTTACATACTCATAGTAGCAGGGTCCCGCTTACTAGAGACCCGCGCGCAGCTCATTCTGCCATGCACACAGCGGATATTACCCCGCGCACATCTGTACTGACTGATCCCTGCGACTGGATCCGTTGTGACTAATCTGACAACCAGGTACTGCTCAGAAGAGCTACAACCTAGTTAGAGTTGCCTAGGATATGTAACAAGTTGACATATGCATTATTAATAGTCTAAAAAGATCAAAACTTAAATAAAATTAATATAAATAATTTTAGAAGATTTTTCTAATAATAAATCAAAGATCAAGGATTACCATGTAAATCACTGATTCTGATCTTTGAAGATCACAAAACACTACAAGAAGTGTTCCTAAAAATTACTCAAGAATATCAATGTGATCAGCAGATGATGGAAAATCAGTAAACATCCACATCTGCCCGCTTCAAAGCAATATCAATAGTAAAAATGAAGGATGAGTACAGAATGATCAAATTTAGGCCATAACAGATTAACAGATCCTGTGGCTAAAATAGTACATAAATCCAGCAGATCTAAGGACATCTGATTGACAGCACCAAGTAGACGTGCTCATCTTTCCCTGACTTGCTTGCCAGCCCCAGCCCACGAGCAGAACCCCCTCTGGGTGCCCTGAGAAGCTCAAAATCACCCCAAAAAGGTATTTATACAGACCTCTTTGTATCCAATCAGTTAATCAGTTTAAAAGGAATTATTATTATCAATCAGAAACAGTGTCATTGTTGATCAAGTGCTTATATGAAGATAAGCAAGTGATTTATGACTTATTATGTAGTAGTATTATTTATTCTTATTAACCAATCAAACCTTGAAGTTTAGTCAAGCAATCCACCCCATCTGCTCTGAAACCCTTCCAATTATTCAAGGATTCTTGTGGCAAAGTTCTCAGAGTGAGTGTTACCCTTCCTGTCTTGGCAATTTGTGTTGTTACACCTGGCCATTAGTGGAATAAGTATTTTCTAAGGAACCCATCTTTATTCCAAGGTTCTAAAACTGCCTAAGGAGGACCCTTGAAGAGAGGTTGCTAGTCTGTAAAGATCCCCAGCATTATAATCATGTGGCCCCTCTTTTATATTATATTGAACACCATTTATTACCAAACCAATTAAAACTTTCAACTGCTCTTATTATATCATTTATTTTAGCTTCTAAGTATTGATTATTGGAATAATTATAATTATTATTATTCCAGCATTTTTATCACTCTCTGTAGCTAAAGGAAGGCAAGGTTCCTGGTATCAGAGAGCTGACATATATATACCATCATCCATCCTTGTCTGATGAATGTACCTAAAACTGTATCCATTGTTCTCTGGAAGTGTGATGGAGAATTCTTTATACCAATGGGCATCCTAAGATATTTTTATTTTCCCAAATGACAGATTAGTCTCATAAACTTACTTCTTTTAGGGCTCATTGGTATCTGGTGGAAACCTTTAAGCATATCCATAGTAGTGATTTACTTGTCCTTGGAAAAGTTATGAAGAGCATGATCAATCCGGGGTATAGGATAATAATCTGCTTGAGTATAATTGTTGAGCATTCTGAAGTCTCCTACCATTCTTGACTTGTCATTATGCCAAGCTATGATTACAGGTGTGGTCACATCTACCTTTTCATTATGCCCCACTTTCCTTGATACTTGTAAGTCTATCAGTTCTTGGATATGTTCCTCAAGAGCTTTTCTACACTTAGGACTAGAAAAATAGGCTGGCCTTCTTAAGTTTGCAGGATAAGGAGGATTAATGTTCAATGTCAATATCACATCATGTCCTTTAATTTCACCAATGGGATGATCTTTATTACAAAAAGAATTCTGGCTCTCAAAGCAGACTTTGAATATATCTTTCTTCTCTTCCTAAGAAAGTTTCATATTCATAGCTGCTTGAGAGAAATATTGTTGGTCAAAGTCTTCTAAATGCTTTTGAAAAGTAGAGGAGGGGAAGTTAGACTGAATGTTGCATATCTTTTTCTTCTTTTCACAATTACCACCTACTGTGAATTATCTCCCTTTACTCTGGAACACATCTATATCATATATACATGAGGCATCCTTACCCAGTATCAGGTAGTCACATAGTTTGTTGAGAAATACTACAAATTCCACTTGTATCCTCAAAGATTCTTTAGCATGAGGTAGTATTATAGGAGCAGTCCATACTCCAGTAGCATTCATGGTAGATTTGTAAGAGATTAAACTGGATTTTGGGACGGGAAGAAGGTGTTCTTTCCAATTGGGGTCCCATTTGTTTAAGAATTTAGCACACACACATGAGCAAAAGGCTCCACTATCCAGTAATAACCTCATAGGTCTGTTTTTTTTACAATCCTGTTTCATAAAAAGTTTGACCAGTGGTATAACTTTTCCCACCCTTAGGTTTAACTGTTAATTTTTTGACATCCATAATATTTCTAGGATTTATGGTAGGATCCCATTTCTGGGGCAAGCTAGAATCCCCATGGATCTTATTGATTTCTACAGAAGAGCCTATATGTCCTTCTATTACATTAACAGGGTTGGTCAGGATCAATTCATATTCAGAAAGGGTTGGGCAGAAGGTGTTCTTTCTAATTGGGTTCCCGTTTGTTTAAGAATTCAGCACAGACACATGAGAAAAAGGCTCCACTGTCCAGTGATAACCTTATAGGTCTGTTTTTATACAATCCTGTTGCATAAGAAGTTTGACCAGTGGTATAACTTTTCCCGCTCGTAGGTTTAACTGTTAATGGTTTGACATCCGTAATATGCCTAGTAATTATGATAGGATCCCATTGTTGGGGCAAGCTAGAATCCCCATGGATCTTATTGATTTCTACAGAAGAGCCTATATCTCCTTCTATTACATTAAAAGGGTTGGTCAGGATCAATACAAATTCAGAAAGAGATGGGCAGAAGGTGTTCTTTCCAATTGGGGTCCCATTTGTTTTAGAATTCAGAACAGACACATGAGCAAAAGGCTCCACTATCCAGTAATAAACTTATAGGTCTGTTTTCATACAATCCTGTTGCATAAAAAGTTTGACCAGTGGTATAACTTTTCCCACTCATAGTCTTAACTGTTAATGGTTTGACATCCGTAATATGCCTAGTAATTATGATAGGATCCCATTGTTGGGGCAAGATAGAATCTTCATGGATGTTATTGATTTCTGCAGAAGTGCCTTTATCTCCTTCTATAACATTAACAGGGTTTGTCAGGGATCAATTCACATTCAGAAAGAGATCCTTCAGTATCAGCTATATCTTCATAGTTCTGATTCCCTTCAAACTCCTGCTCTCCTTCCAAGACTTCTATCTTCCTTTTTGGTAATGGGCAGTCTTTTCTCATATTCCCAGTCTTGTTACAATTCCAAAATGTTTCCGGAATCCTCTCTTTATCCCTATTCTCATTAGGTTTCTTATTATCAGGGGTATTCATCAGAGGAAGTTTTTCTCTGGTTTTGTTAATTTTATAGTTCTCTTTGGGTCTAGAAGGGGCTTTCTTGTCTAACCCATTCATGTCTATTACTTCTTCTAGCACATTGATTAGAATTGGCAAGTCAGCATCCATACTCATCCTACATATTACACTATGGTGAAGATTGCCAGGACACAGGTGGAGGAGTCCTTCATTTACTTCCTCTTTATCAGCATCTGTATAGAAGCAATCCAACCTATTCTGAAAGGCTACCCCTGGTTACCCTGCTAGCCTTAGTGTCTGTCCCTCTGAGCCGCTGTACCCCTCAGAAGGACAATATTGGGACTCCAACAGCTATGAATAAAAAGCTCTTTTGGGGAGATTGATGGGCAGAGACCAAGTTATATTTATATGAAGACACCATGCCAAGGTAATCAAGTACTTATAAGAGATATGTTAGTGATTTATGGCTAAGTCTGATCAATAATATCCGTCTTCAACCTTTTTTTTATCAATTAAAACTGCTGAACAACCTTATACCCCCATTATACAGGTTTAACCCATCAGTACACAGCGCAAACAGATACCCAAAGGATTTAATAATATAACAGTGAGTGTTATTATCCTTTCTCTGTCATTGCAGCTTGGTTACAAGGCCCTGCCCCTCCACTGTAAATTATATATACATATTGTCTTTGGGTCAAATATCCTTTAAACTAAAGAGCCCAAAGTAACCAGGACTATGTGTTTTCATACTGAAATCCCTGAAGAGAGGTGTTTAAGATCCCCAATGTAATTGTGGCCCCTCTATAAAAATATTTAATAATCAATTTATTCATATTTATTTAAAACAATAAACCATAACCAAACCACTTGACCTTGCAATAAAGCTTAATCCAAATATTTTACGCATTTTTGCTGCATTTGTTGGATAATAATATATTTGTTATTTATTATATCACCTCTGGTAGCTAGAGGATAGCAAGGGTCTTGGAATCCAGGAAGCTGACAAAACTCTCCACAATCAAGCGCTTGAAGGGTACAAGATAACTGTTGGTGGCAATAAAAAACAGAGAAATTTGTATTATGAATCTCTACAAGCAATTGAATGAATAATTTGGACATGAATAACCCAACACTTCTCAAAGGACTCAAGAGTAGTGTGGAAAAAATTAAACTTGAAGGAAAATTAGGGATTTTTAACACTCCATGTTTCAAGCCTAAAGAAACCTCTCAGTCAAATGTGAATTGTTCCAGAAAGAAAATGAAAGAGTTATTGAGACCAGTATGGTTGGAAAAAAGGATCAAGGGGTGGTATAACACACTCAATAATCAAACCAAATAAACTCTTCTTCAAACAGCAAGGCTATTGGTTGGTGATACAGATAATGAAACAGAGGGGCAGATCAAGGATATGAGTATGGAGGCTCAAGGATGAAAGTGAAATCATAGATATACCCTTGATAAGATGCTTATATAAAGAGGAAAGGGCCCCACAGATTATTTATTTTAAAAAAATAGGCATGAATGGATTCCTGGATTATGATGATGTGTTGGAATCCTTCCCTCTTCTTTGTTCAATACTATGTTTCTATCTCTACTTTTCACCCTCTTTCATTTTCAAAATCAAATTCATTACCATTCCAAACCATCACCCACCATCATCAAATAACTGTCACCACTCCATTCTAACTTCATCTCTAACACCATCACGATCACCATCACCATCACCATCACCATCACCATCACCATCACCATAATCATCATATCATTCCCACACATTAAGCTATAACATTACCCTCTATCATTACTCCATATCATTCATCATCATCATAACATGCTAGGAAACTATGCCTGAGTTCTTGTTGGTCCTCTTCAAGTAGGCTATCATTCCCCATATCATGCTAGGCAACTATGCCTGAGGTCCTTGTTTGTCCTCTTTAAATATGCTTTCATTCCCCATCTCATATCCTGACAAGGTGGTGTCTTGTCCTTCATTCCTCAAATCTCATATTCTCCCCTCATTTCTCATGAATCTCTGGAATGTTGACTGTTTTTAAATTGGTTCCTAAATTTTTCAGTTAAGGCAGTGTGTTGCCTTTTTCTTTTGATATTTTTTAAATGATAAATTTAGCCAGATTTATTTCTATCTTACTGCTTTCATTATCCTATTGTTCCTGAATCAGGCCCCCTCTGGGGCTCTCTAGTTTTCTTAGAGAATTTCCAATTTTCTTGGTAAACCACCTTGTTAACTAAGTTTAACAAGCAATTTTCACTATTGTGCAAAAATAGGGGCTTGCTAACAAGCAAGCTCCATAATTCCGCTTGATTTTCCATAAATTTATGGGAATTTAGCAAGCTTTCTACGCTAAACCCTTGATATCTCATTCTACATCCCCCTACCCCTTGCCCACATATCATTTAATATGCCCTATGCCCTCCAAAATTCATAACATCAATCAATCCAACCATCATATTGTCCACCAAGGATTCTATGGATATCCAACTCCCATCAACCATACCTACCTCCCCCTCACTCCTCTATCCAACATCTTGCTCCAAAACTCCCCTTCTTTTGCACTTCCCTCTATCCATTATCTCTTCATTGTCCATGGAAGGCCAAATCACAACAAATAACCAAGAGGCAATGGCAAAAAATCCAACTGTGACCAACCCCAACAAAAACAAGAGCAAATGTGTCCCAATATGGACCCCTCAAGAAGGAGAGGAGCTTCTTGCTCCTGGATCCATTTTAGAAAAAAAGCCAAGTTTTCCAGCAATAAATCTGGGACCAACTTCTTCAAATCTGTTAAGGAGGAATTTAAAATCCACAGAAAAGGAACCCATTGCAAGTGGGAATGCATCAGGCATTGGTGAACCTTGTTTCTTCGCTTTCAAGTTGTCCCTATCTCCACGGTGACTGACATTTTTTTTTCTTACCTACAGATGGGCCAACCTGAACACCGCAAGGTTGAAGTTCTTGGCCTTCTATTGAGACTTCACAAAATCACCTCCCAGTGGATCAAGTCCAATGGACTGTATGCAACAAGCCAAAGAAATGTACCAGCAACAGACAAAGGGCCAGGATTTCAAAGTTGAAGGGGCCTGGGAGATCCTTTCATATCATCCCAAATGGATGGGCAACCAAATGCCATCACACAGCAAGTCACATACCCCAGCCACCAGTGGATTCCCCTCATTGCCTTTGGGTTCCAACTCAATTTTCTGTCAAGAGGGGGTCAAAGCGGCCAAACAATGTTGTCTATTTTCTGAAGCCAACTCCGAGTATGCCTAAGAAGGAATTTCTTCCCAGAAGAAATGGAGGAACTCTAAATTCTCCCCCTCTGGGGCTGAGAGTATCCTGATTGGTTTTGATCCAAATCACAACTCTTATAAAATTTGGATCCCTTTTTCAGACAAGATCACTTGGTCTCATCATGTCAATTTAAATCATGAATGCTTCCCCTTGAAAGACTCAACCCCCAGTTTGGATCACCCCCATTTCATTCTCTTTCCCTTCAATGATGAACTGCTGCACTCTTCCCTTCTGCCAGCAAGAAATCAGAATCCTGCAATTAATGAAAATTCCTGTGGCAAGTGATGTCCTTGTTGACCCTGGACCAACTAATCATCTACCATCTCCTGACTAGACCAACCCACCTGATTCTGAGCGTCCATTTTTCTCAAAAAAGCATTACTACTATGTCCCCTGGTATGACTCCGCCGCCAAAGAAGTGGGCTCTTGAATCCTCAAAGCCAGAATCATGACCCGTGGGAGACTTCACCAGGTGAATGCAATCACCCTTGAGCCTTCCATCACCAAAAACCCAAAAACCATCTCAGAAGAAAAAAACTGACCAGATTGGCCCAGCTGGAATATTTTGATTGACATGGAAAAAGAAAACTGCAACAGAAATCAAGTCTGGGAGGTTGTCCCCAAACCAATTCACACAATGAGCTGGAAACCACCTGGATCCTTAAATCAAAATAAAACTCCAATGTTTTTTTTAAGAAAAAAGCTAGGTTGTGTGTCCGTGAATTTTGGAAGGTTGAAGGAATTGAGTCCAATTACACTTTCTCACCCACTTGGAGCCTACACAATCTTTGCATCCTTCTAAGCTCAGTCACATCCGTTGATCTGGCCCTAAATCAAATTTATTTCCAATTTAAATTCTTAAACATTGAACCAGAAGAACAAATCTTCATCAAAAAACCCAAGGAAAAGAATTTTTATGTTCTCCCAGGACATGGGATCAGACTTTGGAAATCCCTCTATGTTCTCAAGCAAATTCCAAGATTCTGGTACACTTCACTCACCTCCTTCTTTGCCTCACTGAACTTCAGTCCCTTGGGCGTTGATCCCTGCTTCTTCATTCATAACAACCCTCAAAAGCTTTGTCTAGTTTACATCCATATGGAAAATCTGGTGATTGGGGGGAAAGACAAAGACTTTATGGAGTTCAAAGAGAATATGAAGTATTGATTTGAAAAGGAGGACTTGGGGGAATGTAAGAGGGTACTTGGAATGAGGGTGACCAGAAATTGCAGCGCTTGTAATATTCAGCTTCATCAAGATCAATATATTGAGAACATTTTTGCCAAATTTGGCATGAAAAACTGCAAGCCTTCTCCCACCCCTCTTTCCCAGAAGCCAGCTAGAGTAAATTCATCAGACACTCCTGTGGACAACAACTTCAGTTTTTGACGCAGGGTTGGACTGCTCAACTATCTGGTTAAATGAACTAGACCAGATCTGGCTTTCACTTGGAGATATCTCTCCCAATTCCTAAACAACCACACCATCAATCATTAACATCAATTCCTTCATCTCCTCAGATAACTCAAACGCACCAAAATCCTTTGTATCACCCTTGGAGGAAAAATGACTGATTCCTTCTCCCTTGAGGCCTACCAAAACCCCAACCATGCCTCAAGCAGCAACCTTTTTTCCTTCACCTGAAACTCTGTCCTTCCAAATGGCCTGTTCATGTGGCAATTTTACAAAAAAACCTTCATAGCTCTATCCAGTACGGAAACCAAAAATTGATCTTGCTCCAAGTCAGGCAGGATCTCTTATGGATCTCCCAACTGCTCTCCCTTATTTCCAAACCCTTTAACTCTTCCTTCCCTCCCCCCAATCTTTACTGTCAAAACCAAGGAGCTATATCTCTACTGGAAAATCCCATCTATCAGCATCAAACCCATCATATTGAAGTACTCCTCCAGTTGATACGGAATCACTTTAGCAACAAAGACTTCATCCTCACCTACCTACCCACTTCTGACAACGTGGCCAATGGCCTTACCAAAATAATTTTTCCCCACCTCCACACCAAGTTCCGCAAAGACAACTGTGTTTGTCCCCTTCAAGCAGATTAGCAAGCAAGGGGGGTGTACAATTATACATCCCTAATTCAACCAACAGCAAACCAGAAGATGGCCCAACAAGGACCCAACAATGATGTCCCCACTGAAACCTAAAGCCTTCAACTATGATTATCCTTGACCTAGGTTCCCAGAGCATTGTACCCAAAGGCTTATTAACCTCCTGTTGTACCAGTCTCTTCTCCTCACTCATTGTTGTCTCCTTTCATCTTCTTCATCATTTTACCTTGTTCAGGTACTCTCTCTTTCTCATCTTGTCTCCTTTGGTACCAAGACCTGTGCCTCAATCAGTCCACTCTCTGGTAACTCTCTACATGTCTGCTCTCATTTCTCATTCACTCTAAGTTCCTTGTTACTCTTTCTCTTGTTTCCTTAGCCTGTCTCTGTCTTTTTTCTATATGAAATTTAATCACTCATTGTTGTCTCCTTTCTTCATCATCATCATTGTACCTTGTTCAGGTACTCTCTCTTTCTTGTCTTGTCTCCTTTGGTCCCAAGAACTGTGCCTCACTCAACTCCACTTGCTGGTCACTCTATACAGGTACTCTCTCTTTCTTGTCTTGTCTCCTTTGGTCCCAAGACCTGTGCCTCACTCAACTCCACTTGCTGGTAACTCTCTACAGCCAGTAAAGATATATTCCATCAGCCAAGTAGTATCCATAAGTGTATTGATGATTGTTGATTTCAAAAGAAACATTTGATGCAGTTCCAAAAAAAAAATTAACAAAACAAATCTTGCCTCAAAAAGTCAAACAAACCTGAGTTAATGTAAAAAAAATTAGGAAAAATAATACCTGTGACAAATTCATCAAATATATGGCTATTTTTAACTAAGTCAATGTCATTGTGAGTTCTGGGGTAGCCATAAAAACAGTGCCAGATTCTTAAATTTAATTATTCTACTGCTTCTAAAACCATGGTTTGAGCTCCTTCTTTTCCTTGAAACTGACCAGCCCAGCTTGAGGGCAATCATTCTAACCCCAACGCATTCCATCAATGCTACCACAAAAGCTGGGGAAACCACTTATTCATATTCTTTCATGATTACTGCAGGCTCTTCAACTCTTAGAACTCTGAGGTATTCCCCCTCAAATAAAGGAACAATGGCATTAAAAAATCTTTTGAGTGTTTATATTGCATTTTTCTCTCCAATTCGAACATATTCATCATTGGACTCAGAAGAGAATCCATAGCTCAGATGACACATTGCAGAATTAATTTTTTGATGAGGATAAAGTCCAACTTGTCCACAACAGTCCTAAAAAAATACCAAAAAAAATATTAAAAAATATTAAAAAATAAAAAAATAAATTTTTCAACATATTGATTGCTTTTTGAGACAAAGGAAATGATTTTATATCAGTGAAACTGATTTAATTAACACTCTTTGTGTCCAATATGGATCATGAGATCCTAAACCATTTAATAATTTTTGAAAGGGAACCTTTCTCATTCTGAATCTCATTTCAAAAATATGATTTGTGTATCTGGCATCTGGATCAAAGTAGTCTTCCATGAGATTCTTCTGCCCTTGAATGCAGTTACAATTGATTACTGTTTGTTTTGATTTAATACTTTTGTGCATTTGAATTTGATATGGTTCTTCTTCCAATTCATGAAACACCTTCTGATGTTCAAAATGGAATGGGAAGCGGAATTATTTCTTGAGGATAAGGAAGGAATCCCTATATTCTTGATTTTTGACTTTTGTTTGGAGTTGGCAGGTTTCTTGTTGGATATTTTGATTTTTTTTGATGTTTGGTTGATTTTGAAGATTATGGATTTTGGAGATGCAATAGTTTTGAAGATGGGGTGATCCTAGCTAGAGACCTGCAACGTGGCACATTATTGGGCCAGTTGGGTTGCTAGCTAGCTTCTGCGGCCTTATGGAGTGGGCAATTGTAAAACAGGCCTGTTAACTTGCTTGCTAGCAATTTTTTTTGCCAGCAAGTAGCTACAGAACAAACCAAGCCCTTCAGCCATTGTAGATGCTCTTAGCCCTGCTAACTTAGGCCCCCTTTGGGGTTCTCTATCTGCCCATAAATACTGGTCCTTCCCTTGGACCATCAATGAAACTCATGTGATTACCAGAAATTTAAACCGGAGTTTCCCTTCCTCCCCTTCAGATCAATTCCACTTTAATTTACAAGTATTATCTCATCTCCATTGGCTCTCTGCAGCCTTATCATTTTCCTCAATCCTCAAACTTACCATACTCATCATTTGAAACTCTTCTTAATGATTTTGGATGATGAAAGGCAGGGGAGAGCCTCTCCTTTCATGTGAAAAAGACCCTTTAAAATATTTAAAATGGGATAAAACAACTGAGGGGGGAATTTTTTTGTTTGGATAAAAAGCAAAATCTAGAATTGAAAATCAATAAGAATTACATAAAAAAAGAAAGAGTTTAAAAAAATTAAAACAAAGAAAAAGGGTGGTGGTGATCCCAGTTGCTGAAAGGTGTCTGAAAGTTAGCAAACTTCCAGTACAAGTGTTAACAACCGTGGGCAATGGTAATGCAAAGTGGGGTGGTTTAATCTGCAAAAAAAGGGGGGGATGGACAATGAGCAAAGGATAATTGGGGGATGATAAGAGAACTGATCTTCATGAAGAGTGCTTTCAATACAGTTGCAATGCTTGGGCAACTTGAGACCAAGGGAAAAAATTATTTAATTGGAAGGGTGATGGATAGATGAGTCAGAGGATGGGATGATGCCATTGCCAATCTAATGACTTAGGCAAGGGAGAGAAGGGTATTACTTTCAGCTTGGTACTATGTACAGAGCAACCTGTCAGAGCAACACAAAAATATAAAAATAAGAATATCTTAATTAACAAAAGAAGTAGTGAGAAATCATTCAATATTTTTAAGGAAATGGATTCCTCACCCAATATTAGGTAGGGTCACTCACTGACCCCACCCTTGTAATCCAAGTCTATATATTTTTGAAATAATTAAAAAGAAAATTACTAAAAATTACAACACCAGTATGGCACCTTTTTGCCATTCTAAAATTTCACACCTCTTATCACGTATAGGGTTTACACCTAAAAATCACTCAGAATTGGGGTGTTGTGTATGTTTTCGGAGCTACACGCGGAAATGTGTCATGTCACAATTCCCGCACGCAGCCCCGCATCATTACATATCCCTATGTACTAATAGTAGCAGTTTCCCGCATAATAGAGACCTGCGCGCAGCTAATTCTGCCACGCAAGCAGCAGATCCCACCCCGCGCGCATCTGAACTTACTGATCCCTGTGTCTGGATCAGTTGTGACTAATCTGCAACCTAATTAGGGTTGCCTGGCATATGTAACAAGTTGAAATATGCATTTTTAATAGTCTGAAAAGATCAAAATTTAAATAAAATTAATAAAACTTAATTTCAGAAAATTTTTTAATAATAAATCAAAGATCAAGGATAACCACACAAATCACTGACTCTGATCTTTGAAGACCACAAAAAACAACAAGGAGTGTTCATAAAAATTATTAAAAATTATCTAAATTACCAGCAGATGATGGAAAATTAGTAAACATGCACATCTGCCCCCTTTAAAGCAATATCAATAGTACAAATGAAGGATGAGTACAGAATGATCAAATTTACGCCATAACAGATTAACAGATCCTGTGGCTAGAATAGTAAAGAAATAAAGCAGATCTAAGGACAGCTGATTGACAAAACCAAAAAGCGTGCCAATCCTTCCCTGATTGGCTTTCCAGCCTCAGCCCACGTGCAGAACCCTCCTTACGTGCCCTGAGAAGCTCAAAATCACCCCAAAAAGGTATTTGTACAGACCTCTTTGGATCCAATAAGTTAATCAGTTTATCAGGAATTATTATTATCAATCAGAAACCGTCTCATTGTTAGTCAAGTGCTTCTGAAGAATGTAAGCAAGTGATTTATGACCAAGTCTGTAGTATTATTATTTATTTCTTAAACCAATCAACCCTTGAAGTTTAGTCAAGCAATCCACCCCATCTTCTCTGAATCCCTTCCTATTATTGCAGGATTTTCCTGATAAAGTGCTCTGAGTGAGTTTTTCCCTTCATGTCTTTGCCATTGTGCTGTAATGCCTTGCCATTAGTGGAATAAGGCCTTTCTAAGGCAACCATCTTCATTCCAAGGTTCTTAAACTGCCTAAGGAGGCCCCTTCAAGAGAGGTTGCTTGTTTGCAAAGATCCACAGTAGTATAATACTGTGGCCCCTCTTTTATATACATATTGAAAACCTTTTCTCACCAAACTAATTAAACCTTGCAACTGCTCTTATTATATTATTTATTTGAGCCTCTAAGCTTTTATTATTGGAATGATAATAATTATTATTATTCCAGTACTTTTATCACTCTCTGTAGCTAAAGGACTGCAAGGTTCCTGTTATCAGAGAGCTGACAACTGGGGGTCTGGCCGGGAAATATCCTTAAATAATCAATATTTCATTATTTGTTCCTTGGACCAGTCTATTTATCTTTCAAAAAAGTTAACATATTTATAACATATATTTTTGATGATTTGTTTCTCTAGTGGATCTTAATACCAACGGAGAATTGATAAATCATTATTTGAACCTTCTTAAAAAGAAAAAAGAAGAAAAACTCCGTAACTTTGTCCCTGTTATTATAATTCCTGAGCAACAACAGGAGAAATTGCTTGATTATAAACAGCAATTTATAAAACACAATGAACTTGAGCTCAAAAGAATTATCAATTTTAATTCTTTATTAAGGCAACATAATGAGTGGAAAATTTATCAAAGGAAGCTTTATATTTAAAAACTAAATAATCCTGAAGATAAAGAAAAATCCAACATTAATAAAAGTGATTCTTTTTTTTCTAAAAACATCATCTCATCACATAAAAATACAAAAAAATATTAAATTTATATTTTTTTGTTTTTAGCCATCTCAGTGGATTTTGTTTTTGGTGATCTCATTGACCAGGACCTCCTAGAGGACGTCCCAGGCAGTTTACCCTTGGACTCACCCTTGGATTTATCCCAGGATCTGATTGGAACTCACTCAGACCCCGTTAGAATACCCCCCAAGAACAGTTGTGACCCCAACCAAGTGTTTGTACCCTTGAATTTAACTTTAATTGAATTAAAATATATATATAAAAATTATTAAAAATATAAATACACAAAAATATTATTTTTTATATTTTCAAGTCTTTTCCCAAAAGTTTTGACAAAAGATTTACTCATTTATTTTGGTGCTATGTAAAAAAATGTAAAAGGTTGAGCTGAATTGTTAAACCCGAACCAGGCTGATTTATTTCACAAAAAGAGAGTAAGGTAAGACAGAAATAAAAGACAATTCTTTGGCAGAAATAAAAAGGAAACAAACATAAGCAAAGTCTCTACAGGCAGGGTTATGGCCCTTTCATGGACTATGTAGAGAGTTAAGTGCGTTCTGACTATCCAATAAATCCACAAATGAGAAAGTAAAGCGTGAGAAAGGATCAGTTAATCGTTTCCTGATGTTGAGTTGATGACTGAGTCTGTTATTAAGCCTACCCTACTTTTGATGATCAAGGATGGTTGGTTTGCAAGTTTGAAGTCAAGTGCCATTCTGGTCCGTAGATGATGAAAGGTTCAAGCGTAGGGGAATGGAAGAAGAGAAGATGAGGACAAGCTAGACTATAACCAACAGTTACAAAGGAAGAAGCTCCCGGGAGGGGAGTAAGGGAATGCTTAGTGAAAGGCAGAAGACAACTTGAACTGACGCTACAACAAGTGACATCTATTTAGGAAACTAGAAGACGTGAGACAGGAAAAACAGAAAGAACACATGACATGAGAACAGAAGAGAGGATGACTGGTTGCTCCAGTGTGGCAGGTGCCTGTACTGAGTACTGCATATGTGGAGGACAACAATCAACACGCCTGCTAAACTTAACATCAGGATTGATCTGATGCCCCGACATACTTGGCTAATCAATCCACAGCGGCAGTGCCAGCAGCTTTGGTGAGGGAGTCCGCTAACATATCTTGGGAAAAAATCAATTTGATATCTATCAGTTGATCTTTCCAGTTGTTTCAAAGACTCTTTAGATTGATTTTTATGTACTTGGCATGAGACTTACAGCCAAACTTCTTTATTTTTTAATTCAGCCCTTTGTTGTCGATGAGATGGATAGGCAAGAGGGGTTTTGTCCTCCAGATTTTTCCTATCAGATGATTGATCCATCTGCCGTCTAGGTGTCCAGCGTAAAGAGCATTGCATTCTGACTCTGTAGAGGAGTTTTCAATTCTTCATTGCCGGCGACTGGTCCAATGGAATGGGGAGGCTTGAGTAGACAGATAAGTCCGGTTTGCAATAGACAAGTTGTAGGGTTGTCTCCACAGGTTGCATTGCAATAAATCACAAGCTATCAGCCTCCTGGATGCCAAGGGCCTTGCTATCCTTTAGCTACCAGAGGTGATAGAAAAAATAATAAATATATTATTTAATGAATGCAGCAAAAATCCATAAGATATTTGGATTCAGCTTATTGCAAGGTTAAGTGGTTTGGTTATTGTTTATTGTTTTAAATCAATATGTATAGATTGATTATCAAATATTTTTATAGAGGGACCACAATTATATTGGGGATCTTTAACACCTCTCTTCAGTGATTTCAGTATGAAAACACGTAGTCCTGGTTACTTTGGGCTCTTGAGTTTAAATAATATTTTACCCAAAGATAATATGTATATAAAATAAACAGTGGAGTTGCAGGGACTTGTAGCCAAGCTACCACGACAGAGAAAGGATAATAAAACTTACTAGTATATTATTAAATCCTTTGGGTATCTTTTTGAGACGTGTACTGATTGGTTAAACCTGTATACTGGGGTTATAAGGTTGTTCAGCAGTTTTAATTGATAAAAAGAGGTTGAGGACGGATATTATTGATCAGACATTGCCATAAATCACTTACTTATCTCTTATAAGTACTTGATTACCTTGGCAAAGTGTCTGGATATGAATATAACTGGGTCTCTCACCATCAATATCCTCAAGAAAGCTCTTTATTTATAGCTTTTGGAGTCCCAATATTGTCCTTCTGAGGGTTTTAGGTGCTCAAAGGGACAGATACTAAGGCTAGAAGGGTAACCAGGGGTAGCCTTCCATGTGTTCTTGGTTCCATAGCACGGGTAGCATCTAATTCCACAGGGTATGGGCATAATTCCACTTTATAATAGACATTAGGACGTGTGAATAACACTAATCTGTCCTATTTATGTATTATTCAATTAATTATACTTAGTAAATGTTGCCATTAATTTAATAATTATATAAATAAATATTCCTACGGAAATCTTGATTTCAGGTAAGTTCTCATTATGTATTATATAACTGGAGTAAAAGTCATAATATTGATTTTACTCCTTATTTTCGAGTTCCAGTTGATTTACTAAGATAACTACTTTAAAATATAAGTCATGTGAATTCATGTAATATTATTACATCATTAGTTTTCTTAGTGGGTCATGAAGATATTGTTGTCTACCAATTTTCATAAAAGTATATAAAATTATTTCAATATATTTTTAGAAGTTGTCATTGTCTTATTTTCGACATTCTGGTTACTTAGAATTATATTAAATAAAAAATATGTATAAGGATTATTTATGTATTTTTATAAAATATTATGTATTTTTAGACTTTCTACTATCCACGGAAACCTTTATTAAATATGTAGAATGTCCCCGTGTAGTTTGTAGCATGTTTAGGCGGTACCTTAGCCTCTCAGGCCGCCTGTCACTCTGTCAACCCATAGTCCTGGGGCTGCCTACTTGTCAGAGGCCCAGGGCTGCATAAACGAACTCAAAGGAGTGAGTAGGTTGTATCTCAGCCGGGCGCTGGTGCATTGGCTGCCGCGGCTGCTTGCGGGAATTGTGACAAAACACATTTCCACCCGTAACTCCTAAAATATACACACCACCTCAATTCTGACTGAATTTTAGGTGTGAAACCTATAGTTGAAAATTTGTGTGAAATGTTTAATTGGCCAAAAAGCTCAATAATGGATCTGTAGTATTTTTGTTTTTCTTTCCTTAATTATTTAAAAATATAAGGAGTTGGATTTCAAGGGTGGGGTCAGTGAGTGACCCTACCTAATTTTGGGTGTAGAAGCCATTTCTGTAATAATATATATGGTTTTCTACTCCTTCTTAGGTTAATTGTATTTTTGTTATTTTTATGTTACTTTTGTTACTTTTGCAGCTTGCTCTGCAATAGTAGCAAGCTGACATTCCCCCACTCCAAGATATGGCCATATACAAAAAAAAATCTGGAGGAAGTTGGGAGAAAAAATTAACTTCATATGTGCTTCAGTTTCTCTTGGTGGCTCTCTAGTTTCTGAGATGTATTGGTCCATCAGGTATATTATTTTCTAGTAACCATTCATCTTTGTCTGCAGATTCTCCTTTTTATCTTAATAAGTATAGTCTGATGTCTTTTCCTTGTAATCTCTCTTTCTTATCTCTCAATATCCTGCTGACTTTCCCTTTTTGTTTCACAGTGTCAGGTTCTATTGGGATTATTGCTGGAGGGAGGTTGCTGCCTTCTCTTGGTTGAAAGTGTTTCACTAGGCTAACAGGAAATACTGGATTTTTCCTTTATAATTCTTCACTCAAGATTACTTCCACAGCATTTTTGCCATGCATTTTCTTGATAAAAAATGGTCCAACAAAGGCTGGTTTTCAGTTTTCTGTTGCCTGCTAGGTTGTTAAAATTGGTTGTAGATATCAAGATCTGATCTCCTATTTTAAAGTCAGGTTCTTTATGTGATTTGTCCCATCTTTGTTTTTTGTATTCTACTTCTTCTTCTACACATTTCTGAGCATGATTATTTGCCAGATCTATCATCTTCTTAAAGTCAAGAGATGTTGGATGAATAGTGCCTAAAATATAGTTCAAGTTATTCCTAGGGAGTTTTGGAATCCATCCTCTTTCTAGTATGTAAGGAACTTCTTTGGTAGTAGAATTTTTACTGCTGTTATGAGCCATTTCTAGGGCTGGGAGTAGGCTTACCCAATAATGGCAATAACCATCTGAGTTTTTGTATTCTATACCAAAGCTACAGAACCTCCTTAGCATATCTTCTAGGGTCTTTATCATCCTTTCAGCTAATCCATTGGTTTGAGGATGGTATGCTGTAGAAAATCCTAGAGTAGTACCCAGTATATCATATAGATTCCTCCAAAACTCAGAGGTTAATTTGGGGTCTCTGTCACTGATTATAATCTTGGGTATACCCACATCAGCTATGATCTTATGCCAGAATAGTAAAGCTACATCCATAGTGCTATCTTTTTTGTGGTTAGGTAAGAATTTTGGCTTTTTGGAATATCTGTCAACTATAACTAGGACAGAGTTATATGAATTAGTTCCTCCAGGGGGGAGGCCGGTGAAAAAATCCATATTGATGATTTCCCATCTGGTTGTAGTTTCAGATATCTTCTGTAAGAGTACAAACCTTTTTACAGTAGTTTTATTAGATTTCTGGCAGGTTTCACAGCTAGTATTATATTCAGTAGTGATTTCTTTCCAGTCTATCCACCAAGAATTTTGTTTTACTTTTTCTAAAGTTCTGTCTGTGGATAAATGCCCCAATGGACATTTCTCATGGCATTCCTGGAGTATATGTTAACTATATGTTCTTTGTTGCTTAGTACTAATACGCTGGAATGTTGGTGTCTATAGTAAAGGAGACCATCCCAAAAGGTAAACCTTCCTGCTTTACAGGGTTTAAGTAGTGAAGCAGGCAGGCTATTTATCAAAGCTGCTTCTGGGGATTCAAATTCAATAATAGTAATCAGAAGCTTGATTTTAGGAGAGTATCTATCCCTTACTAGGTTGAAGAAAGCAGTATCTAATTCACATGAGTGGATCCCCATTATTGGAGCACTCAATGCAAAAATATTGATGTTCAGGATAGGAAAGAAATCTTGATCTTCAGGGTCATATTCTGGATTAGGCAAAGCATTCCTACTTAGACTATCAGCATTTTGATGTTTAGCTCCAGCTTTATGCACTATGGTCATCTGTCCTCTATACTGTTGTATAGCAATTTGCCACCTGGGCATATGTCTGCTGGGATTTTTCATGTTTATAAGAGTTCTTACAGCATTGCAGTCCGTGATTACTTGAAAAGTGGTGCCTTCTAAGTAATATTGTAGCCTCTCTAAATCCCATACTAGTGCCAAACATTCAAACTGACTGGCCCCATATCTCTTCTCTGTATCTTTGATCTGTCTAGATATGAAGGGTACAGGTTTTTCTACTGGTCTGTCTTCTTCTATCCTTTCTTGGTGTAAAGCAGTTCCTAGACCTTCCATGCCAGTTTCAATGTACAGTTTGAAGGGCTTGGAGCAATATGGTTGGATAAGTAGAGGAGTAGAAGTCATGGCTATTTTTAATTCCTCATCTTTTCTTATTCTCTCAAGAGTGTTTCAAATAGGGTGTTGTTGTTGAATACTTCATACAGAATCTTAGTTAGCATAGCAAACTTTGGTATTTATTGTCTGTAATAACTGCAAAAACTAATGAAAGAAAGTAATTCTGTCTTGTTTTGAGGCATAGGTCTATTCATGACAGCAGCTATCTTATTTTGATCAGCAGCTAGAGTTAGACCAGAGACTATAAGTCCTAAGGCTTTTGATTCTCCGTAGCCAAAGTTGCATTTCTTCATGGACACCTTTAATCCTGCTCTGGAGATTTTCTGGAGTACTAATCTTACTTGGTTAATATGAGTATTAAAGTCATCAGACTATATGATAACATCATCTATATATACCATCATCCATCCTTGTCTGATGTAAATATCCAGAACTGTATCCATAGTTCTTTGGAAGTGTGATGGAGCATTCTTTATACCAAAGGGCATCCTAAGATATTCATATATTTCCAAATGAAAGATTATTCTCATAAACTTCCTGCTTTCAGGGCTTATTGGTATCTGGTGGAAGCCTTTAAGCATATCCATAGTAGTGATGTACTTAGCGTTGGACAAGTTATGCAAAGCATGATCAACCCGGGGTATAGGATGATAATCTGCTTGAGTGTAATTGTTGAGCATTCTGAAGTCTCCTACCATTCTTGACTTGTCATTATGCCAAGCTATGATTAAAGGTGTGGTCACATCTACCTGTTCATTATGCCCCACTTTCCTTAATACTTGTAAGTCTATCAATTCTTGGATATGTTCCTCAAGAGCTTTTCTAGACTTAGGACTAGAAGGATAGGCTGGCCTTCTTAATTTAGAAGAATAAGGAGGCTTAATGGTCAATGTCAATACCATATCATGTCCTTTTATATCACCAATGGGATGATCTTTAGTACAAAAATCATTCTGGTTCTCAAAGCATACTTTCAATATATCTTTCTTCTGTTCCTCAGAAAGTTTCATATTCAGAGCTTCTTGATAGAAATATTCTTGGTCAAAGTCTTCTAAATGCTTTTGATAAGTAGAGGAGGGGAAGTTAGACTGGATGGTGCATATCTTGAACTTCTTATCCCAATTACCTCCTACTATGAAGTATCTTCCTCTACTCTGGAACATGTCTATACCATATAGACATAAGGCATTATTACCCAGTATCAGTTAGTCACATAGTCCGTTGAGCAATACTAAAAATTCCACTTGTATTCTCAAAGATCCTTTAGTGTGAGTTAGTATTGTAGGAGCAGTCCATACTACAATAGCATTCATGGTAGAGTTGCAAGAGCTGAACCTGGCTTTTGGGATGGGCAAGAGGTGTTCTTTTCCAATTGGGGTCCCATTTGTTTAAGATTTCAGCACAGACACATGAGCAAAAGGCTTCACTATCCATTAATAAACTTATAGGTCTTTTTTTATACAATCCTGTTGCATAACAAGTTTGACCAGTGGTATAAATTTTCCCACTCATAGGTTTAACTGTTAATGGTTTGAAATCCATAATATGTCTAGGAATTATTTTAGGATCTCATTGTTGGGGCAAGCTGGAATCTTCATGGATGTTATTGATTTCTGCAGAAGTGCCTATATCTCCTTCTATAACATTAACAGGGTTGTTCAGGATCAATTCACATTCAGAAAGAGATCCTTCAGTATCAGCTATATCTTCATAGTTATGATTCTCTTCAACCTCCTGTTCTCCTTTCAATACTGCTATCTTCCTTTTTGGTAATGGGCAGTCTTTTCTCATATTCCCAGTCTTGTTACAATTCCAAAATGTTTCCGGAATCCTCTCTTTATCCCTATTCTCATTAGGTTTCTTATTATCAGGGGCATTTATCATAGGAGGTTTTTCTCTGGCTTTGTTGATGTTATGGTTCTCTTTGTGTCTAGAGGGGGATTTCTGATCCAACCCATTCATGTCTATTACTTCTTCAAGCACATTGATTAGAGTAGGCAAGTCCACATCCATACTCATCCTACATCTTACACTATGGTTAAGATTTCAAGGACACAGGTTGAGGAGTCTTTCATTTCCTTCCTCTTTATCAGAATCTGGATAGAAGCAATCCAATCTTTTCTTCTGTTCCAAGCACCCTTTGTGAGGTTTGTACTTGGAGGGGTCAAATGAGGAATTTTAAAAATTTTTCATCATTTTCCTTTTCCACATTCTAGAACCAAATTGTTCTTTGATCAAAAGTTTCCAAGAATTCCATGGTAAGGATCCTACTTCTTCTCTCTTACTGATAAACCAGTCCAATTCTACTCCTTCAAATAGCCTGGGTAGCCTGACTACAGCTATAGCTTCTGGTAGGTCATAATAGTTAATGGTGTAGTCAATAAATTTAATAAAATTTATATGATTGTATTCTCCTTCACTGGAGAACTTGGGCCATTCAGAAATAGGGGGTAAAAGTTTGAGTGCTTGCTCCATCTCAGGAGTAGGACTAGGCCTAAATTTATCACTCCTATGCATTCTTAATAAGGGTGGTGCATAAGGAGTAGTGGTTTGTCTGGGAGGTTTTGGTTCCTCTGTAGTACTCCCCAAGGGGTTGGTCAGACAGACTTTCAAGTCTCTAAGATCATTTTTGATCAGATTGAGTTGCAGGTCCACTTTTTTATTAAGCACATCCAATTTTTCACTAAGGGATACAATGGAGCTGTTAGTGGTGGTTGTCAATTCTTCTTTTAAGGGGTGGAAAGACATAATAAAATCTTCTTGGATTCCAGATAACATATTCTCAATTGTTTGAGTCCGTTTGATCCTACCTTGATTAATTGTCTCCAATAACTTTTCTGTGTGTTCTTTAATTTATTCCCTTCCTACCGTCTTTGATTGGTTATTAATCAATTTGGCTACCACTGAACTTAATTTATCCATTTGGGTATAAATCCAGTCCAAATTTTCACAAACAATTTTGGCATTATGATGCATATCATTAGAAAAGGAATTAATTAAATCAGAGGTTTTTTTGGGCTCAGAATTAGAAGCTAATTGTTGTAAAGATTTTTCCACTTTTGAGCTAGGCATATTATCTGATCAAAGTCTTTATTTCACTTTGGCTTTGGATGGAAAGAGGATCTCTTCTTTCCTGATCCTTTGCCTTTCCGTTGGGCTAATTGATCCCAAGGATTCCATTTTTATATGTAGGATTCTACCTCTTTTCTTGGAATCATTTTCTGAAGAGCTATCAGGGTGGCTTTATCCTGGGAGATTATCTTTTTCATAGATACCATGTCCTCCTTGGCTTGGGCTTCTTTGAATTCTTCCCAATATTTCATGTGCTCTTTGACTAAGTCTTTGATCCTGGCTTCCTTGGGGAGATTCTGCTGGGGTGGCTGCAGGGAATCTTTTTGTAAAGGAGGGTGGCTTGATTCTACTACCTTCTCTGGCTCTAGGTTTGGAGAGGGCAGAAGTTATTGGTGCTGCTCCTTGTCCATCAACATTTGATTCACGGGTTCTAGTCCCTTCATGGTTGTCCTTATTGGTGGTCTCATGGTTACTGAGAGCTGTTGGCAAAGATCCATAGGAGGGAATTCTTCCTGAGGCTCTTGTTTTACGTCTATTCATTTTTAGAATAATATGTTTATAAGTGTTTTACAGAAAAAAATCCGTAACAATAAGTTTTATTCAAAACTCACTTAAATTGATTTTCAAAGTTACCAAGACCTGATTGGGGTTCAATTGATCCTTAGTAGGTAATCCTACCGAGTCTTTGTGTGTTCCAATGAGGTCTTCACCTGCCCAATCAATATTTTCAGGGCATCCAGAGATTTCTGGGATTTCCTGATCCAATAGATCAACTTAAGTGGCGGTGGTTTCTGGTACAGGAGGGTTCACTGATAAAAAGTGTATTTTATTGGTTAATAAAATATATCAATATTATTTTCTTAAAAAATAATATGGTAATGCAAGTTGTATGCTTACTTTTATATTTCAAAAATTAATTTATACGGTATTTCTTCCAAGATTTATGTTTCCTTAATAGATCCTGAATGTTGATACTCCTTTCAAGATCTTCTTGTTCCAGGAGTTTTGTTGAGTCATTCCATGCACATGGGCGCGGGTGAGCCCAACTTTCAGTGGATCAGGGAAACCTACTGCGGCCGCAAACCGCGCACTTAGAGTAGCCCATCTGATGGAGGTCTATCTGACCGCTCAACTTGACGCGGGGGGTTACTCCAGAATCTTCAAGGCATCATTCATCCTTCCAATCATCCCCAGACTTGACGTCTCTTTTGTTCATCCAGTTTCTTCTTTGCTCTTGTTCTGTCACATCATATACATTGCGTGCTCCATCCCTCAAGATCATTCTTCTGCCCTTTGCTCAAAACACATCACCAACATGTTCGACATGCATCAATGATTGCCTAGTGAGATTCATCACCCTTAATTTCTTTCTCATATTTGACGCACTCACTCATGCTAGAATCTATCAGCCACTGCTTCAGCCTCTGCATCTCAACCCACAAATCTTCCTCAGATCATCTCCTCCAATCTCTCAAATGTCTGCTTGTTGAGTGCAGTCTTATCTTGTTTTTTGTTCATGTTTTCATTTCATTAACTCTCCTCATGATATTTGTGCTCATCAAGTTGGTCTCCTCAGTCTTCAGTCTTGTGTTAGGTCTTTGGTCAATAAAATCACTTTAAGGTTAAAAGCCAAACGGCTTCTACTCAAACTCTTTGAATAACCGATACACAGACTGAGGAAGGATACCTAGACGGGCCACAATGGACTTTCAACAGACCATGCTCAAGACTGCTCTCGAGACTATCCCTCTACTTGGAGAAGAAAACTATGGGATCTGGCAAGACAAGATGGATGCCATTCTGGACGTCAGAGGCTGTACTGCAGCGATCAACAATGAGACTTCTGTTCTTGATGCTGAAGTGAACAACAAACTCAAACTCCTTATCATCTCAAAACTCGATTCCTCTTCCCACAAAAACATAGTCACGGCTGAAAATCGCAACTCTGCTAAGCTTCTGTGGAAGGCTGTCATTCAAAAATTTGCTTTGTCGCAGGCTTTGAATCGTGCAAGAGTGTTCAACTCATTTCTCTATCTCACTTTCAACCCAGAGGATATCGTCAAATTCATCACCAGAGTCAAAGTATGTCTCAAAAAGATGGCCGAAGTGGGAATCAAACTCCCTGACAATATTGTGGCTTATCTCTTATGATTCAAATTTCCCGCTTCTATGGATGACTTTAAGAGGCAGATAATGCACTCAGAAAAAGAACTCTCTGTCGACTACGTCTTGAATCATCTCACACAATTGAACAACAAATCTTTGGCCCAATCATCTATTGCTAGCTCGAAGTCAAAAGGAGACATTTCACTGTTTGGAAGCAAATCATCATCTCATTCACCTTCTACCGAGGGATCCAATCCTAAAAGATGCGTCAAAGGATATCACCACCCTGGGCAAGACAAAAATCACTCATCAGCGGACTGTTGGCACCTTCACCCAGATTTGGCTCCTGAATGGTTGAAAGATAACCAAGCCAAATGGAAAGCAAGCAAGAACGGAAAAAAAGCAAAAGTAGAATCTCATTTAGCACACTATCTTGCTCTTTTGAATCACTGGATTGAACAAGGAGATCCCACTTGCTGTTTCTTACTGGACAGTGGAGCTTCTGTCCACATGATAAATGATGCTTGATTCTTCAGCCAGATGGAACCTCACGTTGGTAATCCAATCAAAAGGGGCAAGGAAGGGGCTAGTCTGGCAATCAAGGGGAAAGGCACTGCCATCCTTCACTGGAAGGATCTCAATCTCAAACTAACGGAGGTGTTTTATGTTCCAGACGTAACTATTAATCTAATCAGTGCAGGAGCTCTGAATTCCAAGGGCTGTTCTATTCACTCTTCAGCCAAGCAATTCACTGTCTCGCACGGAGGTAAATCCATACTGAAAGGAACCGTTGATGACAATCTCTACACTCTGCCTACCGCTTCTTTTAGTCTTGCTCCTACTCTCAAAACCCACCTTTCCACACTCTCTACTACTCCTGAAGACACTCTTCTTGAGATTCACAGGAAATACGGTCATGCTTCTATGGCAAGATTGAATCCACTCATCCATCACATTCCCAGCGACGTCGTACAGAAATTCCAATGTGTAGAATGCGCCAAGAGTAAAATTACCAAGTCACCCTTCTCTCAATCCTCCACAAGGTCTACGAAAGTGCTTGATTGAATCCATCTGGATCTAATGGGACCCATTTGACCTACATCAAAGTCTGTTAACCGGTTTATCCTATCCCTTGTAGACAATGCCAGTGGATACCTGGCAGCCTTTCCGATTGCCTTGAAGGATGAAGCCTCTGATATTATCATAGATCTACTCAAAAAAGAACACCGACGCCGTGATACATATCCTTTGGAAATCTGCTCATACGGAGGAACCGAATTTGTGAACTCAAAACTCTTGACATACTTGGACGAACAACATATCACCCACATTGTGTCAGAACCCTATCACCCAGAACACAATGGACGGGCTGAACGAGCCAATTGAACAATTGTGGAGTCTACTCCTGCAACCCTCAAAGACAGCAGGCTACCGCCGTTGGTTTGGCATGAGGTTTTCAAAGGATGCTGCTTAATGCTGAACCACATCCCAGCAAAAGGGGATGATTTGAAACCCTGGCAGAAAATGCACAATAAACTCTTGCCGCCTTCCTTTCTCAAACCAATCGGGAGCCCCTGCATCTACCTTATCAACAAACGACCAAAGGGGATGAAATTTGATTTTAAAGGAGAAGAGGGAACTCTAGTAGGCTTTAATCCTCTCCTCCTTTTGTATTGCATACTAACAAAATCTGGTTCTATTATCTCCTCAAAGCACATCAAGTTCTTCTCTTTGCCAAGGCCTAATGCTCCTGGTTTCTCTTTTGATGTCAATCCTCTACCCAAAGACAACGGTTGCTCTTGCGCCAATGATTTAAGTCCTCGCCTGCCTGACCCAGCTCTCTTAACCCTCAATTCTTCTCAGATTCCCTGGACTCACTATTGCAATCACTCTGATGAATCAGTCAGCTCTGCGGACAAAAGCGACTCAACCATTTGGTCGTCTTCAGAAGAACAGCCTGATCCGACACCTGTGGTGCATAGCAATGCAACCCCTCAGGGACCACCTCAATCAGATAGCGCTCCAGCGGGTCGAGTTTCAAGGGATAGGTCTTGAGTTGAACCACCTCAGAGATAATGCTCCTATCACCATTACAAGCCTAAGTTGTATGATGACGCTCTCAGATGCAATGAGCATCTCAAGTGGATCAAGGCAATGGGCCTAGAACTGACTTCCATCAAAGACCTGTCCGTCTGGGAAGAGTACGACGGTCCCGAGCCCAAGAATGCACTCAAAACTACCTGGATCTTCAAGGTAAAGCAAAATTGCCATGGCGACCCGGTCAGATTCAAGGCCCAACTTTGCGTACAAGGATTCAACCAAATCAAGGGTCTTGACTACACCAAGAAATTTGCTCCAACCGGGAAGCCTTCCACTCTACAACTACTACTACTGTATGCGCTCAAATCAAATCAACGAATTCAACAATTCGACGTCAAAAGTGCATTTTTGCACTTGCCTATCGACGAGGAAGTTATCATTTGCACTCCCAAGGGCTTGAAGCGAACCTCACGGTATCTCAGGCTCAAGAAGTCCCTGTACGGGCTCAAACAGGCGCTGAAAAATTGGTATGAAACTCTCAATGCGTGGTTCAAAGAGGTAGGTTTTGAGGAGTATTTGTGTGATCCTTGCCTTTACCTGTCTTGCCATGGTAAGTCTTGTCTGTTCTTCCACGTGGACGATCTTGTTCTCGTCGGAGACGGCAATGAATTTGAGTCAAAATTTTTGGCTTGTTTTGCGGGATCAACGGCGAAAAACCCCGACACCGTTCTTGGTATGAAAATTGAGGTACGCCGGGATGAAATCTTACTCAGCCAGCCAAAGCACATCAACCTTGGTCTCAAAGAGCTTGGCCTAGAAGAAGCCAGAACCAGCAAAACTCCATTAACTCAGAATGCTCAACTCAAACCCGCCACCAACAAAGAGTTCGAGCAGTTTAAGGCGCTCAACGTTAACTATTGTTTGGCGATTGGACTTCTTAACCATATCGCATGCTACTCACGACCCGAAATCAGATTTGCAGTCTCCAGCCTGTCGAGATTTAACGTCAAACCCGGTATTCCCCACTGGAACAAGGTGAAGAAAACCTGGAAGTACCTGAAGGGGACTTCTCATATTCAACTTAGCTTGAAAGTCAAAAACGTTGACTCTCCAATCTCAGCCTACTCAGATGCCTCTTGGGCGGACTATCCTGACACTCGACGCTCTCAAACTGGCTATGTATGTGCCGCGTATGGATGTGTCGTGTCCTGGAACAGTTGCAAGCAGAAGAATTTCACTTTCAGCTCCACGGACGCAGAACTCAATGCATTCGTAGATGCATCTCATGAGGCCTCTTGGATTAGGGCTTTAGCCTGTGAGATATTCTCAACTAAGCCAACGCCCATCTCTATCCACACTGACAACAGCGGCCTTATTGACAAAATACATTGGTTTGGATCCAACTCCATGACTCGACATCTAGATCTGAAAACAAAGGGGATGAGAGAAACACTGAAGTCAGGAAATATCATTGCCATACTTGTTAAGTCGGAAGAAATGCCCACAGATGCTCTTACCAAAAGCTCAAGTATTGCCAGCCTCAAACTCCTCAAAACATTCTTCAGCTCTCATGGAACCTCATAATGTTCATTTTTTTTTCTTTTGCCTTGTTTTGTTTCTTGTTGTTCTTTTCTTTTTTTTTCTTTCTTCCTTTTCTTCTTTGCGTCTTAGAGCTCTTCATCTCACCAGGCATGGGGCGTGTTGAGTCATTCCATGCACGCAGGCGCGGGTGAGCCCAACTTTCAGTGGATCAGGGAAACCTACTGGGGCCGCAAACCGCGCACTTAGAGTAGCCCATCTGATGGAGGTCTGTCTTACCGCTCAAATTGACGCGGGGGGTTACTCCAGAATCTTCACGGCATCATTCATCCTTCCACTCATCCCCAGACTTGACGTCTCTTTTTTTCATCCAGTTTCTTCTTTGCTCTTGTTCTGTCACATCATATACATTGCGTGCTCCATCCCTCAAGATCATTCTTCTTCCCTTTGCTCAAAACACATCACCACATGTTTGAAATGCATCAATGATTGCCTAGTGAGATTCATCACTCTTAATTTCTTTCTCATATTTGACGCACTCACTCATGCTAGAATCTATCAGCCACTGCTTCAGCCTCTGCATCTCAACCCACAAATCTTCCTCAGATCATCTCCTCCAATCTCTCAAATGTCTGCTTGTCGAGTGCAGTCTTATCTTGTTTTTTGTTCATGTTTTCATTTCATTAACTCTCCTCATGATATTTGCCCTCATCAAGTTGGTCTCCTCAGTCTTCAGTCTTGTGTTAGGTCTTTGGTCAATAAAATCACTTTAAGTTTCTCTAAGTGTTGATGTGCAGAAGAGACATTAACTTTCTCAGCTTGAGTTAAGGCTTTCCAACCAGTAGGTTTATAATTTTTAATATATTCTTCTTTTCTTATCTTTAAAAGATTCATATAATAGATTATTAATTCTGCATTGGTTTTGAAATACACTTCAAAATCATTTTATGATAAATCATGGTAATAAAGTCAGATAAATTTATCTGTGATTTTATTTTTTTGTGAAAAGTCTGGTCCAAGGTATTAAATATAATAAAATGGAATATTTCCCGGCCAGACCCCCAATTCTCAGCCTCCTGGATGCCAAGGCTCTTGCTACTCTTTAGCTACCAGAGGTGATAGAGTAAATAATAAATATATTATTTAATAAAGGAAGCAAAAATCCGTAAAATATTTTGATTAAGCTTGTTGCAAGGTTAAGTGGTTTGGTTATTGTTTATTGTTTTAAATCAATATGTAGAGATTGATTATTAAATATTTTTATAGAGGGGCCACAATTATATTGGGGATCTTTAACACCTCTCTTCAGGGATTTCAGTATGAAAACACATAGTCCTGGTTACTTTGGACTCTTTAGTTTAAAGAATATTTTACCCAAAGATAATATGTATATAAAATACACAGTGGAGTGGCAGGGCCTTGTAGCCAAGCTACCACGAAAGAGAAAAGATATTAAACTTACTGGTGTATTATTAAATCCTTTGGGTATCTGTTTGAGACGTGTACTGATGGTTTAAACCTGTATACTGGGGTTATAAGGTTTTTCAGCAGTTTTAATTGATAAAAAGAGGTTGAGGACAGATATTATTGATCAGACATTGCCATAAATCACTTACGTATCTCTTATAAGTACTTGATTACCTTTGCACAGTGTCTGGATATGAATATAACTGGGTCTCTGCCCATCAATTTCCTCAAAGAGCTCTTTATTTATAGCTTTTGGAGTCCCAATATTGTCCTTCTGAGGGTTGTAGGTGCTCAAAGGGACGGCCAATAAGGCTAGCAGGGTAATCAGGGATGGCCTGTCATTTTTTTTTGGTTCTATAGCATGGGTATCATCTAATTTCACGGGGTATGGGAATTATTCCACTTTTTAATAGACATTAGGATGTGTGAATAACACTAATCTGTCCTATTTATGTATTATTTAATTAATTTTCCTTAGTAAATGTTCCCAGTAGTTTAATAATTATATATATAGACATTTCTAAGGACATCTTGATGTCAGGTAAGTTCTCATTATGTATTATATAACTGGAGTAAAAGTCATAATATTGATTTTACTCTTTATTTTTGAGTTCCAGTTGATTTACTAAGATAATTACCCAAAAATATAAGTCATGTGAATTCATGTAATATTTTTACATCATTATTTCTCTTAGTATGTCAAAAATATATTGATGTCTAGCAACTCTCATAAAAGTATATTAAAGTATTTTAATATATTTTTAGAAGTTGTCATTGTCTTATTTTCGAAATTCTTGGTACTTTGCATTATATTAAGTAAAAACAGGTGTAAGGATTATTTATATATTTTTCTATAATATTATGTATTTTTAGACAGTCCACTATCCAAGGGAAAATTTATTACATATGTAGAAAGTTCCCGTGTATGTTGTAGCCTGTTTACGCGGTACCTGAGCCTCTCAGGCCGCCTGTCACTCTGTCAACCCGTAGTCCCGCGGCTGCGTAGTTGTCAGAGGCCCAGGGCTGCGTACACAACCTTGACGGAGCGACAAGGCTGTATCTCAGCCGCGCGCGGGTGCATTGGCTGCCACAGCTGCGTGCGGGAATTGTGACAAAACACACTTCCCCCCATAACTCCTAAAATATACACAACACCTCAATTCTGACTGAATTTTAGGTGTGAAACCAATACGTGACAATGTGTGTGAGATGATTAATTGGCCAATAAGCTCAATAATGGAGCCGTAGTATTTTGGTTTTTCTTTCCTTAATTATTTGAAAATATAAGGAGTTGGATTTCAAGGGTGGGGTCAGTGAATGACCCTACCTAATTTTGGGTGAAGAATCCATTTCTGTAATAATATTTATGGTTTTCCTACTACTTCTTAGGTTCATTGTATTAACATTATTTTTATGTTATTTTTGTTACTTTGGCAGCTTGCTCTGCAATAGTAGCAAGCTGACAAGAGCACATCAGTACTAACTGATCCCTGCGTCAGGATCTGTCGTGACTAATCTGACAACCAGGTACCGCTCAGAAGAGCTACAACCTAGTTAGAGTTGCCTAGCATATGTAACAAATTGACATATGCATTATCAATAATCTAAAAGAATCAAAACTCAAATAAAATTAATTAAAATTAAGTTTAGAACACTTTTTAAATAATACATCAAAGATTAAGGATTACCACGCAAATCACTGACCCTGATCTTTGAAGACCACAAAACACTACAAGGAGTGTTCATAAAAATTATTAAAAATCATCTACATGATCAGCACATGATGGAAAATTAGTAAACATCCACATCTGCCCGCTTTAATTCAATACCAATAGTACAAATGAAGGATAAGTACAGGATGATCAAATTTACACCATAACAGATTGACAGATCCTGTGGCTAAAATAGTACAGAGATCCAGCAGATCTAAGGACAGCTGATTGACAGAACCAAGTGAACGTGCCAATCTTGCCCTGACTGGCTTGCCAGCCTCAGCCCACGAGCAGAACCCTCTCTACGCGCCATGAGAAGCTCAAAAATCACCCCAAAGAGGTATTTATACAGATCTCTTTGGATCCATTATTCAAGGATCAGTTAATAAGTTTACCCGGAATTATTATTATCAATCAGAAACTGTGTCATTGTTGATCAAGTGCTTATATGAAGATAAGCAAGTTATTTATGACTTAGTCTGTAGTAGTATTATTTATTCTTATTAACCAATGAACCCTTGAAGTTTAGTCAAGCAATCCACCCCATCTGCTCTGAAACCCTTCCAATCATTTCAGGATTCTTGTGGTAAAGTCCTCAGAGTGATTTTTTCCCTTCCTGTCTTGGCAATTTGTGCTGTTATGCCCGGCCATTAGTGGGAAAATTCCTTTCTAAGGTACCATCTTCATTCCAAGGTTCTTAAACTGCCTAAGGAGGCCCCTTGAAGAGAGGTTTCTAGTCTGTAAAGATCCCCAGTAGTATAATAGTTTGGCCCCTCCTTTATATTATATTGAAAACCATTTATTACCAAACCAATTAAACCTTGCAACTGCTCTTATTATATCATTTATTTGAGCTTCTAAGTGTTCATTTTTGGAATAATAATAATTATTATTATTCCAGTATTTTTATCACTCTCTGTAGCTAAACAACTGCAAGGTTCCTGGTATCAGAGAGCTGACAATGCAGATGAAGCACTGGAAAATGAATAAGTTCAAAGAAGATTGATGAGATGCATGAGGAGATATATGTACAAAGATCTGTGTATTCATCACATTAAAAATGTCTCAAGGAGAACTTGGTACAAGAAGAGACTGCAGGTAATGAGAATATTCAAATAGAGAAGGAAAGTTGGCAAAAAAAGAAATAAAAGGAAGGAAACCAAAAGGGAAGGACAGGTTCATGAGACAAGGATTGAGAAAAACTGGAGTAAAGAAGGTATTGTAATGAAAGAGCTCATGGCAAGGCTCAACTTCACAAAATCTCAACACTGGTCACTTTAGAAAGCGGTTCATGATTTATACTTTGTGAGCGTCACCATGACTTCTTATCAGCCTTCTTGCCTCGGAAATGGGCAGTCCTATGTGGTCACTGATTAAGCTCTTTTAATTCACAATCAAAGAAGTCCAACTGGGTTCCTTCCAATCGACATAAAAACATTTGGAGCACCCTGATTGTTTCATGAAGGCATTGAAACATTTTTGAAGAAGTCTTCAATCAGGTCCTTCCCCTTGAGTCAAACTAGGTTTGTCATAACTCACAGGGTCTAGCCTTGTTCGCGTCGGTAGGTGATTTCCACCGGCAAGTATTACTCGCAAGCTTGCCATTGTCGTTCGTCTGGACGACTGTGCGACCAATCAACCATTTTGTTCAATCCGTGTTGAAGGGGAGAATAATTCTCCTGCTAGTTTCGAATCATCCAAGGGAAGTGAAACTCACCCATTATTCCTGCTTTGTTCTGAGCCTGGAAGATGAAAGGAGTTATTTTGTCACGGGTCTTGCCGTCGTGAGTGGCGACGCACCCCTTGAATTGAAACTTGTCAACTCGAGTTTCGCAGGAAAATACATTGTGAAGACGAATACATTAGATGTCAACACAGCCGTGTATTGCATCAGTTTCCAGGAAGTACTTCTTGAGGTACTAGAGAGATTCCATTTCACCTTCAAGTTAGCAAAGCCGTCAAGTTCCTACTTACATGGATGAGTTTCTGGAGTGTCGCGGATCGACCCCCAATGGCAGCTTGATTTGGTACACAGATAAGACCAATCACCATAGTTCCGGCAAGCTAATAGGGTAGACGGTGAACACGTGAGGTGAGTTTGTGCGGTAGATCAGCTATGGAGGCCGATAAATTTATTTATAATCAGATGGACACAGGTGGCAAGTACCCACATACGCTTGAACCGATCATGAAGGTGCCATACGAGATACCACATTGGATAGGTAGGCTCGCCGGGGTCCCAAAGCTCGGGCGGGATCCAGTTGATTGTTGAGGTATGCTGTAAGCTTCTTGCAGGAGGTCTAGTATAGTTAAAACTAAAATCAAATAACCTGTGGATTGCCGTTCTGAAAACATGGCGGCTTGTACTGTTTTTTATTTTTTGGCGGGATCTTGTAGAACGAAATCCAAAGGGATGTTGCTGATGAGACTCTATGCCCTGGTCATAAGCCATGAGACCAATGACTTTATAGCAAACCATGACGTTGTATAGTTTTTTAAAATGTTCCATCGTATCACATTGAAAGCCAGGCTCCTCCTGAAATTTCCGAGGCTTCGTGGACCCTGGCGATGTATGCACCTACAATATACCACGGAACGTCTATCCACAAATCAGGGATGCCTCCCTCGCCGTTACCCTTTGGAGAGGCTTCCTCTCAGAGCGCCTCATCCAGGGCTGGTGACCGGGGCAATCTCAAAGTGCAACCGCCAAAGACCGGCCGACGATGACATGGCCGTAGGAATACCCGTTGGTCGGGCAGACCGAAGAGTCCCTGTAAAGAATACTGAAATACCATCTTCAACGTCACACTTTGTGGGTTTTGCCAACTATCACAACTAGGGCTGGACCCCGACTACTCGATTTCGGGTAATACCTGTTAGAGTTACTAACCTGCACACCGTCGTCGTAGCAGAGTGGTCAAGCAGGTACCTAGAGCTAGCCCAGCCCAGGTGCGAGTCCTGGCGATGCCGTCCTCGTCTTTTCACATATTAACAGTCGAAGTCCTGCAGCCCAAGCCCAGCAGCTCAGGGTGCTTATCAGGCCGGGCAGCCCACGGACTAGCCCGTACCCGACGGGTTGGCGGTCGGGTTTGGGCTTACCCCTAAGACAAAAATCGGATTTTTGGGAAGCCCGGCGGGGGGCTTTTGGGTTGGGCTTGGTCGGGAGATGGTGATTCGGGCTGCTTGGCGGGCACCCAATTAGAGATCAATGGAGGAGGATTTTCAAGGCAGTTTTTGACAAATCAGGAGAGGGAAATCTGACTGCATGGCGTCACATAAGTATGCAGGGAGGGTGTAAAGGGGGGGGGGAGATCAAAGGGTTAACCCACCGCTAGGCCATCCTAGTTGGTATGTGTACTCCCCTGCACACAGCACATGGGTACTTTACACTCCCCTGCAGGCCAATTCCGCAACAACAGAGGTGGATTGGACTGGAGATTGAGAGTACCCATGAAATGTCTCTTCTAGCAATGTTACTCCCAAACAGACAATGTTAATTGTCAACTTTCACACACATGTCACAACTTGAACAAAGGTTTTGGAGGATTAATGCCACCAAGGCAGGAGGAGTTTTGGCCACATCATCTTCTTTTATTAAATTTTGTGTGAAAATGAATTCATTTTTATTCTTACGCTTTCAGGCCTTCTTTCCAAGTGGTTGTGTTTTGGTCAGAACAAAATTGGCTCCAGAGGCCCTCAAAGGTCTGACTTTTACTCAAGATTGGATGAAAAATTGAATACTATTCTATGAGTTTTTCTTTCCATTAATCAAAAATCATTGCTTTTGCCACATACTCATACCACCATATTTTCATGATCTGAGAGTGTTTCCCTTTTTTCCAAAACTTCACCAAGCTATTTGGAGGCTCATTAAACAGCTTTCAATTAAAAAAAATGGGGGCCTGCCAACTAGCCCAAACCTGCAAAAAGCTCCGGAACTTGGGCTTGGGTCAGCTTTGGGCCCAACAACCCTAGGATTAAAACCAGCCCGCCAAAGCCTGCTTATAGCCGGTATGGAAACATGCCAGCTCCCTGATACCAGGAACCTTGCAGTCCTTTAGCTACAGAGGGTGATAAAAATACTGGAATAATAATAATAATAATCATTCCAAAAATATTAACACTTAGAAGCTCAAAAAAGGATATAATAAGAGCAGTTGCAAGGTTTAAGTGGTTTGGTAATAAATGGTTTTAAATATAATATAAAAGAGGGGCCACAGTATTATACTTCTGGGGATCTTTACAGACTAGCAACCTCTCTTCAAGGGGCCTCCTGAGGCAGTTTTAGAACCTTGGAATGAAGATGGGTGCCTTAGAAAGAACTTATTCCACTAATGACCGGGTGTTACAGCACCAATTGCCAAGACAGGAAGGGAAACACTCACTCTGAGCACTTTACAACAAGGATCCTGAAATAATTGGAAGTGTTTCAGAGCAGATGGGGTGGATTGCTTGACTATATTTCAAGGGTTTATTTTTAATAAGAATAAATAATACTACGACAGAATAAGTCATAAATCACTTGATTATCTTCATATAAGAACTCAATTAACAATGAAACATTGTCTGATTGATAATAATAATTCCTGGTAAACTGATGATGGAATAATGGATCCAAAGAGGTCTATATAAATACCTTTTTGGGGTGATTTTGAGCTTCTCAGGGCACGTAGAGAGGGTTCTGCTTGTGGGTTGAGGGTGGCAAGCCAGTCAGGGCAAGATTGGCACTTCCACTTGGTACTGTAAATAATCTTTCCTTAGATCTGCTGGATTTCTGTACTATTTTAGCCACAGGATCTGTTAATCTGTTATGGCGTAAATTTGATCATTCTGTACTCATCCTTCATTTGTACTATTGTTATTGCTTTGAAGCAGGCAGATGTGGATGTTTTCTTATTGCCCATCATTTGCTGATCATTTAGAAAGCTTTTAATAATTTTTATGAACACTCCTTGTAGTGTTTTGTGGTCTTCAAAGATCAGAGTCAGTGATTTATGTGGTAATCCTTGATCTTTGATTTGTTATTAAAAAATGTTCTAAACATAATTTTTATTAATTTTATTCAAGTTTTGAGATTTTTAGACTATCACTAATGCATATGTCAACTTGTTACATATGCTAGGCAACTCTAACTAGGTTGTAGCCCTTCTCAGTGGTACCTGGTTGTCAGAATTTTCACAATGGATCCAGACCCGGGGATCAGTCAGTACAGATGCGCACGGGGTAGGATCCGCTGCGTGCGTGACAGAATCAGCTGCGCGCGGGTCTCTAGTACGTGGGAATCTGCTACTACAAATACATAGGGATATGTAATGATGCGGGGCTGCGCGCGGGAATTGTGACATAACACATTTCCATGCGTAACTCCTAAAATATACACAACACCTCAATTCTGAGTGGATTTTAGGTGTAAACCCTATACGTGACAACACGAGTAAAATATTAGAATGGCCAAAAAGTGCCATACTGGTATCGTGATTTTTAGTACTTTTTCTTTTAAATTATTTTGAAAATGTAAGGACTTGGAATTCAAGGGTGGTGTTCAGGGAGGGAACCTACCTAATTTTGGGTGAGGCATCCATTTCTCTAATAATATTTATGGATTTCTCACTCCTTATTTTGTTAGTTGAGATATTCTTATTTTTCATAGTTTTGTGTTGCTATTGACAGGTTGCTCTGTACATAGTAGCAAGCTGACATTCCCCTAGTCCAAGATATGCCTATATCTGAAAAAAGGTTTTGGGCCAATGCCTTCTGCTGGCCCTGTAGTTCCTTAGGTGTATGGGTTGGTCAGGGATATTATGTTCAGGCAACCATTCATCTTTATCAGCTGATTCTCCCTTGTATCTAAATAGGTAGAGTCTGACATTGTTTCCATTGATCCTATCTTTTTTGTCTTTAAGGATCTTGCTAATTTTTCCTTTTTCCTTTTCAGGCTCTTTGGTAAAATGTATCTCAAGTGAAGGATTATTTTTCTCCATTCCTTGGGAGGTAGTTTTTGATGAGACCTACTGGAAAGACTGGATGTTTCCTGGAAAGCTCATTACTAAGGATTATTTCCATAGAATTTTTACCAAGAAGTTTATTGATGGTTAAAGGTCCAACAAAAGATGGTCTAAGCTTTCAATTTCCAGCTAGGTTGGTAAAGTTGGTGGTAGAGATCAAGAATTAATCACCAATCTTGAAATAAGGTTCCTTATGGGTTTTATCCCACCTTTGCTGGTTATACTCCACAGCCTCCTGGACAAAATTAACAGCATGTTTGTTTGCTACATCTATCATTTTTTTGAAATCAAGTGATGTAGGGTGAATATTTTTTAGCTGGTGGTTAAGGTTATCCTTGGGTTATTTAGGAATCCATCCTTTTTCCAGTATGTAGGGTGCTTCCTTAGTAGCAGAGTGCTTGCTACTGTTTTAGGCCATCTCCAGTGCAGGTAAAACGCTAACCCAATTGTGGAAAAACCCTCAGAATTCTTTTATTCTAGTCCAAAGCCACAGAGTCTCCTGAGCATGTCTTCAAGGGTGTGAATCATTCTTTCACCTAAGCCATCCATCTGAGGGTGATAAGCTGTAGAGAAAGCTAAGGTGGTTACAAGGATATCATGAAGATTTCTCCAGAACTCAGAGGTGAATTTAGGATCTCTGTCACTTATAATAATCTTGGGAACTCCAACATCAGCAATGAGTCTGTTCCAAAACAATAGGGCAAATTACATAGCAGTGTCTTCCTTTTGATTAGGTAGAAACTTTGCTATCATGGAGAAACTATCCACAATGACTAATACTGAGTTGTAGGAATAGGCTCTTCCTGGTGGTAGTCCATTTACAAAGTCCATGTTGATGATCTCCCATCTTTTCTTGGGTTCAGCAATCTTTTGCAGTAGGCCAAACTGTTTCCAAGTGGTCCTGTTGGACTTCTGACAAGTTCCACAACTGGTAACATAAAGTATAGTGGAGTCTCTCCAATCAATCAACCAAGCAGTTTGTTTAACCTTTTTTAAGGTTCTATCAGCAGATAAATGACCAGATGAGCAGTTATCATGGCACTCAGCCAAGACATGTTTGATATGGTCATCCTTAGTTAAGACTATAACACTTGAATGTTGATGCCTATAGTATACCAGACCATACCATATTGTCAACCTTCTGGCTTTTTATGGTTTTAAAAGAGCTTCAGGTAGGCTATTGATCAATTAAGATGGTGGAGAAGTATGTTCCATAATAGTGATCAGGGTTTTCATGCCAGAATTGTAAGATTCTTTGATTGAGTTTAACAATGATTCATTCAATTCACAAATGTGGATTCCCATTATAGGAGCTTCAATTTTCAACCTGTTAATGTTAAGGATAGGGAAGATATCATTAGCTTCCAGATCATAAGAAGGGTTACTTGGGTCATTGGGAAAAGCATTCCTGCTCAAACTATCAGCATTCTGGTGTTTAGTCCCAGCTTGATGAACTATGGTCATCTGACCTCTGTATTGTTTTATGGCTATCTGCCATCTTAAAATGTGCCTAATAGGGTTCTTCATGTTCATAAATGTCCTGAAAGCATTGCAGTCAGTAATCACAGTGAAATTTGTGCCTTCCAGGTAATAATGGAGTTTCTCTAGAGCCCATACTAAGGCAAGACATTCCATTTAACATGCACCGTAACTTTTCTCAGTGTCCTTGATTTGTCTGGATATGAAGAGTAGAGTTTTTTCCACTTTTTGTTGTCCTTTATGACTTCTTGGTGTAAAGCAGCTCCTAACACTTCCATTCCGGCATCTATGTAGATTTTGAAAGGTTTAGAATAATCTGGCTGAATCAGTACTTGAGCTGAGGTCATTGCCAAATTGAGTTTCTCATAGTTTTTGAATCTGTCATGAGTCATTTCAAACACAATGGTGTTGTTGCAGATCTCATACAGGCATTGGTTAGAAGAGCAAACTTTGGTAAGTACTTTCTGTAGTAGCTGCATAAGCTGAGAAAGGATGGGAGTTCAGTTTTATTCTGAGGAATAGGCCTATTCATTACTGCTGCTATCTTGTTTTGGTCAGCACCTAAGGTTACTCCAGAGACACCTAAGGCCTTGAGTTCCCCGTAACCAAATTTACACTTTTTCATTGATACTTTTAATCCAACGGCAGAGATGGTTTTGAGGACTGGCCTTAATTTCTCCATGTGAGTATCCCAATGATCAGAGTAAAGGATAACATCATCAATGTATACCATCATCCATCCCTTTCTGATGAATAATCCTAGGAAAATATCCATCATCCTTTGAAAATGTGAAGGAGAATTTTTTATACCAAAAGGCATCCTAAGATACTCAAAAATTTCCAAATGACAGATAATTCTCATGAATTTCTGGCTATCAGGGCTGATAGGTATTTGGTGAAAACCTTTCAGCATGTCCATGGTAGTGATGTACTTAGCTTTGGACAGTTTATGCAAAGCATGGTCAATCCTTGGAATTGGATAATAATCAGCTTGTTTGTGGTTTTTCAGCATTCTGAAATCTCCAACCATTTTTGACTTATCATTGTGCCAAGCTTTAATTACTGGGGTAGGGATATCCACTTGTCCATTGTGTCCTACTTTCCTTAAGACTTGTAAGTCAACCAACTCTTGAATATGGGTTTCCACAGCAGCTCTAGATTATGGAATAGAAGGGTAAGCAGGTCTCCTGAGGTTAGGTGGGTAAGGAGGCTTAATGGTCAGAGTTAGGATCATATCATGTCCTTTGATGTTACCAATGGGGTGATCCTTGGTACAGAAAGCATTCTGATTTTCAAAGCATGCTTGTAGGATATCCCGTTTTTGTTCTTCATTCAGAAGGGAATTCAAAGCAGCTTGAGAGAAGTATTCCTGATTGAAACTCTCTAAGTGTTTTTCATAAGTTGAATCAGAAGGTCAAGCATTGACATGGCATATTTGGAACTTCTTATTCCAGTCTCCACCTATAGTGAAGTATCTACCCTTGCTTTCGAATACATCTATACCATATAAGCAAAGAGAGTAATTTTGAAGGATAAAATAATCACATACTCCGTTTTGGAGCACTACAAATTTAATTTTCAGTTTGAGTGATCCTTTAGAGTGAGGGAGTATGATATCAGAAGACAATACTCTAACAGCAGTGAGAGCAGAATTAAAACTGCTGAACTTAGCCTGCAGTACTGGTAGTAAGTTCAGTTTCCAGTTTGGGTCTTGTTTCTCCAGTTTATTTGAACCAACACAAGAGCAAAAGGCTCCACTGTCTAGAAGTAACTTAACAGGGGAACCCTGGATTAAACCAGTTTCTTAGCATGTTTTGCCTGAAGTGTAACTTTTACTGTCAGAAGTTTTTAGAGTCAAGGCCTTAGCCTCAGAGATGTGGTGAATCTTCATTTTGGAATTTCATTTTTGAGGTAAGTTAGAATCCTCATTGACAGAATTTATGTCCAGAGAAGACTCAATACTTCCTTCAATAACATTGATGGGGTTAGTGATCATTAAATCACAATCAGAGAGTGATTCATCAGTATCATCAAGGTGAGAGTCAGGATTTTCATACTCTTCTCCTTCAATAAGATTAATCCTCTTCCTAGGTAGAGGACAATCAGGTTTTACGTGTCATGTTTGGTTACAGTTCCAACATACTTTTTCCTTTTTGACTTCCAAGGTAGTTGGATTAGTAGCAGGTGATTCATTAGTTTTGTAAGTATATTCTTCCCTGTTCCTAGTATTTTTTTCCCTGGGGAGTCTATTTACTCTGTTATCAAGACCATTCATATCAATAGTCTCTTCCAACACACCTATTAAGGTAGAAAGATCTGAATCCATAGGCATCCTGCACCTTAAACTGTGGTTGATTTGTCCGGGACATAAGTTGAGGAGTCTTTCATTGACTTCCTCTTTGTCAGCATCCAGGTACAAACAGTCTTACCTCTTTTTCTGGTCTAAGCACCACTTATGAGGTTTTTCCTTGGATGGATCAAACTGGGAGGTTTAAAAATTTTTCATAATCTTTCTTTTCCAAATCCTAGTACCAAATTGTACTTTGATCAATTCTCCCAAAGAACTCCAGGATAAAGATCCAAAGTTTTGCTTTTATTGATGAAACAATCAAGAGCTACTCCTTCAAATAGTCTGGGAAATCTTACCACAGCTATTGCATCAGGGAGCTCATAAGAAGAAAGAGTATAGTCAATAAATTTAATGAAAATGAAATGGTTGTATTCTCCTTCTCTGGAGAATTTAGGCCATTCAGTAATGGGAGGAAGTAAATTCAAAGCCTGCTCCATTTCAAGAGTAGGACTGGTTCTGAAAGAATCATTCCTAGTTATCCTGGTTCTGGGAGGAACACTAGGAGTACTGGTGAACCTAGCAGGTCTAGTTTCTTCTAAGTCAATGAATGGAAAGTTAGTAGAATTGACCTTTAGATCTCTGAGATCATTCTTAATCATACCTAAGTACATGTCAGCTCTCTGATACCAGGAACCTTGCAGGCCTTTAGCTACATAGAGTGAAAAAAATGCTGGAATAATAAAAAGAATAATAATTCCAATAATAAACACTTAGAAGCTCAAATAAATGATATAATAAGAGCAGTTTCAAGCTTTAATTGGTTTGGTAATAAATGGTTTTGAATATAATATAAAAGAGGTGCCACAGTATTATACTACTGGGGATCTTCACAGACTAGCAACCTCTCTTCAAGGGGCCTCCTTAAGCAGTTTAAAAAAACCTTGGAATGAAAATGGGTGCCTTAGAAAGGACTTATTCCACTAATGGCCGGGTGTAACAGCACCAATGGCCAAGACAGGAAGGGGAAAACTCACTCTGAGCACTTTACCACGAGAATCCTGAAATAATTGGAAAGGTTTCAGAGCAAATGGGGTGGATTGCTTGACTATACTTACTATACTTCAAGGGTTGAATGGTTAATAAAAATAAATAATACTACTACAGACTAAGTCATAAATCACTTGCTTATCTTCATATACATATAAGAACTTCATTAACAATGACACAGTGTCTGATTGATAATAATAATTCATGGTAAAATGATGATGGAATAATGGATCCAAAGAGGTCTGTATAAATACCTTTTTGGGGTGATTTTGGGCTTCTCAGGGCATGTAGAGAGGGTTCTGGTCGTGAACTGAGGCTGGCAAGCCAGTCAGGGAAAGATTGGCAAGTACACTTGGTGCTGTCAATCAGCTGACCTTAGATCTTCTGGATTTCTGTACTATTTTAGCCACAGCATCTTTTAATCTGTTATGGCGTAAATTTGATCATTCTGTACTCAGCCTTCATTTGTACTATTGGTATTGCTTTAAAGCGGGAAGATGTGGATGTTTACTGATTAGCCATCACCTGCTGATCACATAGACAATTTTAAATAATTTTTATGAACACTCCTTGTAGTTTTTTGATGTCTTCAAATATCAGATTCAGTGATTTAGGTGGTAATCTTTTATCTTTGATTTATTATTAAAAAATTTTCTAAACTTAATTTTTATTAATTTTATTTAAGTTTTGATATTTTTAGAATATTACTAATGCATATGTTAACTTGTTAAATATACTAGGCAACTCTAACTAGGTTGTAGCTCTTCTGAGCTGTCAGCATCCTGGATGCCAAGACCCTTGCTATCCTTTAGCTACCAGAGGTGATAGAATAAATAATAAATATGTTATTTAATGAATGCAGCAAAAATCTGTAAAATATTTGGATTAAGCTTATTGCAAGTTTAGGTGGTTTGGTTATGGTTTATTGTTTTAAATCAATATGAATAAATTCATTAATATTAAATATTTTTATAGAGGGGCCACAATTATATTGGAGATTTTTCACAACTCTCTTCAGGGATTTCAGCATGAAAACACACAGTCCTGGTTACTTTGGGCCCTTTAGTTTAAAGGATATTCTACCCAAAGATAATATGTATATAAAATACAAGGTTAAGTGGCAGGGCCTTGTAGCCAAGCTGAAACAACAGAGAAAGGATAATAAAACTCACTGGTATATTATTAAATCCTTTGGGTATCTGTTTGAGATGTGCACTGATGGGTAAAACCTGTATACTGGGGTTATGAGGTTGTTCAGCAGTTTTAATCCAAAAAAAGAGGTTGAGGACAGATATTATTGATCAGACGTAGCCATAAATCACTTAACTATCTCTTACAAGTACTTGATTACCTTTAAACGGTGTCTGGATATAAATATATCTGGGTCTCTGCCCATCAATATCCTCAAAAGAGCTCTTTATTTATAGCTTTTGGAGTCCCAAAATTTTCCTTCTGAGGGTTGCAGGTGCTCAAAGGGACGGACACTAAGGCTAGCAGGGTAAGAAGGGGTAGCCGGTCATGTTTCCTTGGTGCTATAGCACGGGTAGCATTTAATTCCTCAGGGTATGGGAATTATTCTACTTCATAATAGATATTAGGACGTGTGAATAAGACTAATCAATCCCATTTATGTGTTATTTAATTAATTTTCCTTAGTAAATGTTCCCATTAATTTAATAATTATATAAATAGACATTTCTACAGAAATCTTGATGTCAGGTGAGTTCTCATTATGTATTATATATCTAGAGTAAAAGTCATGATATTGATTTTACTCCTTATTTTCGAGTTCCAGTTGATTAACTAAGATAATTACTTCAAAATAAAACTCATGGGAATTAATGTAATATTTTTACAACATTATTTTTATTAATATGTCACAATAATCTTGATGCCTAGAAATCCTCATAAAAGTATATCAAAGTATTTTAATATATTTTTAGAAGTTGTCATTTTCTTATTTTTGGCATTCTTGGTACTTTGAATTATATTAAATAAAAAATACGTATAAGGGTTATTTAAGTATTATTATGAAATATTATTTACTTTTGGGCTATTTACTATCTACGGGAACATTTATTACATATGTAAAATGTTCCCGTGGGGGTTTTAGCATGTTTACGCAGTACCTGCGCCTCTCAGGCCGCCTGTCACTCTTTCAACCCGTAGTCCCGGGGCTGCGTACTTGTCAGAGGCCGTAGGCTGCGTACACAACCTCAACAGAGCAACAAGGCTGTATCTCAGCCGCGCGCGGGTCCATTGGCTGCCGCGGCTGCGTGCGGGAATTGTGACGAAACACATTTCTGTCCGTAACTCCTAAAATATACACAACACCTCAATTCTGACTGAAGTTTAGGTGTGAAACCTCTACGTGACAATGTGTGTGAATTATTTAATTGACCAAAAGCTCAATTGTGGAGCAGTAGTATTATGGTCTTTCTTTACTTAATTATTCAAAAATATAAGGAGTTCAATTTCAAGGGTAGGGTCAGTGAGTGACCCTACCTAATTTTTTGGTAGAGAATCCATTTCTGTAATAATATTTATGGTTTTCCTACTCCTTCTTAGGTTAATTGTATTATTATTATTATTTAAGTTATTTTTGTTACTTTTGCAGCTTGCTTTGCAATAGTAGCAAGCTGACATGAGGGGTACCTGGCTATCAGATTAGTCACAACGGATCCAGACGCAGGGATCAGTTAGTAAAGATGCGTGTGGGTTAGGATCCACTGTGTGCGTGGAAGAATCAGCTGGGCGCGGGTCTCTAGTACTTGGGAATATGCTACTACAAGTATGTAGGGATATGTAATGATGCGGGGCTGCGCGCGGGAATTGTGACATAACACATTTCCGTGTGTAACTCCTAAAATATACACAACACCTCAATTCTGAGTGAATTTTAGGTGTAAACCCTATACGTGACAACACGTGTGAAATATTAGAATGGCCAAAAAGTGCCATACTGGTGTCGTGATTTTTAGTACTATTTCTTTTTAATTATTTTAAAAATGTAAGGACTTGGAATTAAAGGGTGGGTTTCAGGGAGTGAAACTACCTAATTTTGGGTGAGGAATCAATTTCTTTAATAATATTTATGGATTTTTCACTGCTTATTTTGTTAATTGAGATATTCTTATTTTTCATAGTTTTGTTTTGCTATTGACAGCTTGCTATGTACATAGTAGCAAGCTGACAAAACAAAAGGAGGAAATATCCTGTTGTTTTCAGCAAGTTCCAGTTATTGATGTTCCTAGCATCTGTAAGGGTAAGGATGCTGTAGTTTAGAGAGAGAGAGGGAGAGATGAAAGTCCTTCCTTTCCTTTCCTTGCCGTATCCATCCCTCCATCCATCTGTATATGTGAATACAATATGAATTGATGGGATAACATAATCCAATCCAATGAAATTGATCATGAGATGATGTGAAATGATATAAATCCATCCAAGCCAGGGTTGAGAGCGCAGAATTTATGCCCACACCCCCAACCCTAACCCAAGTAAAAGCGCAATGACATCCCAACTGTTATAATTATGGCCAGCAATCAACTTAGGCAAATGAGCAGTATTTAAAGCAAAAGAAATGCTGGAAACCTGGTGTCAATAATTGCTAATGGGCTGTCACACTAGGGAAATATGTTGGATGATATTGGTCATGAACATGATTGGATGATGAATGAATGATGGAAAACAGCATGGAGAAGAGCTCCTTAATAACAAAAGATTTGCCTCTTGTGAACCCATGATACAACAAGCAAAAAGACAAATTTTCTGCACCAAATGAGCTTTGCAGGCTTGGCTGGTCTTGTTACCTGGTTTGGGCTACATCAGCCCGCATGGCATCAGTCCCTGTACCCTTACAACCAGCCTATTCCAGTCACTTCTGGTGTTTCCACCATCATGGGGCTGAGCAATCCCCTTTACTGGTCAATCCCGTGGCCGCTTGTCTGTTACAACCTTCCCTGTTACCTCACATGCTGGCTGGTTTCCTCATGCAACAAGCCCCTGGCCATACAAACAACCAGGTGGGACCCAGGACACACCTGGTTCCGGTCCCAGACTCACCTGGGGGGGGGGGTGTGACCGGCGGACATGCCGTCCCCCCCCTGTTTCCCACAAATCCCTGGAGGGGGTGGTCAAATCCCCCTAAAAGGGGCCCTGGAGGTCAATACCCCCAGGGCATCATCATAGGGAAGTGGGCTGTGGGGGTGGTCAAATCCCCTCCAGTCCGTCCCTCCTCCCCCATGGTAAAGGGGGGGGGGGGAGAGTGCCCCTTGGCCCCATGTTGCTTCAATGGTGGAGGGGTGATCAAATTCCCCCCACCGCAGGATGGCTTGCTGCAACCAGCCCAGCAATTCTCCTGGGCAAGGGGGTGATGAAATGCCCCTCACCCTGACCAGTCACCCTCCTGCGGCGGGTCGCTGGCTGGTTCAACCTAGCCAGCCATCTCCTTGCCTCTTGCAATGGTGATCAAGGGGAAGGAGGGGAGCCAGGGCGGCTGTCCCCTGCTCCCGCAGCGCTGAAGGCAGGTTGCGACCGGCCGGGCCCGCCCAGCGTTGCACTGCAGGGGATTCCTCAGCCGCTGCAACTGCCCCTTGCGGGCCATGGGGCGCCGCATGGGCCAAATCAAGGGGTACAAGCGGCCCCAAGCAGGGCTCGGCACGGGAAACAGCCCCAAATGAGCTGGGACTTGGGCAGTGGCCCCATTGGGCCGCCCCAAGCCCAAAATGTGAGTTTAACATACTTTGGCAGGCCAGCCTGTCTGGCCAAGTATGTCCAAAATAAACCTTGGGCCAAATTATGCCCATAAAAGCCCATCTGGCTGTATTTTCCCATATACCCCTCCGGGACCAATAGGGCCCTTGTACCAATACGCCTGTTGCACACGTTTTGAGGACAGTTTCCCCACATCTGTGATATGCACACAGGGCCGTATGGTCTGTGTGTGTGTCCAATGAGCCGCAGAGGCCCACATGTGCATCCCATTTGGATTACACTTATATGTAGCACACACCCAAGTGAATACGTATTTTAACACACCCCATTGATCCAAAAGGGGTGACATCTGCATATTAGTAACAAAGCCTTGATGCTTGTTCCTATCTAAGGCCTTAGTCAAGATATCCGCAATCATTGCTCCAGTGGGCATTTACCTCAAAACAATCTCTTTGAAGTTAACTGCAATGCAAATATAGTTATAGTGAACATTGATATGTTTTTTTGGTTGAATGAAACACTTGGTTTTGTGCCAACGCAATGGCCCTCTGGTTATCAGAATACAACAATGCAAACTCTTGTGATTTATGTGTACCCTCTAAGACTTTCCTCAACCATTTTGCTTCCTGTGAAGCTGCTAAGTAAGCTCTATACTCAGCCATTGTTGATGAAAGAATTATTGCTGATACCCTCTTGGACATCCATGAAACCAGATTCTTACCTCAGAAGAATACTAAACCACTTGTTGATTTCCTAGTGTTACCATCTGACCAACTTTTATCAGAATAACCAACCAAATCAAAGTCTTCTGACTTTGTGAACAACAGTCCCAGAGTGTGCCTTCCCTTAAGATACCTCATAACTCTCTTAAATGCTGACCAATGCCTCATTCTTGGCCTTTTCAAGTGTTTAAAAAAAAAACTACTGTAAAGGCAATATCAAGCCTTGTACACTGCCCCAAATAATTTAGAAATCCAACAGCTGACCTGTAGTTGTTTTCAGATTGAACAAACTCCATATACTCCTCATCTGTAGACTTCTCTAAACAAATGTTTGACTGCATGGGAGTACCAAACTCCTTTTGCATCCTCTAAGTCATATTTCTTAAGAAGATCTGCCATGTAATGGCTCTGGCCTAACTTAATACCATCCTTGCTCTTACTAACTCTCATTCCTAGCACCTGTTGCGCCAGACCAAGATCTTTTATCTTGAATTCCTTTTTGAGTGTCTCAATGACTCTCTTTTTACCATTCCCAATAATAATAATTTCATCAAACAATCAAAACAAAATTGCATCCTTTCTTAAAAAGAGACAAGAGTTGTCCTCAGATGTCTTGAAAACAATCTGTATCAGTTTCTCACTCATGGTATTATACCACAACCTAGCTGCTTTCTTCAATCCATACAGGGATCTACACATCTTGAGGAAATACTTCCATTTATCTGCTGAAAGAAAACATCTAAAAAATATTTTCTTCATGTTTTCTGGTTTAGTCTCTACTAAAAATTCACAAAAACAATCAGGAATTGACATATCAACAGTCTCCTCCTCTCCAAGTTTTGCATTCAAGTATGCTGTGAAAAAATCAGCTTTTCTGATTTCTTCACCCAACTCCACTGCCAGAGAAATGATGTACCTGAAGATGGAAAGCCTTCCAGTTGGTGAGAAAGTTTCTTGGTAATTTATACCCTCTCTCTGCTTGAAGCCCTGTGCAACACATCTAGCTTTGAACCTTTTCAAAACTTCCTTTGTGTCAAACTTCTTGTTTAGCACCAATCTAGACCCCAGAATGGTCTTTCCTTTTGGAACAGAATCCCGCTTAACCCCTTCAAAGACACTATTTTTATCTAGAGAATCAAATTCTTCAAAAAAAGCACTCTTCCAGTTGGATCCCTCATCAGAATTCATAGCTTGGCCAAAGCTATTTGGGTTAACGCTTTTACCCATTTCTGAACTCAACTCTAGGACTTCATTGAGCATACACTGTTCCTGAAATGTATCTTCCTCATATCCTGCAACAGCATAATGGGACTTCCATTCCCCCTACCTGTCAACTGGTACTCTCACCCTAACACTTCTTCTAACCGGAGGTGGAGGCTCCTCAGGTTCTGAATTAACAGACTCCCCTCAAGCGGTTAATGAACCCTCTGGCGGCATGTCTGCCACCTCATCATCTTCTGGAAGCACATGTTCCTCAGCCTTTGCTGACAAAATAGGCGCTAATTCTATTTCTTGCTGTGACTTATTCACAACAACATCTTGACTCCTTTTGAGTGGAAAGGTAATTTCATCAAATTTTACATCCCTACAACGGATAAACTTTCTTGTCCCTGGACAATAGATCCTATACAATTTACTTATTTAATCATAGCCTACTAGTTCCCCTATTCTGGCTCTAGGGTCTAATTTCCCAACCATCTCATTATGGTGGACACTATAAAACCAATTGTTCTTAGGTGTGATTTTTTGGGGTACAACTTCCAAAACTGATAATGAGGACTCTTCCCATTAAAATTTATAATTTTTTGCAAAATACAGACTGTAAACAACAACTCAGCCCATAAAATATTTGGTAGACCAGATTGAGACATAATAGTTCTGACTTTGTCCAGTAAAATCCTATTCAATCTCTCAACTATTCCATTATTGTGTGAAGTACTTGAAGTATTGACTATATGAATGATACCATAATCTTTTAATAACCTCTCAAACTCTTTACTCACAAATTCACCCCCTCAATTGGTAATAAACCTCTTGATTCCCTTCATCAGAAAATTCTGTTTCCAGACGTTGAAGATTACAGAAAACTCCTCTGTGGTCTGATCCTTAGATCAAATTGGTTTAACCCAAACATAATTAGTTTCAGTATCAACTAAATTGATTAATTATCTTGCCCCACCAAGGGACTCTGATGTAAATGGCCCTTTAAAATCAATGAAAAATTCCTCTCTAGGAACATCAGTGCAATCTCTACTCTTAGAGAACACATTTCTAGTCTTAGCCCCTAAGGTACAACTCTCACAGTTGCTGTCCTTTTCCTTATGGCCACTTCTATTGTGAGAAACAGTTCTCAGAGCTGAGAATTTGAAAAAGCTTGAACACAGAAGGTTATTCCAAACTTTTCCACTAAGAAAAGTTCTCCCATCCGTATCAATAATAAACCTATCTTCTTTAAGATAACAAATCTGGAAACCTTTTTTCAAAAACACTCCAAGAGACACAATTTTATAAGGCAACTCTGGTACATAGAACACCATCTCAAAATTTCAGCTCTCTGATACCCGGAGCCATTCTGTTCTTTAGCTTCAGAGAGTGATGAAAATGCTGGAATAATAAAAATAATTATGATTTGAATAATAAACACTTAGAAGCTCAAATAAATGATATAATAAGGGCAGTTGCAAGTTTTAATTGTTTTGGTAGTAAATGGTTTTCAATATAATATAAAAGAGGGGCCACAGTATTATACTACTGGGGATCTTTACAGACTAGCAACCTCTCTTCAAGGGGCCTCCTTATGCAGTTTAAGAACCTTGCGATAAATATGGGTGCCTTAGAAAGGACTTATTCCACTAGTGGCCGGGCTTAACAGCACAAACAGCCTAGACAGGAAGGGTAACACTCACTCTGAGCACTTGACCACAAAAATTTTGGAATAATTGGAAGGGTTTCAGAGCAGATGGGGTAGATTTCTTGACTAAACTTCAATGGTTGATTGGTTAATAAAGGTAAATAATACTACTACAGACTAAGTCATAAATCACTTGCTTATCTTCATATAAGCACTTGATTAACAATGAGATGGTGTCTGATTGACAGTAAATAATTCCTGGTAACTGATTAACTTATTCAATAATGGATCCAAAGATGTCTGTATAAATACCTTTTTGGGGTGATTTTGGTCTTCTCAGGGCACGTAGAGAGGGTTCTGCCTGTGGGATGAGGCTGGCAAGCCAGTCAGTGCAAAATTAGCACGTCTCCTTGGTTCTGTCAATCAGCTGTCCTTAGATCTGCTGGATTTCTGTACTATTTTAGCCACAGGATCTGTTAATCTGTTATAGCGTAAATTTGATCATTCTGTACTCATCCTTCATTTGTAATATTGATATTGTTTTGAAGCATGCAGATGTGGATATCTACTGATTTTTCATCATCTTCTGATCATTTTGATAATTTATAATAATTTTTATGAACATTTCTTGTAGTGTTTTGTGGTCTTCAAAGATCAAGATCAGTGATTTACGTGGTAGTCCTTGATCTTTGATTTATTATTAAAAAATGTTTAAAACTTAATTTTCATTAATTTCATTTAAGTTTTAATCTTTTTAGATCATTAGGAATGCAAATTTCCGTTTGTTACATATTCTAGGCAACCCTAACTAGGTTGTAGCTCTTCTGAGCGGTACCTGGTTGTCAGATTAGTCAAGACTGATCCAGGCGCGGGGATCAGTAAGTAAAGATGCGCGCGGGGTAGGATCCGCTGCATGCGTGGCAGAATCAGCTGCGCGCGGGTCTCTAGTACGCGGGAACCTGCTGCTACTAGTACGTAGGGTTATGTAATGACGTGGGGCTGCTTGCGGGAATTGTGACATAACACATTTCTGCATTTAACTCCTAAAATATACACAACACCTCAATTCTGAGTGAATTTTAGGTGTAAACCCTATACTTGACAATCCATGTGAAATATTAGAATGGCCAAAAAGTGCCATAGCGGTGTCGTAATTTTTAGTACTTTTATTTTTAATTATTTTAAAAATATGGGGACTTGGAATTCAAGGGTGGGGTCAGTGAGTGACCCTACCTAATTTTGGGTGAGGAATCCATTCCTGTAATAATATTTATGGATTTGTGACTCCTTACTTTGTTAATTGAGGTATTCTTATTTTTCATAGTTTGTGTTACTATTTGACAGTTTTGCTCTGTACATAGTAGCAAGCCGACAGGATCTGTTAATCTGTTATGGCGTAAATTTGATCATTCTGTACTCATCCTTCATTTTTACTATTGAAATTGCTTCAAAGCGTGAAGAGTTGGATGTTTACTTATTTTTCATCATCTGCTGATCATGTATATAATTTTTAATAATTTTTATGAACACTCCTTGTAGTGTTTTGTGGTCTTCAAAGATCAGGATCAGTGATTTACATGATAATCCTTGATTTTTGATTTATTATTAAAAAATTTTTAAAACTTAATTTTCATTAATTTTATTAAAGTTTTGATCTTTTTAGATCATTTTAAATGCATATGTCAGTTTGTCACATATACTAGGCAACCCTAACTAGGTTGTAGCTCTTCTGAGCGGTACCTGGTTGGCAGATTAGTCACAACTGATCCAGACGCAGGGATCAGTGAGTACAGATGCGCGTGGGGTAGGATCCGCTGCGTGTGTGGCAGAATCAGCTGCGCGCGGGTCTCTAGTACGCGGGAATATGCTGCTACTAGTACGTGGGGATATGTAATGATGCGGGGATGCACGCAGGAATTGTGACATAACACATTTCCCCGTGTAACTCCTAAAATATACACAACACCTCAATTCTAAGTGAATTTTAGGTGTAAACCCTATACGTGACAATACGTGTGAAATATTAGAATGGCCAAAAGGTGCCATACTGGTGTCCTAATTTTTAGTACTTTTCTTGTTAATTATTTTAAAAATGTAAGGACTGGGAATTCAAGTGTGGGGTCAGGGAGCTCCCCTACCTAATTTTAGGTGAGGAATCCATTCCTGTAGCAATATTTATTGATTTTGGAATCCTTATTTTGTTAATTGAGATTTTCTTATTTTTCATAGTTTTGTGTTACTATTTGACAGTTTTCCTCTGTGCATAGTAGCAAGCCGACAGGATCTGTTAATCTGTTATGGCTTAAATTTGATCATTCTGTACTCATCCTTCATTTTTATTATTGAAATTGCTTGAAAGCGTGCAGAGTTGGATGTTTACTGATTTTCCATCATCTGCTGATCATGTAGATAATTTTTAATAATTTTTATGAACACTCCTTGTAGTGTTTTGTGGTCTTCAAAGATCAGGATCAGTGATTTACATGATAATCCTTGATTTTTGACTTATTATTAAAAAATTTTTAAAACTTAATTTTCATTAATTTTATTAAATTTTTGAACTTTTTGGATCATTTTTTATGCATATGTCAGTTTTTCACATATACTAGGCAACCCTAACTAGGTTGTAGCTCTTCTGAGCGGTACCTGGTTGGCAGATTAGTCACGACTGATCCAGACGCAGGGATCAGTTAGTACAGATGCGGGCGGGGTAGGATCCCCTGCGTGTGTGGCAGAATCAGCTGCGCGCGGGTCTCTAGTACGCGGGAATCTGCTGCTACTAGTACGTGGGGATATGTAATGATGCAGGGCTGCGCGCGGGAATTGTGACATAACACATTTCCCCGTGTAACTCCTAAAATATATGCAACACCTCAATTCTGAGTGAATTTTAGGTGTAAACCCTATACGTGACAATAATTGTGAAATGTTAGAATGGCCAAAAGGTGCCATACTGGTGTCCTAATTTTTAGTACTTTTCTTTTTAATTATTTTAAAAATGTAAGGACTTGGAATTCAAGGGTGGGCTCAGGGAGTTCCCCTACCTAATTTTAGTTGAGGAATCCATTCCTGTAGCAATATTCATTGATTTTGGAATCCTTATTTTGTTAATTGAGATTTTCTCATTTTTCATAGTTTTTTGTTACTTTTTGACAGTTTTGCTCTGTACATAGTAGCAAGCTGACACAAAAGAAATTTAGAAACACAAATGTTTTGCAAGAGTAACTTTTCCAATTCCCTTAATCTGAATTGTTCTTCCTTTTTGACCAATATTTACCACTACATCATAATCACTAAGATTTTAAAATAAATTATATTCAAAGAACATGTGATCTGTACAACCAGAATCAATGAAAACAAAAACATCCTCATTCAATCTTCCTAATAGTAAAAAAGCTTTATTAGTCACTGATAAGTTCTCATCTTTGAGTTTCCCCAACAACCTCTCCAATGGGACCATCCAACGCCACCATTGCATGGTTTTCCGTAGTGGGATTGACCTCCTTGTCATTCTCTTTGGAATTCTTCATTTTCTTGGCGTCCTTGAAATCCTTAGCATAATTCCCCTTGTTCTGAAAATTAGAGCATAAGACCTTGGACAAAGCTTTTTTTGACTTCTTACAAGATTTTCCAGTCTTTCCAAAAAGGGCTGTTCCAGAGCCCTCCTTCATCTTGAACTGAAGATCATCCTTTTCAATCCTCTTCAGCATATCCTCCTCCCCAGGAAGAGGATCCAATTGAGAAATAATTCTCCCAAAAGAATCAAACTCCTTTGGTAGCTTCTGAAGGATTAAGAGTGACAAACACTCAGGATCCATGTTAAGTCCTGATGACTTGAACTTAGCTATGCTATACCTAGCCTCTGCAATAAAATGCTTACAATTTGAATACTGTAACTTGAATAGTTTATTGAAGGCTATACCCGTCTGGTGAACAGAATCACCAGCATACTTTTACTTAAGCAACTTCCAAAGGATGCTTCCCCTCCTTCTCTCATCTTCCCTAAGAGTATCAGAAACCCATGTGACATGATCCTCATCAAGATGCCTAAGGGTCAGATGATAAGACTTTTTCTCCACTTCTGAACTGATCAAAGTGTCATTGCCATCCATTATCTCCACACAACAGATGTTTTTCAGCTCACTATCCATAAGGAGAGCCCAAGAATTATGATTCCAAATGTTCAAAACTATATTGGTGGAGCTAACATCAGGAATATAGGACATCTTCTTGGTAAACTTGAGGTCTTTGAGGTTCTCCAGAGTAAGGGACAAGGTTCTAGATGGGTTGGAAGTAATGATGATGTTGGTACTGATAATGTGTTAAAATTATGGCCAGAAATTAGCTTAGGCAAATGAGCAGTATTTAAAGCAAAAGAAATTCTGGAAACATGGTGTCAATAATTGCTAATGGGCTCTCACAATGGGGAAATATGTTGGATGATATCAGTGATGAATTCAATTGGATGATGAATGAATGATGGAAAACAGCAGGGAGAAGAGCTTCTTAAGTAAAAAAGATTGGCCTCTTGTGAGCCCATGATACAACAAGCCAAAAGTCCAATTTTCCGCCCCAAAAAAGCTCTACAGGCTCTACTGGCCTTTTTACTTGGTTTGGGCTAAATCATCCCACATGGAATCAGTCCCTGTACCCTTAAGACCAGCCTATTCCAGTCACTTCTGGTGTTTCCACCATTATGGGGCTGAACCAGCCCCTTTAATGTTCAATCCCCTGGCCGTTTCTCTGTTAAAACTGGCCCTCTTACCTCACATGCTGGCTGGTGTTGATACCCCCAGGGCGTTGTCATAGGTAAGTGGGCTGGGGGGGTGGTCAAAACCCCTCCAGTCTGTCTTTCTGCCCCTTGGTAAAGGGGGGGGAGAGCCCCCCTCAGACCAATGTTGCTTCAATGGTGGAGGGGTGATCAAATCCCTCCCACTGCCGGTTTCCTCGCTGCAACTGGCCCAGCCATCCTCCTGGGGGAGGGGGTGATGGAATCCCCCTCACCTAACCAGTCACCTTCCTGCAGCCATTTGCTGGCTGGTTCAACCCAGCCAGCCGTCTCCTTCCCTCTTGCAATGGCAAGCAAGGGGAGGGACAAGAGCTGGGGCGGCTGGCCCCTGCTCCCGGGGTGCTGACCGCCAGTTGCGACCGGCCGAGCCCATGCAGTGTTGCACAGCAACGGATCCCTCAGCTGCCGCAACTGCCCTTCACGGGCCGTTGGACCCCCCATGGGCCAAATCAAGGGAGAAAAGCGGCCCCAAGAAGGCTGCAACACGGGAAGAAGCCCCAAAAGGGCTGTGACACGGGAGGTGGCCCCATTGGGCCGCCCCAATCCCAAAACGTGAGTTTAACATACTTTGGCGGGCCAGCCCGTCTGGCCAAGTATTTCCAAAATAAACCTTGGGCCCAATTATGCCCATACAAGCACATCTGGCTGTATTTCCCATATAACCCTCCGGGCCCAATAGGGCCCTTGTACGAATAGGCCTGTTTCACATGTTTTGAGGACACTTTCCCCAAATCTGTGGTATCCACACAGGCCCATATGGTCCGTGTGTTTGTTTAATGAGCCGCAGAGGCCCACATGTGCATCCCATTTGGATTACACTTATCCATAGCACACGCGCAGGTAAATATGTGTTTTAACACCAACAACAAATAGAGAAGAAACCCTAAAACCAGAACCCTAGCCTAACCCTAACACTTTTCAATATTTCAATCACCCTCCAGCCTGCCTACCCTAATACACACCCTGTTTGTCCTTCTCATGATGTGGCCCTCCTCCGCCCCCTACTTGGAGTACCCCAAATTGTCCATATCCACTCAGCCCTCCCCATAATTTCCTGCCCTGTGATTTGGAATGCGCTCGCGCGCCCCTGGCTCACTCCTATATACTTTCCCATACCACATCCACCATCAAGCCCACCTGCCATTTATCAATCCACACGCGCCTGCAAATCACGTGATCAACGGATTGGTCTGTGCATATTTTGATGCCAACCTCCCTGGCGCATATAACCCCCCCATTTCCCTGCTTTTGCTTCCCAAACTAGCCACCCGCAAAGTTTTTTGGGCTAGCTCCATTCTTGCGTCTCCAATGTCTGAGAAAACCAACTCCAATGTCTGAGCGGGCTGCAATGAGGGCACCAACCCCAATGTCTGGTTCCCAATCCAAGGCTTTATAATCACACCACATCCCCCCCAAATTGATTTCTGTCCCAAGAGATCTTCCCACCATTATCTTGACCATAACCACCAGTACCCAGTTCAGCTGTTTGTATAGAAGAAAACAGAAAATTAAGAGAAGCAGACCCAGACCAGAGAAAGAAAGAGAAAAATAGTCCTCCTTTTTTTTGTACTGCCCAACCCTCTTCCCGCCTTGTATTCCGCCATTTGCTGTGGGGATTTTCCTTGTGTATATGGAAACACCATTGAGCCTTGCCCGTGTTCCTGCAACACTTGGTTTTTCCCCCCCATTCCTGGCCGCTATCCCAGTGGCTTGCAAACTTCCCCTCTGCTGGGAGAGAGACCTGTGTGGCCTCATACAATCTCATGCGGGTCTTGTCCACGGGCCATTTTTTGAAAGGTCCAACCAGGCCCGCCTTCTGTTGCCAAATCCCTTGCAACCCCAACTTCCTTCTCAAAAGCCGTACCTTTGATTCCCAATCCCTTCCCATTCCGCACTTGAAGCCCCTCTGCATGTGTCCATTGCACCAATGCCAAAATCTCCTCTAGCCATGATGGCAAAGGTCCTGCCCTTTACCCATCCCTTCTTTACTCCCTGTGCTCCACGTCCTTCCGTTCTGCCACTGCTCCTATCCTCTCTGCAAGATCCATCCACTGTTTGTTGGTTCCCAATACATGGGTACTATCTGCTCCCATTTCCTTCTCCGCAAGACTTGCCTTCAGCCTATTGGTTCCCAAATCGTGCAAAATATGCAGTCCCATCCCCTTCTCCTCAAGAATTTCCTTCCGCCCAGCAGTTCCCATATTGCTCAAAATATCCGTGCCTATCCTGTCAGCTCTCTGATACCAGGAACCTTGCAGTCCTTTAGCTACAGAGACTGATAAAAATGCTGTAATGATAATAATAATTGTTATTCCAATAATAAACCCTTAGAAGCTCAAATAAATGATTCAATAAGAGCAGTTGCAAGGTTTAATTGGTTTGGTAGTAAATGGTTTTCAATATAATATAAAAGAGGAGCCAAATTATTATACTACTGGGGATCTTTACGGACTAGCAACCTCTCTTCAAGGGGCCTCCTTGGGCAGTTTAAGAACCTTGGAATAAATATGGGTGCCTTAGAAAGGACTTATTCCACTAGTGGCCGGGCTTGACAGCACAAACAGCCTATACAGGAAGGGTAGCACCTACTGTGAGCACTTTACCACAAAAATCCTGGAATGATTGGAAGGGTTTCAGAGCAGATGTGGTAGATTGCTTGAATAAACTTTGATGGTTGATTGGTTAATAGAGGTAAATAACACTACTACAGAAATTCATAAATCACTTGCTTATCTTTATATAAGCACTTGATTAACAATGACACGGTGTCTGATTGATAATAAATAATTCCTGGTAAAACAAATTAATTTTTCAAATAATGGATCCAAAGAGGTCTGTATAAATACCTTTTTGGGGTGATTTTTTGGTCTTCTCAGGGCACGTAAAGAGGGTTCTGCTCGTGGGCTGAGGCTGGAAGGCTATTCAGGGAACGATTAGCACGTCTACTTGGTGTGTTTGATCAGATGTCCTTAGATCTGCTGGATTTCTGTATTATTTTAGCCACAGGATCTGTTAATCTGTTATGGCGTAAATTTGATCATTCTTGACTCATCCTTTATTTGTAATATTTATGTTGCTCTAAAGCGGGCAGATGTGGATGTTTACTGATTTCCCATCATCGGCTGATCATGTAGATAATTTTTAATAATTTTTATGAACACTTCTTGTAGTGTTTTGTGGTCTTCAAAGATCAAGATCAGTGATTTACGTGGTAGTCCTTGATCTTTGATTTATTATTAAAAAATGTTTAAAACGCAATTTTCATCAATTTTCTTTAGGTTTTGATCTTTTTAGATCATTAGTAATGAATATGTCCACTTGTTACATATGCTAGGCAACCCTAACTAGGTTGTAGCTCTTCTGAGCGGTACCTGGTTGTCAGATTAGTCACAACTGATCCAGGCGCGGGGATCAGTTAGTACAGATGCGCACGGGGTAGGATCCGCTGCGTGTGTGGCAGAATCAGCTGCGCGCGGGTCTCTAGTACGCGGGAACCTGCTGCTGCTAGTACATAGGGTTATGTAATGATTCTGGGCTGCGCGCGGGAATTGTGACATAACACATTTCAGTGTGTAACTCCCAAAATATACACAACACCTCAATTCTGAGTGAATTTTAGGTGTAAACCCTATATTTGAATATACGTGTGAAATGTTAGAATGGCCAAAAAGTGCCATACAGGTGTTGTAATTTTTAGTACTTTTCTTTTTAATTATTTTAAAAATATAAGGACTTCAAATTCAAGGGTGGGTCAGTGAGTGACCCTACCTAATTTTTGGTGAGGAATCCATTCATGTAATAATATTTATAGATTTCTCACTCCTTTTTTTGTTAATTGAGGTATTCTTATTTTTCATGGTTTTTGTTACTATTTGACAGTTTTGCTCTGTACATAGTAGCAAGCTGACATTCCCCCACTCCAAGATATTTATATATCTGAAAAAGAATTTGGGTTAATGCCTCCTTTTGGCTCTGTAGTTCCTCAGGTGTATAGGTCCATCAGGGATATTATGTTCAGGAAACCATTCATCTTTATCAGCTGATTCTCCTTTGTATCTAACCAGGTACACTCTGACGTCTTTTCCATTGATCCTATCTTTTTTATCCTTAAGGATCTTGCTAATTTTTCCTTTGTCCTTTTCAGGTTCTTATGTGACAGGTATTTCAGGTGAAGGGGTATGTTCTCCATTCCTTGGGTGGTAGTTTTTGATGAGGCATACTGGGAAGAATGGATGTTTCCTAGAAAGCTCATCACTGAGGATTACTTCCACAGCATTTTTAAGATGAAGTTTATTAAAGAAGTAAGGTCCAACAAAAGCTGTTCTAAGATTTCTATTTTTTCAGCTCTCTGATACCAGCAACCTTGCAGTCCTTTAGCTACAGAGATTGATGAAAATGCTGGAATGATAATAATAATTATTATTCTAATAATAAACACTTAGAAGCTCAAAAAAATGATTCAATAAGAGCAGTTGCAAGGTTTAATTGGTTTGATAGTAAATGTTTTTCAATATAATATAAAACAGGGGCCACAGTATTATACTACTGGGTGTCTTTATAGACTAGCAACCTCTCTTCAAGGGGCCTCCTTAGGCAGTTTTAGAACCTTGGAATAAATATGGGTTCCTTCGAAAGGACTTATTCCACTAGTGGCCGGGCTTAAAAGCACAAACAGCCTAGACAGGAAGGGTAACACTCACTCTGAGCACTTTACCCCGAAAAATCCTGGAATAGTTTGAAGGGTTTCAGAGCAGATGGGGTAGATTGCTTGACTAAACTTCAAGGGTTGATTGGTTAATAGAGTTAAGTAATACTACTACAGACTAAGTCATAAATCACTTTCTTATCTTCATATAAGCACTTAATTAACAATGACACGGTTTCTGATTGATAATAAATAAATTGCTGGTAATCTGATCAACTTCTGGAATAATGGATCCAAAGAGGTCTGTATAAATACCTTTTTGGGGTGATTTTGGTCTTCTCAGGGCACGTAGAGAGGTTTCTGCTTGTTAGCTGAGGCTGGCAAGCCATTCAGGGCAAAATTAGCACGTCCGCTTGGTGCTGTCAATCAGCTGTCCTTAGATCTGCTTGATTTCTGTACTATTTTAGCCACAGGATCTGTTAATCTGTTATGGCGTGAATTTGATTGTTCTTTACTCATGCTTCATTTGTACTATTGATATTGCTTTGAAGCGTGCAGGTGTATGTTTACTGATTTCTCGTCATATGCTGATCATTTAGATAATTTTTAATAATTTTTATGAACACTTCTTGTAGTGTTTTGTGGTCTTAAAAGATCAAGATCAGTATTTACGTGGTAGTCTTTGATCCTTGATTTATTATTAAAAAATGTTGAAAACTTAATTTTCATTAATTTTATTTAAGTTTTGATATTTTTAGATCATCTTTAATGCATATGTCTTTTTGTTACATATGCTGGGCACCCCTAACTAGGTTGTAGCTCTTCTGAGCGGTACCTGGTTGTCATATTAGTCACGACTGATCCAGGCACAGGGATCAGTGAGTACACATGCGTTTAGGGTAGGATCCGCTGCGTGCGTGGCAGAAACAGCTGTGCGTGGGTCTCTTGTACGCGGGAACCTGCTGCTGCTAGTACGTAGGGTTATGTAATGATGCCGGGCTGCGCGCGGGAATCGTGACATAACACATTTCCGCGTGTAACTCCCAAAATATACACAACACCTCAATTCTGAGTGAATTTTGGGTGTGATCCCTATACGTGACATTACGTGTGAAATTTTAGAATGGCCAAAAAGTGCCATACAGGTGTTGTAATTTTTAGTACTTTACTTTTTAATTATTTTAAAAATATAAGGACTTGGAATTCAAGGGTGGGGTCAGTGAGTGACCCTACCTAATCTTGGGTGAGGAATCCATTCCCATAATAATATTTATTGATTTTGTAATCCTTACTTTGCTAATTGAGGTATTCTTATTTTTCATAGTTTGTGTTACTATTTGACAGTTTTGCTCTGTATATAGTGGAAAGCTAACATATTTCCACCCAAGTTTGTAAATTTAGTGGTAGAGATCAAGACTTGATCACCAATTTTGAAATCAGGTTCCTTATGGGTTTTCTTCCACCTTTGCTGGTTATACTCTATAGCATCCTGGACACATTTAACAGCATGTTAGTTGGCTGCATCTATCATGTTTTTTAAATCAAGTGATGTAGGGTGAATATTGGTCAGCTGGTGGTTAAGTTTATCCTTGGGTTGTCTACAAATCCATCCTCTTTCCAGTATGTAAGGTGCTTCCTTAGTGGTTGAGTGCTTGCTACTGTTGTAGGCAATCTCCAGTGCAGGTAAAAGGCTAACCCAATTGTGGCAATAACTGTCAGAATTCTTGTATTCTAGTCCAAAGCCACAGAATCTCCTGAGCATTTCTTCTAGGGTCTGAATCATCCTTTCAGCTAATCCATCCGTCTGAGGGTGATAAGCGGTAGAGAAAGCTAAGGTGGTTCCAAGCATATCATGTAGGTTCCTCCAGAACTCAGAGGTGAATTTAGGATCTCTGGCACTGATAATAATCTTGGGAACTCCAACATCAGCAATGAGTCTGTTCCAAAATAATAAGGAAACTTCCCTAGCAGTGTCTTCCTTGTGATTAGGTAGGAACTTTGCTTTCTTGGAGAACCTATCCACAATGACCAAGACTGAGTGGTAGGAATAGGCTCCTCCTGGTGGTAGTCCAGTAACAAAGTCAATATTGCTAATCTCCCATATTTTCTTGGTTTGAGCAATCTTTTGTAGTAGTCCAAACCGTTTCCCAGTTGTCCTGTTGGACTTCTGACAAGTTTCAAAACTGGTAACGTACTGTATGGTGGATTCTCTCCAATTGACCCACCAAGCAGTTTGTTTAACCTTATCCAAGGTTCTATAAGCAGATAAATGACCAGATGAGAAGTTACCATGGCACTCAGCCAGAACATGTTTGATATGGTCATCCTGAGTTAAGACAATAACACTTGAATTTTGATGCCTATAGTATACCAGACCATCCCATATGGTGAACCTCCTGGCTTTTTATGGCCTCAAAAGAGGTTCAGGTAGGCTGTTGATCAATTCAGAAGGTGGAGAAGTCCTTTTTATGATAGTGATCAGAGTTTTTATGTAAGAACTGTAAGCTTCTTTTATTGAGTAGAACAATGATTCATTCAGTTCAAAAACGTGGATTCCCATTAAAGGAACTTCAATGTTTAACCTGTCAATGTTAAGGATAGGGAAGATATCATTATCCTCTGGATCATAAGCAGGGTTACTTGGGTCATTGGTTAATGCATTCCTGCTTAAACTATCAGCATTCTGGTGTTTAGTCCAAGCTTGATGAACTATAGTCATTGGTCCTGTGTACTGTTGTATAGCTATCTGAAATCTTAACATGTGCCTACTAGGGGTCTTCATGTTCATCAATGTCCTGAAAGCGTTGCAGTAAGTAATAACAGTGAAGTTGGTGCCTTCTAAGTAATAATGGAGTTTCTCTAGAGCCCATACTAAGGCCTTACATTCCATTTGGCTTGCACAATACCTTTTCTCAGTGTCTTCAATTTGTCTGGATATGAAGAGTATAGGCTTTTCCACTGGTTTATCATCCTCTATGAATTCCTGGTGTAAAGCAGCTCCCAGCCCTTCCATGCTGGCATCTATGTAGAGCTTGAAAGGTTTAGAGTAATCTGGCTGGATTGGTTCTGGAGCTGAAGTCATTGCCATTTTGAGTTCCTCATAGTTCTTGACTCTGTTATAAGTCATTTCAAACACGGGGGTGTTGTTGCAGATCTCATACAGACATTTGGTTTGAATAGAAAACTTTGGTAAGTAATTCCTATAGTAGCTGCAGAAGCTGATGAAGGATAGGAGTTCAGCTTTATTCTGAGGCATAGGCCTATTCATTACTGCTGCTATCTTGTTTTGGTCAGCAGCTAAGGTTAGTCCAGAGAAAATGTGTTCTAAGGCTTTGAGTTCTCCGTAGCCAAAGTTACACTTTTTCATCAATACTTTTAATCCTACGTCAGAGATGGTTTTGAGGGCTAGCCTTAATTTCTCCATGTGAGTATCCCAATGGACAGAGTAAATGATAACATCATCAATGTATACAATCATACATCCCTGTCTGATGAATAACACTAGGAATATGTTTGTCATCCTTTCAAAATGAGAAGGAGAATTTTTAATACCCAAAGGCATCCTAAGGTATTCATAAATTCCCAAATGACAGATAATTCTCATGAATTTCCGGCTATCAGGGCTGATAGGTATTTGGTGAAAACCTTTCAGCATGTCCATTGTAGTGATTCACTTAGCCTTAAAAAGATTATGCAGAGCATGGTCAATTCTTGGAATTGGATAATAATCAGCTTGGGTGTAGTTTTTAAGCATTCTAAAATCTTCAACCATTCTTGACTTATCATTGTGCCAAGCTATAATTACTGGGGTAGTAATATCCACTTGTTCATTGTGGCCTAATCTCCTTAAGAATTGTAAGTCAACCAACTCTTGAACATGGGTTTCCACAGCAGCTCTAGATTTTGGACTAGAAGGGTAAGCAGGTCTCCTGAGGTTAGGTGGGTAAGGAGGGTTAATATTTAGAGTTAGGATCATATCATGTCCTTTGATGTTACCAATGGGGTGATCCTTGGTACAGAAAGCTTTCTGATTTTCAAAGCATGCTTGTAGGATATCTCTTTTTTGTTCTTCATTGAGAAGGGTATTCAAAGCAGCTTGAGAGAAGTATTCCTGATTGAAATTCTCTAAGTTTTTTTAATGAGGTGAACCAGAAGTTTAAGTATTGATATGGCATATTTGGAACTTCTTATTCCAGTCTCCACCTATAGTGAAGTATCTACCTTTGCTTTGGAATAAATATATACCATATAAGCAAAGAGAATCATTTCCAATGATAAAATAATCACATACTTGGTTTTAAAGCACTACAAATTCAATGTTCAGTTTGAGTGATCCTTTAGAGTGAGGGAGTATGATATCAGAAGGCCATACTCCAACAGCATTGAGAGGAGAATTACAACTGATGACCTTAGCCTGAGTTACTGGTAGTAAGTTCAGTTTCCAGTTTGGGTCTTGTTTCTCCAGATAAGTTGAAACAACACAAGAGCAAAAGGCTCCACTGTCTAGAAGTAACTTAATGGGGGAACCTTGGATCAAAGCAGTAGCATAGCATGTTTTGCCTGAAGTGTAACTTTTACCGGCAAAAGGTTTTAGAGTCTGAGCCTTAGCCTCAGAGATGTGGTGAATCTTCATGTTGGGATCCCATTTTTGAGGTAAGTTAGAATCCTCATTAATGGCATTTATGTCCAGAGAAGACTCAATACTACCTTCAATAACATTGATGGGGTTAGTGATCATCAAATCACAATCAGAGAGTGATTCATCAGTATCATCAAGGTGAGGGTCAGGATTGTCATACTCTTCTCCTTAAATAAGATTAATCCTTTTCCTAGGTAGAAGACAATCAATTTTTCCATTTACTGTTTGGTTACAGTTCCAACATACTTTTTCATTTGATTCTGTAGTCTTGTTGACTTACAAGGTAGATCAATTAGTAGCAAGGTATTCTTTAGTTTTGGTAGTATATTCTTCCCTGTTCCTAGTATTTTGTTCCCTGGGGAGTCTATTGATTCTTTTATCAAGACCATTCATATCAATAGTCTCTTCCAATACACCTATTACATTGGAAAGATCTGAATCCATAGGCATCCTTCACCTTATACTGTGGTTGATTTTTCTGCAACATAAGTTGAGGAGTCTTTCATTGACTTCTTCTTTATCAGCATCCGGATAGAAACAGTCTAACCTCTTTTCTGGTCTAAGCACCACTTATGAGGTTTGTCCTTGGATGGATCAAACTGGGAGGTTTCAAAAGTTTCCATCATTGTTCTTTTCCAAATCCTGCTACCAAATTGTACTTTCATTGATTCTCTCCTAGAACTCCAGGATAAAGATCCAACTTCTTCTATCTTATTGAAAAACCAATCAAGAGCAACTCCTTTGAATAATCTGGGCAATCTTGTTGAGTCAAAGGTGTCAGACTTCTGACTAATGTCACACCATTCAGAAGCAAACACAACCTAAGATGTCACTTTCACTCTATTTTCACAGCGTGGGCTATTTCTGTCTCGTCGTGTGAACAGTTAATTGACTACAGCTGTATCTGAACTTTCACACTGTCTCATTGTTCACTCTATTTCTTTTCTGTTCATGCTGTTTCTTTTCACATCGTCACTTCTTTTCATTCTCGTTCCTCCTCATCTTTTTCTTCTCTTACTCTCTCGGGTTCCATTCTCTTTTCAATCTCAATCTCAGTCAAACTCTTCCTATGAATAAACCTCAATGTCATCAGTCATCCTCATCTCGAAATAAAACCTCAATCTCTATCCACGAACCAACATCAATCACTTGTCTCATACTCATTCACAATTGGTTTACAGCTCCTTGTACTCAACCTCAATCATATTTCAAGATCCGCCAACTCTCAGTCTTCCACCTCAACTCAATACTCTGTCTCTAACTGGTGAGATTGGTCTGGCTATTTTTAAACTCTTTCTATGTTGAAGAGTTGAAGAATAACTAAATTGCCATGAGGGATGAAATGGTAATGGTAGGCTATGGAGGAGCCTGATGAGGAGGAATAATAAGGCTACCAAGAGCCAATAGAGAGGGGATAATTCTTGTATAGTAAAGAGGAACTGATCTGAAGAGGAGGAAGGGGCACTCAGGTTTAATTGTCTGGTAATCAGATGGTCTCTCATTCATGGTCCAAGGGGAGGACCAGTATTTATGGACAACTAGAGAACCCCCAAAAGGGGCCTAAGACAGCAGGTTAGTGACAACTAGAGAGCCCCAGAGGGGGCCTGAGACATCAGTAGTTATTTAATGGAAAAAGTAAGTTGGAGATAAAGGTAACTAAATTTGTTAGTTACAGAATATGAACAGAAAAAGACAACATATGTCTCAATTGTAATCATGTATTGTGTTTAGCTCCCAGCCTTCAAATCCTCTCAATCTCCTGAAACCCAATCCACAATGTTCTCTTCTCCGTCAGTCTTGCTAAAATAGTTGAGGACGTCTATCCATTGTTTTGGTATTAATCATTGGCTGTTTCCATCATTCTTGTGTCGGACGTATATCTCAAGTGCTGTTTTCTTTTAGTTTGCTGGCTTGATATGAATTCATAAATCACAGATTATACGGTTAAAAGCCAAATGCTCCGCCAAGGCCAGCAAGACTAGCAACAATGGCGTCAGGATTGGGATTTTCATCAGACTCATTTTGACTGGCTATGCTCAAGACGGCCCTCAAAACTACCCCTCTACTGACGGAAGAGAACTATGGCATCTGGATGGATAAGATGAAGGTGTTGCTCAAACTCAGGGGAGTACTCAAGACTCTAGAATTGGCCTCGGGAGATCTCTCATCTCAAGACAACGATGAGATACAACTTCTTCTCATATCCAAGGTAGACTCCATCACCCATAACAACGTCATCAATGCTTCAAACATTAATTCATCCAAGGAAATATGGACGGCTATTAAAGAAAGTTTTTCTTCTTCCCAAGCTTCAAATCAAGCTAGAATCTTCAACCACTTCCTACATCTTAACTTCAAAGAAGACAAGATTCTAAAGTTTGTCACGGACACCAAAACGGCTATCAAGAAAATGATCAACATAGGTATAGAACTACCGGACAACATTCCTGCTTACCTCACAATGTTCAAATTTCCGCCCAATCTTCAGGATCTTAAGCAGCAACTTATGCACTTGGACAAGAAGATCACTGTCAAATTCGTGTGTAATCATTTAGTTCAATTAAAAAACAAAGTTAAGGCCAAAATTTCTGAGAAAAGCAACACACAAGGCTCAACAGAAACCCCTCTGGCTACGATGAAAACCAAGACCAAGAATAACCTTTTGAGCCGTTGTGTTGGAGGATATCATAATCCGAAACAAGACAGAAATCACTCTGAAGCTGACTGTTACCACATGAATCCTGAGAAAGCTCCCGAGTGGTGGAGAGATAATCAGAGTAAATGGAAAGAAAAACAAAAGAAAAATCAGGACGCTGCTAATTTTCACGCATTTGTTACCAGGTGGATAGATTCCAAGATCGGAGCCAACAGAAACATACTCGTCGACAGTGGAGCAACATCACACATCTTTAATGACAAAATATTTTTTACAATGCTTGAACCTTACACCAGAGAACACATCACCACAGGGAAGGCGGGTGCCAAATTACCAATTAGAGTTCTAGGAACTGTTAAGATGAAATGAAGAATTGTACCCTCATTCTCTCAGACTGCCTATTTGTCCCGGAAATAGTAGTCAACCTAGTCAGCCCTGGAAAGCTTCTTGACCAAGGATGTAATCTCAATGCCAAATATGGAAGATTTGAAGTCAAAAGAGACAAGAAGATGGTCTTTCAAGGTTCGACTGTGAATAATCTTTTTGTTCTTGACACACTGGTCAAGATTGGCAAGGAGGAGTGTTACTGGACAAAACTGGATGAGTCAAGAACTCTGAAGGATCTTCATCTCTCATACGGACACGCTTCTATTGGCCGACTATCTAAACTCCAGGGGATAACAGTTTTGCAAGCTCAGAAGAATGCATTTGAGTGCAAAGACTGTCTCATCTGCATAATCAGTAAATCCCCTTTCAAATCTGTCTCATCATCCGCTACGAAAACTTTTGAGAGGATTAATCTTGATATTATAGGTCCAATCAATCCAGAATCCCATAGGCATGAAAAATACGTATTATCAATTGTGGATAATTTTTGGGCTACATCTCGGGCATTCCACTAACCCGTAAAGACGACACCACCCCAACGTTAATCAACATAATAGAAAAACAAAAGAATTCCTGTGGTTATTATCCCTTGATGATCTGTTCCAACGGAGGCACAGAGTTCTTGAACAACAGGTTAGTAACATACTTCAAGGACTATTTTATCAACCATCTCATTGCTGAACTTTATAATCCCAAACACAATGGCAGGGCTGAAAGGGAAAATTGTACCATAGTTGAGAGTGTGAGATCCACTCTAAGCTCAGCAAAACTCCCTCGGAAGTACTGGTCGGAAGTCCTCAAATCCTGCTGCTTAAGCTTAAATCAAATCCCAAGAAATCAAGATGACCTCCTCACCCCGTGGGAACTGATCAAAGGAAAGAAACTACCTTCCAATTATCTGCAACCCATCGGTGTCTCCACCATCTTTCTGAATCAAAGGAGATCAAAAGGAGACAAGTTCAATCCCAAAGGACAAGAAGGAAAACTATTTGGTTATAATCCGGAACTCTTATCCTATCAAATCCTTATGCCCAAGGGGCAAATAGTTCTTTCTAAACATGTTTGGTTTTTAAAACAATCGGTGAAAAATCTAGGAACCAAATCAACCGCTGATCTCAACTTCTGTATGATTGAGCCCAACAAAGATTGATATCCCAAGACCAACAAGAACACAGAAAAAGAAAAAGTAACAGATTGTTTTAATTACAGGGATCCCCTGGCAGCAGTAGATACGTCAGACGAAGAAGAAATAAATTCCGACGGGGAAAGTTTGAGAGAATCATTGTCAGACCCCTCTGAATCTTTCGACTCTACTGTTAATCCAAAATCAATCAAAGTAATCAAGGAGCCTGTAAGTACAAGAAGAATTCTGCGTGATCAATTGACTGTTAGACCCCCTCAACGTTATGGATTTCACCATTAATTTGAGCCAAAAACATTTGATCAGGCACATTGATGTGTGGAACACTTCAAGTGGGGGGGCGATCAAAAAGGAAATTGATCAATGCAAGTTACTTGAAGTATGGGAGGATTACGAGGGAGACACTCCACTCAATCCGCTAGATACAACGTGGATATTCAAAATCAAAGAAAACTCTCACGATGAAGCCGTCATACATAAAGCCCGGATCTGTGTAAAAGGATTCAACCAGGTTCATGGTTTGGATTTTGATGAAACATTTGCACCTACTGGTAAGATCGCCTCTTTGAGAGCTATTCTCCTGTTAGCCTTGAAGAACAAGTTGAAAATCCAACAATATGACGTTAAAGCGGCTTTTCTTTATGCGCCAATAGAAGAGGAGGTTATCATCAGAACACCTCAAGGATGTCAAAGCAAGTGCAAATTCCTGAGACTAAAGAAGAGTCTGTATGGACTCAAACAGTCCCCAAAGAACTGGTACGACACTCTCACAGACTGGATCAAATCGGTTGGATTCCAAGAATCGGATAGCAATCCCTGTCTGTACAAATCTGAAGACAATAAGTCTTTTCTTTTTTTTCACGTAGACGACCTAATTCTAGTAGGTGAAGGGAACAACTTCAATTACAAGTTCAACTCCAGGTTCAAAGACTCACAAGCTCATGAACCGGACACCATTCTTGGAATGAAATTAGAAAAAACAGCAACTAGCATTCTCTTGAGCCAACTTAAACACATCAAACATGGTCTAAAAGAACTTGGGCTGCTCAAATCCAGACCATGCTCTACCCCAATGACTCCGCATTTCCAACTGTTTGAAGCGACCAATGAGGACTTTGAAGAATTCAAAAAGCTTAATATCAACTACAAGTCTGCGATTGGACTCCTCAATTACATTGCAAGTCAAACTCAACCGGACCTCAGCTATTCAGTTTCAAGCTTGGCCCGATTTCAAAACAAACCAGGATTGTTGCATTGGAAGGAACTCAAGCAAACATGGCAGTACCTCAACCACACAAAAGATCAAAAACTAACCCCCACCTACGATGAATCAAAAGAACCGTTAGAATGCTACATTGACGCATCATGGGGCAAGGATCCCACTAGTTGGAAATCTTAATCAGGGTATCTATGCCTGTCGTTTGGTTCTCCTCTCTCCTGGAATAGCTATAAACAAAGAAATATAACCTACTCTTCCACCAAAGCTGAACTCAACCCACTTCTGGATTCTTTTCTAGAGGGAAAATGGCTTCTCCATTTGTTGGAAGAAGTATTTAAAAAAAATCTCCAATCATCAAAACACATGATTGATAATAAAGGTCTCAACAATAAATTAAAAAAATTTGGATCCAACGCCAAAATCAGACACATGGATCTGAAGACAAAGGGACTTTGAGAAAAGCTCAAGGAAGGATCACTTACAATTTGACTTATAGACACCACCATGATGCTTGCCGACCCTCTGACCAAGGCAGTAAACAAAAAACAACTTAAGAAGTTTACTGACCTTGTATTTGGAGAAGAATAAGACGCGATCTCCAGTTAAGGGGGGTGTTGAGTCAGAGGTGTCAGACTTCTGACTAATGTCACACCATTCAGAAGCAAACACGACCTCAGATGTCACTTTCACTCTATTGTCACAGCGTGGGCTATGTCTGTCTTGTCGTGTGAACAGTTACTGGAATACAGCTGTATCTGAACTTTCACACTCACACAAAGAAACTTTCACACTGTCACGTTGTTCACTCTATTTCTTTTCTTTTCATGCTATTTCTTTTCAGATTGTCACTTCTTTTCATTCTTGTTCCTCCTCATCTTTTTCTTCTCTTACTCTCTTGGGTTCCATTCTCTTTTCAATCTCAATCTCAGTGAACCTCTTCCTATAAATAAACCACAATCTCATCAGTCATCCTCATCTTGAAATAAAACCTCAATCTCTCTCCAAAAACCAACATCAATCACTTGTCCCATACTCATTCACAATTGGTTTACAGCTCCTTGTACTCGACCTCAATCATATTTCAAGATCTGCCAACTCTCAGTCTTCCACCTCAACTCAATACTCTGTCTCTAACTGGTAAGATCGGTCTGGCTATTTTTAAACTCTGTCTATGTCTCAATTGTAATCATGTATTGTGTTTAGCTCCCAGCCTTCAAATCCTCTCAATCTCCTGAAATCCACTCCACCATTTTCTCTTCTCCGTCAGTCTTGCTAAAATATTTCAGGACGTCTATCCATTTTGTTGGTATTTATCATTGGCTGTTTCCATCATTCTTGTGTTGGATGTATATCTCAAGTGCTGTTTTCTTTTAGTTTGCTGGCTTGATATTAATTGATAAATCACAGATTATAAATCTTACCACAGCTATTGCATCAGGGAGCTCATAAGAAGAAAACTTATTGTCAATACATTTAATGAAACTGACATGGTTGCATTGTCCTTCTCCAGAGAATTTAGGCCATTCAGTAATGGGAGGGATTAACTTCAAAGCCTGTTCCATTTCAGGAGTAGGACTGGGTCTGAAAGACTCATCCCTAGTTATCCTGGTTCTGGGAGGTACACTAGGAGTACTGGTGAACCTGGCAGGTCTAGTCTCTTCTAGTTCAATGACCGGAGAGTTAGTAAAATTTACCTTAAGATCTCTGAAATCATTCTTAATCATACCTAACTCCAAATCAAGTTTATTGCTTAATAAGTCCATTTTGTTAATCAGATGAGCTGAAGTAGTAAGAATAGTTTTCTTAACTTCTTCCTTGAGCTGGTCTATGGTTGCAAGAATATCTTCCTGAAGAATTGATTGGTTATCATCAATATGTTTTGTTGGTTCCAACTTACTATTTTTTATACTATCCTTGATTTGTTTTATTTCCAACTCATCAATTCTCATGATCTGAGACTGGGTGTCAATCACTCTGAAAATACATGAACTTAATTTCTCCAATTGTTGATAAACTTTGTCAAAGAATTAGCTAATAATATTAAACTTGTGAGACACATTTACAGAAAATGTATCAAGAGCTTCTAAATCTAATTGTGGTTCACCTTTTTCTACAGCTGTGCTAGGGATATTATGATGTCCCAATCCTTTTGGTTCCTTAACTTCTGATTGGCTGAGGACCTCTTCTTTTTGGGGTCCTTTCCCTTTAAGGAAGCTAACTGATCCCAAAGATTCCAGTTCTGCATCTAGCCTTCTACTTCTTTCTTTGAGATAAAACTTTGCAGAGAAATCTGAGATTTCTTTGCCAGAGAAATAGCTTTTCTCATACCTGGTTGATCCTCCTGGGTCTGAGCCCACTTGAATTATTCCCAATAGCTCACGTGCTCTTTCACTAACACTTTGACTCTTTCCTCGTTGGTTGAGTCCAGCTGGGGTGGCGTAGGAGGACCTGTACGCTCCTGGGATAACTTGTTGGGAAACGGGAGGTTCTCCAACAAACTGTTGGTTGAATTGGTGGCAAAAGTCATTGCCCTTGTTGTCCTGTGTGACACTATGGTCACGGGTTTGAGTCCACTCATTGCGCTCGCGACTGGAGTCCTTGCGCGCACGGGTTCCTCTGGGCAGAGATCCATACAATGGGGCTCTACCTGTTGCGCGGGTGTTGCGCCTATTTTGATACATAGCACCAAAAAAACTGAGTAAGTTTTTTTCAAAACTTTTGAAAAAGACTTTCAAAATATAAAAAAGATATTTTTTGTGTGTTTTATATTTTTAATAATTAATTTTTTTTTATATAAAGATAAATTAAAGGGTACCAACACTTGGTTGGGATCACAACTGTCCTTGGGGGGTATTCAAACGGGGTCTGAGTGAGTTCCAATCAGATACTGGGATAAATCCAAGGGTAAGTCCAAGGGTACACTGTCTGGGACATTCTCTAGGAGTTCCTGGTCAATGAGATCAACAAAAACAGAATCCACTGATATGGATAAAAACAAAAAAAAAGTTTAATATTTTTTTTATTTTTACGTGTTAAAATGATATTTATAGAAAAAATAATCACTTTGATCAATTTTGGATTTTTCTTTATCTTCAGGGTTATTTAGTTTATAATTATAAAGCTTCCTTTGATAAATCTTCCACTCCTTATGTTTCCTTAATAAAGAATTGAAATTGATAATTCTTTCCAGCTCAAGTCCTTTTTTATTTATAACCTGCTGTTTATAATAAAGCAATTTCTCCTGTTGTTGCTCAGGATTTATAATAACAGGGACAAAGTTACGGAGTTTTTCTTCTTTATTCTTTTTAAGAAGGTTCAAAAAATAATTGATCAATTCTCCATTGGTCTTAAGATCCACTAGAGAAAAAAATGATCAAAAATATATGTTATAAGTATGTTAACTTATTTTAAAAAAACAAATAGCCTGGTCCAAGGAAAAAATAATTAAAAATTAATTATTTACAGATATTTCCTGGCCAGACCCCCAGTTTTCAGCTCTCTGATACCAGGAACCTTGCAGTCATTTAGCTACAGAGAGTGATAAAAATGCTGGAATAATAATAATAATTATTATTCCAATAATAAACACTTAGAAGCTCAAATAAATGATATAATAAAAGCAGTTGCAAGGTTTGATTGGTTTGGTAATAAATGGTTTTCAATATGATACAAAAAAAGGGGAAAACCTTATAAAAGGTATTAAACCCTTATAAAATATTTCAAAACCTTATAAAAGATATTAAACCCTTATAGTAAACAATGACCAATCCTTATATCAATCATCATCACCAACCATTACCACATAAATTGACCATCATCATCAACAACACCATCCATCATCAACACCATGATCAATCAACATCCATCATCATCACCAACCATCATCATCTTCATCCATGATCATCATCATCAATCATCATCATCATCATCATCATCAATCATCATCATCAACAATCATCATCACCTACCTCATCCATCATCAACATGATCCATCATCATCATCATCATCAACCACCATCAGTATCAATTATAGGCTCAAACATTTCATCTTTATCAATCATAAACTGTAACATTAAAGGAGTATTCATCAGGAATTAATCAAACAAGAATAAAGCATATATATAAATGGATAAGACAAGGTAAAAGATTCTTCTCTTACCCGAGTTCCATAGCCTCATTCAACTATCTGTTCCACCATTTCTTCCTTATCAAGCTGAAATACATTGATCCTAGGTTTGATAGAGACTGTTATAGTAGCAACTCTATCTGAAATTCAGCCACCAATCTCTTTTCTTTTATTTTTGTGAGATTATTATGGTACTTAGAGGAGCAGGAAATTCAAAACCACCCACATTATTCTTCTATCACATCAATATTCGTAGTACTAAATTCCCCCTCAAGTGACTGCCAGCTATCTTTTTTCTAAACTTTACCCAATCTTAAAGGAGTCTTCACAGCAAGGATGTGTTGGTTTCTGTGGCTGCGTGCAGGAATTGTGACCAATCACATTTCTGCCCGTAACTCCTCCAAATCACCAAATTCTTGGATTCTGAAACAAAATTCACTGTGAAACCTATGCGTGGGGTTTCATGTGGAAATTAAAATTTACAAAATTGCAAGGTTGTGCCTCTTTCCAAATCTTCATAAATTATTTGAAAATGAAAGCCATAGGAATTTGAGGTAGGTTTCAGTCGATAAACCTAACTTAATTTTTATGTAGGATCCAAATTTTAAATAATATTATTATTATTTCTCCTTTAATAAAAATAATATTTATTTATTTTATTTTTTTAATCTTGCAGTTTTCTCTGCAATAGTAGCAAGCTGACAGTTTGGAGTAAAAATAGGATAAAATGCCAGGTATATGATTTGGCTCAAAGGGGTAAAATTATTTATATATTTATAAGATAAATTTAAATGAAGGGGCCAAGACCTTATTGGGGTTTTTAAGCCTTCCACAACACAGGTATATGTCTGTTAAGTAAAGTATAGGAGCAATTGTGGTGACTGGGGTTCTGCAAGGATTCCTTTCAAAAAGGGTGTGTATAATTTACTTCCAAGATTGTCAGCTCTCTGATACCAGGAACCTTGCACTCCTTTAGCTACAGAGAGTGATACAAATGCTTGCATAACAATATACAAAGGATAAACACAGAAATAGCTCAAATAATAAATACTTCAAGAGATGGTTCAAGGTTTAATTGATTTGGTTAGAAGGGTTTTCAATATTTTATAACAAGAGGGGCCACAGTATTATACTACTAGGGATCTTTATAGACAGAAACCCTCCCATCAAGGGGCCTTGTTAGGCAGCTTGAAAACCTTTGAATGAAGAATGGTTTTCTTGTAAGGAATTATCCACTTATATGGCTGGGAAAAACTGCACAATGGCCAAGGCAGGAAGGGAAACACCTAATCTGAGAAATAATTTCACAGGAAGCCTGCAAAGATTCAGGTAAATGGTTTAAGAGTAGTTGGGGTTGATTGCTTGACCATTCGTCACTGAATCAGGTTGATTGTTTTGAAGAAATAATAATAATACTACAGACTATAATGGATCCAGAGAGATCTGTATAAATACCTTTTGGGTGGATAATGAGCTTCTCAGGACACCTAGAGAGGGTTTTTCTCATGGGATGAGGCTTTTAGGCCAGTCAGGGAAATTCTAGAACGTCCACTTGGTGCTTTCAATCAGCTGTCCTCAGATCTGGTGGATTTCTGTACTATTTTGGCCACATGATCTGTTAATCTGTTAATGGCCTATTTCTGATCATTCTGCAATTATCCTTAATTTCTACTGTTAATATTGGTTGACAGATGTGTATATTCATTGATTTTCCATCACCTGATGAGCACGTAGGTAATTTTTCATAATTTTTATGGCCACTCTTTGTAGTTTTTTATGGTCTTCAAACATCAGGATCAGTCTGTTTCGTGGTAACCTTCAATATTTGATCTATTATTTAAAATAATTTTAAATTCAGTATATAATATTTTCATTAAGGTTTTAAGGTTTTTGTATCATTTGAAATGCATATTTCACCTTTTATATATACCAGGTAAACCTTACTAGGTTTTAGCTCCTGTGAGTGGTACCTGCTGTCAGATTTTTCACAACAGATCCTGACGCAGGGATTAGTCCATTCAGATGCACGCGGGGTAGGATAGGCTGCGTGCATGGTAAAGTTGGCTGCAAGCGGGACTTCTGTACGCAGGAGGGTGATACTTAGGGGTTTTAGAGGGATGCAGGGCTGCGCGCAGGAATTGTAAAATAACACATTTCAGTGTGTAACTCCTAAAATATACACAACATTCCAATTATGACTGAATTTTAGGTGTGAAACCTATATGTGAAAATAAATGTGAAATATTAAGTCGGCCAAAAGGTGCAATATTGGTGCTGTGACTTCTTGGTCAGTGTTTATTTAATTATTTAAAACATGAAGGAGTCATATTTCAAGGGTGGAGTCAGTGAGTGACCCTACCTTCTTTTGGGTGGGAAATACATTTCTGCAAAGATATTTATATGGATTTCCCACTCATTGATATTTTATTTATTTTATTTTTATTTTTATTTTCTATTTTTGTTACTTTGACAGGTTGCTCTGTACATAGTAGCAAGCTGAAATGTTAAAGTTTAGCAAACAGATTGCTTGCAGTCATTTGAGGGGGAAGTTAGTACTAAAAAAAATGATAAGATTGAGGAATACTAAGGGTTTTATGAATTTCCTGCCCCTCTAAGTGATATAATAGTCTCACAAAAATACAAGAACAAAGAATGGTGGCTGATTTTCAATTAGAGTGGCTTCCATAATAGTTTCTATCAGACCTAGGATCAATATGTTTCAAGCTTGATAAGGAAGAAGTGGTGCAACAGATGTGTGACCTGGAGGATAGAAGCTGATTAAGAGAATTATCTTTTATCTAGTCTTATCCTCCATATATATTTTTCTTGTTCTTTTTGGTTAATGATGGATAATCCTTGGATGATAAACGTTATGATTGAATAATGTTTAAATTTTTGAGCCTATGTTTGATAACTGATGGTGATGGTAGATGATAATAGTATGGATGGATGATTGATGATCAGAGCATGGAAGGATGGTGATGAAATTATGGATGGATGATGGTGATAGAAGAAGGTTATGATGGTTGATGGTGAAGGTAGGTGATTATGATGATGATGGTTGATGATGATGATGGATGATGATGATGATGATTAATGATGATGAATTATTATTATGAGGGATGACAATGATGATGATGGATGATGGATGATGATTATGGTTGTGATGGTGGTGGTTTTTGATGATGTTGGATGGTGATGGATGATGATGATGGAGGTAGGTTATGGTGATGGATGGGCTAATGGTTTGGTGATATTCAAGTTATGGGGAAATGGTGGTCATTTTCAAGGGTATGGGATATTGGTTTCATAATGGTGGTGATGGGTGATGATCAAAAGTATGGGTTATTTGGTTGGCTCATGTTCAAAAGATTGGGGTAATGATGATGGATGGTGTAAGACTCCAAACATTGCTGGCTGCAGGAAGTTCTGTGGAGGGGAAAGGTGCTTTCTAGGCTGTCCTCCTGATTGTTACCAAAAATATTTAAATGTAACCAAGATCAAGGTCAAGAACCTTGTGAATAAGGAACCAATAGGATGAGGATGAGTTTCATAGTAAATGTTAGCTTTAAACAACACTATCTGAGGCAAGTTGGTGTGTGAAAAGACTTGAACAAAAGAAGTTAAATTTTTTTCAGAGCTCAATAGAAAAAGGCAGCTGTAAGTAACATAACTTAAAAGCTGATAACTCTGGTTGTCAGCGGAAAATTTGGAAAGATAAACTCAATTCCTACCAACCTCCAGGCTATCAATGAACCTACCCAACTCTCTGCAATCAAGCACTTGATGGGTACCAGATAGCTGTGTGTGGCTGTAAAAAACTGATAAGATTGTGACAATATTTACTAGAACTGAAAACCAACAGACTTCAGACCAGAGTTAGAAAGTAAAAAAACTGGTACAAAATAAGAAGAAAGAAGAAAGATGAAAAGACAAACAGCTTTGATGTTTTTTAGAGAGTAGATGAGAAGAGAACCCTGGAATCACAGAAGTGGTAGAGGAAAAAATACGCAGGAGAATGGCTACAAGTGCGGAACTAAATTGTCAGATTTGTTGATCTAGAGTGATCTTGAGGATCATGTTCTTACCAGGCACAGACTTGTAGATGAGGACTTGATCAAATGGTGAGTTGGATGAGGTTGAACGGTATCAAGATGGATAGAGGGTTGAAGAGGAGAAGATAGGTCAATCATGATTTGAGAGGAAAACACAAGATATAGGAAGCAGACTGAAAAGAGAGAAAGGAAAGAAAGAAGAGAGGAAAGGTATTGAAGAGAAAGAAAGGGACAGCAGCAAAGAAAAGGAAGAAGAAGGAGCCCAAGCCCCTTCTGAGGCCAGGATCCAAGTTAGCTGAGGAAAGGAGGTCACCCAAGTGTCACAGGACAGATAATTGGGGGACCCTTCCAAGTTTGCGCAAGCTTTGAGGACAGGTCCGTAATATCCTATTATTTGACAATACTTAACAAAAACTGTGAATTTGGTCTTGTGAATCTCTACAAGCAAAGCAATTAAAAATTGCAACAAGAATGGCCCAACGCTTCTCAAGGAACTCATGAATAGTGTGGCGAAAAATTTGGTGAAATACAGGGAGGTTTAAAACTCCTGGTTTAGTCTTAATAAAACCTCTCATTAAAATGTGACTGCTTCTGGAAAGACAATCAAAGAGTGTTTAAGACCAGTATGGTTGGAAAAAGGGATCATACAGTGGTATAACACACTCAAGAATCCAAATGAATGGGTTCTTCTTCAACCAGAAAGGCTACTTCTTGGTGATAAGGAACAGGGCCACAGGAGGGTGGATCAGAGTTTTGAGTATGTAGGCTCAAGGATCAAGGGTAAATCCAGGATATAACCAGAATAAGGATGATTCATTACTTGGATAAAGGGGAAAAGCCCCCTGGGTTTTTGGATTGATACCACAATGGATGATAGATGATAGATTGATGGATTTCTGATTGGATAACAAAATGGATGGTGGATGATGGACAAAGACTGGGGAAGGACCCCTCCTTTTATGGGCAAAAGGCCCCTGTAGACTATTTCCAAATGATACTACAGATGGGCGGGGAAGCTGAGCAGCAGAAAATGAACATCTGCATCTTTGCAGACAATAGGTACTGGTCTTGGAAGGTGAGCAGTTGCAGATGGTCAGTGGTTGCAGACGGTGAGCGGTTGTGGATGGTGAGCGGCCGCAGCCAATGTGCGTTGGCAATGATGAGTTGAGTGCCAAAAGAAATGACACTGAGGGCCGCAAGCCATAGCTCCTGGGCCGTCAGATCAGCAAAATAGAGGTGACCAGGTGGGAAATAGATGAATTTGGCCAGAGAATGTAGGATGGTGTTGAGATATTGGACTTCATTGCGCGCTCTCTCACTTTCACAAAACAGCTCCGGGCAACAAGGTGAAGTGTCACCAGAGGAAGGTTCACGCCCTCCAGTCTTGAATCTTGATTCTCACCTTCTTCAACAGATTCTCACCAGGGCTTGATCCTACTCTCTCATCTTCCTTGGGGACTCTTTCCCATTCCCATTGATTCTTTCTTTTCCCTTCTCATCCACTTCTTTTTCTATTTCCACCCGAATCTCTCCTCTTCTTCTTTCTGATCCGCTCCTTTTTTCTTTTTCATTCTTCTTACTCCGCCCACACTCCAAACCAAGAACCACTATACATCTTCAATCCCAATCAAACTCAAGATCAAGATATAAACTCACTCAAAACCTGATCAATTCCACAAAATCATCTTTCCTCTTTTTTCCAAGTCTACGTTACTTTTTCTTCCATCTCTCCATTTCTATCTCTAAAATATTTTCTCCCAGTTCCTTTCTATATACTATTTATCTGCTACAATCTATCAACATATATCTCGACCTCAAGACTGAATCATCATCAATCTCTGCCTGGTAAGATCTCAAATCTTGGTAGGATCATCCAGAGTCAACTAACTCTCCTTTTTCTAAATGCCAGTTGCCGCTCTACCATTCCAAGTTTCTCAACAATGTTCTCCTGCCCAAACTACCTACGCTAACTCTTACAATTGGCTCTAGCTGTAGGATCTTGTTTTCCTTTATTTCTCCTGTTATTCTTTTAGTCTTTTTTATTTTCATGTCTTCTTGATTTCTTACATATTCTATGTTGTTCAGTCTTGCTGGTTCTTAGTTCTAAATAATATCATCACAGAATTTATCACGGTTAAAAGCCAAAACCAACGAACTCAACCAAAAGAATTAAAGAAATGAATGAGCCAGCAGGAGCATCCGATTACTTTCACCAGGTAGCCCTAACAGCTTTGGTCAACGCCATACCTCCATTGAATGAAGAAAACTATTCAATCTGGCGCAATAAGATGCTGATGCTTTTTGATCTTCAAGAAATCAAAGACGCTATTACGACAAATACCAGACCTATTTCAACCAAGCAAGATAGAGAGATACGGGCTATCATCCTCTCAAAACTCAATAGTACCACACATGCTAATGTAGTTAACTCAACCAACATAACCTCTGCAAAAATTCTATGGGCTGAAATTACACAAAGATTTGCCTCATCTGAAACCGCAAATAGGGCGAGGGTTTTCAATCACTTTCTCCACCCAATGTTTAGTGAACACGCCATTGACGGGTTCATCACCAAGATGCAGAAATCTATTACAAAGATGGCAGACGTAGGAATAGAACTTCCTAAAGATATTCTAGTGTACTTACTTCTTTTCAAATTTCTTTCATTACTTGAGAATCTTAAGCAGCAAATAATGCATGTCAAAAAGAGTCTCACCGTGGATGTCGTCTTCAATCACCTGATTCAATATCATAACGAAAGAAGGGAACAGGTCAAAGTCTCCAAAACCTCCACTGATGTATCTCTCGTAACGACTAAAGCAAAGTATAATAAAGATGAACGCAAAGTTAAAATGCACTGCAAAGAAGGCTATCATGACCCTAACGCACCCCATCCCAAATCATCATGTTTCCACTTACATCCCAAGAACGCTCCAGACTGGTGGATTGAACAACAAACGGAATGGAAGAATAAAAATAAAATAAACCCCGCAATCAATTATCATGCTCTACTTACACTTTGGATCAACTCCGACAATAACCCCAATCTCCTCCTGGATTCTGGCGCCAATGTCCACATCTTTAATGTCCTTAAATATTTTACATTGATTGAACTACAAGATGAACTCAATGAAATCAAAACCAGAAAACTCAAAGCTAATCTCAAGATTTGGGGAACCAGAACGGTCCAGTTAGAATGGAAATAATCCACCATCACCCTTGAAGACTGCGTCTACGTACCGGAGATAGTGGTAAATATAATCAGTCCTGGTCTTCTTGCAAAAAGGGGATGCAATCTCACACAAAGAAAAGACAGTTTCTCCGTCACTAGGAATGATAAGATAGGACTAAAAGTACTTGTCCAAGATCACCTTTTTGTCATTGAGAAGCCTTGGACCGCTGGCAGCAATCAGAAGGTGAATCTCTCTAACCAATCACCCGCCACACCTCTTTCTCTACTCGATTTCCATAAAACCTATGGCCACGCGTCCATCTCAACTCTCAAACCACTTCTGAAAGGCTGCTATTCCAATGAGGAACTTCTCAATTTTCAGTGCAATAGCTGCATTAAAAGTAAAATTACTAAAGTGCCATTCTCTAGTATCTTGACATCCGCAAACAAATCCTTGGAGCAAATCCACCTTGACTTGATTGGTCCGATCTCTCCCCAATCTAAGGCCGGACACCATTACCTCCTCACCCTGGTTGATAATCATACGGGCTACTTAGCAGAATTTCCTCTCCATTCCAAAGACAAGGCTCCCGCAACAATCATTAACATTCTAGCAACAGAATATAAAAGGCTAAACTAATATCCGAATGAAATATTCTTGGATAAAGGGACTGAATTCACTAATTCTACTCTTAAAAAATTTGCTGAATCAAAACACATCAAACTGTTGACCTCCGAACCTTACCATTCCCAACATAATGGTTGTGCTGAAAGAGCCAATCAAACCATAGTCGAATCGGCCCAAACCACTTTCTTGTTGTCAAGATTACCCAAGAATTACTAGCACATTGTGACCAGGAGCTGTTGCTTTATGCTCAACCAGATTCCCCGAGAAGGTAAAAATCAGTCTCCTTGGGAACTCATGTTCGGTAAGAAACTACCAACTAATTACTTGAAACCCGTAGGTACTCCAGTAGTATACCTGGAAAACCTTCTTCAAAAAGGACGCAAGTTTTTTGAAAAAGGTCTTGAAGGAATCCTGGTCAGTTTCAATCCGGTTTTTCACTCCTACCTCATTCTCAACTCGCTAGGAGCTGTTATAGAAACAAAACACGTTAAGTTCCTAAAAACAAATTTAAACAAATTCCCTCTTCTCGAATCACCCGGCCTAGATATCTTTTCTCAGTCCAGTCTCGATACTAATGAATCTGACTTCTTGACCCTCAATAAACAATACAAGATCCGAGAGGCTGATGTTGAATATTCCGTATTGGACTCAGATTTTGAAGAGGAAGATAATCCTCTAGATTCTCCATCATCAAACAGTTTGTCACAGACAATCCCCTCTCCAGAATTACCATCTAGTGTCCCCGCTCCTGAATTACCATCTTGACCCAAACAAGAAACCCAAAAACCGCAAAGATATGGATTCCATCACTACTACAAACCCCCTTCCTATAAAGCTGCCTGGAAATGTCCGGAATGGCCAAAATGGGAAAAAGCCTCAAAAGATGAATTACTTTCTATAGAATCTCAACAAGTTTGGGAAGAATATTACGGTAAACCAGACAATATCCTGAACACCACTTTGGTATTCAAGGTGAAGGAAAATTGCCACAGAGAACCAGTTAAATATAAGTCCAGACTATGTGTGCAGGGTTTCAATCAAATTCAAGGTATTGATTTTGACAAAACTTGGGCGCCTACTGGTAAACTTGGCTCACTCCGACTAGCTCTTCTTTACGGCCTTAAAAATAAAATGAAATTTACCCAATTCAACGTAAAAGTGGCATTCTTACATGCTCCTTTAAATGAAAATGTTATAATCAGAACTCCCAAAGGCTCAGATAGAAAATTGCCGTTCCTAAAACTAAAGAAATCTCTATATGGTCTCCAACAATCACCAAAAAACTGGTAAAATACTCTCACCACTTGGATCAAATCACAAGGTTTCCACGGATCAACTAGTGACCCATGTCTGTTTCTCAATTCAAACTCTGGAGAGGTCCTATATTTTCATGTGGATGACCTGATCCACGTGGGAAGAAAGGATGATTTCAAAAAATTTTTTTTAAAAAGATTCACTAATTCTTCTTGTCACTCCCCTAACACAATCCTCGGAATGCTGAGGGAATTTGAAGATCACAAGACTATGTTTAGCCAACCAAATCATATCAATCGCGGACTTGAGGAGTTAGGACTTGTTGAATGCAACGCCGTCAACTCCCCTTTGACCCAAAATCTACACCTCGAACCCACCTCAGATGAGGATCACGCCGAATTTACTCAACTTAATATCAACTACCGATCTGAGATCGGCCTCTTAAATCACATTTCCAAATATACTCGACCTGATATTTCTTTTGCGGTATCAAGCTTGGCTAGGTTTAATACTAAACCAGGTCTCACGCACTGGAGAGAGGTTAAGAAGGTTTGGAAATATTTGAAAACCACAAAAAATCTCAAACTAGTTCTGCAATATGATCCCAAGCAGGAAGTTGTTTCTGGCTATAGCAACGCAACCTGGGGCGATGATCCTGTGTTTTGCAAGTCTCAAACAGGCTATATCATTTTTCACTATGGAAGTCCTATCATCTGGAACTCATCAAGACAAAAAAACATAACATATTCATCCACCGAGTCCGAACTGAATGCTATGCTGGATTGCTATTTGGAACTGAAGTGGATATCTCATTTGATTGGCAAAGTATATCTTAATCCCTCAGTGAAGCTTATGATCTACATTGATAATAAGGGTCTCAATGAAAAAATAAAAAGGTTTGGGTCCCACTCAAAATCTCGACATATTGACATCAAAACTAAAGGCTTGAGAGAAGACTATTTGCTTGAAAAATATGAATTGACACTCATTTCTTCTAATGAAATGATGGCCGATTCTTTAACTAAGGCAACCTCGATCCAAATACTCAACCGTCTCCATAAAAAGATCTTCTACAACATCAAGAATAACCTCAATGTGTCTTCTCATCTTACCAGTCACAAGGGGTGTTGAGATATTGGACTTCATAGCGCGCTCTCTCACTTTCACACAACAGCTCCGCGCAACAAGGTGAAGTGTCACCAGAGGAAGGTTCACGCCCTCCAGTCTTGAATCTTGATTCTCACCCTCTTCAACAGATTCTCACAGGGGCTTGATCCTACTCTCTCATCTTCCTGGGGGACTCTTTCCCATTCCCATAGATTCTTTCTTTTCCCTTCTCATCCACTTCTTTTTCTATTTCCACCCAAATCTCTCCTCTTTTTCTTTCTGATCCGCTCCTCTTTTCTTTTTCATTCTTCTTACTCCGCCCACACTCCAAACCAAGAACCACTATACATCTTCAATCCCGATCAAACTCAAGATCAAGATATAAACTCACTCAAAACCTGATCAATTCGACTGAATCATCTTTCCTCTTTTTTCCAAGTCTACATTAATTTTTCTTCCATCTCTCCGTTTCTATCTCTACAATATTTTCTCCCAGTTCCTTTCTATATACTATTTATCCGCTACAATCTATCAACATATATCTCAACCTCAAGACTGAATCATCATCAATCTCTGCCTGGTAAGATCTCAAATCTCGGTAGGATCAACCAGAGTCAACTAACTCTCTATTTTCTAAATGCCAGTCGCCGCTCTACCATTTCAAGTTTCTCGAAGATGTTCTCCTGCCCAAGCTACCTACGCTAACTCTTAAAATTGGCTCTAGCTGTAGGATCTTTTTTTCCTTTATTTCTCCTGTTATTCTTTTAGTCTTTTTTATTTTCATGTCTTCTTGATTTCTTACATATTCTATGTTGTTCAGTCTTGCTGGTTTTTAGTTCTAAATAATACCATCACAGAATTTATCAGATGGCATTAACAATGGGTCCAAATTTGGTGGGTTAGATCATTGAGCTTGGTTTGAAGGATGGGAGAGATAATTAAAAAGGTAGGATCAGCTGAGGTCAAGGACAAGATTTGGGTTGGCCGTGCAACAACCACATGAGATGATAAAACCAACGGGCAGGGATCAGATTACCATGCAAGATGAGCAAACCAAAAGCCACGGATTGGATGACTGCGCAAGATGAGAAAACCAATGGCACAGATTGGATGACCGCACAAGATGAGAGAAGGATCTTCTGATGGAACTGAAGGGTGCAAGAAATAGCTTGCTTGTCTGTCACATGAGCAAAGACAAGATGAAAAGGTGATTGGGATGATGATTTTGATGAGGATGAGGATGGCTGTCCACATGCGTGCTTGGACAAAAAATTGGGCAGGGAGTGGGGCAAGGAGAAGTTGAATGGAGGATATAGGGATTTGGACGCCCTGGAGAGTCCTTCCTATACTTCCAGGACAGGCAGGATTTGCAAGAACAGGAAATTGGAAAGTTCCAATAGAAACTCAGAATTTTTTTTTTATAAATAGATTAAAAGATTATATATAAATTTTTTTAAAAATTTCCCCTTTACATGAGGTGTCCAGAATTGGTCACCAAAATGGCCAAATGCAATTTTGGTGGATGATGACGGGTGTTGATGATTGGTGATAATGGTGATGGTGATGGTTCTGTTGATGGTGATGGTGATGGTGATGGTGATGGTGATGGTGAAGGTGATGGTGATGGTGATGGTGATGGTGATGGTGATGGTGATGGTGATGGTGATGGTGATGGTGATGGTGATGGTGATGGTGATGGTGATGGTGATGGTGATGGTGATGGTGATGGTGATGGTGATGGTGATGGTGATGGTGATGGTGATGGTGATGGTGACGGTGATGGGATAAGGGATTGATGATTGTAAAATTATGGGATATGGGAAAATGGTTTGAGGATGCTCAAAGTATGGGCTAAGGGTGCCTTGGAGGAATAGTGATCCCTGAAGGGTAAGATTAGGGGATGGATTGCACCTGGTTGGGGGAGAGAAGCCCATTATTTATGGAAGATCCTGCCCTCAGGGCTGTCCCTGAGGGTCTCCCTACAACAGTGAATACAGTTACATGAAGAATTTTGGCTGGCCAGAGGAGGATGCTATGCATTATTTAAATGAATTTACATCCTTGCATAAATTGCTGTGCTGCCTTGATACAGGTGCCCCCTGCAAAAATTGATTCTTTATAGTGGTTGTTAGTCATTTTTTTGGCTCTTCATGCAGTGCCTTGCATTTTTTTACTTCTGTATACTTCTTCACAGGTTTTTTTGGTGCTTCATGCGGTCCCTTGCATATATTAATACTGTATACCGCTGAAGGAATTTTTTTGGTGCTGCATGCAGTGGCTTGCATATATTAATTCTATATACTGCTTCTGGTTTTTTGGTTTGGTGCTACATGCATTGTCTTGCATATATGACTTCTGTATACTTATGCAGGATTTTTTGGGTTCTTTATGCATTGTAGTGTTTGCATTATGTATTTGACGGCTTCCAGGGTATGTCCATGATATTTCACCGTACTTTGACACCTGGCAGGGAGGTGGGTAGGCCTGGCTTGAATTGGGCTGTATCTTCTAATCCATGGGAGATAGAGGGGTACTTTGGCTGAGTGAAAGGGGGTTATTTTTGGTGTAGGATCCATTTTTGAGGTTGTTTTGAGTATTTTATCTATCCTTATAATAGAAAAGTGTTTCTGGTGGATGTAACTGTCAGGCTCCTGGATTCCAAGACCCTTGCTATCCTTTAGCTAACAGAGGTGATAGAATAAATAATAAATATATCATTTAATCAATGCAGAAAAAATCCATAAAATATTTGGATAAAGCTTATTGAAAGTTTAATTGGTTTGGTTATGGTTTATTTCTATAAATCAATATAGATGAATTGATTATTAAATATTTTTATAGGGAGGCCACAATGATATTGAGTATCTTTAACACCTCTCTTCAGGGATTTCAGTATGAAAACACGTAGGCCTGGTTACTTTGGGCCGTTTAGTTTAAAGGATATTTTTCCCAAAGATAATATTTATATATGATACATGGTGGAGTGGAAAGACTTTTTAACCAATCTGCCACAACAGAGAAAGGATAAAAAGACTCACTGGTATATTATTAAATCCTTTGGGTACCTGTTTTGGACGTGAACTGATGGGTTGAACCTGTATACTGGGGTTATAAGATTTTTCAGAAGTTTGAATTGATAAAAGAGGGTTGAGGATGGAAATTATTAATCAGACTAAAGCCATAAATTACTTACTTATTTTGATTACCTTGGCACAGTCTCTGGATATAAATATAACTGGGTCTCTGGGTATCAATATCCTCAAAGGAGCTCTTTATTTATAGCTTTTGGAGTCCCAATATTGTCCCTTTGAGGGGTACATGGGCTCAAGGGGAAGGACATTGAGGCTGGCAGGGTAACCAGTGGTAGCCTGTCCCTTGTTCTTGGTGCTGTAACACGTGTAGCATCTAATTCCACAGGGTATGGAAATTATTCTACTTAATAATTGATTTTTGGACGTGTGAATTGTTGAGACTGTGAAAATGAAGATGTGTCTGGTGGGAGTCAAACCCACAACCTCAGATAGACTGAGACACATACTAGAGTGCTGCCTTTACCAACTAGGCTACAGACGCTTGTGGCTGCCAGGGTTGTTTGGTATTACTGGTCTAGGTTCAACTGCACAGCCTCCGTACTGTGGTGATACATCATGTTAGCAGGTTTAACCTCAACATGAATAACACTAATCTGTCCTTTTTATTTATTATTTAATTAATTATCTTTAGTAAATGTTCCCAGTAAGTTAATAGTTATTTTAATACAAATTCCTACGGATATTCTGATGTCAGGTTAGTTCTCATCCTTTATTAAATAATTGGAGTAAAGTCATGATATTGATTTTACTCCTTATTTTTAAAATTTAGTTGATTTACTAAAATAATTAGTTAAAAATGTAAGTCATGGGTATTCATTTAATATTTTGGGGGTGCATTGGCTGCGGCGTCTGCGTGTGGGAATTTTGACAGAACACATTTCCGTCTGTAAATCCTAAAATATACACAACACCTCAATTCTGACTGAATTTTAGTTGTGAAAACTATACGTGAAAATACCATTGAAATATTTAATTGGCCAAAAAGTTCAATAGTGGTGCCTTGGGATTTTGGTCTTTCTTTCCTTAATTATTTAAACAGATAAGGAGTTGGATTTCAAGGGTTGGGTCAGTGAGTGACCCTACCTAACTTTGGGTGGAGAATCCATTTTTGCAATAATATTTATGGTTTCCCTACTCCTTCTCAGATTAATTTTATTATTATTATTTTTATGTTATTTCTGTTACTTTTGCAGCTTGCTCTGAAATAGTAGCAAGCTGACAGTAACTTAGTTTTTGGAGCACCACACCGCTTCTCAAATTTCCTTCATATCTTGATGGAGGGATACTCCTCCATCCTGCAATCTACAAGTTAATATGCCATTGTAAAGCCTCAAAAGGACACTCCCTTGTGGCTCCAGGCTCAGACTCCACAAGAAGGTTCTTCTAACCAAACCTGGATGGTCCTCCAAAATCTCATTGAGGACAAGGTACTTTATTATCTGATTGAAGGAGAAACAGTACGCACCAGAAAATGTCCCTGAGGATACTCCTCCCTCTTTTGCATTCTTGGATGCTAAACGCTCAAGATCTAATTCCCAGAACCTCTGCTGATTTACTCCCCATTTTTCAATTGTTTCCCTCTGTAAATTCTACCAATCCCCCTCCTGATACCCCTCAATATTCTCCAAATCACACTTTTCTTCTTCATTGGGGATGAATTTTACAATTCGACAAACCTGGTCAATATTGTTTGTGTCTTTTATATTGGCTTTTTTCTTGAACCATGCCAGAAACCAATGTACTCCCTTGGGAAAGAACCTAACTTCTGGATAGTCCCTTGGTCAAAACTTTTCTCCACTCCCCTTTGGGTTCTTGTCTGGTACCCCATACAACAATTGACCCCCCTGGCCACCTTTGGTGGAGGTCCTCCTGAGCTCAATTTCTGACAGGGGAGTAGTTGGTAAGTACTGCTTGCTGCCACTGCTTTGGGAAGCAATTTTGTGCAAAATAAAACATCTTCCACAATCCCACTCAAGTACCAGATACTTGTCTAATCCTTTGGGTTAAAATACCCTCTCTGCACCAGAATAGCCCTGTAAATGCTGCTCTGCGCCCTAAAGAGACTTCCTTTTACTAAAAAGAAATGAAATAATTGGCAATGAACAGAAAAGGACTCCCTGAAAAGCTCTGTTCCAAACTATTCTCCAATAAGACTCCAAGCTAATTCAAAGAAAAAATTCTTAAGATAGAACGTGTGCCCATTTGTACTCCAATAAAAAATGTGATAAGAAACTCACCTAATCCTTCTAAATAATAGCATAATATAAGATAATTATAATACAATGATTATACCCTTTAATATAAAACTCCAAAACAATATACAACTCCAAAACAATAGAAAAACAAAAAGAATGACTTTTCCCCTGATCTGCCTCCCAAACCCACCCCACAATGAACCAGCCCTGTCAGATTACTGATACTAGGAACTTTGCATTCCTTTAGCTACAGAAAGTGATATTGGTTTTGGAAAAATAATAATTCCTCAAAAAAACCTAAAATTGCTCAAAAATATTGATACAATAAGAGCATGTGCAAAATTTGTAGTTTGGTTTGGTTAAAATGGTTTAAGCGTATTTTTAAAGAGGGGACACAGCTTATACAAGACTGGGGATCTTTATTGAAACAACCTCTCTTCAAGGGGCTCTTTTCAACCTTGTAAAGACCTTGGGACAATGAGGTCCTCTTGGGACAATGAGGTCCTCTTGGGACAATGAGGTCCTCTTGGGACAATGAGGTCCTAAGTGATTGCTCAAAAGGGGTTTACTCAAGGGGAATGATTGGACTGGCTGTATCACAGCACTTATAACAGGATGCAAGGAGGATATAAATTAATACTTTAAGCAGGAACTCCATGATTCTTGCACAAATTCACAGTTTGGAAGGGTCTTGGGACAATTGTTGAGGTTTTTGCTGATTTTCTTCAATGGAATTAATGATGGGGTTATAACTAATAATTATACTAACAGACTGAGGCCATAAATTATTTTTTATCTTGTTCAAACACTTGATCAAAGATGTTGATTGGCCTTAATTGATTACTTATAAATTACTGGTGTTTAAATCATCCAAAAAGGGCTTTATATATACATTTTTGAGGTAAGAAGATCTTCTCAGGGCACTTAGAGAGGTTTGTTTTGCGCCAAGGCTGGCATACTGGCCAGGGATATATTTACAAATATTCTTAGTTTTTTCAACCAACTGGACTTGTCTTTGTGATATTTATGGGTGAAACAATTATCAGAATCTGTTTAAATTTCAATATGTTATTCTTACATTTTTGGCATATTTCCTACATTTGTATTAGTTTCTTTTGAGTCAAATGGTGAGAAGTGGGTATTGGTAAATTTTACGCCATCCTCTCAAAATTTTTGGAATTTTTATTGATTTTAAGGGGAACTCCTTTATATGTTTTGTGGTTCATAAAGATTTAACAAGATTTATGTCAGCCTGCTACTTAGCACAGAGCAAACTGACAAAGCAAAAACAATAATAATATTAACAAAAATAAAAAGAACAAAAATAAGTAAATAAATAAAATTATTATAAAAAGAAGGAGTAGGAAATCCATAAATATCATTGCAGAAATGGATTCCCCACCCAAAATAAGGTAGGGTCACTCACTGACCCCACCCTTGAATTATTACTCCTTATATTTTTTAATTAATTTAATAGAAAATGGTAAATGACCACGGCACCAGTATGACACCTTTTGGCCATTTTTATATTTCACATGATATGTCATGTATAGGTTTCACACCTAAATTTCAGTCAAAATCCAGGTTTTGTGTGTAGTTTAGGAGTTACACGGGGAATTGTGTTTTGTCACAATTCCCGCACGCAGCCCCGCGTCCCTACAGCGCTGTTGTCCCGCATATGCAAACTCCCGCACGCAGCCCCGCGTCCCTACAGCGCTGGACTCCCGCGTACGCCAACTCCCGCACGCAGCCCCGCGTCCCTACAGCGCTGGACTCCCACGTATGAAAACTCCCGCACGCAGCCCCGCGTCCCTACAGCGCTGAACTCCCGCGCAGGTGATCCCGTGACCTAGTCACGCGCGCAGCGGAACAGTCCCCCGCGCGCATCTGAGCAACTGATCAGTCCCGCGCGCATCTGAATGGATTGATCCCCGCGCCTCCTGCTGTGATCAGTCTGACAGCCAGGTACCGCTCAGAGGAGCTACAACATAGTAGGATCTACACTACATATGTAAAGCTACCACACAAGCATAGATCGTAGTTTAAAAACATTAAAAGTCAATTAAAATTATTTATTAACTAATTTTTAGTATTTTTTATTAATTAAATAAAGATCCAGACTCACCACGTCATGAGCCGACCAGAACCTTCAAAGACCACAAAACTACACAAGGAGTGGTCGTAAAAATTATTGAAAATTACATACAGGATCAGCAGAGGATGTAAAACTAATAAAAATCCACGTCTGCTCACTTTGGACCAGTACTTACAGTACAAATCGAGGATCAGTGCAGGATCAGCAAAATGACTAATCTATTGATTAACAGATCCTGCAGCTAAAAAGGAGCTGTTCCTTGACAGATCTAAGGCCAGCAGGCTAACAGCACCTTGAGGACGTGCCAATTTTGCCCTGACTGCCCCCCTAGCCTCAGCCCATGGCTAGTACCCCTTCTAGAGGCCCCCAAGCACTCAAAAAAGCCTATTTAAACAGGCTCTTTTTGCCCTTCTGTTCCAAATCATGAATCAGTTATCAGTTATCAGAAATATTATTAGTATCAATCAGACATTGTTTCATTGTTAGTCAAGTTCTTATCAAGAAGAAAGCAAGTGATTTATGATCTAGTCTGAAGTATTATTATTATTATTTTCTAAAATAACTATCAACAACCAGAAGTTTGAACCAGCCACCAACCCCATCTGTTCTGAAGCTTCTTACCTGAATCTTTGCAGGATTTCTGTGGATTACTTCCCAAGTAATTTGTTCCCTTCCTGCTCTGGGTTTGTGTGCTGTTTTGCCCGCCCAAATTAGTGGATAAGGCCTTAGAAGGCACCCATCTTCATTCCAAGGTTATAAACTGCCTAAGGAGGACCCTTGAGGAGAGGTTGCCAAGTCTGTAAAGACCCCCAGTAGTATATTACTGTGGCCCCTCTTTTTATATTATATTTAAAATATTTATAACCAAACCAATTAAACCTTGCACTTGCTCTTACCATACAATTATTGGAGCTGTAAAGTGTTTATTCTTTGGAATATTATTGCTCCAAATTCTTTTATCACTCTCTGTAGCTAAAGAACTGCAAGGTTCCTGGTATCAGAGAGCTGACAACTGGGGGTCTGGCCAGGAATTATCCTTAATAATTAATTATTTAATTACTTATCTCCTGGACCAGTTATTTATATTAAAAAAATTATATAAGTAGAAATACTTATTATTTTTCTTTATCTTTTGATTTATCCAGTGGATTTAAAGACCAACGGAGAATTGATCAATTATTATTAGAATCATCTTAAATAGAAAAAAGAAGAAAAATTACGTAACTTTGTGCCTGTTGTTATAACTCCTTAACAAGAACAAGAGAGACTTGTTTATTATAGACAACAAAATCTTAAATGAAAAGGAACAAGAGTTAGAAAGAATTATTAATTTTAATTCCTTGTTAAGACAGAAAAAAGAGTGGAAAATCTACCAAAGGAAGCTTTCTGCTTTTAAGAGACAGTATCCAAATTATCAAAGTGAGCTTTAATCTCCTTTTTATTATTTTTTTATAAAAAATCATAAAAAACTCGAAAATTATAAAAAAGTATTATAAAAATAAATAAATATATAACTTATATTTTTTTTATTTTATCCCATCTCAGTGGACTTTGTTTTTGGTGATCTTATTGACCAAGACCTCTTAGAGGACGTCCCAGACTGTGGACCCTTGGATTTGTCCCAAGATTTGATTGGAACCCACTCAGATCCCATTGGAATACCCTCCAAGGAAGTTCCTGACCCCAACAAGGACTTAGTACCTTTAAACTTCATATAAGTAAGTCATACATTTTTTTAAAATATAAAAACCAAAAATACTCAAAAAAATTATTTTTTTGATTTTTTTTACAAATTTTTGACAAAGACTTACATAATTTGTAACATGCATCAAAACAAACGCAAACCCCGCGCCAGTGGATGGGCCCCGTCATATGGATCTTTGCCCGGAGGAACCCGCGCGCGCAAGGACGCCAGTCGCGAACGCGATGTGGATCGAGCCATTGATTGCTCCGATCCAAGCGACAATGACGACCACCACGGCCACCGACTCGACCAACTCACCGTTGGAGAGCCGTCCCTTGTCCAACGTGATATCCCGGGAGGATACCGTTCCACCTACGCCACCCCAGCCGGACTCCTCCAAGGAGGACAAAATAAAGGAATTGGTGAAAGAACACGTGGGTCATTGGGAGCTGTTCAAACAGGCTCAGACCCAGGAAGACCAGCAAGGTATGAGAAAAGCTATATCTTTTGCAAAGAAGACTCAAATAAACCTCCAAAAATTGATTCCCAAGAGAGAAGTAGAAGGCTACGTGCCGAATTGGAATCCTTGGGACCAATTAGTTTCCTTAAGAGGAAACAACAACAACAGGAAGAAGAGATCTCTAGCCCATCAGAAATTAAAGAGTCCCAAAGAGTTGGACAATAAAATATCTTTGGAAAGAAAATGGAAGAAAGTGTACCACAATTAGATGTAGAAACTTTCAACTTGTTTTCCATAAATGTTTCTCATAACTTTGATATCATTGGTAAATTTTTTGACAAAATATATGAGCAATTGGATAAAGTAAATACCAATTTTGGTAAAGTCATGCAATCCCAATCCAACTTGGTCAAAATCAATGAGTTAGAAGTAAAAAAAATAAGAGAAAGCATCAGCTTGAGTAAGGGAGAACTAATGAATTACCTAGAAAACAATAATTCAGCTATCCAAGAAGAAATTCTTCTATCCATTGAACAAATCAAAGAAGGTATTAATAGGACAGACCATGCTTCCCCTACTCACATTATTAATAAAATTGATTCATTAAGTAACAAACTTGACCTGGAATTAGGTATGATTAAGAATGATCTCAGGGATCTAAAAGTAAACTTGACTTTACCCGTTGCAGACTCTGATCAAATCAGACCTTCCAGGTACCACAGTACTCCCCAATTACCTTTTAGACCAAGAACAATCAGGCATGAATCTTTCAGGCCTAGTCCCACTCCTGAAGTAGAACAAGAATTGAAAATACTTCACCCTATCACTGAGTGGCCTAAATTCTCAGGAGAAGGAGAATACAATCATGTCAGTTTTATTAAGTTTATTGACTATACTCGGGCCTCTTATGAACTTCCTGATAACATAGCCATAGTAAGACTACCTAGACTGTTTGAAGGAGTAGCCCTTGACTGGTTCATCAATAAGAGAGAAGAGGTAGGATCTTTGTCATGGAATTCGTGGAAAGACTTGATTAAGGAACAATTTGGTACCAGAATTTGGAAAAGAAAAATGATGAAGACTTTTGAAACTTCTTTGTTTGATCCATCTAAGGAAAAACCTCACAAATGGTGCCTTGACCAGAAGAGAAGAATAGACTGCTTCTACCCAAATGCTGATAAAGAAGAAGTCAATGAAAGACTCCTCAACCTATGTCCAGGACAACTTAACCATAGCGTAAGATGCAGAATGCCCATGAACTCTGACCTTTCCACTCTCATAGGAGTATTAGAAGAAACTATTGACATGAATGGCTTAGACAAAAAGGTTAACAAACCCAGAGAACCAACTATTAGGAATAAGGAAGAATATAATAACAAGAATAAAGAACCTATCCCTACCAACTCAAAAGCCAAGAATACTTTGGTAACTAAAGAAAAGATATGTTGGAATTGCAACCAAATAGGGCATGTAAGACCTGACTGTCCTTTACCCAGGAGGAAGATTAATCTTATTGAAGGAGAAGAAAATGACACTAATCCTGACCCCCAACTAGATGACACTGATGGTTCCATCTCTGAGTGTGACTTAATGATCTCTAATCCCATTAATTTCATCAAAGGTAACATAGAATCTTCCCTACATATTAACCCTGTTAATGAATATAGCAATTTTCCTCAACAATGGACACCCAACATGAAAATCCAACATTTTTCTGAAGCCAAGACCTTAACCCTTAAACCTTCTATTGGAAAAGGTTAAACAGGTGGTAAAACTTGTTATGCCACTGGCTTGATACAAGGTTCTCCCGTAAAATTACTTCTAGACAGTGGAGCCTTCTGCTCTTGTGTTGGAACTGACTACTTAGATAAACAGGATTCCAACTGGAAGAAAAACTTACTTCCTGTACCTTGAGCTAAGTTCAGCAGCTGTAACTCACCTCTTTATTCTATTGGAGTATGGCCAACAGAAATCATACTTCCCCACTCTAAAGGATCAATCAAGATAAAGATTGAATTTGTAGTACTTCAAAATGGAGTATGTGATTATTTTATTGTAGGAAATTATTCTCTTTGCCTGTAAGGGATAGATGTCTTCCAGAGTAAAGGGAGATATTTCACTATAGGAGGAGATTGGAACAAGAAGTTCCAAATATGCCATTTCAATGCTAAAGATACTGATTCCACTTATGAGAGACACTCAGAGAATTTTAACCAGGAATACTTTTCTCAAGCTTCCCTGAATTCCCAGCTTAGTGAAGACCAGAAAAGATATATTCTCCAAGTATGCTTTGAGAACAAGAATGCTTTTTGCACTAAATACCATCCCATTGGTAATATTAAAGGTCATGATATGGACTTAACTTTGACTATTAAGCCTCCTTACCCTCCTAACCTCAGAAGACCAGCTTAATCTTCTAGTCCAAAATCTAGGACTTCTCTAGAAGGCCACATCCAAGAACTAGTGGACTTACAAGTCTTACAGAAAGTAGGGCATAATGAGCAAGTAGACGTAACTACACCTGTGATAATAGCCTGGAACAATGATAAGTCTAGGATTTGTTGGAGACTTTAGAATGCTCAACAACTACACCCAAGCTGACTATTATCCTATCCCAAGGATTGACCATGCTCTACATAATCTTTCTAAAGCTATTTTCATTACTACTATGGACATGTTGAAAGGCTTTCACCAAATACCTATCAGTCCGGATAGTAGGAAATTTATGAGAATCATATGTCATTTGGGCATATATGAGTATCTCAGAATCCCCTTTGGTATTAAAAATGCTCCTTTCCACTTCCAAAGAATGATGAATACAGTCTTAGGAATTTTCATCAGGCAAGGTTTGATGACTGTATACAAAGATGATGTTATCATTTATTCAGACGATTGGGATACTCACATGGATAAAGTAAGGCTAGTGCTTAAAACAATTGCCACAGCAGGATTAAAAGTATCTATGAAAAAGTGAAAATTTGGATACGGAGAACTTAAAGCTCTAGGACACATTGTTTCTGGACTCACTTTAACTGCTGAGAAAAGTAAGATAGCAGCAGTAATGAACAGACCTATTCCCCAGAACAAAACTGAACTCTTATCCTTTATAAGCTTCTGCTGCTACTACAGGAAGTACATACCTAAATTTGCTAACCTCACCAAGTGTTTATATGAGATCTGCAACAGCAACACTTGGTTTGAAATGACTCATGAAAGATTGAAGAATTATGAGGAACTCAAAGTAGCTATGACTACTGCCCCAGTGTTGATACAACCTGATTATTCTAAACCTTTCAAAATTTAAATAGATGCTAGCATGGAAGGATTAGGAGCTGCATTACACCAAGAAGTAATAGAAGAGGATAAACCAGTAGAGAAACCCATACTCTTCATATCTAGACAAGTCAAAGATACTGAAAAAAGATATGGTGCCAGCCAAATGGAATGCCTTGCTCTAGTATGGGCATTAGAAAAACTCCACTATTATTTGGAAGGTACAAATTTCGTGGTGATCACTGATTGCAATGCTGTTAGAACTCTCATGAAAATGAAAACTCCTAGCAGGCATATGTTAAGATGGCAGATAGCCATACAACAGTACAGAGGTCAGATGACTATAGTCCACCAAGCTGGAGTTAAACATCAGAATGCTGACAGTCTTAGCAGAAATGCTCTACCAAATGATACTAGCAATCCCGCTCATGACCCAGAAGATCATGATCTATTTCCTATAATAAACATTAACCTGTTTAATCTTGAAGCTCCCATCATAGGAATTCACATATGTGAACTAGATGAATCACTGTTCAGCTCCATCAGAGAAGCATACAACTCTGACATGAAGACTTTGATTAACATCATAGAAAGTGCTTCACCTCTATCTGAACTCATCAACAGTTTGCCTGAACCCCTGCTGAAATCCTATAAAGAAGGAAGATTCACACTGTGGGATGGCCTAGTATATTACCGGCATAAACACTCTAGTGTTATAGTCTTGACCAACACAGAGCATATCAAACTTGTTTTAGCTGAATGTCATGATAATTGCTCTTTGGGTCACCTGTCTATGGCTAGAACCCTAGATAAAGTAAAACAGACTGCCTGGTGGATCAACTGGAGAGACTCTACTATCAAGTATGTTTCAAGCTGTGAAATTTGTCAGAAGTCCAACAGGACGACTGGGAAAAGGTTTGGACTACTCCAAAAGATTGCTGAGCCCAGGAAAAGATGGGAAGTTATCAACATGGACTTTGTAAAGGGACTGCCCCCTGGAGGAGCTTACTCTTACAACTCAGTCCCGGTTATTATAGACAGATTTTCTAAGAAAGCCAAGTTTCTACCTAACCATAAGGAAGACACAGCTATGGAAGTAGCCTTACTCTTCTGGAACAGACTAATTGCTGATGTAGGAATTCCTAAGATTATTATCAGTGATAGAGACCCCAAATTCACGTCTGAATTCTGGAGAAACCTCCATGATATGTTAGGAATTACCTTAGTCTTTTCTACAGCTTATCACCCTCAGACAGATGGATTAGCTGAAAGAATGATCCAGACTCTAGAGGACATGATCAGAAGGTTCTGTTGCTTTGGGATGGAGTACAAGAATACAGATGGATACTGCCATGAATGGGTTAGCCTTTTACCTGCAATAGAAATGGCCTATAACAGTAGTAAACACTCTACTACCAAAGAGGCTCCTTACGTACTGGAAAGAGGATGGATCCCCAAATTACCCAAGGATAAACTCAATCAGGAGTTAAATAATATCCATCCAACAGCACTGAAATTCAAAAGCATGATATATATGGCAAATAAGCACGCTGCTAAGTGTGTACAAGATGCTGTTGAATACAACTAACAGAGGTGGGATAAAACTCACAAAGAACTTGATTTCAGAATATGAGATCAAGTTCTAATTTCAACCACCAATTTCAATAACTTGGCTGGGAACAGAAAACTCAGACCAGCCTTTGTTGGGCCTTTCACTATCAAGAAACTCCATGGTAAGAATGCTGTAGAAGTCATCCCCAGTAATGAACTCTCTAGGAAACACCCAGTCTTCCCAGTTAGCCTTGTCAAACACTACCATCCCAGAGAAGGTGAAAAGACCCCTTCACCTGAAATACCAATCTTAGATGAGCCTGAGAAGAACAAAGGAAAAGTTAGTAAAATCCTTAAAGAAAAAAAAGAAAGGATCCAAGGAAAAGATGTTAGACTTTACTTAGTCAGATACAAAGGAGAATCAGCTGATAAAGATGAATGGCTACCTGAAAACAACATTCCAGATGGACCTATACACCTGAGAAACTACAGAGCCAGTAAAAGACACTGAGCACCCAAAATTCTTTTTTTTTTTTTTAGATATCTTGGAGTGGGGGAATGTCAGCCTGCTACTTAGCACAGAGCTACCTGAAAAAGCAACAACAATAATAATATTAACAAAAATAAAAAGAACAAAAATAAGTAAATAAATAAAATTATTATAAAACAAAGGAGTCGGAAATCCATAAATATTATTGCAGAAATGGATTTCCCACCTAAAATAAGGTAGGGTCACTCACTGACCCCACCCTTGAATTCTTACTCCTTATATTTTTTAATTAATTTAATAGAAAATGGTAAATGACCACGGCACCAGTATGACACCTTTTGGCTATTTTAATATTTCACATGATATGTCATGTATAGGTTTCACACCTAAATTTCACTCAAAATCCAGGTGTTGTATGTAGTTTAGGAGTTACACGGGGAATTGTGTTTTGTCACAATTCCCGCACGCAGCCCCGTGTCCCTACAGCGCTGGTCTCCCGCGTACGCAAACTCCCGCACGCAGCCCAGCGTCCCTGCAGCGCTGGACTCCCGCGTACGCCAACTCCCGCACGCAGCCCCGCGTCCCTACAGCGCTGGACTCCTGCGTATGCAAACTCCCGCACGCAGCCCCGCGTCCCTACAGCGCTGAACTCCCGCGCAGGTAATCCCGTGACCTAGTCACGCGCGCAGCGGATCAGTCCCCCGCGCGCATCTGAGCAGCGGATCAGTCCCCGCGCTCATCTGAATGGACTGATCCCCGCCCCTCCTGCTGTGATCAGTCTGAAAGCCAGGTACCGCTGAGAGGAGCTACAACATAGTAGGATCTACACTACATATGTAAAGCTACCACACAAGCATAAATCGTAGTTTAAAAACCTTAAAAGTCAATTAAAATCAGTTATTAACTAATTTTTAGTATTTTTTATTAATTAAATAAAGATCCAGACTCACCACGAAGTAAGTTGATCAGAACCTTCAAAGACCATGAAACTACATAAGGAGTGGTCGTAAAAATTTTTAAAAATTACATACAGGATCAGCAGAGGATGGCGAATCAATAAAAATCTACGTCTGCTCACTTTGGACCAGTACTTACTGTACAAATTGAGGATCAGTGCAGGATCAGCAAAATGACTAATCTATTGATTAACAGATCCTGCAGCTAAAAAGGAGCTGTTCCTTGACAGATCCAAGGCCAGCAGGCTAACAGCACCTTGTGGACGTGCCAATCTTTCCCTGACTGCCCCCCTAGCCTCAGCACATGGCTAGTACCCCTTCTAGAGGCCCTCAAGCACCCAAAAAAGCCTATTTAAACAGGCTCTTTTTGCCCTTCTGTTCCAAATCATGAATCAGTTATCAGTTATCAGAAATATTATTATTATCAATCAGACATTGTTTCATTGTTAGTCAAGTGCTTATCAAGAAGAAAGCAAGTGATTTATGATCTAGTCTGAAGTATTATTATTATTATTTTCTAAAATAACTATCAACAACCAGAAGTTTGAACCAGCCACCAACCCCATCTGTTCTGAAGCTTCTTATCTGAAGCTTTGCAGGATTTCTGTGGATTACTTCCCAAGTAAGTTGTTCCCTTCCTGCTCTGGGTTTTTGTGCTGTTTTGCCCGCCCAAATTAGTGGATAAGGCCTTAGAAGGCACCCATCTTCATTCCAAGGTTATAAACTGCCTAAGGAGGCCCCTTGAGGAGAGGTTGCCAAGTCTGTAAAGACCCCCAGTATTATATTACTGTGGCCCTTCTTTTTATATTATGTTTAAAATATTTATAACCAAACCAATTAAACCTTGCACTTGCCCTTACCATACCATTATTGGAGCTGTAAAGTGTTTATTCTTTGGAATATTATTGCTCCAAATTCTTTTATCACTCTCTGTAGCTAAAGGACTGCAAGGCTCCCGGTATCAGAGAGCTGACAATTTATGTGAAAACCATTATTATTTTCCCCAATTTTTCTGTCTTATATTTTAAAATTTCATACTTTTTATTGAATAATCACAGATTTCAAACATCCTTCTATCCTTCAGTAAGGATGTTACATATGCATGATGTATTCATGCAGGTTGTAGGCTGTTCCTGCTGTACCTTTCTGTCAGGAGTATTGCAGTTATTTTTCCCGCGCCCATACTTGACAGCTGCGTGCAGGAATCCTGAATCCGCGGCCAGCAGCATATTGCATGTGGGTTTCTTAAAAGGCCCCTACATATTGAATGTCAGGCGCATTTACCCTTGCTGTATGGATGCAGGGATGCGTGCAGGAATTGTGACAGAACACAAATCCAGCCGTAAATCCTAAAGAATATGCAACACCTCAATTCTGATTTAATTTTACGTCTGAAACCTATACATGAAATTAAACGTGAGATTTTAAAATGGCAAAAAAGTGCCATAGTGATTCTGTTGCTTTTTGGTCATTTCTTTCTTTAATTATTGGAAAACATAATGAGTTGGAATTCAAGGGTGAAGTTAGTGAGTGACACTAGCTTATTTTGGGTGAAAAATTCACCTTTTAAAAAAAATTCTAGGATTTCTCATTTGTTTTATTCTTATGATTTTTTTTATTTTTATCCTACTTTGAAAGTTGCTCTTTACAATTAGCAAACTGAAAGGCCCACCGTTATTCTTGATCCTCCTAGCCAATCCATCTGCATACATTAGTTAATTTAATATCCTGCAATCTCCAATGTCCCTACTTGTCACTTTTCACCAATAATTGCTAAGAAGAGATCCCCATCAAACTTCCTCAACAGATCCCCGTTGATCCTGCATACAGAATTATGGAAGACCCTAGACAATCTCCCTTGCAGTTCCTTGTTGATCTGTATGCTGCCTTTCAAAATCTAGTGTTTTGTCAGCTCTCTGATACAAGGAACCTTGCAGTCCTTTAGCTACAGAGAGTGATAAAAGAACTTGGAGCAATAATATTCCAAAGAATAAACACTTTAAAGCTCCAATAATGGTATGGTAAGAGCAAGTGCAAGGTTTATTTGGTTTGGTTATAAATATTTTAAATATAATATATAAAGAGGGGCCACAGTATTATACTACTGGGGATCTTTACAGACTAGCAACCTCTCTTCAAGGGGCCTCCTTAGGCAGTTTAAGAACCTTGGAATAAATATGGGTGCCTTAGAAAGGACTTATTCCACTAATGGCCGGGCTTAACAGCACAAGTGGCCTAGACAGGAAGGGAAACACTCACTCTGAGTACTTGACCACGAAAATCCCGGAATAATTGGAAGGGTTTCAGAGCAGATGGGGTTGATTGCTTGACTAAACTTCAATGGTTGATTGGTTAATAAAGGTAAATAATACTACTACAGACTAAGTCATAAATCACTTGCTTATCTTCATATAAGCACTTGATTAACAATGACACCGTGTCTGATTGATAATAAATAATTCCTGATAACTGATTAACTTCTTGGAAACAGAAGGGCAAAAAGAGCCTGTTTAAATATTCTTTTGGATGCTTGAGGACCTCTAGGAGGGGTACTAGCCTTGGGCTGAGGCTAAGGGGGCAATCAGGGCAAGATTGGCCCGTCTTCAAGGTGCTGTTAGCCTGCTGGCCTTAGATCTGTCAAGGAACAGCTCCTTTTTAGCTGCAGGATCTGTTAATCAATAGATTAGTCATTTTGCTGATCCTGCACTGATCCTCAATTTGTACAGTAAGTACTGGTCCAAAGTGAGCAGACGTAGATTTTTATTGATTCTCCATCCTCTGCTGATCCTGTATGTAATTTTTAATAATTCTTACGACCACTCCTTATGTAGTTTCATGGTCTTTGAAGGTTCTGATCAACTTACTTCGTGGTGAGTCTGGATCTTTATTTAATTAATAAAAAATATTAAAAATTAGTTATTAACTAATTTCAATTGATTTTTAAGGTTTTTGAACCATAATCTATACTCGTGTGTTAGCTTTACATAAGTAGTGTAGGTCCTACTATGTTGTAGCTTCTCTGAGCGGTACCTGGATGTCATAGGAGGCGCGGGGATCAGTCCATTCAAATGCGCGCGGGGACTGATCCGCTGCTCAGATGCGCGCGCGAGTTCAGCGCTGTAGGGACGCGGGGCTGCGTGCGGGAGTTGGCGTACGCGGGACTCCAACGCTGTAGGGACGCGGAGCTGCGTGCGGGAATTGTGACAAAACACAATTTCCCGTGTAACTCCTAAACTACACACAACACCTGGATTTTGACTGAAATTTAGGTGTGAAATCTATACATGACATATCATGTGAAATATTAAAATGGCTATAAGGCGCCATACTGGTGCCGTGGTCATTTACCATTTGTATTAAATTAATTAAAAAATATAAGGAGTAAGAATTCAAGGGTGGGGTCAGTGAGTGACCCTACCTTATTTTGGGTGGGGAATCCATTTCTGCAATAATATTTTTGGATTTCCTACTCCTTCATTTTATAATAATTTTATTTATTCATTTATATTTGTTCCTTTTAATATTATTATTGTTGTTGCTTTGTCAGGTTGCTCTGTACTAAGTAGCAGGCTGACATTCCCCCACTCCAAGATATGACTATATCTTAAAAAAAACTTTTGGGGCTCAGTGTCTTTTACTGGCTCTGTAGTTTCTCAGGTGTATAGGTCCATCTGGAATGTTGTTTTCAGGTAGCCATTCATCTTTATCAGCTGATTCTCCTTTGTATCTGACTAAGTAAAGTCTAACATCTTTTCCTTGGATCCTTTCTTTTTTATCTTTAAGGATTTTACTAACTTTTCCTTTGTCCTTCTCAGGCTCATCTAAGACTGGTATTTCAAGTGAAGGGGTCTTTTCTCCTTCTCTGGGATGGTAGTGTTTGACAAGGCTAACTGGGAAGACTGGGTTTTTCCTAGAGAGTTCATTACTGAGGATGACTTCTACGGCATTTTTCCCATGGAGTTTCTTGATAGTGAAAGGCCCAACAAAGGCGGGTCTGAGTTTTCTGTTTCCAGCCAAGTTATTGAAATTGGCGGTTGAAATTAGAACTTGATCTCCTATTCTGAAATCAGGTTCTTTGTGAGTTTTATCCCACCTCCGTTGGTTGTATTCAACAGCATCTTGTACACACTTAGCAGCGTGCTTGTTTGCCATATCTATCATGTTTTTGAAGTCCAGTGATGTTGGATGGATATTAGTCAACTCCTGATTGAGGTTATCTTTGGGCAATTTGGGGATCCATCCTCTTTCCAGTATGTAAGGAGCTTCTTTGGTGGTAGAGTGTTTACTACTGTTATAGGCCATTTCTAGTGCAGGTAAAAGGCTAACCCAGTCATGGCAATATCCGTCTGTATTTTTGTACTCCATCCCAAAGCAACAGAACCTTCTGAGCATATCCTCTTGAGTCTGGATCATTCTTTCAGCTAATCCATCTGTATGAGGGTGATAAGCTGTAGAAAAGGCTAAGGTAGTTCCTAACATATCATGGAGGTTTCTCCAGAATTCAGACGTGAATTTGGGGTCTCTATAACTGATAATAATCTTAGGAATTCCTACATCAGCAATTAGTCTGTTCCAGAAGAGTAAGGCTACTTCCATAGCTGTGTCTTCCTTATGGTTAGGTAGAAACTTGGCTTTCTTAGAAAATCTGTCTACAATAACCAGGACTGAGTTGTAAGAGTAAGCTCCACCAAGGGGCAGTCCTGTTATGAAGTCCATGTTGATAACTTCCCATCTTTTCCTGGGCTCAGCTATCCTTTGGAGTAGTCCAAACCTTTTCCCAGTGGTCCTGTTGGATTTCTGACAGATTTCACAGCTTGAAACATACTTGATAGTGGAGTCTCTCCAGTTGATCCACCAGGCAGTCTGCTTTACTTTATCTAGGGTTCTATCAATAGACAGGTGACCCGAAGAGCAATTATCATGACATTCAGTTAAAACAAGTTTGATATGCTCTGCTTTGGTCAAGACTATAACACTAGAGTGTTTATGCCGGTAATATAATAGCCCATCCCACAGTGTGAGTCTCCCTTCTTTATAGGACTTCAGTAGGGGTTCAGGTAAACTGTTTATGAGTTCAGATGGAGGGGAAGTACTTTCTATGATGTTAATCAAAGTCTTCATGTCAGAGTTGTATGCTTCTCTGATGGAGCTGAACAGTGATTCATCTAGTTCACATATGTGAATTCCTATGATGGGGCCCTCCAGATTAAACAGGTTAATGTTTAGTATAGGAAATATATCATGATCTTCTGGGTCATGAGCAGGATTGCTAGTATCATTTGGTAGAGCATTTCTGCTAAGACTGTCAGCATTCTGATGTTTAACTCCAGCTTGGTGGACTATTGTCATCTGACCTCTGTACTAATGTATGGCTATCTGCCATCTTAACATATGCCTGCTAGGAGTTTTCATGTTCATGAGAGTCCTAACAGCATTGCAATCAGTGATTACCACGAAGTTTGTACCTTCCAAATAATAGTGGAGTTTTTCTAATGCCCATACTAGAGCAAGGCATTCCATTTGGCTGGCACCATATCTCTTTTCAGTATCTTTGACTTGTCTAGATATGAAGAGTATAGGTTTCTCTACTGGTTTATCCTCTTCTATTACTTCTTGGTGTAATGCAGCTCCTAATCCTTCCATGCTAGCATCTATGTAAAGTTTTAAAGGTTTAGAATAATCAGGTTGTATCAACACTGGGGCAGTAGTCATAGCTACTTTGAGTTCCTCATAATTCTTCAATCTTTCATGAGTCATTTTGAACAAAGTGTTGTTGTTGCAGATCTCATATAAACACTTGGTGAGGTTAGCAAATTTAGGTATGTACTTCCTGTAATAGCTGCAGAAGCTTATAAAGGATAAGAGTTCCGTTTTGTTCTGGGGCATAGGTCTGTTCATTACTGCGGCTATCTTACTTTGGTCAGCAGTTAAAGTTAGTCCAGAAACAATGTGTCCTAGAGCTTTGAGTTCTCCGTATCCAAAGTTGCACTTTTTCATAGATACTTTTAATCCTACTGTGGCAATTGTTTTAAGCACTAGCCTTACTTTATCCATGTGAGTATCCCAATCGTCTGAATAAATGATAACATCATCTATGTATACCATCATACAACCTTGTCTGATGAAAATTCCTAAGACTGTATCCATCATTCTTTGGAAGTGGGAAGGAGCATTTTTAATACCAAATGGCATTCTGAGATACTCATATATGCCTAAATGACATATAATTCTCTTAAATTTCCTGCTATCCGGACTGATAGGTATTTGGTGAAAGCCTTTCAACATGTCCATAGTAGTAATGAACTTAGCCTTAGAAGGATTATGTAGAGCGTGGTCAATCCTTGGGATAGGATCATAGTCAGCTTGGGTGTAGTTGTTGAGCATTGTAAAGTCTCCAACCATCCTAGAATTATCATTGTGCCAGGCTATTATCACGGGGGTAGTTACTTCTACTTGCTCATTATGCACTACTTTCCGTAAGACTTGTAAGTCCACCAGTTCTTGGATGTGGCTTTCTAGAGCAGTCCTAGATTTTGGACTAGAAGGGTAAGCTGGTCTCCTGAGGTTAGGAGGGTAAGGAGGCTTAATAGTCAAAGTTAAGACCATATCATGACCTTTAATATTACCAATGGGATGGTCTTTAGTGTAAAAAGCATTCTGGTTCTCAAAGCATGCTTGGAGAATATCTCTTTTCTGGTTTTCACTAAGCTGGGAATTCAAGGTAGCTTGGGAAAAGTATTCCTGGTTAAAAGTTTCTAAGTGTCTCTCATAAGTGGAATCAGTAGCTTTAGCATTGACATGGAATATTTGGAACTTCTTGTTCCAATCTCCTCCTATAGTGAAATATCTCCCTTTACTCTGGAAGACATCTATCCCGTACAGGCAAAGAGAATCATTTCCTATAATAAAATAATCACATACTCCATTTTGAAGTACTACAAATTCAATCTTTATCTTGATTGATCCTTCAGAGTGGGGGAGTACGATTTCTGTTGGCCATACTCCAATAGCATTGAGAGGTGAGTTACAGCTGCTGAACTTAGCTCGAGGTACAGGTAGTAAGTTTTTCTTCCAGTTGGAATCCTGTTTATCTAAGTAGTCAGTTCCAACACAAGAGCAGAAGGCTCCACTGTCTAGAAGTAATTTTATGGGGGAACCTTGTATCAAGCCAGTGGCATAACAAGTTTTACCACCGGTGTACCCTTTTCCAATAGAAGGTTCAAGGGTTAAGGTCTTAGCTTCAGAAACATGTTGGATTTTAATGTTTGAGGCAAATTGCTATCTTCATTAACAGGGTTAATATCTAGGTAAGATTCTATGTTACCTTTGATGACATTAATGAGATTAGTGATAATTAGGTCACACTCAGAGATGGAACCGTCAGTGTCATCTAGTTGGGGGTCAGGATTAGTGTCATCCTTTTCTCCTTCAATAGGATTAATCTTTCTCCTGGGTAAAGGACAGTCAGGTCTTACATGCCCTGTTGGGTTGCAATTCCAACATGTCTTTTCTTTTGTCACCAAAGTATTCTTGGCTTCTGAGTTGATAGGTAGAGGTTCTTTATTCTTGTCATTATAATCTTCCTTATTCTTAGTAGTTGGTTCTCTGGGTTTATCAAGCCTTTTGTCTAAGCCATTCATGTCAATAGTTTCTTCTAATACTCCTATGAGAGTGGAAAGTTCAGAGTTCATGGGCATTCTGCACCTTACGCTATGGTTAAGTTGTCCTGGACATAGGTTGAGGAGTCTTTCATTGACTTCTTCTTTATCAGCATTTGGGTAGAAGCAGTCTAGTCTTCTCTTCTGGTCAAGGCACCATTTGTGAGGTTTGTCCTTAGATGGATCAAACAAAGAAGTTTCGAAAGTCTTCATCATTTTTCTTTTCCAAATTCTGGCACCAAATTGTTCCTTAATCAAATCTTTCCATGAATTCCATGACAAAGATCCTACCTCTTCTCTCTTATTGATGAACCAGTCAAGGGCTACTCCTTCAAACAGTCTAGGTAGTCTTACTACAGCTATGTTATCAGGAAGTTCATAAGAGGTTAGAGTATAGTCAATAAACTTAATAAAACTGACATGATTGTATTCTCCTTCTCCGGAGAATTTAGGCCACTCAGTGATAGGGGGAAGTAATTTTAATGCTTGTTCTACTTCAGGAGTGGGACTAGGCCTGAAAGATTCATGGCTTGTTAGTCTTGGTCTAGAAGGTAGTTGGGGCGTACTGTGGTACCTGGAAGGTCTGATTTCATCAGAGTCTGCAATTGGTTGGAATAAGTTTATCTTTAGATCTCTGAGATCATTCTTAATCATACCTAATTCCAGGTCAAGTTTGTTACTTAAAGAATCAATTTTATTAATAATATGAGTGGGTGAAGTGTGGTCTGTTTTATTAATACCTTCTTTGATTTGTTCAATAGATAGAAGAATTTCTTCTTGGATAGCTGAAGTATTGTTTTCTAGGTAATTCATTAGTTCTCCCTTACTCAAACTAATGCTGTCTCTTATTTGTTTTACTTCTAACTCATGTATTTTGATCAAGTTGGATTGGGATTGCATGACTTTACCAAAATTGGTATTTACTTTATCCAATTGCTCATATACTTTATCAAAACATTTGCCAATGATATCAAAGTTATGAGAAACATTTATGGAAAACAAGTTGAAAGTTTCTACATCTAATTGCGGTACACTTTCTTCCATTTTCTTGCCAAAGATATTATATTGTCCCACTCTTTGGGACTCTTTAATTTCTGATGGGCTAGAGATCTCTTCTTCCTGTTATTGTTGTTTCCTCTTAAGGAAACTAATTGGTCCCAAGGATTCCAATTCTTCATGTAACCTTCTACTTCTCTCTTGGGAATCAATTTTTGGAGGGTTATTTGAGTCTTCTTTGCCAAAGATATGGCTTTTCACATACCCTGCTGGTCTTCCTGGGTCTGAGCCTATTTGAACAGTTCCCAATGACCCACGTGTTCTTTCACCAATACCTTTATTTTCTCCTCCTTGGAGGAGTCCGGCTGGGGTGGCGTAGGTGGAATGGTATCCTCCTGGGATTTCACGTTCAACAAGGGACGGCCCTCCAACGGTGAGTTGGTCGAGTTGGCGGCCGCAGTCGTTGTCACGGTGGCTCGGATCGGAGCCATTACTGGCTTGATCCGCATTGCGTTTGCAACTGGCATCCTTGCGCACACGGGTTCCTCCAGGCAAAGATCCATATGACGGGGCGCGTCCACTGGCTTGGGTGTTGCGTCTGTTTTGATGCATTTTTAAAGATTATATAAGTTTTTGTCAAAACTTTGTAAAAAAAAATATTTTTTTTTTTTTTTGAGTAATTTTTTTATTAAAAAAAATATATTTCTTACTTATATGAAGGTTTAAAGGCACTAAGTCCTTGTTGGGGGCAGGTCCGTCCTTGGAGGGTATTCCAACGGGATCTGAGTGGGTTCCAATCAAATCTTGGGACAAATCCAAGGGTCCACAGTCTGGGACGTCCTCTAAGAGGTCTTGTTCAATAAGATCACCAAAGACAAAGTCCACTAGAAAGGATAAAATAATAAAAAATATAAGTTATATATTTATTTATTTTATAATAATTTTTATTATAATTTTCGAGTTTTTGTGATGATTTTTTTAAAAAAAATAAAAAGGAGATCAAAGCTCACTTTTATAATTTGGGTACCGTCTCTTAAAAGCAGAAATCTTTGTTTGATAGGTTTTCCACTCTTTGTGCTGTCTTAAAAAGGAGTTCAAATTGATAATTCTTTCTAACTCTTGTTCCTTTTCTTTTAAGATTTGTTGTCTATAATAAAGAAGTCTCTCCTGTTTCTGTTCAGGAGTTATAACAACAGGCACAAAGTTACGTAATTTTTCTTCTTTTTTCTGTTTAAGAAGATTTAAATAATAATTGATCAATTCTCCGTTGGTTTCCAAATCCACTGGACAAATCAAAAGATCAAGATAAATAATAAGTATTTCTACTTATATATATAATTTTTTTTATATAAATAACTGGTCCAGGAGATAATTAATTAGACAATTAATTATTGAGGATATTTCCCGGCCAGACCCCCAGTTGTCAGCTCTCTGATACCAGGAACCTTGCAGTCCTTTAGCTACAGAGAGTGATAAAAGAACTTGGAGCAATAATGTTCCAAAGAATAAACACTTTAAAGCTCCAATAATGGTATGGTAAGAGCAAGTGCAAGGTTTATTTGGTTTGGTTATAAATATTTTAAATATAATATATAAAGAGGGGCCACAGTATTATACTACTGGGGATCTTTACAGACTAGCAACCTCTCTTCAAGGGGCCTCCTTAGGCAGTTTAAGAACCTTGGAATAAATATGGGTGCCTTAGAAAGGACTTATTCCACTAATGGCCGGGCTTAACAGCACAAGTGGCCTAGACAGGAAGGGAAACACTCACTCTGAGCACTTGACCACGAAAATCCTGGAATAATTGGAAGGGTTTCAGAGCAGATGGGGTTGATTGCTTGACTAAACTTCAATGGTTGATTGGTTAATAAAGGTAAATAATACTACTACAGACAAAGTCATAAATCACTTGCTTATCTTCATATAAGCACTTGATTAACAATGACACCGTGTCTGATTGATAATAAATAATTCCTGATAACTGATTAACTTCTTGGAAACAGAAGGGCAAAAAGAGCCTGTTTAAATATTCTTTTGGGTGCTTGAGGACCTCTAGGAGGGGTACTAGCCATGGGCTGAGGCTAAGGGGGCAATCAGGGCAAGATTGGCCCGTATTCAAGGTGCTGTTAGCCTGCTGGCCTTAGATCTGTCAAGGAACAGCTCCTTTTTAGCTGCAGGATCTGTTAATCAATAGATTAGTCATTTTGCTGATCCTGCACTGATCCTCAATTTGTACAGTAAGTACTGGTCCAAAGTGAGCAGACGTAGATTTTTATTGATTCTCCATCCTCTGCTGATCCTGTATGTAATTTTTAATAATTTTTACGACCACTCCTTATGTAGTTTCGTGGTCTTTGAAGGTTCTGATCAACTTACTTCGTGGTGAGTCTGGATCTTTATTTAATTAATAAAAAATACTAAAAATTAGTTATTAACTAATTTCAATTGATTTTTAAGGTTTTTGAACCATAATCTATGCTCGTGTGTTAGCTTTACATAAGTAGTGTAGGTCCTACTATGTTGTAGCTTCTCTGAGCGGTACCTGGATGTCATAGGAGGCGCGGGGATCAGTCCATTCAAATGCGCGCGGGGACTGATCCGCTGCTCAGATGCGCACGGGTGTTCACCGCTGTAGGGACGCGGGGCTGCGTGCGGGAGTTGGCGTACGCGGGAGTCCAACGCTGTAGGGACGCGGAGCTGCGTGCGGGAATTGTGACAAAACACAATTTCCCGTGTAACTCCTAAACTACACACAACACCTGGATTTTGACTGAAATTTAGGTGTGAAACCTATACATGACATATCATGTGAAATCTTAAAATGGCTAAAAGGCGCCATACTGGTGCCGTGGTCATTTACCATTTGTATTACCAGTCAGTCATTTTGCATGCGGGCCTTTTGACATGCGCCTACATATTGAGTGTCAGGCGTGTGTACCCTTACTGTATGAATGCGGGGCTGTGCGCGGGTATTGTGACACAACACAAATCTGCATGTAACTCCTAAAATATACACAACACCTCAATTCTGACTGAATTTTAGGTTTGAAACCTATGCATGACATGATGTTTGAAATTTTAAAATGGCCAAAAGGTGCCATGGTGGTGTTGTGGTCTGTTGGTCATTTTGTTTAATAATTATTTAAAAATGTAAGGAGTTAAAATTCAAGGGTGGGGTCAGTGAGTGACCCTACCTTATTTTGGGTGGGGAATCCATTTCTGCAATAATATTTATGGATTTCCTACTCCTTCATTTTATAATAATTTTATTTATTCATTTATCTTTGTTCCTTTTAATATTATTATTGTTGTTGCTTTGTCAGGTTGCTCTGTACTAAGTAGCAGGCTGACATGTTTGATTTTCCCAAAAATTACATATCTTCAAAAATCTCAAAGCAGAACCCATAGTCAGACTGTTGAAATATGCAGGTAGTTACGTGGGTGAAAATTATCGGTTTAATCCAAATTTGATGCACTTACAGGCTTTCAGAGCCCATTGGACAACCACACAGACTACATGGGCCCTGTGGACATCACAGATTTGGGTAAACTGGCCTCAAAACACATGAAATAAGTCATTTGGTACACAGGCCATCACAAGCCCATTGGGATGGATGGTCCACCCCAGCCAAATGGGCTTGTATGGGCATCATTGGGCCCAAATTTCATCTTGGACATACTTGGCCAGGTGGGCTAGCCAGCCAAAGTTTTCATTTCCTGGCTTCGGACATGGATGGCCCATTGGGGCCATTGCCCATGTTGGGGCCTGTATTGCGGACCGTTTGGGGATGCTGTTTCTTGCTCATAGCTCATTGAGGGGCTTAATGGCCTGTGAAGGGCGGGGGGACTCATTTGGAGTCTCTCCACCCTGGCTGGTTGTTGCAGCAGCGCGGGAGCTGCCGCAGTGGCAAGGAGGGGGATAAAGGTTGCTCACCCCATCCCCTCCCCTTTTTTGATGCAAGGGAGGGGGAGAGACAACCCGGCTGGTTGAATTGACAAAACTAGCAGTGTTTGGGACTTGATCACCCCCCAGAAGGCAGGGTCCATCTCCCCCCCCCCTTTACCAAGGGGGAGGAGAAACAACAAGGCTGGTCCCAAAAAGGCAACCAGCGGTGGGAGGGACCTGACCACCCTCCCACCAGTGAGTGGGGCGCTCTCCCCCCCCCCCCCCCCCCTTGTTACCAAGAGGGAGGCACCAAGGGCTGGGGGGACCTGATCCCCCTCCAGCCCACCTTTTTCAATGGTCTTTCTAGGGCAAATTGTGTTGAAGGTGACCAGCGGGGGATTTGACTATTCTTTCTGGACACCTATTTGGGAAAGAGGGGGGGAAAGCACTTCTTCCAGTTACACCCCCCCTGTGAGCTTGAGATCAGACACAGATGAATTCTGGGTCCCACCTGGTCCATGTTAGTGTCCAGGGGCTGTTTGAAGGAGGCAACCAGCCCAGTAAGTGAGTTCCCAGAGGTAAAAGGGCTGGTTGTGAGGGAAAACCAGCCCAGTTATTGCAGATTAAAGGGGCTGGTTCAGCCCAGTAAGGGTGGAAACACCACAATTGACCAGAACTGTCCAGTCAAAAGGGTTCAGGGTGCGTTGCCATGTGGACTGATACAAACCAAACCAATTAACAAGGCCTGCAGAGCCTGTAGAGCCCTTTTGGGGAGGAAATGTTGGCTTTTACCCTCTTTTATCATGGGTTCACAAGAGGCCAATCTTTTATTTCTTAAGGATCTCTTCTCCCTGTTTTTTTCCACCCCATCCATTCAAATTCATCCAATCAATTATTCAATGTATTGCACCATTGTGAGAGACCATTAGCCTTTATAGACACAAGGTTTCCAGCATTTCTTTTGCTTGAATTACTGCTCCTCCTGCCCCTAAGCTAATTTCTTTCCATAATTTTTACACAGAACTCAGATAAATACTACATAGCTCTGTTAAATTGCTTCTGCATTCTTTACCCCTAAATCCATGATTGCGGAGGGAAGTTATTTTTAACCATGTTTATCATTTGCAATAGGTAAGTTTTTGACAATTGTTCCTGAAAAGGCAGGAATCTGACTCAGCCTTGCTATTGTGCTGCAGAAAAACGCTCTAAGGAATTCTGAACCTTGACGTTTCTACTCTGTAGTAGGCATTTGGCCAAGGTAATTTTCCAAACCTGTTGTGCTGCCAATTTCTTTCCCACAGCTGAGCCTCTTGGGTAAATGTTGCTTGCTGAGCCTACTTGTGTTTGTTTCTATAAATAACCAACACACCGGTCAATGATTAGGGATAAATTCTAGACCATTCCTGCTTGAAAGTCACCAATCATCATTGATCGCATAAGATATAATAAAAAATACTAAAAACTATGTTGAAAAACACCCTGGGTGAGGTTTTCTTTAAGAAAATGAAGGAATTTCCCAGCCAGACCCCCAAATAAGTGGAAAGATATTGTGTTTTACACCAAATTTTTGTAATAACTTCACTCCATTACCAAATAATTGTCCATTCCCTTGATTTACAATACCTGCTCCATGCCAAATATGCCAATAATCCTGCGTCTGCATCCTAAATACTCTTCCTTTGACTAAACCAAAACTAAATAACAGTAATAAACAAACACAGACTTCCCAAAAAGCTCCAAACTGGACCATTATTCTTCTAAGACTCCGGGTTACTCCTAAGGAAATATTCTTTTGGAAAACATAAGGACACTCCAGTAATAAGACACCGCTTTTAGAAACCCATTGATTTCTCCAATGTTATGATAAGATCAAAAATCTAATATAATGTAAATATTCCTTTTCAGCTTGCTACTTGAACAGAGCAACCTTTCAAAGCAGATTTGAAACAGAAATAAAATAATATAATTAGAAGAAGTGAGAAATCCATGAATATTATTACAGAAATGGATTTCCCACCCAAAATTGAGTAGGGTCACTCACTGACCCCACCCTTGAATTTTAACTCCTTACATTTTTAAATAATTATTAAACAAAATGACCAACAGACCACAACACCACCATGGCACCTTTTGGCCATTTTAAAATTTCAAACATCATGTCATGCATAGGTTTCAAACCTAAAATTCAGTCAGAATTGAGGTGTTGTGTATATTTTAGGAGTTACATGCAGATTTGTGTTGTGTCACAATACCCGCGCACAGCCCCGCATTCATACAGTAAGGGTACACACGCCTGACACTCAATATGTAGGCGCATGTCAAAAGGCCCGCATGCAAAATGACTGACTGGCAACAGGCAACAGATTCCTGCACACAGCTGTCAAGCCTGCACGCGTCAACAAAAATTGTACTAAGCCTGACAGCCAGGTACCGCACGAACAGGCTAAAACCTGCATGCATACATCATGTATATGTAAAAACTTGACCACCAGACAGAGGGATGTCTGAAACATAAGAATATTGAATAAAAAATATGAAAATCAAAATATAAAGCAAATAAATTGTGAGAAACAATAATGAAGGTTGTCACGTAAATGAGATTGCCAAATCTTTATGAACTACAAAACACAACAAGGAGTTAACCTAAAAATTATTAAAAATTCCCAAAATGTGCAGAAGATGCCTTGAAATCTACTGATACCTAATTTGACCCATTTCACTCAAAGGAAATTAATACAAAATAAGGAAATGTGTCTGAATCATAAAAATAACAAATTAACATTTAAACACCTTCTGACAATTATTTCACAAAGAAATATGACATAGACAAGGCTAGAAGATTGACAGCACCAGAACTACTTGCCAAACTAGCACTGGCCAGCCTGCTAGCCTCAGCAACAAAGCACAACCCTCTTTACGTGCCCTGAGAAGGTCTTACTACCCCAAAAAGGTATATAAACAACCCTTTTTAAGTGATTTAAACCCCAGTAATTTTTAAGTATCAATCCAGACCCCTTTCCATCCGTGATCAAGTGTTTATTCAAGATAAAAAAGTGATATATGGCTATAGTCTGATAGTATTATTAATAATTCAGGCCCCAACATTGATTCCGTGAAGAATATCTGAAAATAACCCCAATAATTGTCCTGAGAACCTTTCAACCGTGAATTTCTGCAAGCTTCTTGGAGTAAGTACTTTAACTAGTAAGTTGTCTCCTCCTTTCACCCAAGCATAAGTGCTGTAAGACAGCCAGTCCACCAATCCCCTTGAGTTAGTCTTTTGTGAGAAACCATTTAAGACCTCATTGTCCCAAGGTCTTTACACGGTTCAAAAGAGCCCGTTGAAGAGAGGTTGTTATTCAATAAAGATCTTCAGTTCGCATGAACTGTGGCCCCTCTTGAAAAATATATATTTAAATAAATTTAATCCAACCAAACTTTTCACTTGCTTTTAAATCAATTATTTGAGCATTTTACCATAATTTTCTTGGAATTATTATTCCAACACCAATATCGCTTTCTGTAGCTAAAGGAGGGAAAAATTCCTGGCATCAGGAAGCTGAAATTCCTCCCCCCATCCCTGCTAACATAACAATTTCCTTATATATACCAACCAAAAATACAAATCAAAACCAAAGAAGAAAAAATTTAATGACTTCCCACACACTGCCTCCCTAACATGTTCTTCAATGACCTGGTTAACCATTAGCCCTGATCCTGCTAGATGATCCATCTGCATAACTTAGATTCAGTGATACTCTGGCAATCTCCCATGGCCCCAACAGTCAATTTTCCCCAATGAAGTGCTAACTTCAGATCATTGTTAACCTCCTTTAGCAGATCCCCTTCAATCCTTCATACAGCATCATGGCAGATCCCCATCAATCTTCTTTATGGATCACCATCAATCCTCATTCTAACTCTTTGACTGTATTTTTTGATTTTCCCAAAAATTAATTATGCTCTGCAATCTCCTTGCATAACTCATATTCAGCCCTTGGATACATACTCCATAGTCCTAATCACCTGTGGCTTCATCCTTACTCAAAAATTGATAATTGTTGATGGCGTTAAGTTATTGAACACTAGTATTGTTCTGCAAAAAGCAAAACTTCAGATATTGATCTGCCAAACATAAAAATATGGCCATTCATCCACAAAAGGCAAAACACCCACTCAGCCCCGCTATTCTGCTGCCAAACTTGCACCCAAACAGTTTCTGAGTAAGAGATTTTACTCTTCCAGAGTAGGCAATCAGCCAGAATTTTACTCTTTGAACCTATTGTGCTTCAGATTCCCCAACCACCCAATGCTGAGCCTCCTAGTAATATTGAATGCTGAGCCTCCTTGCGTTTTTTTCTATAAATAACCACCACAACAATCACCACCAATCAAGTCCTTGAACAAAGCCATGTTGAAAACAGGGGGGCCAGGGCTTGCCACTGTTCCCGTATCCCCAAAAAAACAAAGACATTTCATTGATCAACCCAAATCTCAATTCAAAAACTCCAAATGTTGCTCACTTCTGGGTTGAGAAAAATAAAATTATCCAATGTTCACCTATTGGCTGTGTGTTTTAAAGTATCTTTTTTGCCAATAGGCAGAATGCTGTTTCCCAGGTAGCAGAAAAAATTTTAAAATTTCTTTTGTTGATTAAATAGTCTCACATTGTATGAAAAATCCTTTATTTTGGGTTTAAAACCCACAAATGTGGTCCAGGAGTGCCTAGGTACCCCTAATTACATCCTCAAGTGTCGCATTTGGGGCTATTATGTCCGAAATAGTCCAAAAGTGTCAATCAAGACAAGCAAAACCCCCAGGGGGTTGCAAACCACTTTTTTGCAACTATTTTGGGTTGCAAGCTACTTGTTTGCAATCCCCTTGGGGTTGCCTTGTAAGACTCTCAATGTTTCGGAGCCGCAGGCAGTTCTGTGGAGGGGAAAAGGTGCTGCTTAGGCTTCCATCATGAGCTTTACAAGAATATTCAAATTTAATTGGAATCAAGATCCAGAAACTTGTAAAAAAGGAATCAATGGAAAGGATGAATGTTGATATTAGTCTGAAGCAATGTAACAACACTATCTGAGACAAGATGGTGTGAGAAAATACTTGCACAAAATAATTTAAATTTTGTTCAGAGTTCAATAGAACAAGGCATTTGTAGTAACAAGGCCCACAAGCTAATAACTCTTGTTTTCAGCAAAAGATTAGGAAAGATCAACTCAATCTCAACCATCCTCCAGGTTCTCAATTAGCCTGCCCAAGTCTCTGCAATCAAGCGCTTGAAGGGTACCAGATAACTGTTGGTGGCTGTACAAAACAAAGAAATTTGTATTATGAATCTCTAAAAGCAAAATCATAACAAATTTCAACAAGAATAACCCCCCACTTCTCAAGGGACTCAAGAATAGCATGGCAGAATTCAACTTCAAAGAAATAAACAGAGGTTTAACACTCCAGGTTTCAAGCTTAAAGAAAAATCTCAGTAAAATTTGACTGGTTCCAGAAAGACAATCGAATGAATGATCAAGACCAGAGTGGTCAGAGAAAAGGAATAAAAGGAATGGTTTAACACACTCATTCAATAAACCAAATCTTCTTCAACCATCAAGGCTATTAATTGGTGATAACAGATAAGGCCACAGAGGGATGGTGTGGTTGTCTAAGACTGTCCCATAGCCATCAGACTCACTTTTCCAGTGTAAAAACAGCCCAAACCCTCAAATTAACCTCAGGAATGGATTCTACATTACAAAAAAGGTATAGTCACTCAGCCAAAGTACCCCACTATCTCCCATGGATTAGAAGATAAAGCCCAATAAACCCCAACTGTGGCAAACTCATACCCAACCAGGTTTCACAGCTCTGTGAAAGTAATAAAGACATCCCTTGGAAACCCTGAAATACATACCAGTAACAGCTTAACCTCAACACCAGGACCATACACCAACCCTTTCACCTCACCCTCAATACAAGCAAATATACATATGGGAGGCTGTGCAGAAGTATACAGGAACAGTATAGGCAGGAGAAAGTGGAACCAGTCTCAACAAGAACCAAAAAAAAAAAACAAATATACATACAGAAATTTGTGCAGATGTATAAAGGAACAGTATAGGCAGGAGCAAGTGGGACCAGTCTCAAAAAGAACCAAACAAACTACCAGTAGTGTCAGCTCTCTGATACCAGGAACCTTACAGTCCTTTAGCTACAGAGAGTGATAAAAGAACTTGGAGCAATAATATTCCAAAGAATAAACACTTTAAAGCTCCAATAATGGTATGGTAAGAGCAAGTGCAAGGTTTATTTGGTTTGGTTATAAATATTTTAAATATAATATATAAAGAGGGGCCACAGTATTATACTACTGGGGATCTTTACAGACTAGCAACCTCTCTTCAAGGGGCCTCCTTAGGCAGTTTAAGAACCTTGGAATAAATATGGGTGCCTTAGAAAGGACTTATTCCACTAATGGCCGGGCTTAACAGCACACGTGGCCTAGACAGGAAGGGAAACACTCACTCTGAGTACTTGACAACGAAAATCCTGGAATAATTGGAAGGGTTTCAGAGCAGATGGGGTTGATTGCCTGACTAAACTTCAATGGTTGATTGGTTAATAAAGGTAAATAATACTACTACAGACTAAGTCATAAATCACTTGCTTATCTTCATATAAGCACTTGATTAACAATGACGCCGTGTCTGATTGATAATAAATAATTCCTGATAACTGATTAACTCCTTGGAAACAGGAGGGCAAAAGAGCCTGTTTAAATATTCCTTTTTGGGTGCTTGAGGACCTCTAGAAGGGGTACTAGCCATGGGCTGAGGCTAGGGGGGCAATCAGGGCAAGTTTGGCACGTCCTCAAGGTGCTGTTAGCCTGCTGGCCTTAGATCTGTCAAGGAACAGCTCCTTTTTAGCTGCAGGATCTGTTAATCAATAGATTAGTCATTTTGCTGATCCTGCACTGATCCTTAATTTTTACAGTAAGTACTGGTCCAAATTGAGCAGACGTGGGTGTTTATTAATTCTCCATCTTCTGCTGATCCTGTATGTAATTTTTAATAATTTTTACGACCACTCCTTATGTAGTTTTGTGGTCTTTGAAGGTTCTGATCAACTTATTTCGTGGTGAGTCTGGATCTTTATTTAATTAATAAAAAATACTAGAAATTAGTTAATAACTAATTTTAATTGATTTTTAAGGTTTTTGAACCATAATCCATGCTCGTGTAGTAGCTTTACATATGTAGTGTAAATCCTACTGTATTGTAGCTTCTCTGAGCGGTACCTGGATGTCATAGGAGGCGCGGGGATGCGTGCGGGAGTTGGCGTACGCGGGAGTCCAACGCGGGCTGCGTGCGGGAGTTTGCGTACGCAGGAGACCAGCGCTAGGGACGCGGGGCTGCGTGCGGGAGTTGGCGTACGCGGGAGTCCAATGCTGGGCTGCGTGCGGGAGTTTGTGTACGCAGGAGACCAGCGCTAGGGACGCGGGGCTGCGTGCGGGAATTGTGACAAAACACAATTTCCCGTGTAACTCCTAAACTACACACAACACCTGGATTTCGACTGAAATTTAGGTGTGAAACCTATACATGACATATCATGTGAAATATTAAAATGGCTAAAAGGTGTCATACTGGTCCCGTGGTCATTTACCATTTTGTATTAAATTAATTAAAAAATATAAGGAGTAAGAATTCAAGGGTGGGGTCAGTGAGTGACCCTACCTTATTTTGGGTGGGGAATCCATTTCTGCAATAATATTTATGGATTTCCTACTCCTTTATTTTATAATAATTTTATTTATTCATTTATCATTGTTCCTTTTAATTTTGTTAATATTATTATTGTTGTTGCTTTGTCAGTTTGCTCTGTGCTAAGTAGCAGGCTGACAAGTAGCAACCCACCCCAGCACAACACAGCAATTTATACAGCCAGTAGCATGGGATACCAAAAAAAGTACCAGTACCAACAATTCCCAGAAGCACACAGCAATTTATATATTCAGAAGCATGTGATACCAAACAAACCACCATTACAAGTACCACAGAGGTACCCAGCAATATATTCAGGCAGCCAGAACCCTACATTACCAAACAAACCACCAGTAATTCACAGAAATATATGAAGGTAGAAGCAAGTAGCACCAAATAAACCATCAGTGAATGCACAGCAATACATTCAGGAAAAAGAGTCAGTACCAAATAAGCAACTAGCAGCAGACCAACCTTAGCAGCACCTCACAGCAATTTATGCAAGGCTGTTCAGGCATGAAAACCCTTTACAATCTTTTCCCAACAATCGGAATTGCCTCAGTTTCATGCAGTGTCTTTTTTCTAACCAGAAAAGTCGCCTCAGTTTCATGCAGTGTCTTTTTCAAACCAGCTAAAATTTCTCATGTAACTGTATCCCACTGTAACAAGGGAAGCCCCAGGGCACCCTCAGGGGCAGCCCTGAGCATCCCCTGAGTACCAGATTTTCTATTTAAGGAGGGCCTCTCTGTCCTATCCAGGTTATATCCCCATGCCCTCACAGGCCACTCACTCACCAATCTTCTATTCCCTCAAAGGCAACTCATCAACATCCATCACCACCATAAAGTTATCCCACCCAGCTCAATCCATCCAACCCACCTGTGGTACCTACCCAGATAAATATTATGAGTGAACCAATTATAAGGAAACAAGAAATCAGAAACCAAGTTATAACACACCTTTAACCAATTAAAACCATCCAACAGGTGCTTGATTGAGGGTTCTTCTGTGACCTAAATATTCAGCACCATATTTAATAAATACACCTTCAATCAATGAATAACCCTTATAAAGAAAGAGATCACAACAAAAAGAAACTACCAACCTTTCCTCTACCCAGACGCCTCTCAGTAAACCCATTCTTGGGTCCTCTCCTGAACCATCCCCCTTGATAAACCCTTGAACCCTTTAATATTGGGGTACTGGTTAAGATAAAATATATCTGATCAACTAGTGACTAATAACACAGAAAAAATATGGTTGTTTCTTCAAAAAATCCTACCAACCAAAGCTGATAATTAATCATAGGTTTGATCTGAGACCTATATTCAGTCTGAAGCAAAACAATCCACCAATGAAAAAAATTTTGTAAGACTTACTAGAAAGGCAGGCAATTCAAAACCATCTCAGTTTAATAATACTCTAAAAGAGTATAATGTAATACTGAATTCACCTACAAAGACTGCCAGCAAGCTATTTTCTAAATTAATCATTATCCCATTAGGGGTCTTTACAAAGGATCAACGATTTGAGTATGGAGGATCAAGGGTCAGGGGGAAATCAAAGATATACCCAGCCTAAAAGATGGAGGATGAAATTCCCAGATGATGGATCAGATTTGACTGACTCAGATGGCAATCATCATACCCAATAGATGGGTGATAAGGTAGCTGAATCATGCAATGATGATCAAAAAGGCAGTGGAGAGCCCCTCCTTTTACAGTGAAGAGGCCCTGTAGACTACTTACCTGAGATAAATACAAATGAGAGCAATTTTTTTTTTTAATGAGAATATCAAATGATGGAAAAAGTAAGCAATCTTGCGGAGACATGATCATAAAAAAAGAAAAAAGAGAAGAAAAAAAAGGCAGAAGAGAAGACCACGGGGCAGGAAGATTTGAAAGGTGAACTGGCGCCGAAAAAAGTCAAATAGACAAAAGATGATGGGTGGACTGGTGCAGACAACAACAAACACCCACCCCATCCAAAAGTGGAAAGGGGTGAGATAAGGGCAAAAAAGGAGGGGGTTGTGAGGTTATCAATTGTCAGATATTAGGTTTAATAGATTGATGTTGGGATCAATTTCATTTATGGGTTTCTCAAGCAATTGAATCCTTGCCTGAACATGTCCAAAGTCTTCTTGAGTGGGAGGTCTTTCCTTGAGACTACAGGGGTTAGCAACCATACAAGGAGCTCTGGCAGTTAAAAAGCGGCACATTGACTGTTCCGGTGTTGTGTCAATTTATAGACACGGATTGGGAACTGCTTGGCGGCTGCGCGCTCAGCATTTGAGGCAAGAGGGCTCAGCATTAGGATATGCCAAGTGCTCAGCAGCGGCAGCTGCTGGATCAGTAGCAGCCACTGTTTGGCTCTGCACCTAGTGGACGGGTTGGGCTCAGCATTGAATGCGGTGTGGGCGGCAATCCGCGCCGGATATTGTATTTGGAAGGTAGTGCACTTGACTAGGTTTTCAGGCGCGCCGGTTTGGATACGTAGGAGCAAAGCAATCCGCGGGCTATAAAGGAACAGATGGAGCGCGCGTGTAAGCACGCGGATCACGCCAGATAATACCGGACATCCACACGGGCGCAGACAAAGGGATACGGACAGGCGTGGGGGCTCCAAGTAGGGTGCAGTGCAAGGACCGCGTCATTAGAAGGACAAACCGGATGGACGGAACGGCGTACGGACGTTGGGGGAAGGTTGGTACGGAGGTGGGTAGAGGAGGCTAGGGTTTCTGTTTTGGGATTGTTTTCTGTTTCTTTGTCATACTGTTATTTGCGCTTGTACTTAGGTTAGGGTTGAGAGGGAGGACTTATCCTCACTCTCAACTCCGGGTTAGGAGGGGGGGGCATGGAATTGGACCATCATATCATTGCATTGGATCAATCATCCCACCAAAAGATTAAAGGAACTCATACCGGATACACATCCATGTGGAAAGTTCTTAAAATTGAAGGATTGTCAATTTCACTCTCTCTCTATTTTTCTTTATCTCTTTATCTCTTTATTTCTATTTCTCATTTAAGTGCCACTTTGGGCATCCTCATCTCCTTTCAGACTCAGGGAACCGTTAACTTCCAAACCTTGGGACAATTATAGGGGGGAAACCCTTATTCTTTCCACATCTGGGGGTCTGGCAGGGAATTAAACTTCCATTTCTTGTCTTTTGAAGGTAACTGGGTGCAATTTCCTATTCATACCTCCCTACAGTTTCTTCCTCTTCTTCTTCTTCTCCTTCCGTTTCTGGGTCCGCTACTCCAACCCCACTTGCATCTTCCATCCCTCCTCCTCCCCCTGCCTCCGCTTGACCCAGGTCGAGCTACGCCGTTCCCCCATTGGTCTCCAGTAACCATGAACCCACTTGTCCGGTTCGCATCAGACCGCGCGACTACCCTCACATCCAATTCAGCACTGTGGATGTGGAGCGATTCATCTTGAGATACAAAGTTATTGCAGATGCGGAAGGTGCATCAGACGCCAATAAGGCCCTGCTTGTTGTCCTGTTCATTATGGACGAAGAGAAGCTCGGGGATGTGGAGGAGATAGAAGGCTACAAGAATTGGGATTAGCCCAAACTGAAGGAGGAGATCCTAACCCGGTGGGGTAGGCGTGAACCTTGATTTGGGGAAAGCAATTTTGAGCGCGTGGCCTTGGAGGCGAGCGTGCGTGGAGGAGTCAGAACTCGGGTGGAGCTGGCGGATTACACCTCAAAATTCAATCAGATCTATTGGTACTTGTCAAAGAAGGAGGTGGTGGCGGCACAGACGGGGGCCATGAAACACGGGTTTCTGGGCGGTTTAGGCGCTCAACTATGGGCAAGGGTGCAGCAGAATCTTTACAATCACAACTTGGTAAAGCGGTCATTGGACGGGACCATAGTGCTCCTTCCGGAGTTGGCTGTCATTTGCCAGGCTGTGGAGAGTGAGCTTGACTTAGAAGAGCTTATTGAGGATACTGCTAAGTCCTTCCCAGCGGGACCGAAGAAATCCGCCCCCCAGGTTTTGGCTCCGGCGCAATTTTCATCCCTGGTTCCACCTACTTCCACGCGTGTTCCGGTTCCTCAACCAGCACCCGCCCCTCCGGTAAGTGAATTGACGGAACTGATGAAGGATTTGAAGATCTGCATGAGCCGTATGGGCCAGCAGCAGCCGCAAGGGCCTCCACCTCACATGGTGGAAGGGTTTTGGCTGCCCAGAACCTTTGTGCCAAGGGGGTGCTTGTACTGCGGGGCAAACATTCATTGGCAATCAGCATGACAGGAGCTAACAAAGGATCTCAACGCAGGATTGGTTTCACCGGCGGGGATTGGGTACATTTTTCCAATGGGCAAACAGATTCCAATGGAGCCAAGCCAGCCAACCGCAACGCAGCAGGTGCGCACACGTGGTCAGGAGGCGGTAATGATGGCGCGAGTGTCACTAGGCATTGTTACCGGTCCCGGATTGTGGCAACCACCTTGGGTGGAAGCTGAGGTAAGGGTAGTGGCAATGGAAGAGAAGTTGGCAGTCTTGGATAAGATGGAGGTTGATGCAAAGGAGCAACCCCTGTCAATCGTTCCAAAACCGGCTGCACGGGTGCCCAGAATTGAGGCGCCGGCAGCAAATCCTGTAGGGAAGAAGAAAGCGGCAGACATCGTGCGTAGGGTGATGGGGAAAAAGACTCCGGTCCCACTGACCTTGCGGGAACTGGCGGCTGTGTCTCCGGTGGTGGTAGACAAGATGGTGCAGGCATTGCGGGATTGCGGTCAGGGTTGGGTACCTCAGACGGTGCAGCGGGTTCATGTGGTGCGGAAGGAGGAGGGGCGCAAGGAGTGTGAGTTGAAATAGGTTTTGAATAGACTTGCTTACGTTCTGATGGTCATAGCGGGGAGGAAGTTGTCAGCTCTCTGATACCAGGAACCTTGCAGTCCTTTAGCTACAAAGAGTGATAAAAGAATTTGGAGCAATAATATTCCAAAGAAGAAACACTTTACAGCTCCAATAATAATATGGTAAGAGCAAGTGCAAGGTTTAATTGGTTTGAGTATAAATATTTTAAATATAATATAAAAATAGGGACCACAGTAATATACTACTGGGGGTCTTTACAGACTTGGCAACCTCTCCTCAAGGGGCCCCTTAGGCAATTTATAACCTTGGAATGAAGATGGGTGCCTTCTAAGGCCTTATCCACTAATTTGGGCGGGAAAAACAGCACACAAACCCAGAACAGGAAGGGAACAACTTACTTGGGATGTAATCCACAGAAATCCTGCAAAGATTCAGATAAGAAGCTTCAGAACAGATGGGGTTGGTGGCTGGTTCAAACTTCTGGTTCTTGATAGTTATTTAGAAAATAATAATAATAATACTTCAGACTAGATCATAAATCACTTGCTTTCTTCTTGATAAGCACTTGACTAACAATGACACAATTTCTGATTGATAATAATAATATCTCTGATAACTCTTTGATCCTCCAGAACAAAAGGGCAAAAAGAGCCTGTTTAAATATTCCTTTTTGGGTGCTTGAGGGGCTCTAGAAGGGGTATTAGCCATGGGCTGAGGCTAGGGGGGCAGTCAGGGCATGATTGGCATGTCGTCAAGGTGCTGTTAGCCTTCTGGCCTTAGATCTGTCACGTAACAGCTCCTTTTTAGCTGCAGGATCTGTTAATCAATAGATTAATCATTTCGCTGATCCTGCACTGATCCTCAATTTGTACTTTAAGTACTGGTCCAAAGTGAGCAGACGTGGATGTTTATTGATTTTTCCATCATCCGCTGATCCTGTATGTAATTTTTAATGATTTTTACGACCACTCCATGTGTAGTTTTGTGGTCTTTGAAGGTTCTGATCAGCTCATGACGTGGTGAGTCTGGATCTTTATTTAATTAATAAAAAATACTAAAAATTAGTTAATAACTAATTTTAATTGACTTTTAAGGTTTTTAAACTATGATCTACGCTTGTGTGGTAGCTTTACATGTTAAGAGTAGATCCTACTAGGTTATAGCTTTTCTGAGCGGTACCTGGCTGTCAGACTGATCACGGCAGGCTAGGCACGGGGATCAGTCCATTCAGATGCGCGGGGGGCCTGATCCGCTTCTTGCGTGACTAGGTCATGGGATTACCTGCGCGCGGGAGGGATCAACTGCGCGCGGGAGTTTGGGTGCGCGGAAATTCAGCGCTGTAGGGACGCGGGGCTGCGTGCGGGAATTGTGACAAACACCATTCCCTGTGTAACTCCTAAACTACACACAACACCTGTATTTTGACTTAAATTTAGGTGTGAAACCTATACATGACATATCATGTGAAATATTAAAATGGCCAAAAGGTGCCATATTGGTGCCATGGTCATTTACCATTTTCTTTTTAAATTAATTAAAAAATATAAGGAGTAAGAATTCAAGGGTGGGGTAAGTGAGTGACCTTACCTCATTTTGGGTGTGGAATCCATTTCTGCAATAATATTTATGGATTTCCCTATCCTTCATTTTATAATAATTTTATTTATTTTATTTTTTGTTCTTTTTATTTTTCTTAATATTATTATTGTTGTTGCTTTTTCAGGTTGCTCTGTGCTAAGTAGCAGGCTGACAGAAGGTGTGGGCTATGGTGGACAGCGGTTCAATGGTGAACCTGCTGCCATCACGGATGGTGGATGATTTGGGGTTTGTTTGGTGGAAATGTGCAATGGGTCTCCGCCCGCTTAACGGAGGGGAGTGTTGTGTGGATGGGGTAGTTGAGGAGGAGGAGGTTGATGTCGCAAGGGTCCGTAAGCCTCTTTCTTTTCTTTTGGTTGATTTTGGGGATGTGATTTTGGGAAGGCCGTTCATGTTTGGGTTCCAAGCACAAATGTTTTTTGATCCCAAGGCGGGAATGGAGGCGTTGACGGTGGAGGATTTTTCCGGCGGAAGGTTCAAGACAACTATCTGCAATCACGGGCAAGGAAAGCGGAGGAGAGTGTTGGAGTATGAGGAGGAACCAGACGCGCAGTTGGTCTGCAACAGGCAACCCTCGGAGGATGTTTCCTAGTCAACCAAGGGGACCGCATGGAACAAGCTCCTGTTTTGTGCGGGCAGTCGACTAATGAGGAGCAGGGAGGGGGAGGAAGGAAATTGCAGGGTGCGCACGTTGCAGAAGTAAATGCCTTTTCTTAGTATGCATTGCCCGAGGGTACTACGCTTCAAAAACCCTATCATTGTGCCACACTCATGAGCAAAGGCAAAAGCAGCGGTTCCGTTCTGTGCAGGACCTACAGCAAAGGATGCGTGCGGATGATACGGTGCAACGCTGGCAAGTACAAGCCGGTGTCGCGGAAGTTCTGAACAAGGAATGAGCCAATTCCCCAGGAATTGAATGGACGGCTTTGACTGATTGCTTGGTTGCAGGACCCTTGGGTCACACTGATTAAGGTTTTGGGGTGGGTTACTAGTTTGGCGCAGATCACGGAGGAGCAGTGCGGTGTCAATTTATAGAAACGGATTGGGGACTGCGTCGCGGCTGCACGCTCAGCATTGGAGGCAAGCGGGCTCAGCATTAGGGTATGCGGAGTGCTCAGCAGCGGCAGCTGCTGGATCAGCAGCAGCCACTGTTTGGCTTTGCACCTGGTGGACGGGTTGGGCTCAGCATTGAATGCAGCGTGGGCGGCAATCCGCCCCGGAGATTGGATTCAGAAGGTAGTGCGCTCAACTAGGTTCGCGGAAGCGCCAGTTCGGACACGTAGGGGCAGAGAAATCCGCGGGCTATGAAGGAACGGATGGAGCAACCGGGTCATGAGATGGACGAACCAGATGGACGGAACGGCGTACGGACGACGGGGGGAGTTTGGTACGGAGGAGGTGGGGAGAGGAGGCTAGGGTTTCTGTTTTGGGATTTTTTTCTGTTTCTTTGTCATACTTTCATTTGCGCGTGTACTTAGGTTGGGGTTGAGGGGGAGGACTTATCCTCACTCCCAACTCTGGGTTAGAGGGGGGAGGCATGCATGGATGCAGAGGAGGAAGAATCACATCACATCATTGGATTGGATCACTCATCTCACCAGGAGATTAAAGGCACTCATACCAGATACACATCCAGGTGGAAAGTTCTTAGGATTGAAGGATTGGTGATTTCTCTCTCTCTCTCTACTTTTCTTTATCTCTTATCTCCTTATTTCTATTTCTCATTTAAGTGCAACTTCAGACATCCTCATCTCCTTTCAAACGCAGGGAACCGTTAACTTCCGAACCTTGGGACAATTATAGGGGGATAACCTTTATTCTTTCCACAGCGGATTGCAGCTTTCAATTTTGGCCCGAAGGGATGGTTGAGTACGGAGGAGCATGAGTTGCTGGTATTGGTTGTGGTTATTTGGGAAAGAGCGCTTGCGTTTGGACCTGAAGAGCAGGGGCTTCTGAAAAACAATATTGGCAACCCCTATGTCATACCCACTGTTAATCACAAGCCGTGGGAGATCAAGCCAATTCCAATACCACGGGCAGTCCAGGAGCAGTTTCTGGAGTTGGTGCGGGAACGGTTGAAGACTGGCCTTTACAAACAGTCAACGTCTAGTTACTCCAGTCCAATCTTTGCAGTAGTTAAGCAGGAGGGAAAGTCATTGAGGATTGTCCATGATCTGCAGCGGCTCAACTCCTTTAAAATCTGGGATGCAGGACGGCCCCCTTGCATTGATGACTTTCTTGAATCAATGGCGGGGCCCGCTTGTTATGGTTTAGTGGATGTGATGGGGGGATACAACCAGCGCGAGTTGGATCCTTGCTTGCGGCCTCTAACAGCATTTGAGACTGGGTTGGGAAGAATGCAGCTGACTTGGCTACCGCAGGGCGCGACCAATTCTGTGGTGGTGTACCAGGCGCAAATGGCTTGGATCCTGAAAGATGATCTTCCAGAGGGATTCCAAATCTTCATTGACGACACGGGAATCAAAGGTCCAAAATCCAATTATGGTGGAGCAGAGCTGGTTGAAGTTCCCGGTGTCCGACGTTTTTTGTGGGAATACGCACAGACGTTGGAACGCATCTCATTTTGCATTGAGCAGGCAGGACTGACGGTGTTGGGGAAGAAGTTGGCGGTTTGTGTTCCGGCGCTCAAAGTCCTTGGCCATGTTGTTGCTTCCAACGGCCGGCGCATTGCAGAGAAAAAGCGGAACAAGGTCCTCAAATGGCCAACCCCGCGGAAGGTGTCGCATATCCTTCAGTTCTTGGGATTATGTAGCTATGTCCGTATGTTCATCAAGAGGTTTGCAGAGGTGGCAAGCCCGCTCCTATCACTAACGCGGAAAGGCGCGGAGTGGGATTGGGGAGAACAGTGCAAAAGCTCGTTCCGGAAGCTCAAGGAGATTGTGGGACGTGACATTTTGCTCCACAATCTTGACTACAATGCAGGAGGGATTAGGCTAGCAGTCAATTCCAGCGAATTCAGCACAGGGGGGTTCTCACTCAAGAAAACAATGGTAAGGATAGGCCGGTGCTTTACCAGTCAGTCACCTTCACTCCGACGGAAAGCCAGTACTCTCAGCCAAAGTTGGAGTTGTGCGGGGTCACCAAGATTGTGCGGCGGCTTCAGTATCTTTTGTGGGGGGTTCACTTTGAGCTTTTGGTGAATGCGGAGGCGCTGGCGCGGATGATCAATTTGTTAAAATGTGTATGCACTCAGGTAATCAGCATAGGAGTGTGAAATCCAAATGGGATGCAAAAATGGGCCTCCAGGGCCCATTGGACATGACGTGGGCCACACAGGTCTATGTGGGTGTTATTCGTTTTGGGCATTTGGGCGCCAAAACACATTTTTATGGTCTTTTGGGACACGGGCCCTCACGGGCCCGCCAGGGTGGATGGCCCACCCAAGCCAGATGGGCTTATTTGGGCATAAGAGGGCCCAAGCTTTATTATTGACATACTTGGCCAGATGGGCTGGCCCGCCAAAGTATGTAATTCTCACGTTTAAGGCTTGGGGCGGCCCATTGGGGCTGCCGCCCCTGTCGCAGCCCACTAGGGGCCGCCACCCGTGTTGCAGCCTGCTAGGGGCCCCCACCCGTGTTGCGGCCTGCTAGGGGCCCCCACCCGTGTTGCGTCCCGCTTGGGGCCGCTGCCTGCGTTGCAGCCCGTTTGGGGCCGCCTGTGTTTCTTGCTACAGCCCATGCGGGGCCCAACGGCCCGCGCGGGGCTGTCACGCGGCCAAGGTTTCTGTGCGGTGGGATGCAGCCCGGGGCCGGATGGTTGCGCTAGGCAACCAGCGCCACGGAGCCGGGCCTTGTGGCCCTGGCTCGCTCCCCCTCCCCTCGCTTGCCGCCACAAAGGGGATGGGGGCAGGCTAGCTGGGCTGAACCAGCCAGCAACCAACCGCAACAGCGCGGTCGGTCAGGGCAGGGGGGACCTGACCACCCCCTTGCTCAAGGAGGTGGCGGCGCCGGCCGCAAGAGTAGCAACCGGCAGGTGGGGGGGATTTCATCACCCCCCCCACCATTGATTTGTTAAGGCAACCAAACCAATTAGGGGCGCTCTACCCCCCCCCCCCCTTTACCAAGGGGGAGGAGCAATGGGCCTGGGAGGACCTGATCCCCTCCCAGGCCAACTTACTTGACAACGCCCTGGGGGTATTGACCCCCAGGGCCCCTGGTGAGGGGATTTTACCGCCCCCACCAGGGATTTGAGAGAAAGAGGGCGGGGACAGCATGTCTGCTGGTCACACCCCCCCCCCATGTGAGTCTGAGACCGTACCCAGGTGTTCCCTGGGTCCCACCTGGCCCATTTGAGGGGCCAGGGGCTAGCTGCATGAGGCAACCAGCCCGTAAACATGGAAATGAGGTCATCATGGCTGGTTGTAACGGACAACCAGCCAAGGGGATTGAACAGTTAAGGGGCTGGTTCAGCCCCATTGAGGTGGAAACACCAGAAATAACTGGAATAGGCTGGTTGTAAGGGTACAGGGACTGATGCCATGTGGGCTGATGTAGTCCAAACCAAGTAACAAGGCCAGTAGAGCCTGTAGAGCTCTTTGGGGCTGGAAAATTTGCCTTTTGGCTTGTTGTATCATGGGCTCACAAAAGGCCAATCGTTTGTACTTAAGGAGCTCTTCTCCCTGCTTTTTTCCATCCATTCATTCATCATTCCAATTGTCAGCTATCTGATACCAAGAATCTTGCGGTCCTTTAGCTACAAAGAGTGATAAAAGAATTTGGAGCAATAATATTCCAAATAATAAAAACTTTACAGCTCCAATAATAATATGGTAAGAGCAAGTGCAAGTTTTAATTGGTTGTGTTATAAATATTTTAAATATAATAGAAAATAGGGGCCACATTAATATACTACTGGGGGTCTTTACAGACTTGGCAACCTCTCCTCAAGGGGCCTCCTTAGGCAGTTTATAACCTTGGAATGAAGATGGGTGCCTTCTAAGGCCTTATCCGCTAATTTGGGCGGGCAAAACAGCACACAAACCCAGAGCAGGAAGGGAACAAATTACTTGGGAAGTAATCCACAGAAATCCTGCAAAGATTCAGGTAAGAAGCTTCAGAATAGATGGGGTTGGTGGCTGGTTCAAACTTCTGGTTCTTGATAGTTATTTAGAAAATAATAATAATAATACTTCAGACTAGATCATAAATCACTTGCTTTCTTCATGATAAGCACTTGACTAACAATGACACAATTTCTGATTGATAATAATAATATCTCTGATAACTGATTCATCTTTTGGAACAAAAGGGCAAAAAGAGCCTGTTTAAATATTCCTTTTTGGGTGCTTGAGGGCCTCTAGAAGGGGTATTAGCCATGGGCTGAAGCTAGGGGGGCAGTCAGGGCAATATTGGAACGTCCTCAAGGTGCTGTTAGCCTGCTGGCCTTAGATCCGTCAAGGAACAGCTCCTTTTTAGCTGCAGGATCTGTTAATCAACAGATTAGTCATTTTGCTGATCATGCACTGATCCTCAATTTGTACTGTAAGTACTGGTCCAAAGTGAGCAGACGTGGATGTTCATTGATTTTCCATCATTTGTTGATCCTGTATATAATTTATAATAATTTTTACGACCACTCCTTGTGTAGTTTTGTGGTCTTTGAAGGTACTGATCAGCTAAAGGAATGATATTGATTTGAAAAGATTGCTGAACTAAGAGCTGAAGAAGAATCAAAACAAGAGCAGGTGAGAACAAGAAGAGAAGCCCACAGATCACGATGAGGCAAGACACAAACAGGAAATGATGACTGCGCAGGTCATTATCAGACACAATGGAGATACGGGAGACGGTCAATAGACCGCATCTTGAGGTTGAAGGATGATTCGGGCAGGACAGACTAAGATAGAGTAAACAGTGAGTATTTGAGAAGAGTAGAGGATGGTCAAGAGATGAATCTCACCGGGCATGATTTCAGGCAGGTAGCAGAGGTCAAAAGAAAGAATGATGAAAATAATAATGAAATGGAAAATAAGAGGAAAGATATTGAGATGTGAGTAAACACTAATTGGTCGATGATTTAGGAGGTGGTCCACAAGATCAGGCTTTGAGGTTGAGTCAAGTCAGGTAGTTGTCATTGTCAGAGGTGGTTTTTCAAAGTTGGAGGTGGACGTTTGATGCTCAGATGAGGTTGAGTGCCTTGTGATTGTGGTCGAGTTGGGTGAGTTAAAGTCAAGGAGTCCCCCGGGGGATAATGACAGCGCAAGTGTGTGTACTCGCAATGAGAGACTCCCCGGGGCCAGTGAAACCTCACTGCCTTGAAATCTAAACATCAGCTCATGACATGGTGAGTCTGGATCTTTATTTAATTAATAAAAAATACTAAAAATTAGTTAATAACTAATTTTAATTTACTTTTAAGGTTTTTAAACTATGATCTACGCTTGTGTGGTAGCTTTACATGTGTAGAGTAGATCCTACTATGTTGTAGCTCCTCTAAGCCGTACCTGGCTGTCAGACTGATCATGGCAGGCTAGGCGTGGGGATCAGTCCATTCAGATGCGCGTGGGGACTGATCCGCTGCTTGCGTGACTAGGTCAAGGGATTACCTGCGCGCGGGAGGGATTAACTGCGTGCAGGAGTTTGGGTGCGCGGGAGTCCAGCGCTGTAGGGACGCGGGGCTGCTTGCAGGAATTGTGACAAAACACAATTCCCTGTGTAACTCTTAAACTACACACAACACCTGGATTTTGACTGAAATTTAGGTGTGAAACCTATACATGACATATCATGTGAAATATTAAAATGGCCAAAAGGTGCCATATTGGTGTTGTGGTCATTTACCATTTTCTTTTAAATTAATTAAAAAATATAAGGAGTAAGAATTCAAGGGTGGGGTCAGTAAGTGACCCTACCTTATTTTGGGTGGGGAATCCATTTCTGCAATAATATTTATGGATTTCCTACTCCTTCATTTTATAATAATTATATTTATTCATTTTTTTGTTCTTTTTATTTTTGTTAATATTATTATTGTTGTTTCTTTGTCAGGTTGCTCTGTGCTAAGTAGCAGGCTGACACCAATCAAATTCATCCAAGATATTGCCCCATTGTGAGAGCCCCATTAGACAATATTGACACCCAGTGTCCAGCATTTCCTTTGCTTTAATTACTTCTCATTTGCCTAAGCTAATTGCTGGCCATAATTCTAACACAATTCTCCGGCGTTGCCCAATGCTCCCATGACCAGGTGGGTGGCGTTTCTTCAACTTTTTTCCTTTGCTGTTGTTCATGTTCCGGGGAAAGCGTTCACTATGCCCAATGCGTTGTTGTGGTATCTGATGGACGACCCATTCGAGGAGGCGGAACTGCTCAATGTGGAGACCCTGGTTGTCAAGGTAGGGGTTGTGGAGGCAGGCGTTCAGCTGCCGCTCCGGCAGACCGGGCGGTATGCAATTCTTTGTGATTACTTGCAGGAACTTTGTTTTCCCAACAGAACTACGGAAAAGCACATGCAATGGGCAAGGCGGCCAGCAGGAAACTTCTATGTACAGGAGGGGCAGCTTTGGCGGCGGAAGACTCCAGTTCCTCTTGTGGTTACCACTTCAAGGACAGATCAGGAAGCTATCCTCCGAAGCCTTCACAACAATCTCGGCCATCAAGGGGAGGTCAAAACGCGGAGGTGGGTGAAAGAGCCGTTCTGGTGGCCAGGGGTAGTGCGTGCAGTACGGGAATGGTTGGCCTACTGCAAAGCCTTTCAACGGCAGAGCGCAAGATTGCCTAAGGAAGTCGGAAACCCCACAGGGGAAGACAACCTCTTTGGTCAAGTCTTGCTTGATTTCGTCCACATCAAGGCCGGTAAGTTTGCCTATCTGCTGGTCGCGCGGGACAACCTGTCCAGTTGGGCAGAAGCGCGTCTGTTGGTCAAGCTCTTGGCAGACAAAGTTGCTCTTTTTCTGGAGGAAGATTGGTTTGTGCGGTACGGGTTGCTTTGTCTGGTTACAGTGGACGGAGGGGCTGAGTTTTGCGGCCGTTTGGTTGAGTTGGTGAAGAGTTGCGGAGCCCAGTTTGGCCGATCAATGGAGTATTGTCCCAAGGGGGCAGGCATGATCAAACGCGGGCATCAACCAATCAAGGAAGCCCTGGTCAAGATGTGCGGGGAGGACAGTAAGCGCTGGAAGGAGACCCTTCAAATGGTTCTGTTTCCGGATTGGATTTTGTGAAGCAGAAAACATTCTACTCGCCGTACAAGTTACTTTTTGGACAGCGCCCTGTGCTTCCGTTGGACATTGAGTTGGAGACGTTCCTGGGGGTTGACTGGTGGAAGGTGAAGACCTCCGCCGAATTGCTTGAGGCTTGTGCCAAACAGCTCCTTCGACGGGAGGGGATGCTTGCCAAGGCCACGGACTGGCTGAAGAAGACTTGGACGGCATTGGTGCGCTATTGGGACAAGCGCTGCTTGCATCTTCTCCGGGATCCCTTGCGCAAGGGGGATTTGGTGCTCCTGTACAACCGGAGTCTGGAGTCTCAGTGGGGGAAGTTTTTTACTAACCGGTGGAACAGCCCGTTCCGCGTGTCGTCCAAGTTTGAGGGCAGCAGCCATCAATTGGAGGAATTAGATTGTACTCCGCCGGAACGGAAGGCGGCAGCTTGGAAAGTCAAGCGCTTCTTTGCGCAAGGATCTACCTTTTTTGACGAGACAGCGGAAGGGGGTGACGGATTAGATGAGGGGAGTGTGGAGCGCGGAGATGGTGTAGGAACTCAATCCAGGGATTTGTCTTTGGGAGGAGAAGAGGAAAACGTGCCGTTGCAATGGAGTACGCGGTTGCAACCAGCTGGGGACAGTGGCCAAGTTGGGGGGGGAGGTAATGGGTGTAGGGGATAAGTTTTGATTCTGTGAGGGGGTTCTCTAGCTGGTTCACAGCTGGAACAACTAGACACCCCAGAATTTTTGTTTTTCTGTGTTTCTTTCTTATCTGGATTGTGGGTTCTTTGCTGGCTTGGGGTTTTTGCAGGAAACGCGGGCGCGGCACAAAGCCGGGTCTGGGAATGCAAGGACAAGCCCTGCGGAACCAGGACCTGAGGACGATCCCCCGGATGGGGGAAGCGGGACAAAGAGCGATTTGCGGGTGGTCTACGGGCGTTGCGCAAAAAAAAAACAAAAATTATCATGTTTTCTTTTCTATTTTTCTTCTCTGTTGGTTTCTTTTCTCTCAGGAGATCTTGAGGACGGGTGGTTGGTATGGGAATAAGCTTGATTTGGTGAGGGGGTGCTCTAGCTGGTTCACAGCCAGGACAACTGGGCACCCCAGAATGTCCATTCTCTTCCTCTCTCTCTCTCTCTTCCCTTACAGTGGCGCGCGCTGGTGTTTGATTGTTGTTTTTGTTACAGGAGGGATACGGGGAACTGTGTGGCTGTCTGTCTGGGGCGGTCCAGGTACCTTTGCGGAGCACCAGAAGGCAACTTTGCGGAATGCGCAGATCTTGCGCGCGGACCTACTCCGGCTCCGCCCTCTCTTTTCTCGACTTAGATCTTTCTCAATTTTTACTTGCGGGTCTCTTAATTTTACTTAGGCCGCTCACTGGCTCACTTGGAAGTGGTACGCGCAATGGGTAATTGATTTCAAGCATGGAATTATGAGAAGAAAAGGTACAACGAGAGTGTGAAGGAAAGGAAAATGAAAAGAGAGGAAAGAGGGGCCCCGCCTAATCCGCCTCCATTGCCCGGACCATTCCATTCCTTGCATCTGCCAGGAGTGCCCGGAATTGCACCAATACTTTGCGCCGGGAATCCGTTCCGTGGGCCGTTGGGATCAAGAGGAAGCCACAAAGTAGCTTGACCAAGTCGTCCGCAAACCAATTGAATTGAACCTTGGGTAGCATGCGGCCAATCGGAATCTCCGGGACCTTGGGAGACGTCTGACCAGGGGCAGTTGGCGCGGGGGAGGTGAGGACAAGATAACCACCCTCTCCGGTGAGGGGGCTGGCGAGGGGGAGGACGCCAAGACCGGAGATGGCCATGGTGGTGGCAGTGGAGTAGGCAACAAAGCCGGAGGGAGTGTTGGCAGTTGTGGAGGAGGAGGAGCGGGTGCTGGCGCGGCCGCATGTTGTCCAAAAGCCTTGGGTCCGGTACCGTTCAATTCACGCCAACAGCGACGGCCCAAGCGTGGGTTGCCCCGCGCCATTCCTCCGAGGTTCCGTATCCGCTTTGTTGCGGAGGTCCGGCCTGGCGGAGAGGTGATGCCAAGTTGCGGCTCACGTGCAAGGTGGGGGGTGGCGGAGCTTGGGGGCGGCGGGATGAAGGTTAACCGGGGGTGTCCATAAGCCTTCCAAGATTGAGTTGTTGCTCAAGGCCACAAACAAGTCGTGCCTGGTTCTCTTGCGTGGTTGGGTGGGGTTGGGTCCGGGACGGGCTTGCGGCATTGTGTTTCTGAGAGAACATTGGCGGTGGCCGGCACGGCAGGCCAAGCAAGCTCGACGGGCGGAGAGGAGTGTGCACGGAAGACCGTTCCTTGCGCAGTAGGTGCAGGGAGGGACCATGATGAGGGTGAGGAAGGAGGATGGGGGAAGGTGGTAGTGGGAGTGGTGGGGGTGGTAGTGGAAGTAGCGGTGGTGGTAGTGGGGTGAAGCAATGGAAGAAGACTTCTGGGGACAGAACTCAAGTTGGGGGGGATGTGGTGTCAATTTATAGACACGGATTGGGAGCTGCTTCGCGGCTGCGCGCTCAGCATTGGAGGCAAGCGGGCTCAGCATTAGGGTATGCGGAGTGCTCAGCAGCGGCAGCCGCTGTTTGGCTCCGCACCTAGTGGACGGGTCAGGCTCAGCATTGAATGTGGCGGGGGCGGCAATCCGCGCTGGTGTGGTGCCCCATCCTGGACACCCTGGCCAGTGCCAATATTTTAATTTTTTATGATTTTTCCTTATCATCTTTCATAGTTATCATTATCAAAAAAGAAAAAAAAAGAAAAAAAAGAAAAAGAAAAAAAAGAAAGAAAAAAAAGAAAAAAAGAAAAAAAAGAAAAAAAAGAAAAGAAAAAAAAGAAAAAAAAAAAAGAAAAAAAAAAGAAAAAAAAAAGAAAAAAAAAAAGAAAAAAAAAGAAAAAAAAAAAAGAAAAAAAAAAGAAAAAAAAAGAAAAAAAAAGAAAAAAAAAGAAAAAAAGAAAAAGAAAAAAAGAAAAAAAAAGAAAAAAAAAGATAAAAAAAAGAAGGAAAAAAAGAAAAAAAAAAAGAAAAAAAAAGAAAAAAGAAAAAGAAAAAAAAAGAAAAAAAAAAGAAAAAAAAGAAAAAAAAAATCCGCTCTATTTGTAAATCTCTCTTGTAAATAGTCTACAGGCCTCTGGTCTATAAAAGGAGGGGCTCTCCCCTGATTTTTCTAGCATCATCATATATCATCATCATATCAGATCATAGGAAATCATCCAAGGGGAGTGTGTGCTTGTGTCCCCCCCATTATTGAGAAAATTGAATCCTGATCCTTATCCTGGGTATATCTCTGATTGCCCCCTGATCCATTTTTTGACCCTGAGTCTTTGCCCCTCTGTGGCCTGATCCTTATCACCAACCAATAGCCTTGCTGGTTGAAGAAAAATTCTGTCTGTTGGAATTTTTGAGTGTGTTATACCACTCTTTGATCCCTTTCTCTGACCATACTGGTCCTGATCCCTGATCACCTTTCTGGAGCCAATCACAATTGATTGAAGAGGTCTTATTAAGCTTAAGACCTGGAGTGTTATACCTCCCTTTATTTTCTTTAGAGTTGCATTTTGCCAGCCTACTCTTGAGTCCCTTGAGAAGTGTTGAGGTTATCCTTGCTTCAAATCAGTTACTGTTTGCTTTGGAGCTTCTTAAACATTGTGCTTTGTCTTGTACAGCCACCCTCAGTTATCTGGTACCCTTCAAGCGCTTGATTGCTGAGAGTTGGGCAGGTTCATTGAGAACCTGGAGGTTTCTTGGTTTAGAGTTGATCATCCCCAATCTTCTGCTGACAACCAGAGTTATTAGCTTGTGGGCGTTGTTTAAACACAACAGCTTTTGTTCCTTGAACTCTAAGCAGACTTTAACTTCTTTTCTTCACGTTTTTCCCTGCATAATCTTGTCTCAGATTGTGCTGTTCCATTGCTACCAAACCATTGTCATTTTTTATCCTCAACTTCTTGATTCCTCATTTAGCAGGTTCTGGACCTTGATCTTGGTTACATTTATTGAAGGCTGCTCTGGTTAAATTGGCTGGTGAAAGTGGCAAGAATTGTTGGAAGTTTCTCCCCTTGGTCCTCTCCTCTGATCAAATTTCCACCAAGCAAACTACTGGTTACTCTCCTTATGAAATCATCTTTGGTCAGAGGGCTATTCTTCCTCTCGATCTTAAAATGGAGTCTTTCTTGGGCATCTCTTGCGAACAGGTTTCCTCAACTACTGACCTATTAGTTGCCAGATCAAAGCAACTGGAGCAGAGTGAAGATATTCGTAATGAAGCTTATCAGAAGATGATGGAATAAAGAGCAAAATCAGTTCATTATTGGGAAGATAAGCACCTAAATCAAATCAGGGACCCTTTAAACCCTGGTGATCTGGTATTGGCTTATAATTGTTCCTTGGAAACTTGGTGGGGAAAACGTTTCTCTAACCGCTGGAATGGTCCTTACCAAGTGGTCCGTCAAGTTAGAGGTGGATCATATGTTTTGGAGGAACTAGATGGTACTCAGATGGCCAGAAGGTTCTCTGCTGATCAGGTCAAGAAATTTCATTCTTGTGGAGGCAACTTATTCCAAAAGTAAGTCCTCCCAATTGTGCACCACCAGGGTCAACTGCTACGTTTTGTTGTGAAACTCTATGTCATGCCACGCATTTGAGCACCTGGGACGCCTTCTTCATTTCATCTCAGCCACTTCTAGGATTTTCCTTTGGACGGGTCAACATATTCCTTTTCAATCACTCTCAAGATCAAAATGGCCATTCCTTGGTTTCAATCATCTTTCTTTCCTTTCTCTTTTTATGGCATCAAGCTTGGGTGCAGACTAGGGACAGTCTGTAAGTTGGGGAGAGATGTGGTGCCCCATCCTGGACACCCTGGCCAGTGCGGAGATTTTAATTTTTTATGATTTTTCCTTATCATCTTTCATAGGTATCATCATCAAAAAAGAAAAAAAAAATCCGCTCTATTTGTAAATCTCTCTTGTAAATAGTCTACAGGCCTCTGGTCTATAAAAGGAGGGGCTCTCCCCTGATTTTTCTAGCATCATCATATATCATCATCATATCAGATCATAGGAAATCATCCAAGGGGAGTGTGTGCTTGTGTCCCCCCCATTATTGAGAAAATTGAATCCTGATCCTTATCCTGGGTATATCTCTGATTGCCCCCTGATCCATTTTTTGACCCTGAGTCTTTGCCCCTCTGTGGCCTGATCCTTATCACCAACCAATAGCCTTGCTGGTTGAAGAAAAATTCTGTCTGTTGGAATTTTTGAGTGTGTTATACCACTCTTTGATCCCTTTCTCTGACCATACTGGTCCTGGTCCCTGATCACCTTTCTGGAGCCAATCACGATTGATTGAAGAGGTCTTATTAAGCTTAAGACCTGGAGTGTTATACCTCCCTTTATTTTCTTTAGAGTTGCATTCTGCCAGCCTACTCTTGAGTCCCTTGAGAAGTTTTGAGGTTATCCTTGCTTCAAATCAGTTACTGTTTGCTTTGGATCTTCTTAAACATTGTGCTTTGTCTTGTACAGCCACCCTCAGTTATCTGGTACCCTTCAAGCGCTTGATTGCCAAGAGTTGGGCAGGTTCATTGAGAACCTGGAGGTTTCTTGGGTTAGAGTTGATCATCCCCAATCTTCTGCTGACAACCAGAGTTATTAGCTTGTGGGCGTTGTTTAAACACAACAGCTTTTGTTCCTTGAACTCTAAGCAGACTTTAACTTCTTTTGTTCATGTTTTTCCCTGCATAATCTTGTCTCAGATTGTGCTGTTCCATTGCTACCAAACCATTGTCATTTTTTATCCTCAACTTCTTGATTCCTCATTTACCAGGTTCTGGACCTTGATCTTGGTTACATTTAAATATTTTTTTAACACTCAGGAGGGCAGCCTAAAACAGCACCTTTCCCCTCCACAGAACTGCCACGGCCTAGCACCGTTTGGAGTCTTACATTTGGTCCCCCGGGCCGGGATTGAACCAGCAACCTGGGGATTTACAGTCCCAACTTGATGAATCAACTCCAAAATCCGCTCCGATTTTTTCCTTTTCTCTCTTTTTCTGTTTCTTCTTTTTTCAGATCTGATCCGTGGAGGCAACTTGGTCCAGAAGTAATTCCTCCCAATTGTGCACCATCTGGGCAAGATCCTTGTTGTTTTTTGTGAAACTCTACTCTTGCCACACTTGTGAGCCACCTTGTAACTCTGCTTGTTAGGATCTCTTAGGAACCCTTCAACATGGAAGCTGCTGGATCCTCCTCATCTTTTTGGGCCAAGATGGTCAAAATCAAACCTCAGAACAAAAACTTAGGCTTCAATTGTACCAATTTTGAGCGATTCCTGGACTCCTACAAGATGACTGCGGAAGTGGATGGTGCCTGTGAATATGATATGGATTATCAGTTACAATTTTTTATCTCTTCTGACAAATTTATGGAGGTTATTGAATTGTTTGAGGGATTTGAAACTCACAACTGGAGGCTCCTGAAGGAGGCTATGTTGGCCTATTGGGGAAAAGTAGATGTAGCCAGATTTACTTTTCAAGACTTGGATGCCCTGGTTTCTCAATGGATCTCCAATGGTGGTATCTCCTCAGCCTCTGACTATCAGACTTTCAGAAAATCTTGGGACCCTATCCAGTCCTATCTTATCCGGAACAATCACATTGATACGTTGGACAAAATTTGAGTGCAATTTTTTCAGTCTTTCTCTCCAGGAGTGCAGGAAAGAATTAAGGATGAATTGGTGAAATCTGGATCCATGATCATGACAAGAGACAATTGGATCAAGCTCCCTGCTTTCATGGTTCTTAGGAATACTGTGGATAAAGTGATTAAAGGTCAAACAGCTCTCACCTTTGAAAAACCTAAAATCACTGAACCAGTCCTTGCCCCCTCTTTTCAAGCATCTAACAAAATCATGAATAAGATGGAAGCCAATTGCAGACCTAAACCCAATCCCCAGACCCACCGGGAGACACCTACTATAGATGAGATCACTAAATTACTTCAGGCATTTGAGAATAAAATAGATCAGAAAATATCCTCTTTAGCCACTCCTAAACCTTCTAATTCTGTTCCTAAATCTACTATAGTCTGTTATTATTGCCATAGGGAAGGCCATGGTACTGGTAGATGCCCTGAACTCCAGAGGGACAAGGAGGAGAAGTTAGTAGAGCAGAAGGGAAATAATTTCTTCCTTCCTAATGGTGCTTTGTTCCCTTTTGATTTTTCTTTCCCGATCCATCATGTGGTGGCCTCATACCAACCACAAACTCCTAAGAAGGCATCCTTGGTCTCTGTGGATTTTTGATCATCCTGTGGAACCCTGCAACCTTGGTATCCTCCATCTATCACTTTTTCCAGCTTCCCTGGCACCTATCAATCTGATCCAGCTAGAAAAGACCATGAAGAACCAAAGCCTCATAAGTATCCTCCTTTCCCATCCTCAATTCTGCAAAAACCCGTTAAACGTTGATCTTCACCTGAGCCTCCTTCCTCTGATGTGGTGTCAGCCTGCTACTTAGCACAGAGCAACCTGACAAAGCAACAACAATAATAATATTAAAAGGAAAAAAGATAAATGAATAAATAAAATTATTATAAAATGAAGGAGTAGGAAATCCATAAATAATATTGCAGAAATGGATTCCCCACCCAAAATAAGGAAGGGTCAGTCACTGACCCCACCCTTGAATTCTTACTCCTTATATTTTTTAATTAATTTAATACAAAATGGTAAATGACCACGGCACCAGTATGGCACCTTTTAGCCATTTTAATATTTCACATGATATGTCATGTATAGGTTTCACACCTAAATTTCAGTCAAAATCCAGGTGTTGTGTGTATTTTAGGAGTTACATGGGAAATTGTGTTTTGTCACAATTCCCGCACGCAGCCCCGCGTCCCTACAGCGCTGGTCTCCCGCGTACGCAAACTCCCGCACGCAGCTCCGCGTCCCTACAGCGTTGGACTCCCGCGTACGCCAACTCCCGCACGCAGCCCCGCGTCCCTACAGCGCTGGACTCCCGCGCAGGTAATCCCGTGACCTAGTCACGCGCGCAGCGGTACAGTCCCCCGCGCGCATCTGAGCAGCGGATCAGTCCCCGCGCGCATTTGAATGGACTGATCCCCGCGCCTCCTATGACATCCAGGTACTGCTCAGAGAAGCTACAACATAGTAGGACCTACACTACTTATGTAAAGCTAACACACGAGCATAGATTATGGTTCAAAAACCTTAAAAATCAATTGAAATTAGTTAGTAACTAATTTTTAGTATTTTTTATTAATTAAATAAAGATCCAGACTCACCACGAAGTAAGTTGATCAGAACCTTCAAAGACCATGAAACTACATAAGGAGTGGTCGTAAAAATTATTAAAAATTACATACAGGATCAGCAGAGGATGGAGAATCAATAAAAATCTACGTCTGCTCACTTTGGACCAGTACTTACTGTACAAATTGAGGATCAGTGCAGGATCAGCAAAATGACTAATCTATTGATTAACAGATCCTGTAGCTAAAAAGGAGCTGTTCCTTGACAGATCTAAGGCCAGCAGGCTAACAGCACCTTGAAGACGGGCCAATCTTGCCCTGATTGCCCCCTTAGCCTCAGCCCATGGCTAGTACCCCTCCTAGAGGTCCTCAAGCACCCAAAAGAATATTTAAACAGGCTCTTTTTGCCCTTCTGTTTTGAATCAGTTAATCAGTTATCAGGAATTATTTATTATCAATCAGACACGGTTTCATTGTTAATCAAGTGCTTATATGAAGATAAGCAAGTGATTTATGACTTAGTCTGTAGTAGTATTATTTACCTTTATTAACCAATCAAACATTGAAGTTTAGTCAAGCAATCAACCCCATCTGCTCTGAAACCCTTCCAATTATTCCAGGATTTTCGTGGTCAAGTACTCAGAGTGAGTGTTTCCCTTCCTTTCTAGGCCACTTGTGCTGTTAAGCCCGGCCATTAGTGGAATAAGTCCTTTCTAAGGCACCCATATTTATTCCAAGGTTCTTAAACTGCCTAAGGAGGCCCCTTGAAGAGAGTTTGCTAGTCTGTAAAGATCCCCAGTAGTATAATACTGTGGCCCCTCTTTTTATATTATATTTAAAATATTTATAACCAAACCAAATAAACCTTGCACTTGCTCTCACCATACCATTATTGGAGCTTTAAAGTGTTTATTCTTTGGAATATTATTGCTCCAAGTTCTTTTATCACTCTCTGTAGCTAAAGGACTGCAAGGTTCCTGGTATCAGAGAGCTGACATGTGGAAGACATGGAAGTAGAAAGGGAACCACTTATGGAAAGTTTCCAGGAAAACTCTGATCTTCCCCCCATTCAAACTTTCCAACCCTTGGATCCTCTTCCATCACCTATTTCACCTGATCTTCCTCCCTCCACCCAGCCCAAAGTTTGATTTGAGAGGGGTATCTCCAAGGACTACCCTAATGCTGTGGAAGGAGTATTAAAGAAAATTTCTGATCTTAAAATCCCTGATCTATCTGTGGCTGAACTCCTGTCAATCTCTCCATCTGTGGCTGAAGGGATGAAGAAATGGGTTTCTTTTTGACTTGTGGAGATTGGTCCGGAAAAATTAAAGGTCTCTTCCGGTACTCTGATGGAGGATTTTGGTGGAACAGATCCCTCTTCAGATACCAACCTGTATTCCTGTCCTCTTGGTTTTCTTCCATGTTATCTTGGTGATTCAAATAAAATGGTTTCTCTCCTTGTGGATTTGGGTTCTCAGCTCAACTTGATTTCGGACTCCATGGCCTGCAAGCTTAAAATTAGCCCAAGGGTCAGTTTCAACTCTGCGGCTTATGGAATTGGGAATCAGTCCTGTGAGCTGGTTTGTATTGCTGAGGATATTCCAGTTTGAATTGGTTGAAATATTGTTGGCACCTGTCACTTCTGGATCACTTGTCTGGATGGTCCCATGATCTTGGAAAGGCCTTTCTTAATGGACTTTGGTGCTACCCTGATTTTTTCTGATCAAGTTGAGGAGAGAATTCTCCTCCCTGATGCTGATGGCAGAAAGATTGAAGTTCCTCTTTGTTCTTTGGATTCTGGTTGTTGGGAAAGAGACTTCCCTGGTCATACTACCAAATCTGTCCTGAAAGGAAAGCAGAAAGAAAACTATCATGCCTCTCATCCTCATTTTTTAGCAGAATAGTTGGCCCTACTGGTAGTTGTAGTTCTTCTCAGCCTCAGACTTCAACTCATGGACCAACTCCCATCTCAGAGGCATATCTTTCTTTTTCCTCATCATTTCCTTCTCATCCAAATAAGATCAAAAATCAAACACATAAAAAATCCAAAAAATCCAAAAATATTTCATCTCTGTCTGGATCTGTTGTATCTTCTTTTCCTTTTTCTTTTCAGCCTGATCACTCATCCTCTATTCTGGTTTTGAATCTCTGCAATGAGTCTAAACTAGATCTCAATCTTTATTCTTTTCTTGGTGGCTTTGGTATGAAGGAGTATGGTCTTAGGTGGAGGCAATTTGCGGTAGAAGTAAGTCCTCCCAGTTGTGCACCACCAAGGGCTTCTACTACTGTAGTTCTCAAAACTCTACCCTGTGCCACACATGTGAGAAATTTGGTATCTTTTGGATCCTCTTTTATGGAGAAGGCACCTTTCAAGGACGCAGCAGAACATCAAACTTGGAAGATGTTGGAACATGGTCTCAGTTTTTGTAGTCAGGTCTCACTGGTCAATCCTTGGAGGAAGCAAGGATTCCTCTCCTTTGCCACCAAGTACAAACCAGTTGCAAAGAAGGTCCAGCCAGTCAACCAACCAATGCCTCTCAACCTCAATCCTCCTCTTATGCGTCCTCCTCTAACCCACAATCCTTACTGTGGTCTATCCCAATCCCTCACTGGTCCATTTAATCCCTCTGGTTGGGTCACTAAAGAACGTCTGAAAGTGGTCAACTTTTGTCCAGATGGATGACTTCTTCCTGATGAGTTAAATTAAATCAAAAATATTTTGTCTCTAAGGGAAAAATCTATTGCATTCTGTGAAGAAGAGGGAGGTCTCTTGAAAGAATCCTACGGTCTCCCTTACATCATCCCTGTAGTTGAACATGACCCTTGGCAAAAGAAAAAGATCCCAATCCCTGCTGCTAAAGTCAACAAATTCATCAAGTTGGTCTGCAAACAAGTCCGAACCGTTTTATAAAAACAATCAACTTCTAGCTATTCCAGTCCTGTTTTCTACGTCCTGAAGAGTAATGGTAAACTTAGAGTATTTCATGATCTCCAACCTCTTAATAAAGTTACTATTAAAGACTCTGGCGTGCCTCCTGCCACTGAAGAATTTGTTGAATCCTTCTCTGGGAGAGCTTGCTATGGTCTAGGTGAAATTATGGGTGGCTATGACAAACAATCCTTGCATCCTATTTATTGTCCCCTCACTACTTTTGATACTCCCCTTGGTTGATTTCAGCAGACTTGATTGCCTCAAGGTGCCACCAACTTGGTTGCAATCTATCAGGCTCAGATGATGTTGATCCTCCAGGATGAAATCCCGGATCATGCCGGTATCTTTATTGATGATGGTGGAATTGAAGGCCCAGTTTCTGACTATGATAATGAGCTCTTACCTTGGCACTCAGGAATACAACAATTTATCTGGGAGTATGCTACTATCTTCAAAAAAATTTTGTTTCAAATTGAGGAATCTGGCCTTACTGTCTCTGGATCAAAACTTGCCGCTGTGGTGACCAATCCGGGACACCACAAAAAAAAAAAAAGAAGAAGAAGAAGAAGAAGAAAAAAAAAAAAAAAAAAAAAAAAAAAAAAAAAAAAGAAGAAGAAGAAAAAAAAAAAAAAAAAATTCGGTTGTACCCATATGGGTACCTTCATTTCCCCCCATCTCTCAACTTCTCCCTGTCCTAGCGGTCTAGGAAAGGCCTCTTGCCTGTCTCTCTGCTTCGATCCTCTCTTCCTATGTTCAACTCCTACTTGTCGCTCGCGGCCCTGACTTTTGGCGACGCGAGCGATTGTCGACCCCAGTCCTCCTCCTCCTCCTCAATCTTGAGCATAGTCCCCCACCGCAGACCCTCGACCGGTCGGGTACCCAGCTCCCAGGCCACCGCCCAAGTCCCCAGCTCCCGCATCCTCAGCGTCTACGCCGACCAAGAAATCATCCTTGGCTCAGATCATCGTCACTCCATCCAATCACTCCATCAACTCTCTCATCTCCACCATCTCCATCACCATTACCCTCCCAGATCATCATCCACCTCCTTGACCATCAACTCCCACGATCCTCTCAACCCTACTCCTCTTCAAGGTCGCCAGACCTGGCTCAGCTCTGTCTCAACCAAATCCGAACTCAGTGAGACCGACCAACCCTTGGCTCACTACTTGAGCGGTCATAGTATCAGCAGCAAGGATCCTTTCCAGTACTGGCAATACGAAGCCTCTCGTCAATCCAGGGATGTACTCGGTTTCGGAAGACAATCATCAAAACCTCAGCCTGCCCCCCCGTTGCTAGAGATCAATCCACCCATGAACAATGGTGATCCCTTCCGATCAGCACCCACAACGTGCCCATCAGACTCACCCCAACAACCGTCATCTACACCATCTCACCGGCTTGCTCATCACCCAATCATCATCCCCTCCCTCTACCCATACCTAGCCAACATATGCGGGCTCCCTCACTCTCCTACCAACCGGTTGGATTGGATCCTCCTACTCACAACCTCCAGCTGGCTGGTCCCCCGCCCGGCTTGTCTGTTGCCCGCGCGGGTCTCAGCTGTCTCCCAGGCCCATCAGCCTGTCCGCGGGCCCCTCAATAGCTACTCTCCTGCACGTGCCCACCATTGACACGGGCCAGGGTCTTGATTGAACTCTTCTTTTTTTTCTGAGTGTTTGTTTGTTTCTTTTTTTCTGCTCTATTTGTAAATCTCTCTTGTACATAGTATACAGGGCCTCATTTCTATAAAAGGAGGGGCTCTCCCCTGCCTTTTGGCCCAGCATCAGAGGATCCTATCATCATCATCCTAGCATCCAATCAGACCATCATCAGAAATCAACTTATCCATGGGCATCCTTCCCACTTATCTGAGCAATTTATCCGGTTATATCCATGATTTCCCCTTGATCCTTTGAGCCTCCATACTCAAACTCTGTCCCTTGTGACCTTGATCCTTATCACCAACCAATAGCCTTGCTGGTTGAAGAAGAATTCCTGTCTGAATTCTTGGGTGTGTTATACCACTCTGATCCCTTTTTCCGACCATACTGGTCTTGATCTCTCCTTGATCATGTTTCTGGAGCCAATCACGATTGATTGAAGAGTTCTTATTAATCTTAAAACCTGGAGTGTTATACCTCCCTTCTTCTTTGAGGTTGAATTTCGCCACGCTATTCTTGAGTCCCTTGAGAAGTGTTGGGATATTCTTGCTCAAATTTGTTATTGATTTTCTTCTAGAGCTTCATAAACAAATTGCTTTTGTTTTGTTCAGCCTCCCACAGTTATCTGGTACCCTTCAAGCGCTTGATTGCGGAGAGTTGGGCAGGTTCATTGAGAACCTGGGGGTTGGTTGGGATTGAGTTGATCTTTCCTAATCAGCTGCTGACGACCAGAGTTATTAGCTTGTGGGCGTTGTTACTTACAACTGCCTTGTTCTATTGAACTCTGAACAAACCTTGACTTATTTGTTCAAGTCTTTACCTGCACCATCTTGCCTCAGATAGTGTTGTTTCCATTGCTACCGACAACTCTTATCCTCTTCCCTTACTTTGATTTCTCATCCATAAGGTTCTGGACCTTGATTCTGGTTTCATTTAAATATTATTGTAACTCCTAGGAGGGCAGCCTAAACAGCACCTTTCCTCTCCACAGAACTGCCACTGCTTAGCACCGTTTGGAGTCTTACATTTGGTCCCCCGCGCCGGGATCAAACCAGAAACCTTGGGATTTACAGTCCCAAGACATTTAAAGTCAACCTTGAAATCCAATCTTTTTTTTTCCATTCTCAAATCTGATCCGTGGAGGCAACTTATCCTAGAAGTAATTCCTCCCAATTTGTGCACCGCTTGGGCAAGATACTTGTTGTTTTTTGGCAAAACCCTACTCTTGCCACACTTGTGAGCCATTTTGGAAATCTGCTCTTTGGATCCCCTAGGAACTCTGTTATTCGATCTGGCATCTTCCGCTACTCCAACCACCCCTGTCCGACCTAAGATGGTAAAGATCAAACCTCAGAACAAGAACTTAGGCTTCAACGGTACAAATGTCAAGCGATTCTTGGACTCCTACAAAATGGCTGCTGAAGTGGATGGAGCTAGTGAATTTGATATGGCTTATAATTTGCGATTCTTTATCTCCTCTGATGAAGTTATGGAGGTAATCAAGTCTTTTGAGGGATTTGAATCCCATAACTGGACGCTTCTCAGGAAGGCTATGTTGGCATACTGGGGTAAAATAGATGTGGCTAGGTTTACTCTGCGGGATTTGGATGCTCTGGTTTTTCAGTGGATCTCCAATGGTGGTATTTCTTCAGCATCTGACTATCAGATTTTTAGGAAGTCTTGGGATCCCATTCAAAACTATCTTATCCGAAACGATCACATTGACAAAGTGGACAAAATTTGAGCAAAGTTCTTCCAATCTTTTTCGTCGGCTGTGCAGGAAAGGATTAAAGAAGAACTGGTCAAATCTGGATCCATGATTACCACCAGGGATAATTGATTCAAGCTCCCTGTTTTTCTCACCCTTAGGAGTACTGTGGATAAAGTCATGAAAGTTCAAACTGCTCTTACCTTTGAAAAGCCTAGAACTACTGAACCAGTCCATGCCCCTTCTTTTAAAGAGTCAAAAGATATTATGATTAAAATGGAGGCAGATCGTAGGCCTAAAGCACATCCTAATTCCAATTGAGAACCTACTACTATAGATGAAATCACCAAGTTACTTAGAGCCTTTGAGAAAAAAATATATCAAAAGATTTCCTCGCTAGCTACGCATAAAACTCCTTCTTCTGTCCCCAAATCAACTCTGGTCTGTTACTACTGTCATAGGGAAGGCAATGGAACCGGACAATGCCAAGAACTTCAGAAGGACCTAAAGGAAAAGTTGGTAGAGCAGAGGGGGAACAATTACTTCCTCCCTAATGGTGCCCTAATCCCTTTTGACTTGTCTTGTCCTATCCAACATGTGGTGGCCTCTTACCAGCCATCACCTCCTGTGAAAGCATCTCTTGCTTCCTTTGAATTTTGATCATCCTGTGGTACCCTCCAACCTTGTTATCCTCCAGCTATTTCTTCCTCTAGTCTTGCTGGGACTACTTATCAATCTGATCCAGCCAGGAAACAACATGAGGAACCTAAACCTCATAAGGCTCCTTCCTTGCCAACTTCAATCCTTTGAAAACCCGTTAAACGTCAATCATCACTTGAGCCTCCTTGCTCTGATGTAGAAGACATGGAGGTGGAAAAGGAACCACTCATGGAAAGGTTCCCAGATCACCCTGATCCTTCTCCCTCACCTCAACCTTCTAATCCTATCTTAGATTCTGCGTCACCTGAACTTCCTCCCCCCACCCAGCCCAAAGTTTGATTTGAAAGGGGCATCTCCAAGGATCACCCCAATGCTGTGGAGGGAGTATTAAAGAAAATTTCTGATCTCAAAATTCCTGATCTATCTGTGGCTGAACTCCTATCAATCTCTCCATCTGTTTCTGAAGGAATGAAGAAATGGGTCTCTTGTTGACGTGTGGAAATTGGCCCTGAAGAACTCAAAGTCTCCTCTGGCACTTTAATGGAGGACTCTGGTGGAACCAGTCCTTCTTTAGACTCCAACCTTTATTCCTGTCCCCTTGGCTTTCTTCCTTGTTATCTTGGTGACTCAGCTAAAACTGTTTCTCCTCTTGTGGATTCTGGATCTCAGCTTAACTTAATCTCGGATGCTATGGCCTGCAAGCTCAAAATTAGTCCTAGGGTCAGCTTCAACTCTGCTGTGTATGGGATAGGAAATCAAGCTTGTGAACTGGTTGGTATTGCTGAAGATGTACCGGTCAGGATTGGTCAAAATATTGTTGGAACCTGCCACTTTTGGATCACTTGTTTGGACAGTCCTATGATCTTGGGACAACCCTTCTTAATGGACTTTGGTGCAACCCTGATGTTTTCTGATCAAGTTGGGGAGAGAATTCTTCTCCCTGATGCTGATGGCAGGAAAATTGAAGTTCCTCTTTGCTCCTTGGATTCTGGTCGTTGGGAAAGAGATTTTCCTGGTCATTCTCCCAAATCATCTTTTAAGGGGAAGCAGAAGGATAACTCTAGTTCCTCTCATTTTTTTAGGGGAATAGTTGATCCTACTAATAGTTGTAGTTCTTTTCAGCCTCACACTGCAACTCAAGGGTCAACTTCCATCCCTCAGGCTTATTTTTCATTCCTTTCATCATTCTCTTCTGAGCTCAAGAATATTAAAAAACAAAAACATATCAAAATAGAAAAATCCAAAAATATTTCTTCTCCATCTCCTTCTCTCTCTGGATCTGTTGTGTCTTCTTTTCCTTCTACTTTTGAGTCTGATCAATCTTCTCTCAGTTCCCGTTCAAATCTCCGCAATGAGTCTAAACTAGATCCTAATTGCAATTCCGTTTTTGGTGGTTTTGGTATGAAGGAATATAGGCTTCAGTTGAGGCAATTTGGGGTACAAGTAAGTCCTCCCAATTGTGCACTGCCAGGGCAATCTTTTACCTTCATTTTCGAAACCCTACCTTGTGCCACACATGTGAGAAACATATTATCTCCTGGTTCTCCTTTTATGGAAAAGGCACCCTTCAAGGATACTGCAGAACATCGGACTTGGAAGATGTTGGAACTTGGACTCAGCTTTTGTAATCAAGTCTCTCTGGTCAACTCTTGGAGGAAACAAGAACTTCTCTCTTTTGCCACTAAGTATAAACCAGTTGCTAAGAAGATCCAACCAGTCAACCAGCCTATGCCTCTCAACCTCAATCCTCCCCTTATGCGTTGTGGTGTCATTATATAGCCTCGGGTCGGGGACTGCGTCGCGGCCTGCGCGCTCAGCATCTGGTAGGTTAGGCTCAGCAGTGGGGGTGCGCCGGTCCTCAGCAGTAGCCGCTGCGGGTTCAGCAGTAGCCGCTGCGGGCTCAGCAGTGGGCGCGGCGGGATAGAGCACGCGACTGCGGGCCGGGCCTGACTAAGGGAGGCGGGCCGCAACCCGCTTGGATGTCCAACTCATGGATGGAGCTGGGCCGACCAGGTTCTTGGAACGGCTAGTTGGGGGAGGAAAAAGCGGGGCGACAGCGGGGCTATATGCGTGGGCAGCCGCGCGCAAGCGCGGGCCGGCCACGGGACGGGAAATCCACGACGGCGCGTTGGGTGGATGCGCGCAAGCGCGGTGAACTTTGGGTATCGCGCGGCGGAGGGCCGCGCCACAAAAAGACAAACCGGATGCGCGTAATGGCAGGCAAGCTGGCGGGGATAGGGTATGGGTATGGGTTTGGGGATGGGTCAGGGTTCTGGGTCTAGGGTTCCTTCTTCATGGTTGCCAGTCTGTCTTTGTGCTTGTGCTTAGGTTAGGGTTGAGGGGGAGGGCTCAAATACCCTTCCCCTCAACTCCGGGTTGTAGGGAGGCATCATATATTATAGATCACTATCTTACTCTCTCTCTCTCTCTCTCTCTCTCTCGGAGGAAACAAAAAGGGAAGCATTCTCAGTCTTACAGACGCTAGAACCATTGATCCCGTAACTAGGGACAACTTTGTGAGGGCGAACCTCTAAAGTTTCCACATCTGGGGGTCTGGCCGGGAACTTTCTATCCGTTCTCAGTCTCTTGAAGATTACGCAGAATGCTACCGACAACAGCTCCGGGATCCAATGCTCCCCTTCCCTACCCTCCACGCCGGACTCCCATCTCTGCTGCTCAACCCCCTCCGCCGCCGTCCGCTCATGCTCCTAGAGTTAGCGGGTTCGCTCCTCCCTCTGTAGGGTTGTTGGACATGGCGGCAGAGGCCCCTTGCCACGTTTGGTTGAGGCCAAGGGATTTCCCTCATCTTTGGTTCAGTACCTCGGATGTCGAGCGGTTCCTCTCTAGGTTCAAAGGGATCGCGGACTCGGAGGGCGCGTCGGGCGCGGATAAAGTTCGCACTCATGTGCTGTTCATTACTGAGGAGGAGAAGCTGCGGGACGTGGAAGAAATGGTTGGATACGAGAGGCAAGACTGGGGGAAGTTGAAAAGCAAGATGTTGGCGAGGTTGGGGAAGCGTGAACCCCGGTTTTGGGAAAGCGACTTTGATCGAGCTGCGGAGGAGGCGATCGAGAATGGCGGGGTGCAATCGCGCAAAGGATTAGTGGAATATATGTCAAGGTTCGAGCGAATCTACGGGTACCTTGCAAAGAACGAGGTTGTCGCGGGTCAGACGGGTGCCATGAAGCGGGCGTTTCTGGGGGGTCTCGCGCCCCAGCTCCGTTCCAGGGTGCAACAATACCTGTATGACCACGGCCTGGTTAAGAGGTTGCTGGATTGGAGCGTCACGATTCTCCCCGATCTTTTGGTTATCCGTCAAGCCGTGGAAAGCAAAATTGATTTGGACAAGCTCATCGCGGATACGGCACAAACGTACCCGTCTTCCTCCAAGAAATCAGTCACAATCTCGGCGCCGGCCCCCGAACAAACTTCGGCCGCGCGGCCGCCGATGCCCTCTCATGCCGGACTTTCCCAGCAGTCTCAGGGACCATCAGTCGGGGAGATAACGGAGATTCTGCGGGACATAAGGGTTTTCCTCAACCGGACACCGGCTCCGACAGCTCCGGCAGCCGCACCGTTTCTGGCGGCTCCTTCTCAACCGCGCGCGGTGCCGCCTCACATGGCGGAAGGGTTCCAGCCCCCTAGCGGATCATCCGGATCGTACGGGTCGCCGCAATGTTCATATTGCGGGGAGAGAGGGCACTGGAAGTCAGTTTGTGAGGATCTCACTCGGGATATGGACAAAGGGCTTGTTTGCGCATCCCGGATGACGTACATATTTCCGAGGGGTGAATTGGTGGACCTGACCAAGGACAAGCCGCCACCAATGGTGCAAGTGCAGGAAAGAGCAAAGGCTAAGACCGAGACTGCTCGGGTCTTGCTCGGGATTGTCACCGTGCCCGGAACCTGGGTAGCGCCGAGAGTGGAGGCCAAAGTCAGGGCATTGGGGACGAATGAGCGTATTGCAATGGATGTCGACGAGCGACCAACGGCCTCGAAGCCAGTCGCGCGAGTACCGATTTCGGACGGGCCGTCCTCTAATCCCGCAGGAAAGAAGAAGGCCGCGGACATCGTCCGAAGGGTAATGGGGAACGACTCACCAATACCCCTGACCCTACGAGAGCTAGCGGCGGTGTCCCCCGCGGTTGTCAACAAGATGGTCCAGGCCTTGAAAGATTGCGGTCAGGGTTGGGTGCCGACGACGGTTCAGCGGGTTAACGTGGCGGAGGAGGAGATGGATCCCAAGCCGTGCCGGTCAAAGTTGGTATCCGTCCCGCTTGCTTATGTCGCAATGACCATCGCCGGGCGGAAGGTGTGGGCAATGGTGGATAGCGGGTCAATGGTCAACCTGCTCCCATCAAGGTTGGTGGACGAGCTTGGTCTGGTGCGGAGGAAGTGTGCAATGGGCCTTTGGGCGTTAAATGGCGGGGAATGCCGCGTGGATGGGGTAGTAGAGGCGGAGGAGGTGGAAGTCGCCAAGGTCTGTAAGCCTCTGTCATTTCTCTCAGTGGAATGCGGAGACGGGATTTTAGGACAGCCATTCATGTTTGGGTTCCGAGCCCAAATGGCCTTCAACGCTGAGGAAGGAACGGAGGCGCTGACCGTCAAAGACTCACTCGGAGCGCGGTTCGAGACAACAATCTGCGATCACGGGAGAGGGAAATGGGTACAGGACCCAATGTCTGGCCGCAACAAAGAGTCCGGCGCGGGGGTTGACCGTAAGGGTTACCCTGCGGAGGATTTTTCCTAGTCGGCCGCGGGAACCGTGCGGAGCGGGCTCCGGCTCAGCACGGGTGGCCGACAGGTGAGGAGCAAGCGGGGGAGGGCGCGCGTGGGGCGCAGGTGCCAGAAGTAAGTCCCATTCCTCAGTATGCATCGCCGGAAGGCGCTACCCTTTGAAAACCCTATCATCGTGCCACAGTCGTGAGCAAAGGCAAAAGCCCCGGTCTGGTCATTACTAGGACTTACGACGGCGACAATCGGGTCTGGATGGCGCGGTGTAACGCAGGCAAGTACAAACCGGTAGCGCGGAAAGTCCGGCCGCGGAACGAGCCAATGCCTCAGGGGCTCAACGGACCCTTACGACCAATCGCGTGGTCCCGCAACCCGTGGAAGACGCCCCTTAGGAAGAATGGATGGGTAACGCGGTTGGCGCGGATCACGGACGAGCGGGTGGACGCCCTTAACTTCGGACCAACGGGATGGCTGAGTGCGGAGGAGATGGATCTGTTGGTGTTGGTATTGGTAATGAGGGAGAAGGCGCTTGCTTTTGGACCGGACGAGCGCGGGTTGTTGAGAGGTGAGATCGGGGACCCTTACGTTATTCCCACTGTCCCTCACGAACCGTGGCAAATCAAGCCAATTCTGATCCCCCGTGCCGTTCAGGAACCCTTTCTGGAGCTGGTGCGGGAGCGCGTGAGGACGGGGCTTTACGAGCAATCCACGTCAAGCTACTCAAGTCCTATCTTTGCTGTCGTTATGCAGGACGGGAAGTCGCTAAGGATTGTTCACGACCTTCAGAGGCTAAATTCGTTCACTATTTGCGACGCGGGGCTTCCCCCGCGCGTGGAAGAATTTCTGGAGTCGATGGCCGGGCGCGCTTGCTACGGGCTGGTGGACGTGATGGGGGGATATGACCAGCAAGAACTCCACCCTGACTCGCGGCCACTGACGGCGTTTGAAACCGGGCTAGGGAGGATGCAGCTGACGCGGCTACCGCAAGGTGCCACCAACTCAGGGGCGGTATACCAAGCCCAAATGACCTGGACACTACGCGACAACCTTCTGGAAGGCGTACAGATCTTCATCGACAACGCTGGCATTAAAGGCCCCAGAACGGACTACAAGGGCGCGGTCCTAGAGGATGCACCCGCAATCCGGCGATTCGTCTGGGAATACGCGGAGACTCTGGAAGGAGTCCTCTTCCGAATTGAGGAGGCAGGCCTTACTGTGTCCGGGAAAAAGTTGGCGGTCTGCGTTCCGGTGCTCAAAGTACTGGGGCATGTTGTGGCCTACGACGGGAGGCAAATAGCGGAGAAGAAGCGGAATAAGGTTCTTGAATGGCCGACCCCTCGGACAGTGTTGCACTTCCTGCAGTTTCTGGGGTTGTGCAGCTACGTCCGCGTGTTTATTGAGCGGTTCACGGAAGTAGCAAGCCCAATGCGGGCATTGACGCGTAAGGGGGCGGAGTTGAAGTGGACCGAGGGATGCGATGCCGCTTTTGCGAAGCTCAAGGAAATCGTGGGGCGCGACATCGTCCTTTGGGACCTCAATTACAACGCCGGAGGGATACGCCTGGCGGTCGACTCTAGTGAGTTGGGCGCCGGGGGGGTCTTGACACAGGAGGAGGACGGAAAAGATAGGCAGGTGCTCTACGAATCGGTCACCTTTACCGCGACAGAGAGTCGGTATTCGCAGCCAAAGTTGGAGCTGTGCGGTGTCACCAAGATTGTACAGCGGTTGCAGCACCTCTTGTGGGGCGTGCACTTCGAGCTCCTGGTTGACGCGGAGGCCTTGGCGCGAATGATTAACTCACCGACGCTGCCGAACGCGCCCATGACCAGGTGGGTAGCGTTTCTCCAGTTATTCTCCTTTAACGTGGTGCACATCCCAGGAAAGGCGTTCACAATGCCGGACGCGCTGTCGTGGTACCCGCGGGACGACCCATACGAGGGGGCGGAACCCTTGGACGTGGAAGCTCCGGTCGTTCAGGTAGGAAAGACGGAGGCGGCGGTTTGTCTTCCGTTGCGTCAGTCGGGACGTTACACGGTCTTGTGCTCTTATTTGCAGGATCTCCGGTTCCCCGAGGGCACGACGGAAACGGTTGCCCGATGGGTGAGGCAAAACGTTCTGAACTTCTTCTTACAGGACGGTCAGTTATGGCGGCGGAGCGGTTCCGTGCCTCTTGTTGTTGCGACTTCTAGGGCCAACCAGGAGGTGATTCTAGGAAGTCTGCACGACGACCTTGGTCATTGGGGTGAGGTCGAGACGCGGAGGAGGGTGAAAGCAAGGTTTTGGTGGCCGGGGGTCGTTCGCGCGGTGCCCACCAATGGTGCAAGTGCGGGAAAGAGCTAAGGCTAAGACCAAGACTGCTCGGGTCTCGCTCGGGATTGTCACCGCGCCCGGAACCTGGGTAGCGCCGAGAGTGGAGGCCGAAGTCAGGGCATTGGCGACAAATGAGCGTATTGCGATGGATGTTGACAAGCGACCAATGGCCTCGAAGCCAGTCGCGCGAGTACCGATTTTGGACGGGCCGTCCTCTAATCCTGCGGGAAAGAAGAAGGCCGCGGACATTGTCCAAAGGGTAATGGGGAACGACTCACCAATACCCCTGACCCTACGAGAGCTAGCGGCGGTGTCCCCCGCGGTCGTCGACGAGATGGTCCAGGCCTTGAAAGATTGCGGTCAGGGTTTAGTGCCGACAACGGTTCAGCAGGTTAACGTGGCGGAGGAGGAGATGGATCCCGAGCCGTGCCGGTCAAAGTCGGTATCCGTCCCGCTTGCTTATGTTGCAATGACCATCGCCGGGCGGAAGGTGTGGGCAATGGTGGATAGCGGGTCGATGGTCAACCTGCTCCCATCAAGGTTGGTTGACAAGCTCGGTCTGGTGCGGAGGAAGTGTGCGATGGGCCTTCGGGCGTTAAATGGCGGGGAATGCCGCGTGGATGGGGTAGTAGAGGCGGAGGAGGTGGAAGTGGCCAAGGTCTGTAAGCCTCTGTCATTCCTCTCAGTGGAATGCGGAGACGCGATTTTAGGATGGCCATTCATGTTTGGGTTCCGAGCCCAAATGGCCTTCAACGCCGAGGAAGGAACGGAGGCGCTGACCGTCGAAGACTCGCTTGGAGCGCGGTTCAAGACGACGATCTGCGATCACAGGAGAGGGAAATGGGTACAGGACCCAATTTCTGGCGGCAACGAAGAGTCCGGCGCGGGGGTTGACCGTAAGGGTTACCCTGCAGAGGATTTTTCCTAGTCGGCCGCAGGAACCGTGCGGAGCGGGCTCCGGCTCAGCACGGGCGGCCGACAGGTGAGGAGCAAGCGGGGGAGGGCGCGCGTGGGGCGCAGGTGCCAGAAGTAAGTCCCATTCCTCAGTATGCATCGCCGGAAGGCGCTACGCTTCGAAAACCCTATCATCGTGCCACAGTCGTGAGCAAAGGCAAAAGCCCCGGTCTGGTCATTACTAGGACTTACAATGGCGACGATCGGGTCTGGATGGCGCGGTGTAACGCGGGCAAGTACAAACCGGTAGCGCAGAAAGTCCGGCCGCGGAAGGAGCCAATGCCTCAGGGGCTCAACAGACCCTTACAACCAATCGCGTGGTCCCGCGACCCGTGGAAGACGCCCCTTAGGAAGAATGGATGGGTAACGCGGTTGGCGCGGATCACGGACGAGCGGGTGGACGCCCTTAACTTCGGACCGACGGGATGGCTGAGTGCGGAGGAGATGGATCTGTTGGTGTCGGTATTGGTAATGAGGGAGAAGGCGCTTGCTTTTGGACCGGACGAGCGCGGGTTGTTGAGAGGTGAGATCGGGGACCCTTAGGTTATTCCCACTGTCACTCACGAACCGTGGCAAATCAAGCCAATTCCAATCCCCCGTACCGTTTGGGAACCCTTTCTGGAGCTGGTGCGGGAGCGCGTGAGGACGGGGCTTTACAAGCAATCCACGTCAAGCTACTCGAGTCCTATCTTTGCGGTCGTTAAGCAGGACGGGAAGTCGCTAAGGATTGTTCACGACCTTCAGAGGCTAAATTCGTTCACTATTTGCGACGCGGGGCTTCCCCCGCGCGTGGAAGAATTTCTGGAGTCAATGGCCGGGCGCGCTTGCTACGGGCTGGTGGACGTGATGGGGGGATATGACCAGCAAGAACTCCACCCTGACTCGCGGCCACTGACGGCGTTTGAAACCGGGCTAGGGAGGATGTAGCTGACGCGGCTACCGCAAGGTGCGACCAACTCAGTGGCGGTATACCAAGCCCAAATGACCTGGATACTACGCGACAACCTTCTGGAAGGCGTACAGATCTTCATCGACGACGCTGGCATTAAAGGCCCCAGAACGGACTACGAGGGCGCGGTCCTAGAGGATGCACCCGCGATCCGGCAATTCGTCTGGGAATACGCGGAGACTCTGGAACGAGTCCTCTTCTGAATTGAGGAGGCAGGCCTTACTGTGTCCGGGAAAAAGTTGGCGGTCTGCGTTCCGGCGCTCAAAGTACTGGGGCATGTCGTGTCCTACGACGGGAGGCGAATAGCGGAGAAGAAGCGGAATAAGGTTCTTGAATGGCCGACCCCTCAGACAGTGTTGCACGTCCTGCATTTTCTGGGGTTGTGCAGCTGCGTCCGCATGTTTATCAAGCGTTTCGCGGAAGTAGCAAGCCCAATGCGGGCATTGACGCGTAAGGGGGCGGAGTGGAAGTGGACCGAGGGATGCAATGCCGCTTTTGCAAAGCTCAAGGAAATTGTGGGGCGCGACATCGTCCTTCAGGAGCTCGATTACGACGCCGGAGGGATACGCCTGGCGGTCGACTCTAGTGAGTTGGGCGCCGGGGGGGTCTTGACACAGGAGGAGGACGGAAAAGATAGGCCGGTGCTCTACGAATCGGTCACCTTTACCGCGACAGAGAGTCGGTATTCGCAGCCGAAGTTGGAGCTGTGCGGTGTCACCAAGATCGTATGGCGGTTGCAGCACCTCTTGTGGGGCGTGCACTTCGAGCTCCTGGTTGACGCGGAGGCCTTGGCGCGAATGATTAACTCACCAATGCTGCCCAACGCGCCCATGACCAGGTGGGTAGCGTTTCTCCAGTTATTCTCCTTTAACGTGGTGCACATCCCAGGAAAGGCGTTCACAATGCCGGACGCGCTGTCGCGGTACCCGCGGGACGACCCATACGAGGGGGCGGAACCCTTGGACGTGGAAGCTCCGGTCGTTTGGGTAGGAAAGACGGAGGCGGCGGTTTGTCTTCCGTTGAGTCAGTCAGGACGTTACGCCGTCTTGTGCTCTTATTTGCAGGATCTCCGGTTCCCCGAGGGCACGACGGAAACGGTTGCCCGATGGGTGAGGCAAAACGTTCTGAACTTCTTCTTACAGGACGGTCAGTTATGGCGGCGGAGCGGTTCCGTGCCTCTTGTTGTCGCGACTTCTAGGGCCAACCAGGAGGTGATTCTAGGAAGTCTGCACGACGACCTTGGTCATCGGGGTGAGGTCAAGACGCGGAGGAGGGTGAAAGCAAGGTTTTGGTGGCCGGAGGTCGTTCGCGCGGTGCGCGACTGGGTGAAGTCGTGCAAGGCCTGCCAACGGCGAAGCTCGAGGCTGCCCAAGGAGGTCGGCCGCCCCACGGGCAAGGACGCGCTGTTCGGGCGCGTTTCGCTGGACGTGGTCCACATCAAGGCGGGTAAGTTTGCATATTTGCTGGTTGCGCGCGACGATCTGTCTGGGTGGGTGGAAGCGGGGCCCCTAGCAAAGCTATTGGCGGAAAAGGTGGCTCAGTTTCTGGTGGAAGACTGGTTCGTGCGCTACGGGTCGCTTTGCTTGGTCACCGTTGACGGAGGGGCGGAGTTTTGGGGACACCTGATGACGCTGGTGCAGAGTTGTGGAGCGAAATTCGGCCGCGTGACGGAATACTACCCGGAGGGCGCGGGGATGATCGAGCGGGGGCATCAACCAATTAAGGATGCCCTGGTGAAAATGTGCGGCGAGGACGGCAAAAGGTGGCAGGTGGCACTCCCCGCGGTCCTTTTTGCCAATTGGATCTCCGTGAAGCGCTCGACGGGGTATTCGCCTTAAGAGTTACTCTACGGACAGCGGCCCGTGCTTCCTGTGGACATCGAGCTGAACACGTTTTTGGGCGTGGATTGGTGGAAGGTTAAGACGTCCGCGGATCTGATCAAGGCGCCGGCTGAACAGCTCCTTAGGCGTGAGGAGACCTTGGGAAAGGCTGCGGAGCGGTTGAAGAAAACCCAGACGGCGTCAGTCCGCTATTGGGACGAGCGCTGTTCCCATTGCCTCCGGGATCCGCTGCGGAAGGGGGACCTGGTTCTGCTGTATAATTGGAGTCTGGAATCCCAGTGGGGCTGGCTTTTTGCCAACCGGTGGAACGGGCCGTACCGCGTGGCCTCTAAGTTCTTGGGCGGCAGCTACGGACTTGAGGAATTGGACGGGACGCCGCTTAAGCGGAAGGCCGCGGCTTTGCACGTGAAACGCTTCTTCGCGCGCGGTTCCACTTCCTTCAACGAGACGGCGAGCAATGATTCGGGGACCAGGGGCAAAGCGGTTCCAGAGTCGGACGACAGCGCGGATCGTTCGGACAGCGAAGTAGCGGCGCGCGACGCGCGACCCCGGAGAAGTAGGAGGTTGCAAACGGCCGGGGACAGCTGTCAAGCTGGGGGGGGGCGCTAGGTGGTTAGGCTTTATTTGGTGAGGGGGGTGTTCTAGCCGGTTCACAGCCGGGACAACTAGACACCCCAGAATGTTTGTTTCCTTATGTTTGGTTTGGGCTTGGCTTTGGATTGGTACTGGCTATGGTTTATTTATTGCAGGTACGCGGGCGCGGCGTGGCGTCGGGCCCGCAAACGCGAGGACGAGCCCCGCGCACAGATGGCGGGACGAAGAGCTCTGCAAAAAAAAAAAAAAAAAAAAAAAAAAAAAAAAAAAAAAAAAAAAAAAAAAAAAAAGAATGAAATAATAAATATAGGATATTTTCTTTCTCTTCTTTGGATTCGGGCTGTCTTCTTTCTTTTTTTTGTCTGTTTCTCTCCTGTTTCTTTCTTCAACGGACAGGTGCGACGGTCAGGGATGGTATGGACGCGGATTAAAGCTTAGCTTGGTAAGGGGGTGCTCTAGCCGGTTCACAGCCGGAACGACTAGACACCCCAGAATGTTTGTTCCCATCGCTTCTCCCTTATACTCCCGGTTTTGAGCGCGCGCTGTTGGCGCGGTGTTTGTTTTGTTTTGTAGTACGGGTACGGGGAACTGTGTGGCAGTCTGTCTGGGGCGGTCCAGGTACCTCTTTTCTTGGAATAGCTGGTCACTTACGGTTTCTCACGGAGGGAGCGCGCAGACGTGGATCTCAACCTCAACCTCACTCACACTCACTTCTCACACGGACGCGGCTCTCGGTCTTTTACTCACTTTCCACCCGGACGCGCGGACGCGGCCCTTTCTTTTCCTTGCGCAGCAATATGTATTTCTCCAACAAACGCGGTACAACAATAGGATAAGAAAAGTAGGCGGGAAGGGAGAAAAGGAAGGGGGTGGGGGCGTCTAAGCCATTGGCATCATTTCCTCCATGTCCGCCCTCGATGATGCCAGTAGGGCCCGGTAAGACGCCAAGAACTCGCGCCGGGATTCGGAGGATCGGGCTCTGGGGGTCGCCAGGAAGTTGCGGAGCATCGCGGTTGACTGTTCTGAGAAAGCCTTGAAGCCAGCCGCCGGGAGTGCCATCACGACCGGGATCTCCGGGATCTTGGGGGAATTGAGGGAAGGCGGTGCCGGTGCTGGGACGGGGCTTGATCCGAGCGAGCAAGGAGGTGATGAGGGGGTCCCCGGGGCATTGCGCGGAGGGCTCGGTCCATCTGGGGGCAATGAAGGAACAATGATCGGGGACGGCGGAGGAGGGACCTCGGGGGTAGTATGCCTCCCATCCGAGACCGCTGGTGACGCGGGCAGCGGTGGAGTACCTTGTGGAGCCAGGGCGGAAGGAGCCGGTGTAGGTGCCGGAGGGGGAACCGGGGCTGCAGCAGCGCGACGCCGGAGAATCTCATCGAGTCGCGGGTCCCTTGCGCCTTCCCTCATCCAAACGCGGTCCGACCAGAATCGTACGGCCCTCCGATAGTCGTCAACGGACGAGAAATCCTCCTTCCGCGGCGGTCCCGCGCGGCGAAAGGGGGAAGCCAAGTCGCGACCCTCGCTCGGCGGAGGGCGGCGGGAAGGGGAGCCCGGCGGAGTCCACGAGTCCTCCAAGATGGTGTCGTCGTCCGAAACCACGAACGGGTCGGGACGAGCCCTTTTGCGCGGCCTGGGGCGGGAGCCAAAGTTGGGGGGGGCTTGGGGCATGCCATTGCTAAGCAAGCAACGGCGATGGCCGCAACGGCAAGCGACACAGGCGCGTCGACCAGGAGCGATCGAGCACGCGTGCCCGTTCCGGGCGCAGAATTTGCAGGGGAGCATGATGACGATGAGCGTGGGAGGGGAGTTGGTGGAGTGTGAGAAGAGGAGTGGGTAGGGAGGAGCGGGGTGCAGGTAGTCGAGGTGGCGATGGGAAGGGACCTCTGGGGACAGAACTCAAGTTGGGGGGGGATGTGGTGTCATTATATAGCCTCGGGTCAGGGCCTGCGTCGCGGCCTGCGCGCTCAGCATCTGGTAGGTTAGGCTCAGCAGTGGGGGTGCGCCGGTCCTCAGCAGTAGCCGCTGCGGGTTCAGCAGTAGCCGCTGCGGGCTCAGCAGTGGGCGCAGCGGGATAGAGCACGCGACTGCGGGCCGGGCCTGACTAAGGGAGGCGGGCCGCGACCCGCTTGGATGTCCAACTCATGGATGGAGCTGGGCCGACCAGGTTCTCGGAACGGCTAGTCGGGGGAGGAAAAAGCGGGGCGACAGTGGGGCTATATGCGTGGGCAGCCGTGCGCAAGCGCGGGCCGGCCACGGGACGGGAAATCCACGACGGCGCATCGGGTGGATGCGCGCAAGCGCGGTGAACTTTGGGTATTGCGCGGCGGAGGGCCGCGCCACGAAAAGACAAACCGGATGCGCGTAATGGCAGGCAAGCTGGCGGGGATAGGGTATGGGTATGGGTTTGGGGATGGGTCAGGGTTCTGGGTCTAGGGTTCCTTCTTCATGGTTGCCAGTCTGTCTTTGTGCTTGTGCTTAGGTTAGGGTTGAGGGGGAGGGCTCAAATACCCTTCCCCTCGACTCCGGGTTGTAGGGAGGCATCATATATTATAGATCTCTATCTTACTCTCTCTCTCTCTCTCTCTCTCTCTCTCTCTCTCTCTCTCGGAGGAAACAAAAAGGGAAGCATTCTTGGTCTTACAGACGCTAGAACCATCGATCCCGTTACTAGGGACAACTTTGTGAGGGCGAACCTCTAAAGTTTCCACAGCGTCCTCCTCTATCTCGCGATCCTTACTGTGGTCTTCCTCAATCTCTTACTGGTCCCTTTGTGCCCAATGGACGGGTCACTGAAGAACGTCTGAAGGTGGTCAACTTTGGTCCAGATGGATGGCTTCTTCCTGATGAGTTAAATTTAATCAAAAATGTTTTATCTCTAAGGGAAAAATCTATTGCTTTCTTTGAAGAAGAGAGAGGTCTCTTGCAGGAATCCTATGGCCTACCTTATATCATCCCTGTAGTTGAACATGATCCTTGGCAAAAGAAAAAGATCCCTATCCCTGCTGCTAAAGTTGACAAATTAATCAAGTTGGTCCGGGAACGAGTTCAAACTGGCCTGTATGAACAGTCAACTTCTAGTTACTCCAGCCCCGTCTTCTGTGTCCTCAAGAGTAATGGTAAACTTAGAATAGTTCATGATCTTCAACCTCTTAATAAAGTTACTATTAAAGACTCTGGTATCCCTCCTGCTACTGAAGAATTTGTTGAATCCTTTGTGGGAAGAGCTTGCTATGGTCTAGGGGATATTATGGGTGGCTATGACGAACGATCCTTACATCCTATTTCTCGTCCTCTCACTACTTTCAATACTCCTCTTGGTTGATTTCAACTTACTCAATTGCCTCAAGGAGCCACCAACTTGGTTGCAGTCTATCAGGCTCAGATGATGTGGATCCTCCAGGATGAAATCCCTGATCACGCTGGTATCTTTATTGACAATGGAGGAATTAAAGGTCCAGTATCTGACTATGATAATGAGCTCTTACCTTGGCATTCAGGAATTTGTTGTTTTATCTGGGAATATGCTACTACCTTGGAGAGGATTCTGTTTTGAATTGAGGAATCTGGCCTTACTGTCTCTGGATCCAAACTGGCGGCTTGTGTCCCTTCTCTGGAAATTGTTGGTCATGTGGTCTGCAAGGAAGGAAGAAGGATGGCACCAGCCAAAGTCAATAAGATCATCTCTTGGCCTACCCCAATCAATCCAACTGAAGTTAGGGGCTTTCTAGGTGTTGTCACTTATGTTAGAATCTTTATCCCATCTTTATCCAAAATCTGTGCACCCTTGCGTCATCTAACCAGAAAAGATGCTGAATGGATTTGGACCCAAGATTGTGAATGTGCTTTCCAGCTACTCAAAAGGATAGTTGGTAAAGACATAGTTTTGAAAAAGATCTCTTATGGACCTGGAGCTGGCAAGATCAAGCTGGCTGTCAATTCTAGTTATCAATCTGTTGGGGCCGTCCCTACTCAGGAAGATGAAAATGGTTGGGACCGTCCTGCTCTTTATGAATCTTTGTTGTTTTCAGATGTAGAATCTAGATACTCCCAGCCCAAACTGGAACTCTGTGGTTTGGCTTGAATGATGAAGAAACTTCAAACCGTTCTCTGGGGCCAACATTTCGAATTGCAAGTTGATGCTCAATCCATCATTGAAATGATCAACGCTCCCAGTCTTCCCAATGCTCCTATGACTCGTTGGGTGGCCTTTATCCAGCTTTTCTCTTTTGATATTGTTCACAGGCCCGGAAAATCTTTCACCATGCCTGACGGTTTATCTCGACGACCTCTTGGGGACAACGAATCTGATGTTGGAACCGATTTCAATGAAGAGGAACCTTTAATCCAACCTATTTTCTCTTTTTCTTCTCAAAATTATTCTGGCTTTCAACAAGGCTTCTGGCTTAAATTAGAGCAGTACCTTTCAACTCTTCAAAAACCTCCTGATCTCTCTGCTAAGGAATTTCAATCTCTTAAACAAAAGTCTTCTAATTTTTTTGTTCAAGGTTCTAGACTTATGAAGAGAGGCAATCCTTGTGCTCTTATTGTTGTTACTATTCCCTCTAAACAAGATTCTATCCTTGAAATTCTCCATGAAGGCCTTGGTCATCGTGGGGAAACCAAAACTTATCAACAATTATCCGAACGATTCTGGTGGCCATCTTTGAAGAAATCCGTCTCCCAATGGTGCAAGAGTTGTGAAGTTTGTCAAAAACGTGATCTTAGGCGCCCAGCCAAAATTTGTTATCCTACTGGGGAGTCCACTGTCTTTGGAAGGATTGCTATGGATGTGGTTCATATTAAGGCAGGTGGTGCTAAGTACCTCATTGTGGCTAGAGATGATTTTTCCGGATGGGTTGAAGCAAAATTTCTTAAGAACCTTAGCTCTGAATCAGTGGCAGCTTTCCTCTACGAGACCTGGACAATGCGTTATGGCCTGGCTCAATCTTACTCTACTGATGGTGGCTCTGAATTTTGGGGCAAGCTTGCTGAAATGATCCGATCCCTTCCTGGACAACATAGAGTTACTACTTCTTATTATCCTGAAGGCCAAGGCATGGTGGAACGAGGCCATGCCCCTTTGAAGGCTGCACTTGTTAAACTGGCTGGTGAAAGTGGCAAGAATTGTTGCAAATTACTTCCTCTTGTTCTCTTCTCTGATCAAATCTCAACCAAAAGGACTACTGGCTACTCACCTTATGAAATCATCTTTGGTCAAAGAGCAGTCCTTCCTTTGGATCTGGAAATGGAATCTTTCTTGGGTATCTCTTGGGAAGAGGTGTCCTCAACTACTGATCTGTTAGTTGCTAGATCCAAGCAACTGGAGCGAAGTGAAGACATTCGTGATGAAGCTTATCAAAAGATGATGGATTCCAGAGAAAAATCCGTGCAGTATTGGGAGGACAAGCACTCTAATTGAGTCAGGGAGCCCTAAAAATCTGGTGACCTAGTTTTAACTTATAATCAATCTTTCGAGACCCAGTGGGGCAAGCTTTTCTCTAATCATTGGAATGGCCCTTATTGAGTGGTTCATCAAGTTAGAGGTGGATCTTATGTTTTGGAGGAGCTGGATGGTACTCGGTTGGCCAGAACGTTCTCTGCTGATCAAGTCAAGAAGTTTCATTGTTGTGGGGGCAACTTATCTCAGAAGTAAGTCCTCCCAATTGTGCACCACCAGGGTCATTTGCTGCGTAGAAGAAAAAAAAAAATATATATTTTTTTCGGTTGTACCCCTATGGGTACCTTCATTTCCCCCCATCTCTCAACTTCTCCCTGTCCTAGCGGTCTAGGACAGGCCTCTTGCCTGTCTCTCAGCTTCGATCCTCTCTTCCTATGTTCAACTCCCACTTGTTGTGCTTGCGGCCCTGACTTTTGGCAATGCGAGCCATCGTCGACCCCAGTCCTCCTCCTCCTCCTCAATCTCGAGCATAGTCCCCCACCGCAGACCCTCGACCGGTCGGGTACCCAGCTCCCAGGCCACCGCCCAAGTCCCCAGCTCCCGCATCCTCAGCGTCTACGCCAACCAAGAAATCATCCTTGGCTCAGATCATTGTCACTCCATCCAATCACTCCATCAACTCTCTCATCTCCACCATCTCCATCACCATTACCCTCCCAGATCATCATCCACCTCCTTAACCATCAACTCCCACGATCCTCTCAACCCTACTCCTCTTCAAGGTTGCCAGACCTGGCTCAGCTCCGTCTCAACCAAATCCGAACTCAGTGAGACCGACCAACCCTTGGCTCACTACTTGAGCGGTCATAGTATCAGCAGCAAGGATCCTTTCCAGTACTGGCAATACAAAGCCTCTCGTCGATCCAGGGATGTACTCGGTTTTGGAAGACAATCATCAAAACCTCAGCCTGCCCCCCCGTTGCTAGAGATCAATCCACCCATTAACAACAGTGATCCCTTCCGATCAGCACCCACAACGTGCCCATCAGACTCACCCCAACAACCGTCCTCTACACCATCTCACCGGCTTGCTCATCACCCAATCATCATCCCCTCCCTCTACCCGTACCTAGCCAACGTATGCGGGCTCCCTCACTCTCCTACCGACCGGTTGGATTGGATCCTCCTACTCACAACCTCCAGCTGGCTGGTCTCCCGCCCGGCTTGTCTGTTGCCCGCGCGGGTCTCAGCTGTCTCCCAGGCCCATCAGCCTGTCCGCAGGCCCCTCAATAGCTACTCTCCTGCACGTGCCCACCATTGACATCGGCCAGGGTCTTGATTGAACTCTTCTTTTTTTTCTGAGTGTTTGTTTGTTTCTTTTTTTCTGCTCTATTTGTAAATCTCTCTTGTACATAGTATACAGGGCCTCATGTCTATAAAAGGAGGGGCTCTCCCCTGTCTTTTGGCCCAGCATCAGAGGATCCTATCATCATCATCCTAGCATCCAATCAGACCATCATCAGAAATCAACTTATCCATGGGCATCCTTCCCACTTATCTGAGCAATTTATCCGGGTATATCCATGATTTCCCCTTGATCCTTTGAGCCTCCATACTCAAACTCTGTCCCTTGTGACCTTGATCCTTATCACCAACCAATAGCCTTGCTGGTTGAAGAAGAATTCCTGTCTGAATTATTGGGTGTGTTATACCACTCTGATCCCTTTTTCCGACCATACTGGTCTTGATCTCTCCTTGATCATCTTTCTGGAGCCAATCACGTTTGATTGAAGAGGTTTTATTAAGCTTAAAACCTGGAGTGTTATACCTCCCTTCTTCTTTGAGGTTGAATTTTGCCACGCTATTCTTGAGTCGCTTGAGAAGTGTTGGGATATTCTTGCTCAAATTTGTTATTGATTTTCTTCTAGAGCTTCATAAACAAATTGCTTTTGTTTTGTTCAGCCTCCCACAGTTATCTGGTACCCTTCAAGCGCTTGATTGCGGAGAGTTGGGCAGGTTCATTGAGAACCTGGGGGTTGGTTGGGATTGAGTTGATCTTTCCTAATCAGCTGCTGAAGACCAGAGTTATTAGCTTGTGGGCGTTGTTACTTACAACTGCCTTGTTCTATTGAACTCTGAACAAACCTTGACTTATTTGTTCAAGTCTTTACCTGCACCATCTTGCCTCAGATAGTGTTGTTTCCATCGCTACCAACAACTCTTATCCTCTTCCCTTACTTTGATTTCTCATCCATAAGGTTCTGGACCTTGATTCCAGTTACATTTAAATATTATTGTAACTCCTAGGAGGGCAGCCTAAACAGCACCTTTCCCCTCCACAGAACTGCCACGGCTTAGCACCGATTGGAGTCTTACACCGCCTGTGTCCCTGCCTTGGTAATTGTTTGTCATATAGTCTGCAAGGAAGGAAGAAGGATGGCACCCTCTAAAGTCAACAAAATCATCTCCTGGCCTACCCCAAAAAATCCAACAGAAGTTAGAGGTTTCCTAGGTGTCGTAACTTATTCCAGGATCTTCATTCCCTCACTATCCAAAATCTGTATTCCCTTGCGTCGCTTAACCAGGAAGGATGCTGAATGAATTTGGACCCAAGACTGCAAACAATCATTTCAGTTGCTCAAAACAATTGTTGGGAAAGAAATTGTTTTGAAAAAGATCACTTATGGACCCGGAGCCAGCAAGATCAAGCTGGAAGTGGACTCTAGTTATCAATCTGTTGGGGCTGTCCTTCCCAGGAAGATGATAATGGTTTGGATTGTCCTGCTCTGTATGAATCTCTTCTTTTCTCAGATGTGGAATACAGTTACTCCCAGCCAAAACTGGAACTGTGAGGTGTGGCCCGAATGGTAAAAAAGCTTCATACTGTCCTTTGGGGTCAACACTTTGAGTTACAAGTTGATGCGCAATCCATTATTGAAGTGATCAACGCCCCCAGCCTTCTAAATGCTCCAATGACTTGTTGGGTGGCTTTCATCCAGTTTTTCTCTTTTGATATTGTTCACAGGCCTGGAAAATCTTTCACCATGCCTGATGGTTTATCTCGAAGACCTATTGGAGATGATGAATCAGATGTTGGAATGGATTTTTATGAGGAAGAACCCTTGGTCCGCCCTGTTTTTGCTTTCTTCTCCCAAGATTACTCTGGTTTCGAGCAAGGTTTCTGGCTTAAGCTAGAGCAGTACCTTTCAAATCTCCAAAGACCCCCTGATCTCTCTGCCAAAGAATTTTGGTCCCTCAAAAGGAAGTCCTCCAACTTCTTTGTCCAAGGTTCTAGACTTATGAAAAGAGCAACTCCTTGTGCACTTGTTGTGGTCACTATCCCTTCTAAGCAAGATTTGATCCTGGAAAGTCTCCATGAAGGCCTTGGTAATTGTGGGGAAACCAAAACTTATCAACGAATATCTGAACAATTTTGGTGGCCATCTCTGAAGAAATCCGTCTCTCAATGGTGCAGGAGTTGTGAAGTGTGCCAGAAACGTGATCTTAGGCGCCCAGCCCAAATTTGTTACCCCACTGGAGAGTCCACTGTCTTTGGGAGGATTGCTATGGATGTGGTTCACATTAAGGCTGGTGGAGCTAAGTACCTCATTGTGGCTAGAGATGATTTTTCTGGATGGGTTGAAGCGAAGTTTCTTAAAAACATCAGCTCTGAATCAGTAGCAGCTTTCCTTTATGAGACTTGGACAATGCGTTATGGCTTGGCTTGATCTTATTCTACGGATGGTGGCTTGGAATTTGGTGGAAAAATTGCTGAAATGATCTGATTGCTCCCTGGACAACATAGAGTTACTAATCCCTATTATCCTGAAGGACAAGGCATGCTGGAAAGAGGCCATGCACCCTTGAAGGCTGCTCTGGTTAAATTGGCTGGTGAAAGTGGCAAGAATTGTTGGAAGTTTCTCCCCTTGGTCCTCTCCTCTGATCAAATTTCCACCAAGCAAACTACTGGTTACTCTCCTTATGAAATCATCTTTGGTCAGAGGGCTGTTCTTCCTCTCAATCTTAAAATGGAGTCTTTCTTGGGCATCTCTTGCGAACAGGTTTCCTCAACTACTGACCTATTAGTTGCCAGATCAAAGCAACTGGAGCAGAGTGAAGATATTTGTAATGAAGCTTATCAGAAGATGATGGAATCAAGAGCAAAATCAGTTCATTATTGGGAAGATAAGCACCTAAATCAAATCAGGGACCCTTTAAACCCTGGTGATCTGGTATTGGCTTATAATTGTTCCTTGGAAACTTGGTGGGGAAAACGTTTCTCTAACCGCTGGAATGGTCCTTACCAAGTGGTCCGTCAAGTTAGAGGTGGATCATATGTTTTGGAGGAACTAGATGGTACTCAGATGGCCAGAAGGTTCTCTGCTGATCAGGTCAAGAAATTTCATTTTTGTGGAGGCAACTTATTCCAAAAGTAAGTCCTCCCAATTGTGCACCACCAGGGTCAACTGCTACATTTTGTTGTGAAACTCTACGTCATGCCACGCATTTGAGCACCTGGGACGCCTTCTTCATTTCATCTCAGCCACTTCTAGGATTTTCCTTTGGACGGGTCAACATATTCCTTTTCAATCACTCTCAAGATCAAAATGGCCATTCCTTGGTTTCAATCATCTTTCTTTCCTTTCTCTTTTTATGGCATCAAGCTTGGGTGCAGACTAGGGACAGTCTGTAAGTTGGGGAGAGATGTGGTGCCCCATCCTGGACACCCTGGCCAGTGCGGAGATTTTAATTTTTTATGATTTTTCCTTATCATCTTTCATAGATATCATCATCAAAAAAGAAAAAAAAAAAATCTGCTCTATTTGTAAATCTCTCTTGTAAATAGTCTACAGGCCTCTGGTCTATAAAAGGAGGGGCTCTCCCCTGATTTTTCTAGCATCATCATATATCATCATCATATCAGATCATAGGAAATCATCCAAGGCAAGTGTGTGCTTGTGTCCCTCCCATTATTGAGAAAATTGAATCCTGATCCTTATCCTGGGTATATCTTTGATTGCCCCCTGATCCACTTTTTGACCCTAAGTCTTTGCCCCTCTGTGGCCTGATCCTTATCACCAACCAATAGCCTTGCTGGTTGAAGAAAAATTCTGTCTGTTGGAATTTTTGAGTGTGTTATACCACTCTTTGATCCCTTTCTCTGACCATACTGGTCCTGATCCCTGATCACCTTTCTGGAGCCAATCACAATTGATTGAAGAGGTCTTATTAAGCTTAAGACCTGGAGTGTTATACCTCCCTTTATTTTCTTTGGAGTTGCATTCTGCCAGCCTACTCTTGAGTCCCTTGAGAAGTGTTGAGGTTATCCTTGCTTCAAATCAGTTACTGTTTGCTTTGGAGCTTCTTAAACATTGTGCTTTGTCTTGTACAGCCACCCTCAGTTATCTGGTACCCTTCAAGCGCTTGATTGCCAAGAGTTGGGCAGGTTCATTGAGAACCTGGAGGTTGCTTGGGTTAGAGTTGATCATCCCCAATCTTCTGCTGACAACCAGAGTTATTAGCTTTTGGGCGTTGTTTAAACAAAACAGCTTTTGTTCCTTGAACTCTAAGCAGACTTTAACTTCTTTTTTTCACGTTTTTCCCTGCATAATCTTGTCTCAGATTGTGCTGTTCCATTGCTACCAAACATTTGTCATTTTTTATCCTCAACTTCTTGATTCCTCATTTACCAGGTTCTGGACCTTGATCTTGGTTACATTTAAATATTTTTGTAACACTCAGGAGGGAAGCCTAAAACAGCACCTTTCCCCTCCACAGAACTGCCATGGCCTAGAACCGTTTGGAGTCTTACGCCGGAGATCGGATTTGGAAGGTGGTGCGCTTGACTAGGTTTGCAGGCGCGCCGGTTTGGATACGTAGGAGCAGAGAAATCCGCGGACTATATAGGAACGGATGGAGCGTGCATGCAAGCGCGCGGATCATGCCGGATAATACCAGACATCCACGACGGGCGCGGACAAACAGATATGGACAGCCGCGGGGGGCTCCGAGTAGGGCGTGGTGCAAGGACCGCGTCATGAGAAGGACAAACAGGATGGACGGAACGGCGTACGGACGTTGGGGGAAGTTTGGTACGGAGGTGGGGAGAGGAGGCTAGGGTTTCTGTTTTGGGATTGTTTTCTGTTTCTTTTTCATACTGTTATTTGCGCTTCTACTTAGGTTAGGGTTGAGAGGGAGGACTTATCCTCACTCTCAACTCTGGGTTAGGAGGGGGGGCATGGAATCGGACCATCATATCATTGGATTGGATCAATCATCCCACCAAAAGATTAAAGGAACTCATACCCAATACACATCCAGGTGGAAAGTTCTTAGGATTGAAGGATTGGCGATTTCACTCTCTCTCTATTTTTCTTAATCTCTTTATCTCCTTATTTCTATTTCTCATTTAAGTGCAACTTTGGGCATCCTCATCTTCTTTCAGACGCAGGGAACCGTTAAATTCCAAACCTTGGGACAATTATAGGGGGAAAACCCTTATTCTTTCCACACCGGAAGACACATTTCATCATACGGGTTTGACATTGATTGCAACTCAATAACAACATTGTTTGGGTTGTGGGTGATTATGATGATGTTCAAGGGTGGGGTTGATCAATGGTGGTTAGTGTTGTGTTTATTATGTGAAGGGATCTTCCCAAATCACTGGTGCCACAATATTAGCTTCACTTGCTGCCAAATTTGAACTCAAACTCTGATTATTAGATTACTAACCTGCCCAGATCACTGGTGCCACAATATTAGCTTCACCCGCTGCCAAAGTTGGACTCAAACTCTGATGAGGAAAGTCTGTTCTGCTTGGCGGGTGATCTAGATTATATAAATGAGGATTTTAGTTTATTAGCATAATCCATAAGTTTTGTCCATAATCTAGAGTATGTGTTGAGTTGTGAGTGTGAATTTGTACAATTTTTAAAACATGAACCCATATATCTTTACAGTTAGGGCCATAGTGTGGGATTGAGCGGAGATCAATGGTGTGGGAGTAAGCAGAGATTGATGGCCTGAGAGTATGCAGGGTCCTATGGCCAATCATTTTGAATTGGATTTGGTGAGCAGATTGTAGTTCTGTGGGAACTTCACTCCAAGACTGAAGTTGCACGCTCACCAAGACCTAGCAAGTATGTGCTGAGGAACTTTTTGCATATCCTCCCCAGTCTAGCTAGCGGGTGGAACATGATCAAGGCCTCCAAAATTTGGAATCATGTGTTAAGTTTTGGGTTTGAATTTGTACAATTTGTAAAAGGTGAACCCATATATCTTTACAGTTAGGGCCATGGTGTTGGAGTGAGCAGAGATCAATGGTGTGGGAGTAAGCGGAGATTGATGGCCTGAGAGTATGCAGAGCTCTATGGTCAATAATTTTGAATTGGATGTGGCAAGCAGATTGTAGTTCTGTGGGAAGTTCACTTCAAGACTCAAGTTGCACGCTCACCTAGACCTAACAAGTATGTACTGAGGAACTTTTTGCATAGCCTCCCCAGTCTAGCTAGCGGGTGGAACATGATCAAGGCCTCCAAAATTTGGAATAATAAGACTCCTTTGAGGGACATGGAACAATATCAATTGGATCTTTGGAGACAACCAACAGGCTGTTGGTAGGTTCCTTGGGGCTAGGGGGATATGTAGCACCAAGGATGAAAGTGGGAAGAGGGATTGGATGAGCCTGATCAGGATTGGAGCCAATACTTTTGGCTTCATGTTTGTCTTCAGAGGATGATAATGATGACAAGGATGACAATGATGAAGATGAAGATGATGAGGATGGCCGTTTGCGCGCTCTTGGCCAGAAAATCAGGCGGCAAGCGCAATGAGGAGGAGATGAACAGGAGATCTGGGGATTGGAGCGCCTGGAGAGGCCTTCTTAGATCACTAGGACAGAGAGGAGTTGGGAGGAACAAAAGAGGAAGAGTTCCCATAGAAAACTTTTTTTTTTTGGTGAGATGAAAAAACTGAGAAAAAAAATTTTGATTTTGCCCTGCTCTTGAGGTGTACCAAATTGGTCACCACAGTGTGAGTTGTAAACAATGGTGTCTGTGACTCTTTGATTCATGAATGTCCCTTCACAACTCATATGGGTTTTGAACAGAATTTCACACTCCTTTGCAACCCTTGTTTGTGCATTAAGCACCCCCTTTTTTTAATTTCATGGAGAAAAACAATGAATTTTAACAATTTTTGAGGAAAAATGTATCAAAAAGTTTTTTTTCTTTCTTTCATTATATCTCTTTTGATACAGTTTTGTAGATCTCATGAATTATTTTTTTTTCCATATTGATTTTATATTTTGACATGATTCTAAGAATTTTCAATCATTTTTAAAAATTTTCAATCAATTATTCTTTTGAGTGACACACCAATTTTCCGCCCAGCCACCATCCATGGTGGCATGCACAACTCCACACATTAAATCATAGACCATGATGTTCTGTGTGGATGTACACCTGCCAACAATAGTGGCATGTGGATCTGTGCATGCCACCAACTGCCAAACAAGGAAGCATGTTGACCTGAAAATGCCACCATTGTTGGGATATGGACCTTTGTACACCACCATTTTTGGTAAGTCAACCTGTGCCCCCCACCATAATCTTTTTGTGGGCCTGTGTATGCCACAATAGGTGGTGTGTGGGGTTCACCCACCACCATAAAAGGGGAATGCTATTAGTAATTTAGTGGAGTAAAAATATCTTCCCACTTAATTTAAAGCTGTACCATTACCATTGGAGCCCAATCAAAAAATAGCAAATGCATGTTGGATGTAGGATCATGCTGAGGATTCAAAGAGTTTTTATGAAAGATTCAATGTATTTGGATTGTTTCCAAACCCCCACAAATGATTGAAATATAGTTCAGAAGAGCTTGTGGAACCTTATGTCAGGGAGTAAGTTTTGCTTCTGTCTTTCATACCAAGGATATTATTGATTGTGCAGAGTGTGTCTTCTTTGGAAATAGTAATGAATTTGAAAGGTTAAACAATTTAATTTTGAATTTTAGTCTGAGTCAGAGCCAGATAGCACCAAAGATTTTCTCAGGTTAACTGAACTTTGAGCTAGCTGTCTGGAGGATGGTTTATGCATGCTCAGAGTGATGGTATTGTGATGTGATGTGGGATTATGAGTGTAGTGTGCAGTTGAGTGATGATATTGAGCTTGATGTATGAAGTTTGATAGATGTTGGGCTTGATTTGTGAAGCTGGAGAAGGGATGTGTATGGTTGATTATGATGTGGAGGGCAGGATGGATGTTTTGCATGTTGATAGATGGTGATGAATAAATGGTGGGTTTGATGTTTGAAATTGGCCATTTTGAAATACACCAGTTATAAGGAGGTAACTTCATTTTTGAAAACTGCCATTGAAAGTGGTGTTTTTTTTTTCAAAAAAGAAAAGGGCAGGTTTCTAATTGCAGGATTGCTAACTTTGATACACCCTATGCTATGTTCAGAGATGTTGATCCTAGCTAGGCACATTTGTGTTGATGTAACATTGATAGTTGGCACCGATTATTCTATTAAAAAAATAACCATCTGATGGTCAAGTTTTTTTGATGATTCATATTCTGAAAATACAAGCCACATCATGAGATCATTGACCAGTTTCTTTTATATGCTGCTGTACCAATACTCACTTCATCCACCATCCTACTTTTCTCTGCTCTTCCGGAACCCAATTCACAAAATTCGGATCTCTGGGTACAACTATCCATCACACTTACCCAAACCCAAAATGATCCGTGCCCACTCCCACAAACGAGCTTTCGTTTCGTATGATCTCAAGCTTAACGTCTGAGGGAACTTCAGACCGGATGGTTGGAAAGGTGTGAAGCAAGGCTGCGCCGTGGGTCGCAGTCGCCATCCAGTCCCTCCGACGCTTGCAGCTGCGACAAGTTGGCAGCGACCAAACCCAGCGGGTCTTCGGCCGTCCAGCGAAGCCCGCCCACACCCCCACCACGTCGAAGGAGCATTGGTCAGTCAGTCAAACGAACTCGAAAGCCATCCTCCATTCCATCCAACATCCTAAATGGCCACGAACAACCAAGACTCCGTCTCAGTGACTCATGTGAGCAAGAACCTTCTCGATCTACTCCAACTTGGCTCGATCGACTAAGTTTTCAGTCTAAGATCAACATGAAGCTAGACGACCTCCTAGGTGCTAACAAATTTCTCTTATTCATTATTCTTGTCTTCGTTGCCGATTTAAGAGTTGGTCCAACCCACCAGAAAGACCCGAAGCGATTCGAGTCTTAGTCCTGGGAGTCGAACGATACGATCCCACTCAAGTCCAGGTTTTGGAGGATTATCTCGCCCAACAGTTGACCCAAGTGTTCTACGATCCTCTTGCTAATTTTGCCACCTTGAAACTGTGAGGATTTCTGTTTTTTCGGAATTATCCATCCAAAGCCTTATGCGCTTGCTAGGCAAGAATAACCGCCCGCTTTCGTTTGTTTTCTTTTGGATTTCTCATCCATCTACTTGCCACTCCATATTTGTTTTGGTTTTTCAGTTATCAATTTAACCCCGATCTAGTCCCTTTGGCTGCTGAAAACCCAAGCAACCCGATCGAAGCTATTCATGATTCAATCACCGTCAAGATCCTGCTATTGAGTATCGTCCATCGGCCGTTCGACAGCGATTTCAATCTGGGGTTGAGCTTATGCGGTGATCGAATGGTATGATTTCCTTGCCATAAGCTTCTACAAATAAAATTTCCAAATCGTCAACATTTCTTGGAGTCGTGGTGGTTGCTTGGAGAAAGAATGATGACGTTAAACTCAACATTTTTGTCGGTTTCCACTTCTCGAATGGCGATAAATGAACCTAGTCGACGTTATTAACTCCCCAAGGCACACTTAGTTTGATCGACTTGCTCTCGAAACTCTCGACGACTCTACAAACACGACAGTTTGTGAAGTTCTGGAATGATATCAAATCGGATGAATTCGAGCCACTCGTCCCACTGTTTGACAGCATCGTCGACTTCAAAGATCTAATCCGGCGATCGATCAGCAAGAGCGTCGCTAGTTGCTTCCGATCGATCTCCGCCAACCGTCTGCAGTGTTACCTTGGTTATCAAGATCCCCAAGACCTCAAAAATTGGATCGAGCGGATTGGTTGGAGTTTATCGGACGTGGATCAAAAGGTGAAGATCCCGGATAATTCAGATAATTGTCCCGTGACCAGTATCATCCGGGAAAACACCACCATCGATGGTATGTCGTCTCTGCTTATATTCACTACATCGTACCTTAATGCGGAGTATCACTGACCGCTCAGGACATGACGTCCATTCTATCCGATCCAATTTCCTTCTTCGGGGCTTGTTGACGCTTGCAGACTTGCAACACATTATCGCCAAATCAGTCGTTTATTGATGAATGTCGTACCTTGGTGTTGTTTATACAAAATAAAATCACAAATCAAGTCTTCATTGGAGATGAAACAAAACAAACATGAACCGTCGTTGACACGATTTCATGAGGCGAATAACAGCGTAAATCGTCTTTGATTGCAAAAAAAAAGAGGTGCCGTGAACTCTAGGATTAGTAAAGTTAGATTCATGGTCGCCTCATAAGATACGCTCCGCGGTAGTTGTTCCAGTCATCCATCTTTCGGCACGTGGTATAAAGTTTGGTTGATTTTATTTCCTTGCATACTTAAGTGAGTGGCATCTATCGCAAAATGCCAAAACTCTACGTTGTAATATGGCAACAAAAGAGTGACTTGAGTTTGGAGCTCTAAGGGGCCTATACACACTTATGCCTTGTAGCATGTGAGATTGCAGGCCGAACAAAGATCCACCGAATATGTACAGTCAAGTCCGCAAGGTAGCGTGGCTGGGTGGCAAAACAAGGCATTGAGCTCTAAAGCAACTTTGAGGAGCCTACCTTAAACCTGCAAAAAAACGGTCAAGTCATCTAATTCGCACCATGGTAAGTAGCTCCAAAATTGTGGCAAACCGACAGACTTCACCATTGGAAAATCAAGGGTTTTTGTTGCTTCTTCAATACTCCTTCCTTCACCCCAATTGTTACAGTGATTTCACCACCCTCAAACTTTGATTTTTTCTTCAAATCTTGTCCTGTTGGAATATTTTCCTTTTCTTCTCCTTCTCTTCCTCCTCTTTAACGATTCCATCTTTTCTTCCTGGTCTCCCTGACCAACACTGTTTGTCCCATGTTTTTTTTCTTGTCTGTGGGGTGAAAATTCACCTTCCATCAAAGTTCAACCTCACCTAACATCCCCTTGACAAAGCCTAGAATCACCTGTTGCCTGCTTTTTCAACTCTGCAATGTCATATACCACCTTGCAAGTTTCCAACACCTTTTACAGCTTGTTGGAAGCTCTAATAAGAAAACACCTCTCTGCTTCATTTTTTCATGACTGGGAGCTCCTTGGTGAGGTTTCAGAACAATTGGTCATTGATTGAAAGCTTTGGATATCAAAAATATTTTTTCCCTTGCTTCCTTCTAAAATCATTCATAGAAATCTGGAATGTTTGGCTCAGACTTTAAAAATCTCTTGAGAAAAATTCAAGTAAAACATTTCAATTTCATCCTTCAGCCTTCCAGATTCCCAGGATCTCACTGTGTCCAGCTAATAGAGGTGCAAAATCAAAATAATTATGATGGGATAATTTTTGGGATATTTGGATTCTGAATATCAGTTCAAGATCCAATAGAAAGTCATAGGAGTTTTTCAATAAAAAGGAACTCACATCAAATCAAGAAATCAATGAAATTAAATCAAAAAAAATCAAAATGATTAAAAAAAGGGAATGATTCTTTTCACACCCCCAATCCTTGAATTTTAATGGCTCTGAAGTCACCACAACTTCCAGCATGTGTGCAGGTTTTCCTTACATTTGTGCAGTTTTTTGAAGTTTCCCAAAAAAAAAAAAAATACTGGCTAGTAGGGGGATTTCCAAAACATCCCAAAAATATTTTTCAAAATTTTGGGTCTATTTTAAGGCTTTCAAAACTTGGTTCAAAATCATGAAAAAAAAACCCTTACAACACTAACTCTTTTCCTTTTTTTAATAAATAATTTTTTCCTAGTTATTCTTGAAATTCTGAAAGGAAAAATGGTTTTACAAATATAACCAAAATTCAGATATCATTTTTTCCACATTTTCAGTACTTTCTTTTCTCACTAAAAAATGGGATGAACATAAGAAAAAGAATGTTCCTTTCAACTTTTTTTACATGATTTCCTGAAGGATTTTTGGTTTTTTTGAGCTTGGAGTGTTTTGTTGGGAATTGGAAAAAAACTATATGAGAGTTTTTTGTAGGATTTTTGGTCCCCAAAGAACTCACAATTACAAATACAAAGGTGGTTCTTTTTGCTCTGAATCATTGAGTCAATAATCAAAAGGAAACAATTTATGAAAAATTCAGGAAAAAAACAAACAAATCATTCAAAATATCTACTAATTTATTTCTTGTATTTTCAGAATTTGAAGGAGAAAACAAATTTTTTAAACCAAGTTCTAAGTTATTATGAATCAAATCCTCCCATTTTTTTAATTCTTTTCTAGAAAAAGCCTTCCAAAAGGGATCCAATTTGGGAGCCGTTCACAGTCCATATTTATACAGGAAAGGAACTATTCCAAAATAATTAAAACTATCAGATAATTTTAACAATGGACAGTAGGAGGGGAATTAAGGGGCAAGGAAGTTGATAGCATCAACATAGATAAAATTACCACTGAAGTTTTGTATGTATCTTTCAAAAGGAAACTATGGCAAGGGAACTTCATCCATTAAATTTTTGGGGAAGGTCTGGAAGTGTGTTTAAGATGTTTTCTTGCTTTGTCAAAATTTTAATCCCAAACTTGATCCATAAAATTTTCATTCTTAAAGAGAGAGTTTGAATCCATTTCCTTGATCATTTCCTGATTTACTGAGCTCCAAGCTTCAAACTGGTGAACCAAACTACCTACTTCTGATAGAAACAAACAAATCCCATTTCCTATCACATCTTCAACATGTGAAATTGGTGGTATGGCTTTCTTGAGTAAAATCATATTTTTGTGTGGATAATATGGAAAGAAAAAAATCAGTATTATTTAAGAGGAAATGAAAAACAAAATACTTAATTTATCAATGTTTACAAATTTAAAACTACAAGAAGATAAAAAAGAAAATTTTTTCAAATTAAGTATCATAACAAAAAAAAAGTAAAGCTTAATACAGGAACCATGAAGCAAGATTATTTCAGAAAATATTCATCTTTTCAGTTTCAAAAGATGTAGCTGTGGGAGAAAATATTGGATTCTCTGGAGGCCTATAAGAATCTGCATCTTCATCTTCACCTTTTATTTTATCTTGAACGTTTTTGAATTCCCATGACTGAAATTATGGCAACCAACAACCTTATTGGTGATGGTTCCTGACCTCTGATTGACAAATAAAAATAAGACTAGAAAAGGCCAAAAATGCAGACCTAACTCAAAAAGGAGTCTCAAAATGGTGATTTCAGATTGGAATTTTGAAATCTAAAAAAAATGTGAAAAAAAAATATGAAGGGCATGAATTTTCTCATGCCAAAAATACTTTATTTCACGGAATATTAACTTCATGCACCATTGCGCCCCTTTGCTGCTACATGGATGAATACTTTATTTTACAATACTTTCATAAGTTGTTGTTGTGAATTCTGAGGCCACAGTCCCATGGCTGCGTTTAAAAAAAACCCCAAAAAAATCATTGGTAATTTTGGAGGCACTAGAAACCCTCCAAAGGGTAATGTTAAATTCACAGCCACAGAGCCGTGTACAAAGCTCAAATGGGCTGTGTGGCATGCTAAACAGCTCAAATAGGCTGTGTGGCATGCTACACGTCCCATTTTAGTTGTACGGCATGCTAAACAACTAAAATCACAAGTTGTGTAGCCTTGAATAAATCATAAATAATGAATAATAAATAATAAATAATAAATAATAAATTAGAAATTAGAAATTATAATTTATATATAATAAATAATAAAAAAATAAATAATAGATAATAGATAATAAATAATAAATAATAAAAAAAATAAATAATAGATAATAGATAATAAATAATAGATAATAAATAATAAATAATAAATAAAAAATAAAAAATAATAAATAAAAAATAAAAAATAATAAAAAATAAAAAATAAATCATAAATCATAACTAATAAAAAATAAAAAAAATAATAAATAATAAATAATAAATAATAAATAATAAGTAATAAATAATAAATAATAAATAATAAATAATAAATAACAAAAAGTAAACAAGAACAAAAAAAATAAATAATAAATAATAATAAATAATAAATAATAAATTATATATAATAAAAAATAAAAAATAAAAAATAAAAAAATAAAAAATAAAAAATAAGAAATAAAAAATATACAATAAAAAATAAAAAATATACAATAAAAAATAAAAAAATAAATTATAAATTATAAATTATGGATTATATGGAGTATTGTAAGTGCCCTACACAACTCCCAAACAACTGGAGCCGTGAATTTAACACAACCCCCCTCCAAAAATGGAATCAAAAAATTAGAAAATTCTGCAAAAAGCCATTTTTCCATTGTTTTTGGATCCTGATTTTGGCTATTTGAATTATTTTTTTTGGTTGTTTCAGATAAAAGAATGTTCAAACAACATTCACAGAGCTTTCCAATTTTTCATTTATATTTTTTGGACGTATCCTTTTATCTTAAAAAGTTCCTTGGAAAAACCAAAAAAATCAAAGAAAATCAAATTTCTTGTTGGACATTTACATCCTTTTTTTCCATTTTAGTTTAACTTTTTTTGGTGATCAAAGCTATCAAAAATTAAGAGGAAAAGCCAAAGAGAAATCATTTTTTCCCCTCATTTTTTTCAGATTTTTTGGATTTATTATTTTACCTTAAAAAATTCCTTCAAAAAACCAAGAATGTCAAAAGTTATAATTTTATTGATAGACTTTTGGATCCTTTTGTTTTATTTTTTGATTTTTTATTGGTGATTCAAGCCTTTTAGAAATTTAAAATAACTTTTAAAGGTTTTTGTGTTTGTTTAAGAATTTTTGTATGTATCCTGGGCCTGCAGGAATCAAATCAAATGTAAAAACATTTCAAATTAACACATCTATTGCAATGTTTTTTTTTTTACCTCTGGGATCAACATTTCTGCAAATTATTTCAGAGATAACTTGAGAATAGAATCCAAAGAGTCAAACAAAACATTTTCTGACTGATTTTCACATTTCTCACCCCTCAAATTGAAAATGACAATTAACATAATTCAAAAGAAATGGTTGGTCTCTGTTAAAATATCTCTTTTAAATTTTTTGTACTGAAATAAATCATGATCATATAAAATTTTTGGAGCTTAAGATTTGAAGGTTTCCAAAAATTATTTTTTTTTAATTTTTGAGGCAGTATTGGTGTCTGAAAAACCAAATCAAAAAAGCATCATAGCACCATAATAGACCCCTTTTGGGTTCTGAAACTGTCAGCTCTCTGATACCAGGAACCTTGCAGTCCTTTAGCTACAGAGAGTGATAAAAATACTGGAATAATTATAATTATTATTCCAAAAATAAACGCTTATAGGCTCAAATAAATAATTTAATTAGAGCAGTTTCAAGGTTTAATTGGTTTTGTAATAAAAGGTTTTCAATATGTATATAAAAGAGGGGCCACAGCATTATCCTACTGGGGTCTTTAAAGACAAAGCAACCTCTCTTTGAGGGGCCTCCTTAGGCAGTTTAAGAATCTTGGAATGAAGATGGGTGCCTTAGAAAGAGCTTATTCCACTAATGGCTGGTCATAAAAGCACAATGGCCTAGGCAGGAAGGGAAAAACTCACTCTGAGCACTTTACCACAAAAATCCTGCAATAATAGGAAGGTTTTCAGAGCAGATGGGGTGGATTGCCTGAATAAACTTCAAGGGTTGATTGGTTTTAAGAAATAGATAATAATACTACAGACTTGGTCATAAATCACTTGCTTAGATTTTTCATAAGCACTTGACTAACAATTGCACGGTGTCTGATTGAAAATAATAATTCCTGGTAAACTGATGATGGAATAATGGATACAAAGAGGTCTGCATAAATACCATTTTGGGGTGATTTTGAGCTTCTCAGGGCGCGTAGAGAGAGTTATGCTCATGGGCTGAGGCTGGAAAGCCAGTAAGAGCATTATTAGCACGTCTACTTAGTGCTGTTAATCAGCTGACCTTAGATCTGCTGGACTTCTGTACTATTTTAGCCACAGGATCTGTTAATCTATTATGGCTTAAATTTGATCATTCTGCACTCATCCTTCATTTGTACTATTAGTATTGCTTTAAAGTGAACAGATGTGGACTTTTAGTAATTTTCCATCATCTGCTGATCACGTAGATAATTTTCAATAATTTTTGTGAACACTCCTTGTGGTGTTTTGTGGTCTTCAAAGATCAGAGTCAATGATTTATGTGGTAATGCTTGATCTTTAATTTATTATTAAAAAATTTTCTAAACTTAATTTTTATTAATTTTATTTAAGTTTTGATCTTTTTAGACTATTACTAATGCATATGTCAACTTGTTACATATGCCAGGCAACCCTGATTAGGTTGTAGCTCTTCTGAGCAGTACCTGGTTGTCAGATTAGTCACAACGGATCCAGATGCGGGGATCAGTCAGTTCAGATGCACGCGGGGTCGGATCCACTGCGTGCGTGGCGGAATTAGCTGCACGGGGGTCTCTAGTATGCAGGATACTGCTACTATGAGTACATAGGAGTATGTAATAATGCGGGGCTGCGCGCGGGAATTGTGACATAACACATTTCCGTGTGTAACTCCTAAAATATACACAGCACCTCAATTCTGAGTGAATTCTAGGTTTAAACCCTATACGTGACAATACGTGTGAAATGTTAAGTTGTCAAAAAGGTGCCATACTAGTGTTGTAATTTTTAGTACTTTCCTTTTTAATTATTTCAAAAATGTAAGGACTTGGATTTCAAGGGTGGGCTCAGTGAGTGCCCCTAACTAATTTTGGGTGAGGAATCCATTTCTTTAATAACATTTATTGATTCATGACTCCTTTTTTTAATTTAGATGTTCTTAATTTTTATAGTTTGTGTTGCTATGACAGGTTGCTCTGTACATAGTAGCAAGCTGACAGAACTCTTCTTTGAGCCCTTTCAAATGCATAAATTCAATATGACTGAAAGTTTTTCCTGGGACCTTCACCCACCGTTGAGGGCTCCAATTTTCTGATAAAACACCCCCTCAACTTCTTCCACCCTCCAATCACCCCCCCCCCCCACACCACCCCACTACCCTGCCATTCCACACCACACCATTCCACAGCACAACCCACCCCACCACACCCCACCCCACCCCACCACAACACACCACACCACACCACACCACACCACACCACACCACACCACACCACACCACACCACACCACACCACACCACACCACACCACACCACACCACACCACACCACACCACACACCACACCACACCACACCACACCACACCACACCACACCACACCACACCACACCACACCACACCACACCACACCACACCACACCACACCACACCACACCACACCACACCACACCACACCACACCACACCACACCACACCACACCACACCACACCACACCACACCACACCACACCACACCACACCACACCACACCACACCACACCACACCACACCACACCACACCACACCACACCACACCACACCACACCACACCACAAACCACTCCTCAACAGAAACAACTCAAAACTATTTTTTGTATCTGGGTTGTAAAGGCTTTATGTAAAGACAATAAACATCCACCTTCCAATTATCCTTCCACTTACCCCATCCACAGAAGAATACAAGTGAAAAAACAGGAGATGGTTCAAAATTTGACAAAAGCTGGAGCTCCCCAATTAAAATTCCTCAACTCTCTGAGACAAACCTTGTCAGCTTGCTACTATGAACAGAGCAATCTGTCAGCTTGCTACTATTTACAGAGCAACCTGTCAAAGTAATAGAAATATAAAATAAAAACAAGAAAATAACAAAATATCAATATAACTTAGAAGGAGTAGGAAACTAAAAATATAGATTTTTCTGCACAAGCCCTGTACAACTTTCTGCAAACAAGCGCGCTAATACCCCCAAAACCGCGATCAAATTCCTGCAAAACTGCGCGCAATGCCCTGTCAAAAACCAGCCCCAATGCCCTGTCAAAAACCACATGCAATGCTCCGTCAAATCCCGTGCGCAAATTCCCGCACATAAGCGCGCAAATTCCCGCAAATTCATGCGCGAAAATTCCCTCTTGGAAGCGTAAAACAGCGCGAAAATTCCCGCAGCTTCATGCGCGCAACTTTCTGCTCAGAAGCGCAAAACCGCGCGCGAATTCCTGCACAAAACCGCGCTAATTCCCCCACATAAGTGCGCAAATTCCAGCCCAGAAGCGCACGAATACCAGAAATACCATATGCATACTTGCACAATTCTGAAACACTTGCTGGCAGTAGTAAAGGAGCCCACATGCACAGCTCAGAACCTTAATTAAGGCATACAGAAGTTCTGCACGCAGCCAATTTTGCCACTCCAGCAGCGGATCCTACCCCGCGCGCATCTGAATTGACTGATCCCCACGCCTGAATCAGTTGTGACAAATCTGACAACCAGGTACCGCTCAAGAGAGCTACAATGTCATCTTGCTACTATATACAGACCAAACTGTCAAATAGTAACACAAAATACAAAAAATAAGAATACCTCAATTAAAAAAGCAAGGAGTGAGAAATCCATAAATATTATTACAGGAATGGATTCCTCACCCAAAATTAGGTAGGGTCACTCACTGACCCCACCCTTGAATTCGAAGTCCTTATATTTTTAAAATAATTAAAAGGAAAAGTACTAGAAATTACAACACCAGTATGGCACTTTTTGGCCATTTTAATATTTCACACGTGTTGTCACGTATAGGGTTTACACCTAAAATTCACTCAGAACTGAGGTGTTGTGTATATTTTAGGAGTTACACGCGGAAATGTGTTATGTCACAATTGCCGCGCGCAGCCCTGCATCATTACATAACCCTACGTACTAGAAGCAGCACAATCCTGCGTACTAGAGACACGCGCACAGCTGATTCTGCCACGCACGCAGCGGATCCTACCCCGCGCGCATCTGTACTACTGATCCCCGCGCCTGGATCAGTTGTGACTAATCTGAAAACTGGGTACCGCTCAGAAGAGCTACAACCTAGTTAAGGTTGCCTAGTATATGTAACAAACAGACATATGCATTAATAATGATTTAAAAAGATCAAAACTTAAATAAAATTAATGAAAATTAAGTTTTAAACATTTTTTAATAATAAATCAAAGATCAAGGACTACCACGTAAACCACAGATGTTGATCTTTGAAGACCACAAAACACTGCAAGAAGTGTTCATAAAAATTATTAAAAATTATCTAAATGACCAGCAGATGGCGGAAAATCATTAAAAATCCACATCTGCACGATTTAAAGCAATATAAACAGGAAAAATAAAGGATGAGTACAGAATGATCAAATTTGGGCCATAACTAATTAACAGATCCTGTGGCTAAAATAGTACAGAAATCCAGCAGATCTAAGGAATGCTGATTGAAAGCACCAAGTAGACGTGCTAATCTTGCCCTGACTAGATCTCCAGACTCAGCCCACGAGAAGAACCCTCTCTACGCGCCCTGAGAAGATCAAAATCACCCCAAAAGGTATTTATACAGACCTCTTCGGATCCATTATTCAATCAGTTTACCAGGAATTTATTTATTATCAATCAGACACCGTGTCATTGTTAATCAAGTGCTTATATGAAGATAAGCAAGTTATTTATGACTTAGTCTGCGGTAGTATTATTTACCTATATTAAGGCATCAACCATTTGAAGTTTAGTCAAGCAATCTAGCCCATCTGCTCTGAAACCCTTCCAATTATTCCAGAAATTTCGTGGTAAAAGTGCTCAGAGTGAGTGTTACCCTTCCTGTCTAGGCCGTTTGTGCTGTTAAGCCCGGCCACTAGTGGAATAAGTCCTTTCTAAGGCACCCATCTTTATTCCAAGGTTCTTAAACTGCCCAATGAGGCCCCTTGAAGAGAGGTTGCTAGTCTGTAAAGATCCCCAGTAGTATAATACTGTGGCCCCTCTTTTATATTATATTGAAAACCATCTACCACCAAACCAATTGAACCTTGCAACTGCTCTTATTAAATAAATTATTTGAGCTTCTAAGCGTTTATTATTGGAATCATAATTATTATTATCAATCCAGCATTTTTATCACTCTCTGTAGCTAAAGGACTGCAAGGTTCCTGGTATCAGAGAGCTGACATACAACCTAGTCTGGATTATCTGGTATATGTAATCAGGTTAAATATTCATTAATAATAGTCTGAAAACTTTGAAACTTAAATAAAATTGATAGAAAAATAATTTTAAATTATTTTTAATAATAAATCAAATATTGAGGATTACCATGCGAACCCCTGATCCTGATCTTTGAAGACCACAAAACACCAAAATGAGTGGCTGTAAAAATTATTAAAAATTATCTACGTTTTAGAGACTCCTGTGGGATTATATAAAAAGTAGCAAATAGCTTGCTGGCAGTCTTTGAAGGGGAATTTAGTATTACTTCTACTTCTTTGGATTATAAGTATATACTAAGAGTGGTTTTGAATTGCCTGCCCTTCTAGTACTATAGTAAGTCTGCACAATAATTTATTCAAATTAATGGCTGGTTTCTTTGAGACTTAATATAGGTCTCAGATCAGACCTAGATAAATTATCAACTGTGATATTGGTAGGATTTGTTGAAGAATAGACCAGATGTATTGGACTATTGGTTAATTTATTGATCAAATATGTTTGATCTTAAACAATAACCCAATATTAAAGGGTTCAAGGGTTTATCAAAGGGCTGGTTCAGGAGAGGACCCAAGGATGGGTTTACCCACAGGGGGCTGGGTAGAGGAAGGGTTGGTGGTTTCTTTTTGTCAGCTTGCTTCTATTGCAAAGCAAGCTGCAAAAGTAACAAAAATAAATAAAAATAATATAAATATATTTAACCTAAGAAGAAGTAGGGAAACCATAAATATTATTAAAGAAATGGATTTCCGACTCAAAACTAGGTAGGGTCACTCACTGATCCCACCCTTGAAATACAACTCCTTATATTTTTAAATAATTAAGGAAATAAAGACCAGAATACTACGGCTCCACTATTGAGTTTTTGGTCAATAAAAATTTCACACACATTTTCACGTATTGGTTTCACACCTAAAATTCAGTCAGAATTGAGGTGTTGTGTATATTTTAGGAGTTACGGACGGAAATGTGTTTTGTCGCAATTCCCGCACGCAGCCGCAGCAGCCGATGCCACTGCGCGTGGCTGAGATACAGCCCTGTCACTCCGTCAAGGTCGTGTACAAAGCTCCGGGCCTCTGAAAAGTACACAGCCGCGGGAATAAGTGTTGACAGAGTTACAGGCGGCCTGAGAGGCTTAGGTACCGCGTAAACATGCTACAACCTACATGAGAATATTCTACATATGTAATAAATGTTCCTGTGGATAGGAGATAGTCTAAAAGTACATAATATTCTATAAAAATACTTAAATAATCCTTATACATATTTTTTATTTAATATAATTCAAAGTACCAAGAATGTTGTAAATAAGAAAATGACAACTTCTAAACATATATTAAAATACTTTAATATAATTTTATGAGAATTTCTAGACATCAATATTTTTGTGACATACTAAAAAAACTAAGATGTAAAAATATTACATGAATTCTCATGACTTATATTTTTTAAGTAAAAATATTAGTAAATTAACTGTAACTCGAAAATAAGGAGTAAAATCAATATCATGACTATTACTCCAGACATATAATACATAATGAGAACTAACCTGACATCAGGATGTCCCTGGAAATGTCTGTTTATACAATTATTAAATTACTGGGGAAATTTACTAAGTATAATTAATTAAATAATAAATAAATGGGACTGATTAGTGTTATTCACACGTCCTAATATCTATTATGAAGTAGAATAATTCCCATACCCTAAGGAATGAGATGCTAACCATGCTATAGCACCAAGAACACATGAAAGGCTACCCCTGGTTACCCTGCTAGCCTTAGTCCCCGTCCGTTTGAGCTCCTTCACCCCTCAGAAGGACAATATTGGGACTCCAAAAGCTATAAATAAAGAGCTCTTTTGAGGATATTGATGGGCAGAGACCCAGTTATATTTATATCCAGACACCATGCCAAGGTAATAAAGTACTTTTAAGAGATAAGTAAGTGATTTATGGCTAATTCTGATCAATAATATTGGTTCTCAACCTCTTTTATATAAATTAAGCCCGCTGAACAACCTTATAACCCCAGTATAAAGGTTTAACCCATCAGTACACGTCTCAAACAGATACCCCAAGGATTTAATAATATACCAGTGAGTTCTATTATCCTTTCTCTGTTGCGGCAGCTTGGCTACAAGGCCCTGCCACTCCAAAATGTATTTTATATACATACTATCTTTGGGTAAAATATTCTTTAAACTAAAGAGCCCAAAGTAACCAGGACTATGTGTTTTAATACTAAAATCCCTGAAGAGAGGTGTTAAAGATCCCCAATATAATTGTGGCCCCTCTATAAAAGTATTTAATAATCAATTAATTCATATTGAATTAAAAAAATAAATCATAACCAAACCACTTGACCTTGCAACAAGCTTAATCCTAAAATTTTACAGATTTTTGCTGGATTTATTAAGTAATTTATTTATTATTTATTCCATCACCTGTGGTATCTAAAGGATAGCAAGGGTCTTGGCATCCAGGAGGCTGACATTTGGGGGTCTGGCTGGGAAATATTTCATTTTATTATATTTAATACCTTGGACCAGACATTTCACAAAAAAATAAATCAAAGATAAATTCATCTGACTTTATTACCGTGATTTATCATTATTCTTTTGCAGTGGATTTAAAAAACAATTCAGAATTAATAATATATTATTTGAATCTTTAAAAGATAAGAAAAGAAGAATATATTAAAAATTATAAACCTACTAGTTGGAAAGCTTTAACTCAAGCTGAGAAACTTAATATCTCTTCTGCACGTAAACACCTAGATAAACTCCTTGAACAAGAAGATCTTGAAAGGCGTATCAACTTTCTGGCCTTATTAAGGAAACATGAAGCTTGGAAGAAATACCGTATAAATTACTTTTTGAAATATAAAAGTAAGTATACAACTTGTATTACTATATTATTTTTTTAAAATAATATTGATATATTTTATTAACCAATAAAATAAAATTTTTTACCAGTGAACCCTCCTGTACCAGAAACCACCGCCACTGAAGTTGATTTATTGGATCAGGAAATCCCAGATATCTCTGGAAGCCCTGAAAATATTGATTGGGAAGGTGAAGACCTCATTGGAACACACCAAGACCCCGTAGGATTACCTACTAAGGATCAATTTAACCCCAATAAGGTCTAGGTACCTTTGAACATCAACTTAAGTGAGTTTTGAATAAAACTTATTTTTACGGATTTTTTCTGGAAAATACTTATAAAAATATTATTCTAAAATGAATAGATGTAACACAAGAGCCTCAGGAAGAATTCCCTCCTATGGATCTTTGCCAACAGCTCCCAGTAATTGTGAGACCACAAATAAGGAAAACCATGAAGGGACTGGAACCTGTGAATCAAATGATGATGGAAAAGGAGCAGCACCAATTTCTTCTTCCCCTCCCAACCTAGATCCAGAGAAGGTAGTAGAATCAAGCCACCCTCCTTTCAAAAACAATTCCCTGCAGCCACCCCAGCAGAATCTGGCCAAGGAAGCCAGGATCAAAGACTTAGTCAAAGAGCATGTGAAATATTGGGAAGAATTCAAAGAAGCCCAGACCAAGGAGGACATGGTGTCTATGAAAAAAATAATCTCCCAGGCAAAAGCCACCCAGATAGCTCTTCAGAAAATGATTCCAAGGAAAGTAGTAGAATCCAAGGTAGCAAAGTGGAATCCTTGGGATCAATTAGCCCAACTGAAAGGCAAAGGAGCAGGAAAGAAGAGATCCTCTTCCCATCAAAAGCCAAAGAGAAAGAAAGACTGGGATAAGATAATATCCCTAGCTCAAAAATGGAAAAACATTTGCAACAATTAGCTTTTAATTCTGAGCCCAAACAAACCTCTGATGTAATTACTTCCTTTTCTAATGATATGTGTCATAATTTCAAAATTGTTTGTGAAGATTTGGACGGTGTTTATACCCAAATGGATAAATTAAACTCAGTGGTAGCCAAATTGATTAATAACCCAAAAAAGACGGTAAGAATGGAAGAAATCAAAGAACATACATAACAGTTATTGGATACAATTAATCAAGGTAGGATCAGACAGACTAAAACAATTGAGAATATTGTATCAGGAATCCAAGAAGATTTTGTTATGTCTTTCCACCCCTTAAAAGAAGAATTGTTAACCACTAATAACAGCTATATTCTATCCCTTAGTGAAAAACTGGATGTTTTTAATAACAAAGCAGACCTGCAACTTAATCTGATCAAAAATAATTTTAGAGACTTGAAAGTCCATCTGACCAACCCCTTGGGGAGTACCACAAAGGAACCAAAACCCCCCATACAAACCACTAATCCTTATGCACCACCTTTATTAGGAATGCATAGGATTGACACCTTTAGGCTTAGTCTTACTCCTGAAATGGAACAAGCCCTCAAACTGTTACCCCCTATTTCTGAATTGCCCAAGTTCTCCAGTGAAGGAGAATACAATCCTATAAATTTTATTAAATTTATTGACTACACTATTAACTCTTATGACCAACCAGAAGCTATAGCTGTAGTCAGGCTGCCAAGACTATTTGAAGGAATAGAATTGGACTGATTTATCAGTAAAAGAGAAGAAGTAGGATCCTTACCACGGAATTCTTGGAAACTTCTGATTAAAGAACAATTTGGTTCTAGAATGTGGGAAAGGAAAATAATGAAAAATTTCAAAAATTCCTCATTTGACCCCTCCAAGGATAAAACTCACAAATAGTGCTTGGAACAGAAGAAAAGGTTGGATTGCTTCTACCCAGATCCTGATAAAGAGGTAGCAAATGAAAGACTCCTCAACCTGTGTCCTGGCTATCTTAACCATAGTATAAGATGTAGGATGAGTATGGATGCGGACTTGCCCACTCTAATCAATGTGCTAGAAGAAGTAATAAACATGAATGGGTTAGACAAGGAAGCCCCTTCTAGACCCAAAGAGAACTATAACATTAACAAAAGCAGAGAACAACCTCCTCTGATGTACACCTCTGATAATAAGAAACCTAATGAGAATAGGGATAAAGAGAGGATGCCTGAAACTTGTTGGAATTGTAACAAGAATGGGCATATGAGAAAATACGGCCCATCACCAAAAAGAAAGATAGCAGTCTAGGAAGGAGAGCAGGAGGTTGAAGGGAATCAGAACTATGAAGATATAGCTGATACAAAGGGATCTTTTTTTGAATGTGAATTGATCCTGACCAACCATGTTAATGTTATAGAAGGAGATATAGGCAATTCTGTAGAAATCAATAACATCCATGGGTATTCTAGCTTTCTCCAACAATGGGATACTACCATAATTCCTAGACATATTACGGATTTCAAAACATTAGCAGTTAAACCTATGAGTGGGAAAAGTTATACCACTGGTTAAACTTGTTATGCAACAGGATTGTATAAAAATAGACCTAGAAGGTTATTACTGGATAGTGGAGCCTTTTTTTTCAGCCTCCTGGATGCCAAGACCCTTGCTATCCTTTAGCTACCAGAGGTGATAGAGTAAATAATAAATATATTATTCAATAAATGCAGCAAAAATCTGTGGAATATTTGGATTAAGCTTTTTCAGCCTGATACTTAGCACAGAGCAACCTGACAAAGCCACAACAATAATAATATTAACAAAAATAAAAAGAACAAAAAAATAAATAAATAAATAAAATTATTATAAAATGAAGGAGTAGAAAATCCATGAATATTATTGCAGAAATGGATTGCCAACCCAAAATAAGGTAGGGTCACTCACTGACCCCACCCTTGAATTCTTACTCCTTATATTTTTTAATTAATTTGAAAGAAAATGGTAAATGACCACGGCACCAATATGGCACCTCTTGGCCATTTTAATATTTCACATATTATGTCATGTATAGGTTTCACACCTAAATTTCAGTCAAAATCCAGGTGTTGTGTGTAGTTTAGGAGTTACACAGGGAATTGTGTTTTGTCACAATTCCCGCACGCAGCCCCGCGTCCCTACAGCGCTGGACTCCCGCGCACCCAAACTCCCGCGCGCAGTTGATCCCTCCCGCGTGCAGGTAATCCCGTGACCTAGTCACACGTGCAGCGGATAAGTCCCCTCACGCATCTGAATGGAATGATCCCCGCGCCTAACCTGCCGTGATCACGCGCCCAGCGGATCAGTCCCCGCGCGCATCTGAATGGACTGATACCCACGCCTAGCCTGCCGTGATCAGTCTGACAGCCAGGTACCGCTCAGAGGAGCTACAACATAGTAGGATCTACTCTACACACGTAAAGCTACCACACAAGCGTAGATCATAGTTTAAAAACCTTAAAAGTCAATCAAAATTAGTTATTAACTAATTTTTAGTATTTTTTATTAATTAAATAAAGATCCAGACTCACCACGTCATGAGCTGATCAGAACCTTCAAAGACCACAAAACTACACAAGGAGTGGTCGTAAAAATTATTACAAATTACATACAGGATCAGCAGAGGATGGAAATCAATAAACATTCACGTCTGCTCACTTTGGACCAGTACTTACAGTAAAAATTGAGGATCAGTGCAGGATCAGCAAAATGATTGATCTGTTGATTAACAGATCCTGCAGCTAAAAAGGAGCTGTTCCTTGACAGATATAAGGCCAGAAGGCTAAAAGCACCTTGAGGAAGTGTCAATATTGCCCTGACTGCCCCCCTAGCCTCAGCCCATTGCTAATACCCCTTCTAGAGGCCCTCAAGCACCCAAAAAGGAATATTTAAACAGGCTCTTTTTGCCCTTTTGTTCCCAATCATCCATCAGTTATCAGAAATATTAGTATTATCAATCAGACATTGTGTAATTTTTAGTCAAGTGCTTATCAAGAAGAAAGCAAGTGATTTATGATCTAGTCTGAAGTATTATTATTATTATTTTCTAAATAACTATCAAGAATCAGAAGTTTGAACCAGCCACCAACCCCATCTGTTCTGAAGCTTCTTACTTGAATCTTTGCAGGATTTCTGTGTATTACTTCCCAAGTAAGTTGTTCTCTTCCTGCTCTGGGTTTGTGTGCTGTTTTGCCCGCCCAAATTAGTTGATAAGGCCTTAGAAGGCACCTATCTTCATTCCAAGGTTAAAAACTGCCTAAGGAGGCCCCTTGAGGAGAGGTTGCCAAGTCTGTATAGACCCCCAGTAGTATATTACTGTGGCCCCTCTTTTTATATTATATTTAAAATATTTATAACCAAACCAATTAAACCTTGCACTTGCTCTTACCATAGTATTATTGAAGCTGTAAAGTGTTTATTCTTTGGAATATTATTGCTCCAAATTCTTTTATCACTCTTTCTAGCTAAAGTACTGCAAGGTTCCTGGTATCAGAGAGCTGAAAAATGGGGGTCTGGCCGGGAAATATCCTTAATAATTAATTGTTTGATTAATTATCTCCTGGACCAGTTATTTATATTTAAAAAATTATATATATATAAGTAGAAATAATTATTATTTTTCTTTATCTTTTGATTTATCCAGTGGATTTAAAAACCAACGGAGAATTGATCAATTATTATTTGAATCTTCTTAAACAGAAAAAAGAAGAAAATTTACATAACTTTGTGCCTGTTGTTATAACTCCTGAACAAGAAAAAGAGAGACTTCTTTATTATCAACAACAAATCTTAAAAGAAAAGGAACAAGAGTTAGAAAGAATTATTAATTTTAACTCCTTGTTAAGACAGCACAAAGAGTGGAAAATCTATCAAAGAAAGCTTTCTGCTTTTAAGAGACGGTATCCAAATTACAAAAGTGAGCTTTAATCTCCTTTTGATTAATTTTTTTTTGTGAAAAATCATAAAAAACTCGAAAATTATAAAAAATAATTATAAAAATAATAAATATATAACTTATATTGTTTAATATTTTATCCTTTCTAGTGGACTTTGTTTTTGGTGATCTTATTGACCAAGACCTCTTAGAGGATGTCCCAGACTGTGAACCCTTGGATTTGTCCCAAGATCTTATTGGAACCCACTCAGATCCCATTGGAATACCCTCCAAGGACGGTACTGACCCCAACAAGGACTTAGTACCTTTAAACCTAGATATAAGTAAGTCATATATTTTTAAAAAATATAAAAACCAAAAATTACTCGAAAAAATTATTTTTTTTGATTTTTTTTTTTACAAAGTTTTGACAAAGACTTACATAATTTGTAACATGTATCAAAACAGACGCAAAACCCGCGCCAGTGGACGAGCTCCGTCCTATGGATCTTTGCACGGAGGAACCCGCGCGCGCAAGGATGCCAGTTGCGAACGCGATGCGGATCAAGCCAGTGATTGCTCCAATCCAAGCAACAATGACAATGACCGCGGCCGCCGAATCGACCAACTCACCATTGGAAAGCCGTCTCTTGTCCAACGTGATATCCCAGGAGGATACCGTTCCACCTACGCCACCCCAGACGGACTCCTCCAAGGAGGAAAAAATAAAGGTATTGGTGAAAGAACACGTGGGTCATTGGGAACTGTTCAAACAGGCTCAGACCCAGGAAGACAAGCAAGGTATGAGAAAAGCCATATCTTTGGCAAAGAAGACTCAAATAACCCTCCAAAAATTGATTCCCAAGAAAGAAGTAGAAGGCTACGTGCAGAATTGGAATCCTTGGGACAAATTAGCTTTCTTAAGAGGAAACAACAACAACAGGAAGAAGAGATCTCTAGCCCATAAGAAATTAAAGAATCCCAAAGAGTGGGACAATATAATATCTTTGGCAAGAAAATGGAAGAAAGTGTACCACAATTAGATGTAGAAACTTTCAACTTGTTTTCCATAAATGTTTCTCATAACTTTGATATCTTTAGCAAATGTTTTGAAAAAGTATATGAACACTTGGATAAAGTAAATAAAAATTTTGGTAAAGTCATGCAATCCCAATCCAACTTGACCAAAATCAATGATTTAGAAGGAAAACAAATAAGAGAAAGCATCAGCTTGAGTAAGGGAGAACTAATGAGGTACCTATAAAACAATACTTTAGATATCCAAGAAGAAATTCTTCTATCTATTGAACAAATCAAAGAAGGTATTAATAAGACAGACCATGCTTCCCCTACTCAGATTATTAATAAAATCAATTCATTAAGTAACAAACTTGAGCTGGAATTAGGTATGATTAAGAATGATCTCAGAGATCTAAAGGTGAACTTAACTCAACCCATTGCAGACTCTGATGAAATCAGACCTTCCAGGTACCACAGTACTCCCCAATTACCTTTTAGACCAAGACCAATCCGGCATGAACCTTTCAGGCCTAGTCCCACTCCTGAAGCAGAAAAAGCATTAAAATTACTTCGCCCTATCACTGAGTCGCCTAAATCTCAGGAGAAGGAGAATATAATCATTTCAGTTTTATTATGTTTATTGACTAAACTCTGGCCTCTTATGAACTTCCTGAAAACATAGCTGTAGTAAGACTACCTAGACTGTTTGAAGGAGTAGCCCTTGACTGGTTCATCAATTAGAGAGAAGAGGTAGGATCTTTGTCATTGAACTTGTGGAAAGACCTGATTAAGGAACAATTTGGTACCAGAATTTGGAAAGGAAAAATGTTGAAGACTTTAGAGACTTCTTTGTTTGATCCATCCAAGGACAAACCTCACAAATGGTGCCTTGACCAGAAGAGAAGACTAGACTGCTTCTACCCAAATGCCAATAAAGAAGAAGTCAATGAAAGAATCCTCAACCTATGTCCAGGACAACTTAACCATAGCATAAGATGCAGAATCCCCATGAACTCTGACCTTTCCACTCTCATAAAGGTATTAGAAAAAACTATTGACATGAATGGCTTAGACAAAAGGGTTAACAAATCCAGAGAACAAACTACTAGGAATAGGGAAGAATATAATAACAAGAATACAGAATCTCTCCCTACCAACTCAGAAGCCAAGAATAATTTAGAAACCAAAGAAAAGATATGTTGGAATTGCAACCAAACAGGGCATGTAAGACCTGACTGTCCTTTACCCAGGAGGAAGATTAATCTTATTGAAGGGGAAGAAGATGACACTAATCCTGACCCCCAACTAGATGACACTGATGGTTCCATCTCTGAGTGTGACTTAATGATCACCAATCCCATTAATGTCATCAAAGGTAACATAGAATCTTCCCTGGATATTAACCCTGTTAATGAAGATAGCAATTGGCCTCAACAATGGACACCCAACATGAAAATCCAAAATGTTGCTGAAGCCAAGACCTTAAACCTTGAACCTTCTATTGGAAAAGGTTACACCTGTGGTAAAACTTGTTATTCTACTGACTTGATACAAGGTTCTCCTGTAAAATTACTTCTAGAAAGTGGAGCCTTCTGCTCCTGTGTTGGAACTGACTATTTATATAAACAGGATTCTAACTGGAAGAAAAAAATACTACCAGTACCACAAGCTAAGTTCAGCAGCTTTAACTCACCTCTTCATGCTATTGGAGTATGGCCAACAGAAATCATACTTCCCCACTCTAAAGGATCAGAATTTGTAGTACTTCAAAATGGAGTATGTGATTATTTTATTGTAGGAAAAGATTCTCTTTGCCTGTATGGGATAGATGTCTTCCAGAGTAAAGGGAGATATTTCACTATAGGAGGCAATTGGAACAAGAGTTTTCAAATATGCCATGTCAATGCTAAAGCTACTGATTCCACTTATGAGAGAAACTTAGAGACTTTTAACCAGGAATACTTTTCCCAAGCTTCCCTGAATTCCCAGATTAGTGAAGAACAGAAAAGAGATATTCTCCAAGTATGCTTTGAGAACCAGAAGGCTTTTTGCACTAAAGACCATCCCATTGGTAATATTAAAGGTCATGATATGGTCTTAACTTTGACTATTAAGCCTCCTTACCCTCCTAACCTCAGAAGACCAGCTTACCCTTCTAGTCCAAAATCTAGGACTGCTCTAGAAGACCAAATCCAAGAACTAGTGGACTTACAAGTCTTAAGGAAAGTAGGGCATAATGAGCAAGTAGATGTAGCTACACCTGTGATAATAGCCTGGCACAATGATAAGTCTAGGATGGTCAGAGACTTTAGAATGCTCAACAACTACACCCAAGCTGACTATTATCCTATCCCAAGGATTGAACATGCTCTACATAATCTTTCTAAAGCCAAGTTCATTTCTACTATGGACATGTTGAAAGGCTTTCACCAAATACCTATCAGTCCTGATAGTAGGAAATTTATGAGAATCATATGTCATTGAGGCATATATGAGTATCTCAGAATGCCCTTGGGTATTAAAAATGCTCCTTCCATTTTCCAAAGAATGATGGATACAGTCTTAGGAATGTTCATCAGGCAAGGTTGGATGATGGTATACATAGATGATGTTATCACTTATTCAGATGATTGGGATACTCACATGGATAAAGTAAGGCTAGTACTTAAAACCATCTCCACAGTAGGATTAAAATTATCTATGAAAAAGTGCAAATTTGGAAATGGAGAACTTAAAGCTCTAGGACATATTGTTTCTGGACTCACTTTAACTGCTTACCAAAGTAAGATAGCAGCAGTAATAAACAGACCTATGCCCCAGAAAAAAACTGAACTATTATCCTTTATAAGCTTTTCCAGTTACTACAGGAAGTACATACCTAAATTTGCTAAGCTCACCAAGTGTTTATATGAGATCTGCAACAACAACAATTTGTTTGAAATGACTCATGAAAGATTGAAGAATTATGAGGAACTCAAAGTATCTATGACTACTGCCCCAGTGTTGATACAACCAGATTATTCTAAACCTTTGAAACTTTAAATAGATGCCAGCATGGAAGGATTACGAGCTGCATTACACCAAGAAGTAATAGAAGAGGATAATCCAGTAGAGAAACCTATACTCTTCATATCTAGACAAGTCAAAGATACTGAGAAGAGATATGGTGCCAGCCAAATGGAATGCCTTTCTCTATTATGGGCATTAGAAAAACTCCACTATTATTTGGAAGGTACAAATTTTGTGGTGATCACTGATTGCAATACTGTTAGAACTCTCATGAACATGAAAAATCCTAGCAGGCATATGTTAAGATGGCAGATAGCCATACAACAGTACAGAGGTCAGATGACTATAGTCCACCAAGATGGAGTTAAACATCAGAATGCTGACAGTCTTAGCAGAAATGCTCGACCAAATGATACTAGCAATCCTGCCCATGACCCAGAAGATCATGATATATTTCCTATACTAAACATTAACCTGTTTAATCTTGAAGCTCCCATCATACGAATTCACATATGTGAACTAGATGAATCACTGTTCAGCTCCATCAGAGAAGCATACAACTCTGACATGAACACTTTGATTAACATCATAGAAAGTGCTTCACCTCCATCTGAACTCATCAAAAGTTTACCTGAAACCCTGCTGAAATCCTATAAAGAAGGAAGATTCACACTGTGGGATGGCCTAGTATATTACCGGCATAAACACTGTAGTGTTATAGTCTTGACCAAAACAGAGCATATCAAACTTGTTTTAGCTGAATGTCTTTATAATTGCTCTTCTGGTCACCTGTCTACTGATAGAACCCTTGATAAATTAAAGCAGACTGCCTGGTGGATCAACTGGAGAGACTCCACTATCAAGTATGTTTCAAGCTGTGAAATTTGTCAGAATTCCAACAGGACCACTGGGAAAAGGTTTGGACTACTCCAAAGGATTGCTGAGCCCAGGAAAAGATGGGAAGTTATCAACATGGACTTTGTAACTGGACTGCCCCCTGGAGGAGCTTACTCTTACAACTCAGTCCTGGTTATTGTAGACAGATTTTTTAAGAAAGCCAAGTTTCTACCTAACCATAAGGAAGGCACAGCTATGGAAGTAGCCTTACTCTTCTGGAACAGACTAATTGCTGATGTAGGAATTCCTAAGATTATTATCAGTGATAGAGACCCCAGATTCATGTCTGAATTCTGGAGAAACCTCCTTGATATGTTAGGAAATACCTTAGACTTTTCTACAGCTTATCATCCTCAGACTGATGGATTAGCTGAAAGAATGATCCAGACTATAGAGGACATGCTCAGAAGGTACTGTTGCTTTGGGATGGAGTACAAGAATACAGATGGATACTGCCATGACTGGGTTAGCCTTTTACCTGCAGTAGAAATGGCCTATAACAGTAGTAAAAACTCTACTACCAAAGAGGCTCCTTACGTAATGGAAAGAGGATGGATCCCCAAATTACCCAAGGATAACCTCAATCAGGAGTTAACTAATATCCATCAAACATCACTGGACTTCAAAATCATGATAGATATGGCAAACAAGCACGCTTCCAAGTGAGTACAAGATGCTGTTGAATACAACCAACAGAGGTGGGATAAAACTCACAAATAACCAGATTTCAGAATAGGAGATCAAATTATAATTTCAACCACCAATTTCAATAACTTGGCTGGAAACAGAAAACTCAGATCAGCCTTGGTTGGGCCTTTCACTATCAAGAAAATCCATGGTAAGAATGCTGTAGAAGTCATCCTCAGTAATGAACTCTCTAGGAAACACCCAGTCTTCCCAGTTAGCCTTGTCAAACACTACCATCCCAGAGAAGGTGAAAAGACCCCTTCACCTAAAATACCAGTCTTAGATGAGCCTGAGAAGGACAAAGGAAAAGTCAGTAAAATCCTTAAAGATAAAAAAGAATGGATCCAAGGAAAAGATTTTAGACTTTACTTAGTCAGATACAAAGGAGAATCAGCTAATAAAGATGAATGGCTACCAGAAAACAACATTCCAGATGGACCTATACACCTGAGAAACTACAGAGCCAGTAAAAGACACTGAGCCCCAAAATTTTTTTTCAGATATAGTTATATCTTGGAGTGGGGGAATGTCAGCCTGCTACTTATCACAGAGCAACCTGACAAAGCAACAGCAATAATAATATTAACAAAAATAAAAAGAACAAAAAAATAAATAAATAAATAAAATTATTATAAAATGAAGGAGTAGGAAATCCATCAATATTATTGCAGAAATGGATTCTTAACCCAAAATATGGTAGGGTCACTCACTGACCCCACCCTTGAATTCTTACTCCTTATCTTTTTTAATTAATTTGAAAGAAAATGGTAAATGACCATGGCACCAATATGGCACCTCTTGGCCATTTTAATATTTCACATCATATGTCATGTATATGTTTCACACCTAAATTTCAGTCAAAATCCAGGTGTTGTGTGTAGTTTAGGAGTTACACAGGGAATTGTGTTTTGTCACAATTCCCGCACGCAGCCCCGCGTCCCTACAGCGCTGGACTCCCGCGCACCCAAACTCCCGCGCGCAGTTGATCCCTCCCGCGTGCAGGTAATCCCGTGACCTAGTCACGCGTGCAGCGGATCAGTCCCCTCGCGCATCTGAATCAAATGATCCCCGCGCCTAACCTGCCGTGATCACGTGCGCAGCGGATCAGTCCCCGCGCGCATCTGAATGGACTGATCCCCGTGCCTAGCCTGCCATGATCAGTCTGACAGCCAGGTACCGCTCAGAGGAGCTACAACATAGTAGGATCTACTCTACACATGTAAAGCTACCACACAAGCATAGATCATAGTTTAAAAACCTTAAAAGTCAATCAAAATTAGTTATTAACTAATTTTTGGTATTTTTTATGAATTAAATAAAGATCCAGACTCACCACATCATGAGCTGATCAGAACCTTCAAAGACCACAAAACTACACAAGGAGTGGTCGTAAAAATTATTACAAATTACATACAGGATCAGCAGAGGATGGAGAATCAATAAACATCCACGTCTGCTCACTTTGGACCAGTAATTACAGTACAAATTGAGGATCAGTGCAGGATCAGCAAAATGATTGATCTGTTGATTAACAGATCCTGCAGCTAAAAAGGAGCTGTTCCTAGACAGACCTAAGGCCAGAAGGCTAACAGCACCTTGAGGACGAGCCAATCTTTCCCTGACTGCCCCCCTAGCCTCAGCCCATGGCTAATACCCCTTCTAGAGGCCCTCAAAAAACCAAAAAGGATTATTTAAAAAGGCTATTTTTGCCCTTTTGTTCCGGAGGATCAATCAGTTATCAGAGATATTATTATTATTAATCAGACATTGTGTCATTTTTAGTCAAGTGTTTATCAAGAAGGAAGCAAGTGATTCATGATCTAGTCTGAAGTATTATTATTATTATTTTCTAAATAACTATCAAGAACCAGAAGTTTGAACCAGCCACCAACCCCATCTGTTCTGAAGCTTCTTACCTGAATCTTTGCAGGATTTCTGTGGATTACTTCTCAAGTAAGTTGTTCCCTTCCTGCTCTGGGTTTGTGTGCTGTTTTGCCCGCCCAAATTAGTGGATAAGGCCTTAGAAGGCACCCATAACCATTCCAAGGTTAAAAACTGCCTAAGGAGGCCCCTTGAGGAGAGGTTGCCAAGTCTGTAAAGAACCCAAGTAGCATATTACTGTGGCCCCTCTTTTTATATTATATTTAAAATATTTATAAAAAACCCATTAAACCTTGCCCTTGCTCTTACCATATTATTATTGGAGGTGTAAAGTGTTTATTCTTTGGAATATTATTGCTCCAAATTCTTTTATCACTCTTTGTAGCTGGGGGACTTCAAGGTTCCTGGTATCAGAGAGCTGACAAGCTTATTGCTAGGTTAAGTGGTTTGGTTATTGTTTATTGTTTTGAATCAATATGAATTAACTGATTATTAAATATTTTTATAGAGGGGCCACAATTTTATTGGAGATCTTTAACACCTCTCTTCAGGGATTTCAGTATGAAAAAACGTAGTCCTGGTTACTTTGGGCTCTTCAGTTTAAAGAATATTTTACCCAAATATAATATGTATATAAAATACACAGTGGAGTGGCAGGGCCTTGTAGCCAAGCTAGCACGACAGAGAAAGGATAATAAAACTTACTGGTATATTATTAAATCCTTTGGGTATCTGTTTGAGACGTGTACTGATGGGTTAAACCTGTCTACTGGGGTTATAAGGTTGTTCAGCAGTTTTAATTGATAAAAAGAGGTTGAGGACGGACATTTTTGATCAGAAATTTCCATAAATCACTTAATTATCTATTATAAGTACTTGATTACCTTGGCACGGTGTCTGGATATGAATATAACTGGGTATCTGCCCATCAATATTGTCAAAAGAGCTGTTTATTTATAGCTTTGGGAGTCCCAATACTGTCCTTCTGAGGGTTGTAGGTGCTCAAAGGGACAGACACTAAGGCTAGCAGGGTACCCAGGGGTAGCCTGTCATGTGTTCTCAGTGCTATAGAATGGGTAGCATCTAATTCATCAGGGTATGGGAATTATTCCGCCTTATAATAGACATGAGGATGTGTGAATAACACTAATCTGTCCTATTTATGTATTATTTAATTAACTATCCTTAGTAAATGTTCCCAGTAATTTAATAATTATATTAATAGAAATTCATACGGAAATCTTGATTTCAGGTAAGTTCTCATTATGTATTATATAACTGGAGTAAAAGTCATAATATTGATTTTACTCCTTATTTTCGAGTTCTAGTTGATTTACTAAGATAATTACTTAAAAATATAAGTCATGTGAATCCATGTAATATTTTTACATCATTATTTTACTTAGTATGTCACGAGAATATTTATGGCTAGTAATTCTTATAAAAGTATATTAAGGTATTTTAATATATTTTTAGAAGTTGTTGTGATCTTATTTTCAAAATTCTGGGTACTTTGAATTATATTAAATAAAAAATATGTATAAGGATGATTTATGTACTTTTAAAAAATATTATGTATTTTTAGAATGTCTACTATCCACGGGAACATTTATTACATATGTAAAATGTTCCCATGTAGATTGTAGCATGTTTACGGGGTACCTGAGCCTCTCAGGCCGCCTGTCACTCTGTCAACCCGTAGTCCCGCGGCTGCGTACTTGTCAGAGGCCCGGGGCTGCGTACACGACCTTGACGGAGTGACAGGGCTGTATCTCAGCTGCGCGCGGGTGCATTGGCTGCCGTGGCTGCGTGCGGGAATTTTGACAAAACACATTTCCGCCCTTGACTCCTAAAATATACACAACACCTCAATTCTGACTGAATTTTAGGTGTGAAACCTATACCTGAAAATGTGTGTGAAATATTTAATTGGCCACAAAGATCAATAATGGAGCCGTAGTATTCTGGTTTTTCTTTCCTTAATTATAAAGAGTTTGATTTCAAGGCTGGGGTCATTGAGTGACCCTACCTAATTTTGGGTGGAGAACCCATTTCTGTAATAATATTTATGGTTTTCCTACTCCTTCTTAGGTTAATTACATTATCATTATTTTTATGTTATTTTTGTTACTTTTGCAGCTTGCTCTGCAATAGTAGCCAGATGACACTTTTGCTCATGTGTCTGTGCTGAATTCTTAAAAAAATGGGATTCCAATTGGAAAGAAAACCTTCTGCCCGTCTCAAAAGCCAGGTTCAGCTCTTGCAAATCTACCATGAATGCTATGAGAGTATGGACTGCTCTTATAATACTACCTCATACTAAAGGATCTTTGAGGATACAAGTGAAATTTTTAGTATTGCTCAAAGGACTATGTGACTACCTGATACTTGGTAATGACTCCTTATGTCTATATGGTATAGATGTGTTCCAGAGTAAAGGAAGATACTTCATAGGAAGGTGGTAATTGGGACAAGAAGTTTAAGATATGCACCATTCAGTCTAAGTTCCCCTCCTCTACTTATCAAAAGCATTTAGAAGACTTTGACCAAGAATATTTCTCTCAAGAAGCTCTGAATATGAAACTTTGTGAGGAGAAGAAGAAAAATATATAGAAAGTCTGCTTTGAGAACCCAAATGCTTTTTGTACTAAAGATAATCGAATTGAAAATATTAAAGGAAATGATATGGGATTGAAATTGACCATTAAGCCTCCTTATCCTCCAAAATTAAGAAGGCCAGCTTATCCTTCTAGTTCTTAGTCTAGAAAATCTCTTGAGGAACATATACAAGAACTAATAGACTTAAAAGTGTTAAGGAAAGTAGGGCATAATGAACAGGTAGATGTGACCACACCTGTACTCATAGCTTGGCATAATGACAAGTCAAGAATGGTAGGAGACTTTGGAATGCTCAACAATTATACTCAAGCAGATTATTATCCTATACCTTGGATTGATCATGCTCTGCATAACTTGTCCAAGGCCAAGTACATCACTACTATGGATATGCTTAAAGGTTTCCACCAGATACCAATAAGCCCTTCAAGCAGGAAGTTCATGAGAATAATCTGTCATTTGGGAATATATGAAGATCATAGGATGCCCTTTGGTATAAAGAATGCTCCATCACACTTCCAGAGAACAATGGATACAGTCCTAGGTACATACATCAGACAAGGATGGATGATGGTATATATAGATGATGTTATCATATACTCTGATGATTGAAATACTCATATTAACCAAGTAAGATTAGTACTCCAGACTATCTCCAGAGAATGATTGAAGGTTTCCATGAATAAATGCAACTTTGGCTATGGAGAATTGAAAGGCTTAGGACGTATAGTCTCTGGTCTAACTCTAGCTGCTGATAAAAATAAGATAGCTGCTGTTATGAAAAAACCTATGCCTCAAAACAAAACAGAGTTACTGTCTTTCATTAGCTTTTACAGTTATTAAAGTCAATACATACCAAAGTTTGCTATGCTAACTAAGAGTCTGTAAGAAGTATGCACCAACAACACTCTATTTCAACAGACTAATGAGAGACTGAAGAACAATGGTAACTAAAAATAAGTATGACCTCTACTCCTTTACTCATCCAACCAGATTACTCAAAGCCCTTGAAACTGTACATTGACGCCTGCATGGATGGGTTAGGAGCTGCTATACATCAAGAAAGGATAGAAGAAGACAAACCTGTAGAGAAACCAGTACTCTTCATATCTAGAAAGATCAAAGATACAGAAAAGAGATATGGAGCCAGTCAGTTGGAATATTTGGCACTAGTATGGGCTTTAAAAAAAGCTACAATATTACTTAGAAGGCACCACTGTCCAAGTAATCACGGACTTGAATGCTGTTAGAGCTCTTATTAACTTGAAAACTCCCAGCAGACATATGCACAGGTGGCAAATTGCTATACAACAATATAGAGTTCAGATGACTATAGTGCATAAAGCTGCAGCTAAACATAAAAATGCTGATTGTCTAAGTAGGAATGCTTTGCCTAATGAATCTAAAAATCCAGAATATGACCCTGAAAATCAAGATATTTTTCCTATCCTGAAAATCAATCTTTTTGCATTGAATGCTCCAATAATGGGGATCCACTTATGTGAATTAGATACTGCTTTCTTAAACCTAGTCAGGGACAACTACTCTCCTGAAATCAAGGGCTGATTACCATTACGGAATGTGAATCCCCAGAAGCAGCTCTGATAAATAGCTTACCTGCTCCATTGCTTAAACCCTATAAAGCAGGAAGGTTTACCTTCTGGGATGGTCTCCTTTACTAAATACACCAATATTCCAGTGTATTAGTCCTAAGCAACAAAGAACATATACAACATATACTCCAGAAATGCAATGACAACTGTTCATCAAGGCATCTATCCACAGAGAGAACTTAGGAGAAAGTGAAACAAACTGCTTTGTGGATAGACTTGAAATAAATCACTATTTAATCTGTTACTAGCTGTGAAACCTGCCAGAAATCTAATAAAACTACTAGAAAAAGGTTTGGACTCTTACAGAAAATCTCTGAACCTAAAACCAGATGGGAAATCATTAATATGGATTTTGTCACCAGCCTCCCCCCTGGAGGTACTCATTCATATAAATCTGTCCTAGTTATAGTTGAAAGATATTCTAAGAAGGCAAGATTCTTACCTAACCACAAAGAAGACAGTGCTATGGATGTAGCTTTACTATTCTGGAACAGGATCATAGCTGATGTGGTTATACCCAATATTATAATCAGTGACAGAGACCCCAAATTCACCATTGAGGTTTGGAGGAATCTACATGATATACTGGGTACTACTCTAGCATTTTCTACAGCATAACATCCCCAAACTGATGGATTAACTGAAAGAATGATACAGACCCTAGAAGATATGTTAAGTGTCAGCTTGCTACTATTGCAGAGCAAGCTACAAAAGTAACCAAAATAACATAAAAATAATAATAATACAATTAAACTATGAAGGAGTAGGAAAACCATAAATCTTTTTACAGAAATCGATTTTCCACCCAAAATTAGGTAGGGTCACTCCCTGACCCCACCCTTGAAATCCAACTCCTTATATTTTTAAATAATTAAGGAAAGAAAAACCACAATAATACGGCTCCATGATTGAGCTTTTTGGCCATTTAAATAATTCACACACATTGTCACGTATAGGTTTCACACCTAAAATTCAGTCAGAATTGAGGTGTTGTGTATATGTTAAGAGTTACGGATGGATATGTGTTTTGTCACAATTCCCGCACGCAGCCACGGCAGCCAATGCACCCGCGCGCGGCTGAGATACAGCGTTGTCACACTGTCGAGGTGTTGTACGCAGCCCCGGGCCTCTGACAAGTACACAGCCATGGGACTACGGGCTGAAAGAGTGACAGACGGCCTGAGAGGCTCAGTACCGCGTAAACAGGCTACAACATACACAGGAACTTTCTACATCTGTAATAAAGGTTCCCGTGGATATTAGACTTTCTAAAAATACATAATATTATATAAAAATACATAAATAATCCTTACACGTATTTTTTACTTAATATAATGCAGAGTACCAAGAATTTCCAAAATAAGACAATGACAACTTCTAAAAATATATAAAAATACTTTAATATACTTTGATGGGATTTGCTTACATCAATGTCATCGTGACATACCAAGTGAAATAGTGATGTAAAAATATTACATGAATTCACATTGCTTATATTCTTAAGTAATTATCTTAGTAAATCAACTGGAACTCGAAAATAAGGATTAAAATCAATATCATGACTTTTACTCCAGTTATATAGTACATAATGAGAACTTACCTGACATCAAAATGTCTGTAGAAATGTCTATTAGTAAAATTATTAAATTACTGGGAAAATTTACTAAGTATAATTAATTAAATAATATATAAATAGAACAGATTAGTGTTATTCAGAAGTCCTCATGTCTATTATAAGGTAGAATTATTCCCATACCCTGAGGAATTTGATGCTACCTGTGCTATAGCACCAAGAACACATGACAGGATACCTCTGGTTGCCCTGCTAGCCTTGGTGTCCGTCCCTTTGAGCACCTACAACCCTCAGAAGGACCATATTGGGACTCCAAAAGCTATAAATAAAGAGCTCTTTTGAGGATATTGATGGGCAGAGACCCAGTAATATTCATATCCAGACGCCGTGCCAAGGTAATCAAGTACTTATAAGAGATAAGCAAGTTATTTATGGCTAAGTTTGATCAATAATATCCGTCCTCAAACCTCTTTTTATCAATTAAAACTGCTGAAAAACCTTATAACCCCAGTATACAGGTTTAACCCATCATTACACGTCTCAAACAGATACAAAAAGGATTTAATAACATACCAGTGAGTCTTATTATCTTTTCTCTTTCGTGGTAGCTTGGCTACAAGGCCCTACCACTCCACTGTGTATTTTATATATATATTATCTTTGGGTAAAATATTCTTTAAACTAAAGAGCCCAAAGTAACCTGGACTACGTTTTTTCATACTGAAATCCCTGAAGAGAGGTGTTAAAGATCCCCAATATTATTGTGGCCCCTCTATAAATATTTAACAATCAATTTATTCATTTTGATTCAAAACAATAAACAATAACCAAACCATTTAACCTTGCAATAAGCTTAATCCAAATATTCTACGGATTTTTGCTGCATTTATCAAATAATATATTTATTATTTACTCTATCATCTCTGGTAGCTAAAGGATAGAAAGGGTCTTGGCATCTAGGACGCTGAAATTAAGAAGATTCTGTAGCTTTGGTCTAGAATACAAAAACCCAGATGGTTATTGCCATGATTGGGTAAGCCTACTTTTCAGCCTCCTGGATGCCAAGAGCATTGCTATTGTTTAGCTACCAGAAGTGATAGAATAAATAATAAATATATTGTTTAATAAATGCAGCAAAAATACGTAAAATATTGGGATTAAGCTTGTTGCAAGTTTCAGTGGTTTGGTTATGGTTTATTGTTTTAATCCAATATGAATTAATTTATTATTAAATATTTTTATAGAGGGGCCCCAATTATGTTGGGGATCTTTAACAACTCTCTTCAGGGATTTCAGTATGAAAACACGTAGTCCTGGTTACTTCGGGCTCTTTAGTTTAAAGAATATTTTACCCAAAGATAATATGTATATAAAATACACAGTGGAGTGGTAGGGCCTTGTAGCCAAGCTACCACGACAGAGAAAAGATAATAAGACTCACTGGTATGTTATTAAATCCTTTTGGTATCTGTTTGAGACGTGTACTGATGGGTTAAACCTGTATAATGGGGTTATAAGGTTGTTCAGCAGTTTTAATTGATAAAAAGAGGTTTGAGGACGGATATTATTGATCAAACTTAGCCATAAATCACTTGCTTATCTCTTATAAGTACTTGATTACCTTGGCATGGTGTCTGGATATAAATATAACTGGGTCTCTGCCCATCAATATCCTCAAAAGAGCTCTTTAATTATAGCTTTTAGAGTCCCAATATTGTTCTTCTGATGGTTGCAGGTGCTCAAAGGGACTGACAATAAGGCTAGCAGGTTAACCAAGGGTAGTCTGTCATGTGTTCTTGGTGCTATAGCACGGGTAGCATCTAATTACTCAGGGTATGGGAATTATTCTACTTCATAATAGATATTAGGAAGTGTCAATAACACTAATCAGTCCCATTTATGTATTATTGAATTAATTATCCTTAGTAAATGTTACCAGTAATTTAATAGTTATATAAATAGATATTTCTACGGACATCTTGATTTCAGGTGAGTTCTCATTATGTATAATATATCTGGAGTAAAAGTCATGATATTGATTTTGCTCCTTATTTTCGAGTTCCAGTTGATTTACTAAGATAATTACTTAAAAATATAAGTCATGGGAATTCATGTAATATTTTTACATTATTAATTTTATTAGCATGTCACGAATATATTGATGCTTTGAAATTCTCATCAAAGTATATTGAAGTATTTTAAAAATTTTTTAGAAGTTGTCATTGTCTTACTTTTGACATTCTTGGTACTTTATTAAAAATAAAAAATACATATAAGGATTATTTAAGTGTTTTTATATAATATTATGTACTTTTAGACTATATACTATCCACAGGAACATTTATTACATATGTAGAATGTCCCCATGTTGGTAGTAGCATGTTTACGTTGTACCTGAGCCTCTCAGGCCGCCTCTCACTCTGTCAACCCGTAGTCCCACAGCTGCGTAGTTGTCAAAGGCCCGGGGCTGCATACACAACCTTGACAGAGTGAAAGGGCTGTATCTCAGCTGCGGGCGGGTGCATTGGCTCCCAGGGCTGCGTGCGGGAATTGTGAAAAAACACATTTCCGTCTGTAACTCCTAAAATATACACAACACCTCAATTCTGACTGAATTTTAGGTGTGAAACCTATACGTGAAAATGTGTGTGAAATATTTAACTGACCAAAAACTCAATAGTGGAGCCCCAGTATTTTGGTCTTTCTTTCCTTAATTATTTCAAAATGTAAGGAGTTGGATTTCAAGGGTGGGGTCAGTGAGTGACCCTACCTAATTTTGGGTAAAGAATCCATTTCTGTAATAATGGAATGTTGTTTTCTATAGTAAAGGAGACCATCCCAAAAGGTAAACCTTCCTGCTTTATAGGTTTTAAGTAATGAAGCAGGTAGGCTATTTATCAGAGCTGCTTCCAGGGATTCACATTCCGTAGTGGTAATCAGCAGCTTGATTTCAGGAGAGTAGTTATCCCTTACTTGGTTGAAGAAAGCAGTATCTAATTCACATAAGTGGATCCCCATTTTTGGAGCATTCAATGAAAAAAATTGATGTTTGGGATAGGAAAAATATCTTGATCTTCAGGGTCATATGCTGGATTGTTAGAGTCATTAGGAAAAGCATTCTTACTTAGAATATCAGCATTCTGATGTTCAGCTCCAGCTTTATGCACTATATTCATCTGACCTCTATACTGTTGTATAGCAATTTGCCACCTGAGCATATGTCTGCTGGGAGGTTTCAAGTTCATAAGAGTTCTTACAGGATTAAAGTCCATGATAACTTAAAAGTGGTGCCTTCTAAGCAATAGTGTAGCTTCTCTAAAGCCCATACTAGTGCCAAACATTCTAACTGACTGGCCCCATATCTCTTCTCTGTATCTTTGATCTGTCAAGATATGAAGAGTACTGGTATCTCTACTGGTCTATCTTCTTCTATCCTTTGTTGATGTAGAGCAGCTTTTCAGCTCTCTGATACCAGGAACCTTTCAGTCCTTTAGCTACAGAGAGTGATAAAAATGCTGGAATGATAATAATAATTATTATTCCAATATTAAACACTTAGAAGCTCAAATAAATGATATAATAAGAGCAGTTGCAAGGTTTAACTGGTTTGGTAATAGATGGTGTTGAATATAGTATAAAAGAGGGGCCACAGTATTATATTACTGGGGATCTTTACAGACTAGCAACCTCTCTTCAAGGGGCCTCCTTAGGCAGTTTAAGAACCTTGGAATAAATATGGGTGCCTTAGAAAGGACTTATTCCACTAATGGCTGGGATTAACAGCACAAGTGGCCTAGACAGGAAGGGAAACACTCACTCTGAGCATATGACCACGAAAATGCTGGAATAATTGGAAGGGTTTCAGAGCAGATGGGGTAGATTGCTTGACTAAACTTCAATGGTTGATTGGTCAGTAAAGGTAAATAATACTACTACAGACTAAGTCATAAATCACTTGCTTATCTTCATATAAGCACTTGATTAATCAATGACACCGTGTATGATTGATAATAAATAATTCCTGATAACTGATAACTGATTGGAAACAGAAGGGCAAAAAGAGCCTGTTTAAATATTCTTTTTTGGGTGATTGAGGGCCTCTAGAAGGGGTATTAGCCATGGGCTGAGGCTAGGGGGGGAGTCAGGGCATTATTGGCACGTCCTCAAGGTGCTGTTAGCCTGCTGTCCTTAGATCTTTCAAGGAAAAGCTCCTTTTTAGCTGCAGGATCTGTTAATCAATGGATTAATCATTTTGCTGATCCTGCACTGATCCTCAATTTGTACTGTAAGTACTGGTCCAAAGTAAGCAGACGTGGATTTTTATTGATTTACATCATCTGCTAATCCTGTATGTAATTTTTAATAATTTTTACGACCACTCCTTGTGTAGTTTTGTGGTCTTTGAAGGTTCTGATCAGCTCATGACGTGGTGAGTCTGGCTCTTTATTTAATTAATAAAAAATACTAAAAATTAGTTAATAACTAATTTTAATTGACTTTTAAGGTTTTTAAACTATGATCTACGCTTGTGTGGTAGCTTTACATGTGTAGAGTAGATCCTACTAGGTTTCAGCTCCTCTGAGCCCAACCTGGCTGTCGGACTGATCACGGCAGGCTAGGCACGGGGATCAGTCCATTCAGATGCGCGCGGGGACTGATCCGCTGCGCGCGTGACTAGGTCATGGGATTACCTGCGGGCGGGAGTTTTGGTGCGCGGGAGTCCAGTGCTGTAGGGACGCGGGGCTGCGTGCGGGAATTGTGACAAAACACAATTCCCTGTGTAACTCCTAAACTACACACAACACTTGGATTTTGACTGAAATTTAGGTGTGAAACCTATACATAAAATATCATGTGAAATATTAAAATGGCCAAAAGGTCTCATGTTGGTGCTGTGGTCATTTACCATTTTCTTTTAAATTAATTAAAAAATATAAGGAGTAAGAATTCAAGGGTGGGGTCAGTGAGTGAACCTACCTTATTTTGTGTGGGGAATCCATTTCTGCAATGATATTTATGGATTTCCTACTCCTTCATTTTATAATAATTTTATTTATTTATTTATTTGTTCTTTTTATTTTTTTTAATATTATTATTGTTGTTGCTTTTTCAGGTTGCTATGTGCTAAGTAGCAGGCTGACATCGAGCTTGAAAGAGTTATCATTTTAAATTCATTATGAAGGCAACATAAGGAGTGGAAAATTTATCAAAGGAAGCTTTATATTCATAAACTAAATAACACTGAAGATAAAGAAAAATCCAAAAATAATAAAAGTGATTATTTTTTTTCTAAAAATCACTTCAACACATAAAAATACAAAAAATATTAAACTTATATTTTTTTTGTTTTTATCCATCTCAGTGGATTTTTTTTTTGGTGATCTCATTGACCAGGACCTCCTAGAGGAAGTCCCAGACAATGTACCGTTGGATTTACCCTTGGATTTATCCCAGGATATGATTGGAACTCACTCAGACCCCGTTGGAATACCCTCTAAGGATAGTTTTGATCCCAACCAAGTGTTGGTACCGTTGATTTGAACTCTAAGTAAGTTAAAGTATTTATAAAAAAATTATTAAAAATATAAAACACAAAAAATATTTTTTTTATAATTTTAATGTCTTTTTTTTAAAGTTTTGACAAAAGACTTATACATTTTTTTTGGTACTATGTATCAAAAAAGGCGCAACACCCGTGCAACTGGTGAAGCCCCGTCATGTGGATCTCTGCCTGGAGGAACCCCTACGCGCAAGGACTCCAGTCGCAAGCGCGATGAGGGGACTCGAACCCGTGACCATAGCGTCACATGGGACAACAACAGCAACAACCACGGCTGCCAACTCGACCAACAGACCGTTGGAGAGCCATCTGTCGCCCACCAGGTTATCCCAGGAGGGTACAGGTCCTCCTACGCTACCCCAGCTGGACTCAACCAAGGAGTAACGAGTCACAGTGTTAGTGAAAGAGAACATGAGCTATTGGGAACAATTAAGGTTGGCTCAGACCCAGGAGGATCAACCAGGTATGAGAAAAGCTATTTCTCTGGCAAAGAAATCTCAGATTTCTCTGCAAAGGTTGATCCCAAAGAAAGAAGTAGAAGGCTACATGCAGAACTGGAATCCTTGGGATTAGTAAGCTTCCTTAAAGGGAAAGGACCCCAAAAAGAAGAGGTCCTCAGCCCATTAGAAGTTAAGGAACCCAAAGGATTGGGACAACATAATATCCTTAGCCCAGAAGTGGAAAAAGGTGTGCCACAATTAGACGTAGAAGCTCTTAATAGATTTTCTGTAAATGTGTCTCACAATTTTACTATTATTAGCCAATGCTTTGACAAAGTTTATCACCAATTGGACAAATTAAGTTCAAGTATTTTTAGAGTGATTGACACTCAGTCTCAGATTATGAGAATTGATGAGTTGGAAATACAACAAATCAAGGATAGTATAAGAGCTAGTAAGCTTGAACTGATGAAACATATTGATGAAAATCAATCAATTCTTCAGGAAGATATTCTTGCAACCATAGACTAGCTTAAGGAAGAATTCAAGAAAACTAGTCCTAATCCTTCAGCTCATCTGACTAACAAAATTGACTTATTAAGCAACAAACTTGATTTAGAGTTAGGAATGATTAAGAATGATCTCAGAGATCTTAAAATCAACTCTACTAACTCCCTGGTCATTGACTTACAAGAAACTAGACCTGCTAGGTTCACCAGTACTCCTAGTGTTCCTCCCAGAACCAGGATAACTAGGAATGAGACTTTCAGACCCAGTCCTACTCCGGAAATGGAGCAGGCTTTCAAGCTACTTTGTCCCATCACTGAATGGCCTAAATTCTCTGGAGAAGGAGAATAAAGCCATGTCAGTTTAATTAAGTTTATTGAATATACTATTTCTTCCCAAGAGATCCCTGATGCAATAGCTGTGGTAAGATTGCCAAGATTATTTGAAGGAGTAGCTCTTGATTGGTTTATCAATAAAAGAGAAGAAGTTGGATCTTTATCCTGGAATTCTTGGAAAGAATTGATCAAAGTGCAGTTTGGTACCAGGATTTGGAAAAAAAAGATGATGAAAACTTTTGAAACTTCTCAGTTTGATCCTTCCAAGGTGACAGCTTGCTATTATTTCAGAGCAAGCTGCAAAAGTAACTAAATTAACATAAAAATAATAATAATACAACTAAACTAAGAAGGAGTAAGAAAACCATAAATATTATTACAGAAATGGATTCCCCATCCAAAATTAGGTAGGGTCACTCACCGACCCCACCCTTGAAATCCAACTCCTTGTATTTTAAAAGAATTAAGGAAAGAAAAACCAAAATACTACGGCTCCATTATTGAGCTTTTTGGCCAATTAAATATTTCACACACATTGTCACGTATAGGTTTCAGACCTAAAATTCAGTCAGAATTGAGGTGTTGTGTATATTTTAGGAGTTACGGGCGGAAATGTGTTTTCTAACAATTCCCACCCGCAGCCGCAGCAGTCACAGCACCCGCGCGCAGCTAAGATATAGCCGTATCAACCCTTCAAGGTTGTGTACGCAGCCCTGGGCCTCTGACAAGTATGCAGCCGCGGGACTACGGGCTGAAATAGTGACAGGCAGCCTGGGTACCGCGTAAACAGGCTACAACATACACGGGAACTTGCTACATATGTAATAAAGGTTCCCGTGGATAATAGACTGTCTAAATATACATAATATTATATAAAAATACCTAAATAATCCTTAAACGTATTTTTTATTTAATATAATGCAAAGTATCAAGAGTGTCGAAAATAAGACAATGACAGCTTCAAAAACATATTAAAATACTTTTAAATACTTTAATGAGAATTTTTATACATTGACATCTTTGTTACATACTAAGGAAGATAATGATGTAATAATATAACATGAATTCTCATGACTTATATTTTGAAGTAATTATCTTAACAAATCAACTGTAACCCGAAAATAAAGAGTAAAATCAATATTATGAATTTTAATCCAGTTATATGATACATAATGAGAACTTACCTGACATCAAAATTTCCATAGCAATGTCTAATAATATAATTATTAGATTACTGGGAACATATACTAAGGATAATTAATGAAATAATACATAAATAGGACAGATTAGTGTTATTCACACGTCCTAATGTCCATTATAAGGTAGAATAATTCCCATACCCTAAGGAATTAGATGCTACCCGGGCTATAGCACCAATAGCACATGACAGGCTACCCCCGGTCATCCTGCTGGCCGTAGTGTCCGTGCCTTTGATCACCTACAACCCTCAGAAGGACCATATTGGGACTCCAAAAAATATAAATACAGAGCTCTTTTGAGGATGTTGATGGGCAGAGACCCAGTAATATTCATATCCAGAAGCCGTGCAAAGGTAATAAAATACTTATAAGAGATAAGGAATTGATTTATGGCAATAACTTATCAGTAATATCCGTCTTCAAATCTCTTTTTATCAATTAAAACTGCTGAACAACCTTATAACCCCAGTATACAGGTTTAACCCATCAATACACGTCCCAAACAGATACCCAAAGGATTTAATAATAGACCAGTGAGTCTTGTTATCCTTTCTCTGTTGTGGTAGCTTGGCTACAAGGCCCTACCACTCCATTGTGTATTTTATATACATATTATCTTTGGGTATAATAATCTTTAAACTAAAGAAACCAAA